>CM067086.1:10044506-10679148 GCA_034008185.1 Gorsachius magnificus
TTTTTAATTTAAGAACCATGCAAGTGCACTTAAACAACCATTGTTTACTGGTGTCATTGTTATCAAAGCAAGTAAAGACATCAGGATCTGTATTGTCCTCGGGTTTTATTTTCATTGTGTCAGGCTACAATGGGACTTTGAGCATCTAGTTCTTGTCTGAGGGCACCATTCAACAGGAAATTGATTTCCATGGGTGACAGGCGTGGAGGCTCCACGGGTTCCCAGGTGAAGCACACACAGCAGCACCAAGACGCTGTGGGTCTCTATCCCTTTTCTGCTTGGGCTGGGGCTCTCCAATCCTACCTGCCTTTTACAGAACCCACACATCTTCCTCCTGAGCACGAAGACATCGGTGCTCGAGTGTAGTCAGTGTTTCCCGTGAACTGTACCTGGTTCCAAATTAGGTGACTGCTAAGGAAAGAGGCAAGCGCATGTGGGGTGGGGGGCAGAGGTTTTACAGCGAATAACTGACGATGCATCACCATGGACAGGAGCCTTAAGGGCAAAACACAGTGCTTGTCAGTTCACGTTTGTCTGGTCTCGGAGAAGAGGCATTCTCAGGCTCTGCATCATGATAGCTATAACAAGCTGAGTTGAGAGACTTCAATACATGCCCGGCTATGAGTATGGACACTGATGAGAAAGCTTATGTGTGCCTACTCGCATTCATTTCATACAAGTAGACACTTAGCTCATTCAAAAATACAGCTGGCATGATAAGCCTTTGAGAGTACGAAATACATATGAGGGTGTTCATTTTCCAGTCAGGGTTATGCCATTTTTAATGGCCATATACTTACCCTGTCTGGTGCATTTATTCATTTTCAAGCCCAACTAGATTCAATGATTTTCGTCATTTTTTTTCACCTCTGTTGACATTGTCTGACAAGACTGTTCAGGCTCAGACTGCTTAGGAAAAATAAACTTTGGTGCCAGATTTTGAGCCATCAGCAGTGTTCCCTCTCATCTTTATTCTATTATTCTGTTGCAAAGAAACTTTCAGCTCGGGAGCCACAATGGAAAGAAAACAACTCCAGCTCTTTTTTTTTTTTTTTTTCCCTTCCCCTTTTTTCCATCTTGTGATCTTAACCCAGCTGGTGAGGGAAAAAATTCCCATGTGAGGCATGTGGGTGGAGCCCAATTGTGTAAGCTCCTGCTCGCAAAGTGTTTGGCATGGATCCGCTCGCTCGCTTTGTTTTCCATGGCCGGACACAGAGGGAAGCCACATTCAGCGCATTAACAGCTGTCACCTGTTGCTCTGTGCTACTTCAGAGGAACCCTGGGGCTGGGGGGAATCACACTGTGCTCTGGCCCTTGATGTCCAGGGAAGTTTGCGATAGCAGGGGTGTTCATTTGCCCCCATGTTTTTCTTGCTTTTGCAGGACATGATGCAGGTGGGTTTGGGAGTCCAAACGGAGAAGAGGTCCTTGGAGCAACTTGAGCACTGCTTTGGTGCAGGTGGAATTTTCAAGCTCCATTTGATGTGGCTGTCCTGAAGACAAACTCTTCTTGATTAATTCACTCTGGTCAGGAATTTTGCTGTCACAGACTGTTCTAGAAATCTTAAGTACCTCAAGCATAAGTACAAGGACTAGCAAGAGAATGCAAAGAGAAAGATCTTACTAACCTTGTCAATGACATTTGTAGGACATCCACCAGATTTCTCCCCTCCTCTGTACAGTAGAGGTTAAATCGATCTCCATTCCCATGCACTTTCCTGTACATATGTAAAGCGAAAAAAAAAAAAAAAGCATATCACTAATGCAGCTAATTCTCAGTATCTTGAAGCAATTGACACAAGTACATGAATTAACTCATCACTTTATATCACTTGAGGCAAATGTGCTATTTGGAGTACCTCTTGGTAAGAATAAGCAATTTAAGATCCATTAGTATTTGGAATATTCTGCTTCATTAAAACCACAGCCATCCCTAAATGTAAATGAGTGGAGAGAAGAAGCTATCAACGTCTTGGTTGTACTAGACAAACTAAAAACTCTTTATATTGCAGAATACTGTAAAAAGTTTTTAATATAAATACAGGAGAGGCCTTACCTTTCCAAAAGAGGGTTCTCCTACCTTGGGTTGAAGTTTCTCATAGCTTTCTTAAGTTTGAAAACTACAATGTGGATTGAGGGGGAGAAAGAAATTCTGGTGTACAGATTTTAGCTTTTGATATCATTCCAGGGTAGTTTTGCAAAACATTGTGTCTGTGTTCCATTCTGCTCCTTGCATACAAAACTCATTCTCCTTTATAATGGCCACAGTGCCTAGGATTATGGGAGAGTGGGAATTATATTTTTAAATAATAAATAACTATCCTCTGTTTTCATTCAAAATTTCCAAATTATTCAGCCCTTGCCCTGGGCTTGACCTGAAGAATTTTAAGATCAAGTCACTTTCTTTCATTTATGATACTGTGTTCTTTTATGGTAATTATTGTAAATAATATAACAGTGGTGGTTTCAGGTTTTAATTAGACTTGTGACACATCTATAGTGCACTAAACAAAATATATATTACAATGATTTGTTCAGCACTTACGGTAACAGAACAAGGAATGAATCCTGAAAAACTTCTGGAAAAAAAGAAAGTTCTTTTTCTCCTCAGTTCAGTAACATTCAAGTCTCAAGAAGTTCCTAAACTTCGAAAAGCTATTTTTGTCTAAGCAGTAAAGGTAGGGATGTTACAGATGTCACAGGGATTTCTGGAAAAACTAAATCCTTTTGCTGTGGTGTCTAATTTAGTCTTAAGTCTTTTCCAAATGTTGAAATACACTTTCAGGGCCACAGACCTTACAATTCATACAGAACTGGAATGTCTGCAGGTAATGGCTGTCGCCTGAATGAGAGATGGGTAGTATTTCACTACTGAAGAATGAATAGCTGGATCCTGGCTAACACAGAGGACAACCCGCCTTTCACTTCTCACCAAGGGGCCAGTCCAGCTTTCCCTGAAGCCACTGATTTAGGTGAAATCGTTGCCCAGCAAAGTAACTGATCAAGGTACAAAAGCGTGTCTGTGTTGACAACATGGTGCTACCAGAAGGAATGTACTAGGTCACTATTTCCATGCAATATTCTTCTCTTTTAAGAAAAATCACATCTTGCTTTACACAATCTACACGTGTGGTTTGATACGACGTCATGTCCTGTTGAAGTAGCAACACAGTGCTGAGCTGAACTCACCGTGACACTGACTGATAGGCTTGTAGGCAGGTATGGCAAAAATAAAAGGTGTCTTGACTATGCACATTGAGAGCATAAAATATATTCCAAGACTACTGCATGTCCATCATATGGCTTAGATCAGGCTTAGGCTAACTCTGAAATATCCAAAAAGTAGTTTCCATAACCAAAGGCACTGGACTCTGGTGAATCAGGATTAGTGTTCTGCAGCTGTAGGGAAGATACTTTATAATTAAGCCTGCACCCTCCAGCAGATCTCAGTTGGAGGTACCAGCAGTCTTTGGCAAAAACTGGTTTGAAATCAGCCTAGCTTCCGGCTGAATAGCTCTGCTGGTGAGGAAGAAAAGCCTGTGTGTTTCTATGGCTCCCACACAGCAAAAGCTCACTTAGAGTATTTTAAAATGTAGACCTAATACTTCTTTATTTTCTTGCTTTTCATTTCTCTGCAAGATTTATGATTCCTTAAAAAAAAAAAAAAAAGAAAAAAAAAAGAAGAGGCCTATTTACAAGAATCATTGCAAAATTAACCATTCATTTTCTGCTCAAATGGGTGTGATGGACACAGCACAAAATGATCCTTAAATAACAGAGAAGTCGTCAGATTAAATCTGAAATTCCTATTCTTTTCACTTTTGTAGTTTACCAATCTGCATATAGAGGCAATGGCGCGGTAGACCCCCATGTCAGGAACGAGACCTCTGCTGGCTGGATTGCAAGAACGGAGTTGCAAAGACAGTTGGCCTAAAGTTTGAGGCAAACTAAGTAGGGGCTTCCACCTGACTCATAAGTGTTCCACATCAGTATCTCTGATAAACGTCTAAAGCGTTTGAACGCAGAAATAATATCAAGTGTACTTCCCTCATAGCTGAGTCAAGCTGTGACAACAGGTCCTGAAAGAGGATATTTTTATAATACTTTATCTTGTCATCATCCTTTTTTTCAATGTCTGGTTGTTCAGGGAGGAATAGCAAAGTCCTTTCATGTTGAATGGGTTTAAGGGCAGTTGGTTGTTTATTTCCCTGAAGCTACACAGAGTGCCTCGTGTCTCCACATCAGGGTGGGACTGTTTGTGCCAGGCAAATTTCACAGTAATGTTATTTTTAAAATCACTTCTAACATTAGTTTATCCTGGCCGATAGAGAAGCCCTCCTTTCCCATTCTCTGCATTACTACCCAATCTGGCCAGCAACAGCTCAAATTTGGTAGCACACACAGGTATACGCTGCTGCCAGGGCCGCCTGTGTGATCAACTCAGGCAGAAGACCTGCACGTCCATGTTGAGGGGGGAATAAGGTGTCACAGCACCCAGCTTTGGACTCTTTCCTCACCTCCCAGCACACCGCCATTTTTGGTGCCAGGCACACTGCTGTGGCAAATTCCAAATGAAAATGTCCCTTCTGTGGCATTTTGACAGTTTCTTGGCCACAAACCTACGCAGTCCGTGGGCCTGAAATGAGACTAATAGAGAAGCTTGCAATTCCTAGAGCTCTTATTTTAGACTCTCTCCAAACTCAAGTGGACCTTCTTACTTCATTGCTTCGCGCTCAGTTCAGATTTGAAAGAGATCTTGGCAACTCTGAGAGCCATGAAACATTTTAAAGTGATTAATCAGACTGCACACTTACAGCAAAGGATGACTCCTCCAGGACTCTGCCTACATTTCCTGTTAACGTCAGATAACAATTCATCCAAGGAAAGCAGATAACAAGTGGGTTTTTTCATATGCATCCATAACAAAGTCTAAACAACAGGAATAATAACAAAGTGCTTAATACACAATATTTTCAGAACAAAACAGATTTAAAAACACTCTCTGGAAGAAAACAAACCTATCCATATTGTAAGTCCTCTGCCCAGGTGTCCAAATCACACTTTTACCTGTCTAAATACCTACAATATTAAGCTCTCTTTTCATTTTCCCATAGCCTCTTCAGCTGCCTCGGTGACACCTACTCTTCCTACCTACTCTGGCACCGGAGCGCCCATCTCCTGCACGGCTCAGCGCTGCTGACACATGAGACTGTCCTCCTTCAGGCAAACTCCTGGGGTATGGAGGGATCACAGCCAGGTCTCACAGTTGCCTCTAGTGCTATGACCCCCTGCCCTCCTGGAGCTGACTGCGTGCCAGCCTGTGGTCCAGCGGAGTCCCCGAGTGCTGTCATTGCCTCTTCCCAGGCACAGGAGAGGGATCCTCTTTTCTCACAGATGGCCCGCATTTGCTGCGTGCAGCCAGGGGACATGTACCACTAAATGGCAGGCTGTTTGGCTGGACGCTTTGCAGGCGGGTACAACCTAATCAGGCTGGGTACTGCCACGCATCTGTACATTGTTCCCAAGGATCACAACAGTGGTCCTCAGAAACAGGCCAGCTATTCACTGCTGTGACCAGCTACAGCTGTACTGACATGGTGCCTTTTCTACTTTCATGTTGTCAGCATCTTTAACGAGAAAACCCCATTGCTGCTTTCCACGCTGCCAGTGTAGTTTATAAATTTTTTTCTTTTTCTAATGCAAAGGTTAGGCATCTCTTTGCTGCAATTTTGGATAAATTTTCTCCTTTGCTTGTCTATGTTTTTTCCAGCAACACGGCGTCAAGGAAGTCTCTAGCCACTTGGTGATACTAGTTGCAAAGCTCTCCCTTGTTTCCTTAGAGCAGAAAGCTGTCTGTGCTCACACTGGAAAAGACCATATGCTAAGAAATCCACTGTTGCTTTTGTGCCCCATATAGCATTTCTTTTTCTTCCCTTAGGGAAGAGCAGTCACAAAGAGTCCCCTTACTTTGTGTTAGGAAGTGGAAGTGCTTACAGTGATAGTAGCACTGCCTTACTCAAATAGGCTGAGAGACAAAGAACTCTGAGCTAGTCCAACTACTGAGTTTGAAACAGATTTATAAAAATATCTATCTATATTTATTTATTTATTTGTATGTACATTTCTCATCCTTGTATTTTTTTCCCCTCTGGTAACCTGATATTCCTGCAGGTCTATTCCTTTGTTGCATTTTGGCTTCACTTCCTGTCAAATTATTTCATTTTATTTAGCTTCACCTGTCAAAATAGATGAGCTAATTCTCTTTGTGATGACCTGCCACTGCTCCTTAGTCTCCAGTGACAGGATGCAGCAACTGCATGCCTGCAAAGCCTGTGCCATGAAAATCACCTGGGCACCTTTACATCCACATAAGCAGAGAAGACAGACCCAGCCTGAAATGCCTTGACCAGCTTAGCTCTGCTCTCAGATGCTGCCAAACAAGAAATCTCTGCTCACAAGCACGGCCCTTTCATACCTTTCGGCTCTGGGTTGCCAAACGTTCAATGTGTAGGATCTAACACAATGGACACCACCATTTATCTGAATTTACCCCTCACCAATTCTAAAACATCCTCTGGGGGAACTTAGGTAGGGGTTTGGGGGGGTAGCACAACATTCTGGTATAATGGGTGTTCTGAAATAATTTCTTATTCTATGAATTGACTGCATACTACCTGGCAAAAGGCAGCAACAAAGGAAGGAACTCTCTGTAATACTATGGTATTTATTTTTGTAATTTTTTACTGCTGTGATGCTGGGTGTTATAATTTATCTGACTTCTCACTCAATGTGCAGAGCTACGATAGCTCTATGCCACCTTGCAGCACAGAAAGTCCTTGTCTGGCTAGTCTGGTGGTTGTCCAGCAAGTCATTACTTGCACTGGGAGTGGTGAAATGCAAAGCCAGAGTATCCTGGGTAAACAGATACCTCTTTCATCTCCCCTGCAGAAGTGGGTGAGTGAGAATTGGTGTTACACAAGACTGTGCTGATGCTGTTCAAAGTGATGAGTTTTACCCTTAATGTTATACCGAGGGAACACATGTGGTGACCAGTGATTGATTACCTTCACAAAGCTCATTTTCACTCAGCAGTGGTGAGTTTCAGAAGGGTGATAATAACGGATATCATTGCCTAAGTTCTCTCTCACATGTCGTCCACTGTCCCATGGAAATCAAAAAGTGATTAATTCCTCTAACAGCTTTTGTGGTACTCTAGAAACATTAAGTGGCAGATACCACATATTTACCTACAGGAGCCAAAGTCCACAATGAGTCCCTTTTAACAATGAAAACTGCGGACAATACATCAGCCAAAGAACTGGAAGAATGCCTGTAAGGAAATAAGACTATGCATAGAAATAAAGCTCTCAGCAGGGATTCAGGGCTTCCACAGGACCAGGGACGAACAGGAAGGCTAAGTCTACCTGTGAGCTTTTGTGCTTGAAGAAGCAGAATTGGAGCTGGAGGCTTCAGAGGGATGCTTGACTGACCTTGGAGGTGCAGGTTACACAACCGGAATAAGGAAAAAACAGATGGCTCATGTTACCTGTTAAAATAAGGAAATACTCCTCTTTGGGAGACCTTAGCTGAGATGCTTCCAAGCATGAACCTTCTTAAAAAGGGCATAAACATATAGATTACCGGAAATTCAAAAGGGGTGAAGGTAATACCTGCCAGTGGCAGTTCGTCAGGAGCGCACCATCCTCTACAGCAAAAGGCCCAGTAGAGGGGAAGGTTGCAGTGGCCAGTGCGGGTGCATCCTCCCGTCTAAGGGGGTCAAATTAGTAGCTTGCTCTTCCTCATAAGTAGCACCAACCGCAGAGGCAACAGTGCTGGGTTAGGGCACTGTTATCGCTCATTGTCTACTGCTTCCATGTAAGAAACGGCAGCTGCTCAACCCCCTGCCCCTGACGCATGCCTGAGCAGCACCTCACAGGGTGCACCGTGTCAGTAGGAAATTGAAGTAATGAGGCTCAATTAAGCAGCTCCCCATACAGTCGTGGATGAACCTGTCCCAGCAAGAGTACCTAGATCCAGTGGCTCAGCAGGATGGTTGTGTGATGTGCAGCTGGTTCAAAGCCATTTGTAGAACGCTGAATATTCCTCCTCCCTGTGGGACACACTTGCCCTTTTGAGTACCACACACACAGGGTGTAGCCAGGGGGGCCACAAAGACAGAGGATTTTAATGGCACCCCTTCCATTTTTATACATGCCTGTTTACCAAGAAGTAAGAATAGACAAAGGGAGAAAAGGTCTCCACCTTCATAAAAACCAAGGCAGCTTTGGCTGACATAGCACCGGTTTGCTTCTGGCACAAAATCTGGGCATCATTTAGCTTTGCTCTCATTAGTGCATATGTAGGACAACACTCACCTTCACTCACAGGGCCAGCACAAAATTTGGTGAGTTTTCTTCTTCCCAAGTGAGTCTTCAGTATGGGATTTACATGGTGGCCAGAATTTTTGCAGCCTTTTCCCAACGGTATATTTCTGCAGTAATATACAGATCTAAAAAGATAAACCATTTATTTCCATTAAGAGTACTTAGGGAGAAAAAAAAAATCAGTCTTGTTTAAATTTAGTATCATTACATTTTGTATTTTTTTTTCACCAGGCCTTTTTTTCTCCAGCTGCTTTCATATAAACTATGCTCAAACTTCCAGCCGTGATGGAAATGGGAAGTCAGCCTCTGATGTCTCTGAGGTTAGGCCACAGAAACTGTACTGACTTCCTTCAGGGAAGCAATGCTGCTTACAGAAGATTTCACACTTTTTGCAACATGTGAGTCACTTAGCTTAGCTGGCTTTTGCTGTAACAGCATATAAAGTTTGCAGAACGGTACACATAGCAGCTTGTACTCAGTAATTGGAGGAGCAACACTGTTCATCGCAGAACACCACTCAGCTGGACAGCTGTGTGGTAAAGTGACCTGGATGTACAGTGGTGGGGGACTTTTGGCGTGGGTTTGGGCATGAGGAGGCCCCCTTGCAAGGTGGCATTCAAAGGAGGAGATAAGAAGTCTAATTAATTCAAGAGTCCCAGGTATTCTGGGAAAGGTTTTTACTGACTGACAGTAAGGCAATGTTCACATAATTGCCCAAAAATGTAGCCTTTGAATAATAATAACAATAATAATAATAATATTACTATTCTGTGAGATACACTTTATTTTCGGAATTGACCTGATAACAGCAGAAGCAAAACACTCAATTTCACAGTTACGTCGAAACAAACATAATTACAGAACGCATGCAGAAATTAAAATCTATTACAGGCAATTTGTGCTAAGAAACTAAACATCCCCTAAAGCTAGACTACTTCAGCCACTTCAGTCTGGTTTTGTTCGGATTGGTTATCCTTTCTCACTATTTATTATATCGCTATTTAGGCCCAAGATCTTTTCTTCATGCCTGCTCTAATCCCATTCTTTTGCCGTCTTCCATCATGCCAGAGATATTCTAGGTCCCAAACAATGTGGATATTCAATTAATGTAATTAAAGTGTAACTACAACCATCTTTTTCATTTTCCTTATCACAATAAAAAAAAACAAACCTTATTGAATCCTAACAAACTTTATGGACATGTTCCTCATTTTGAGTCTTATGCAGTATCCACTGGAGAGGGATGGGATGATTTCCCATGAATCCAGCAAATACTGATACAAATAATACAGCAACTAAAAAGCACTTGTAAAAAAACCCTTATAAAAATTACAGGAATGCAAGAATCTCTTTGACTGAAGATGTGCAACCCCTGAATCACTGAGGAACCTACTCGTCAGCTTTCAACCTTCCTGATAACACCATCTAACGAAAAACAAGCTGCCTAGAAAATCGTAACTACAACTTGTCTTCCCATACACGTCTCTTCCAAAAAGAGCAACACATCAAATGACCAGGCAAGCCATTGTTAAGCCCTGTTAAGCCATTTGGGGATCACCTTCAGAGGCTTCTGACATTTTTTCACTTTTGAGGTCTGTAGGTCTGTAGAATTTTTGCCACTGGTGCCAGAAGGCAGAGGAACTGGGTCAGCCTATCCCTTTCGGTACTCTGACCAACCCTATTTGGCCATGGTTCATCAGCAAAGTATTTCTGAAAGGACATTTGTTCTGATGCTGTAAGTGGGAAAACAAACCTGGGTACCAGTGTGCCATGTCTGTCCTCTTTAGAGCACTACCAAGTCCTGAGAGACTTGGAGAGAGCAGCAGCAACCTGTCCATCAGCCAGTGGAAAAGGGTCTGACAGGGAGTTAGAGCTGAAGGGAGTGAGATAGAGAACTTTTGCCTCAAGTTCTGAGCAATCAGGGAGGATAACTACTGCAATTTGTGGCTCTGCATACTGACCTCCTTGGCTATGTGCAGTTCTCACTGACGCTAAAGTGGCCCCCGTTAATGGGCTTCCACCACTGCGACCAAGGGCAGAATTTGCACCTCCTCTTTTCCTGTTCTCTTCCATAAACAACTACAGATGATCCTGTCCTCAGCCTCACAGCTGAGGGCCAGTCTTCAGATACCACTTATGCCATCAATGCCATCAACACCATCAAGGAGGAAAAAGTTGTAACAGGTCTGACCTAGTGCTTAGTATGAGGTACACCGTCAGTCGTCTGCTTGACTTGGTTGCACTGCCAATCATCTAGTGGGGAATGAGGGACAAAAAGAAAGTACTTAGCAATGAATCCTAGCATTTTTTTCTCCCCTCTGCTTTCCCCCACCACCTTCATTTCATAGCTTCACTGCCAAAGGCTGAGGAGGAAAAAAAATGGTGCAAGTCTAAAAAGCCATTTTTGGTAATGAGTTTTGGTACCAGATTCCCAATCCATGCTTTTCCAGGTGGCTTGTTTTTATCACACACACCATAACCTAGAAGTATCCTACAGTTTCTCTCCTGACAGGTTGGATATTTAAATGCGCAACCATTTATACTTTCAAGAATTCAAATCTGCAGTTTCAAAATGGAATTATGCCAATCACGTAGGCCATCTGGCTGAATTTGTTGTTAGGAAGTCGTAAATAAGGATGACATGAGGTCACTTAATGGAAAGGCACTGACATTTCATCCATGGTTTATTACTATCCTCTGGTCCAAACTGAAGTGAGCTTATGGTCTCAGCTTAGTTTTCAGTGGACAAACTGTCTCTGTCACAATTTCCCTCCCCCTACTGTAAAGGTTCTCTATGCTGTGGAAAGGATTTTATGGACTCAGTCCCGTGGCCCGTACCCTAGCAGCACGCTCACTGACTTCAACAGCACATTTCCCACATCTGGAAAGGCACCACAGAAATTAATTCTGTACAAGTGCAACGGTCGAGGAGGGAGCATGCACAGACCCTTGCCCTTTCACTTACAAAATCATAAGATCCAACACCAAGTTAAAGAAAAAGAATTCTCATCGTGAAAGCAAGAGTAGGTCGCAGGGCTGTACCACAGTAGGACTCTGCAAGCCTACCCTGCTCACGCACAAGTGCACACGGTCTCCATGTTCAGCTGCCTCTTGGCATAAAGAGTAGCTGTGATTTAGAAAAAGGCTCAGAACTGGTATAAGGATCTCACTCATTTATTTCTCCTGTTCTCTTCTGGTCTCCTCGGAGGGATGTGTCTCTGTAGGCAGGGTCAGCACTGCCAGGGGAGGGGGAAAAAAAAATAATTATTTGTGGATTCATGAACATGGTTTCAAGAATCTTCCTGGCTGGGCACTAGCATTAGTCTATTTGTGTGTGTGTCGGAGGGGGTATAGGGTCTCAAAATAAGAAAAAGGCAGATTCAAGGAAAATAGTAATCTGTTCTGTGTCCTTAGTGAATAGGACAAGAAATGGGCTTACCTGCAGCTAGAGATGTTAAGGAACAGTAAAGCTAGAGAAGCACTGAGAAAGACTGCCAGAGGAGGTGTGGAGTCCCTGTCAGTGGAGGTGCTTGAAAGGAGACCATTCCTGGGGAGATGCAGGTATGGTTGAGGACAGAATTAATAACCCCTTGATAGACATTCCAGCCCTGTGACTGTCAAAAACATTTTACTCCCACCAGTTTGCTGGGTTCCGAGATCTTTGAGCCTGCTCTGCTGAGAGCAGTGACAAAATATCTCAGTTCTTCCTATCTGATCACACGTGAGAGTACGCCAAAAGCAGCAAGGAAAACAGGCAGGGAAAATGTAGCCTCAGAGCGTGAAACATGGAAAATAAGGATATACTGATGGCATGTGAGACATCCCTCAGTCTCCAGGTGAAATACTGGGGTTTGGCAGGCATGCAACCAGAGCCCGCTCCTGGGTGTGCGGCTGTGCGTCTGCCCGACACCAGAACAGCTGGTAGCACAACCAGCCTGCGGGTCATCCAGGTAATTCAGTGGTCTCGTAATCTTTATGAGCAATTATTCAGCAACATCCAATAATTAAAAACAAATATGCTGCAGGTAGCATGGAGAACAGCTGACAGAGTCCAGGAGTAAAGGCACCACATAAAAAAAATAACACAATGGGCTGCCATTAAAATGAGGCAGACTCCACATGAACCGACGGCTGCTGGAGTCACGTTCGTATGGGTAGGACTTTTCTTTTTTAGTGTCCTTTTAAAGCTGAAAATATCCACTAGCCCTGAGAACAAACATATCATTTTAAAACAGAATAGGCCTGTAAGACTTTTTAACACTTGTTCATTGATTATATTAATGCCAGAATATATTAAAGAAGTGCAATATAAATTTGATTTTAATTGTTTTGTACACACGCCAGTGAAAAGGAACTGATTGGATACAGTTCACAGGCAGTATGTTAATACGTTATTTTCATATGATGATAGCTTTGCATAATCTTTCTTTCTCCAAGATTTAGAAGAACCTGTTGTTAACCAAAGCACAGGAGAGAGGAAGAATACAATTTACATAAAATCGGCTACCCTACGCATTAATTAGTAATGTGGCTGAGCGGAAGGTGTGTTCACTTAGTAGAAAGTACACTTTATAATTTATACACCAGCTGTTTCAGTGCTTTCTAGTCCATTTTCCTCCCTGCCTGCCTCTAATGAAATCGTGTTACTGGAGAATTGACTGGGGTGAATTGAGATTTTAATCCCATTGACGCTTCTCTATGGAAAGGCACACTGGTGGGAACTTTTAATGGAAGGTCTGTAATCAGAAGACACTTGTATTCAGTCCCCCACTATAATGACTCTCATCAAATGTTAAAGCCCAGGCAGTGTGCAGAAGGCTAGAATTTCAAGGTTTTTGACCAACCCCATTTGAGGCATTCCTCTGGGAGTGTGTGATTACTCAAGTTTAGCAGTTTATTGCCTCATCTTTCAATATCCAGTGAAGCACAAAATTCTCATCTAGGTTGCTCTTTTTACTTAAAGAACAGGCCAAAATAGACTGCAGAGCTACTAGCACTGTCATTGAGGTTAATTCTTGCTTCTCAGTTAACAGGAGATCAATGGAAAAGCTTTAAAATATTAGAACACAAATGCTGCTTAGTCTCTAAAAATGCTCAGCAGCCTTTGTAAAAATTCTGGTTCACACCACACTTTTCCAACACGCACACACTCTCACATTTATTTATTTATTACCAAGTGCTCCTTTAAGGCTAAGAGTAACATTAATTGAGAGGTGGTGCTGTTCTGCAAAGAAGGATGTAAACATGTATTAAAATCCAGCAGAGCGAACAGTTTTCCTATTCCCCAAACTTTGCAGTCAAGAAAAGTACAGTCATTAAAAGAGAGGTGGTCAAAAAGCAAGCTGAATTGGGAGTTAATGGGACTCATTATGTTGGCTGCATGTTAGTAATGTCTCCTTCTCTACCAGAAAAACAAGCAGAAATAGACACAGAAAAGCAAAACCCACTTAAACAAATGCCTGTTAAAATCCCTGTGAGGAGAATGCATTTGCTCTGAACAGACACAAACACATCAATTAATACAGTGGAAGCCACTTAAACAAATACATGTTAAAGAAATAAACTGGAAAAATGAAGGAACTTCTGACAAAAGATGTCAAATGCTTTTTTCAAATGCAGCAAGTCAAAATAGAAGGAATAATAGGAAGAATGCCTCTGAAGAATTAATGTTAAATAAAAAAAAAGAGTCTTTCCCTTCCTTCTTTTCCCTCCTCCCAAAAAAAGGAATCAAGATGAGGTTTTCTTTAATAAGCATTTCTCTGGCAACTTAATGAATACGTTTGAATGACTTTCCTTATTCCCTGTTCCTTTCTTATTGAATTGGTCAGACAAAGGTCTAATTTGGGAGTGTTTTTACTTAAAGGAGCTCTTTCTTTCTGACACTTCTTTCGGGCCAGCATGGGTTCAGGATTTTCTGCTCCTTATGCAGTTCACTCCCTCTGCGCCCTTTTTTATTTTACTTATTTCAAAAAAATGTTCGGATCCACTTGTCATTAGAGGTTCCTTTTTTATGGCTTCCAATCTGAATAGGTACCTACATTCTCACATTCCCTGCAGAATTCATTGCAGTTATTGTATATGTACTATAATTCATACAGGAAGGATTACAATGTAGCTTTTCAATGGATTATGTTTGTGTGCATTTTTCAGGGCTTATTTAGTGTGGATATACATGTATAGATTTTTCTGTGTGCCTGAGTGACTTTCAGGATGTCTTCCTTTAGACTTCTTCCACTCAGCTTTGGTGGGATTATTTGAGTGCCCAAATTTGAAGGGAACATCCAAACTTCAGAATTCTTTATAGTTTCTGTAAGAGTTCATGAATGCCTTTTGTTGTATCAGCCCTAATTTTTCCAAGATCTCTCCTGCTTCTTTTTACCAGCCTCCTGTCCACTTCTTAGACAGTTTTCTCACTCTCCCACCTGGCAAGGCAACCTCTGTTCTCAACAAGCTTTCTGCTGGCGTCCCTCAGAAGTACCGATCCTTACATCAATGATCTGCATGCTTCACAAACATCCATTAATTTATTTCCTCAGCACCTATATTAGGCATGTAATATTACATCAGTCTGGCAGAGAGAAAGCTGAAACGCAGACAAAGCAACTGAGTCACCCAAGGGCACTCAGAAAATCTGCTCTAGAGCCAGAAACCTCATCCAGACTCCCACTTTGTAAGCCCAGATATTACTGAATAAGTTTGTTGCAGTCCTAATCCACCAGAAAGAGCAAGATACAAATTCAGACATTCTGAAGTTGTGCCTAACCACATACTACTAACATCTTACTATGTGAGCTATCTTTTCTAGCTCTCCGGAAGTAAACGGTTTAGCAACTAAGAAATAAGGCCAGTAAAAGCTGATTAAATTTGAGCAAATGTGACAGATTCTTTCCGTAAAGGGCAAGGAGGCTCCTGAGCACAGACTAGCACTCTACTCACTCCATACTCACCTTTCTCATTGATGCTGACCTAGTTATGAACTCTCCATTTTGAAGAGGACACACTAAAGAAAACATGGAGACTGTTATGAGATAAAGGTCGGTCAAAGGGGAAAGAAAAAGATGCATCAAAACAATAAAATAATTCATCAACACAATAAAATAATTGGCCAGGCTGTAGCATTGCTGGAAAGGACTGAAAAGAGCCCTGGACCGTGAATGGATCAAGGCACGAGCAATGCTGCTACCAAAACTAAAGACAGAGTAATTTGCAAGTGTAGTAGAGTTGTTGTGTAAGAAAGGAAGAGGAGGAAGAAAATATGTTCCAGTAAGAATCAAGGGTAAAAAGCACACCTGATCTTTCAGGCCTTCCCAGTACCATCTTTCTAGAATGCTTATAGCACCTTTTTGCCCTTCGGTATTCAAATAGCCATATGTTGGTTAGAGGCTTTCTGTATCACTGGACTAAAACTACAGAAAGAGTAAAGAACTTTGTTTTCTGATTAGAATACAATTGCAGGCATCTGCTGATTCCAGTATTTCTGTAGTGCCTTCTAAATAAGTCAGTCACAGTCTAATCTGACCCTGTACTTATTCTAAAAGATCAAAAGCTATAGATCCAAATGATTTGTTTTGAAAATAAGACAACCTGAAATGTTTGTCTCAGTCTATTTAGGTTTCTTCACTGTTTTCTTCAGGTGTTACTTTCTGAAAATGTGTAGTAAATCACCCCTGCAGTAAAGATAGCAAAACTCCAAACATGGTGGAGACAGAAGATATAAAGACGTAGTCACATGACAAAAATGTGCACATCTTTAAAGTTGGTTCTTCTGGCTGCTACTAAGGCATGACTGCCCATGTGCTTTTTGGACAGTGAAATACGGCAGGGGGTCATAGGAATAACAAGACCTTCTACTTCTAGCAAAAATATTGCTGCTACAGCAGGGAAGCCCTCTTAAATACATTTGCACAGCACTTAGCACAATGAGCCCTGGTCTTCAGTGATACAAGCGTAATAACTGTCAATAACACTGTTTATGGACATTTTCTCTTTTCAACAATATAAGGGTGCTTTTCTAATCCACAAATGCTATAAACTTGAACTATTGCACTATTTCTAAGGACAGAAGTGAGACCAGAGATCAGGCAGATGAAGCGTGTCTTTTGTGATTTATCTGCTCACTGCCACCACCTTCTTTCTGCAGTGAAACTATAAGGAGGTGATGATCAGTGCTTAACTCAAATGTAAATAAGTATAACATCTTCTGGAGGCCAAAGCAATAATCCCATTCAGACAGACATAAAGATTTATATGACTGGGAAGTATAAGCCATCTACACTTCCTGTATAAGGCAGCTATAAGGTAATTTAACAGGAAAGGTACAACCTTTGCTCTGTGAAAAATCAACATAAGATGGACTAGACAAATCCACAGGCATCTAGGGTAGGAAACAATCCCACACGAGCCCCAGGGGTAGACTAGCCAGCCTGATATGGCACAGGTCTTTCCCCTCCCCAGACCAGAGCTATATAGTCCATGGCATTCACGAATTTCTTGGCCTCTGTTAATCTCTAATACCTTAACACACTAGATGTTTTTTCTTCAGGACAGACAGCCTTCCACAACATGGTCCTAAGGAAAAGAAGACAAAAAATATATCCAAACCTAGTACCACCATTCAGAGGGAAAAGTCAGCAGACACAGAAAAAAGAAATGTTGTCATTGAACTTTTGTTGTGTTCAATCACTTAAATGAGATCATAAGCTACTATAATATATTGATTTTTTTTTTGCATTTTCTGGGAGGATGCCATTTGAAGGAGCCAAGGTGCTTTGTATTTCCTTTTAGGCATTATTTAACACCAAATTCTAGTCTTCTATGTAAAGATGCAGTTGTGTGCCAGTAACTTGATGAGCACAATTTTGTCATATCCACAGGGGTATAACTTGGTCATACAGCTCAGAGCTCGATAATATGCAGCAAGTTCTTTTATAAATTCCTGTGACCTACAAAAAACACTTTCGTATGTGAATATCTTCAATAGATTGATCTAGCTTCCCTTAATATTTTATGACCATGCATGTTTAACAGGGAAGATGCTTATAGTGACAGTATTTTATATCCTTTAATTATGTGGTAAACATTCAAAATGCAATTCCATGGTTTCTTACAGGAAATAGTAATAGCAGTGCTAGTTACAAATGTGAATGAAGCAAGGAACAGGTTATTCAAGCCCTGCACAAAGCAGAAGACAGACCACAGAAAGAAACAGTTGTCTTTGAACTTTCAATTAATAAAGATGTCCATGCAAGTCAAATATGTAGCATAGCCAGTTTCTGTTATTGAGGCTCTATTGTACTCTTCCCCAGGATTTTCCTTACCAACCCCATCCCTTTTCTACAACACCATTAGTTCAGACCTTCCTGGTTTGCTTTGCTTTCGGCAAAGGGTATCCGTCTACCTGAGCAAGCCAGCCAAAAGAGGATGAAATGGACATGTTGTTATTTTCCACATGAATCACTGACGTGGTGACTTAATTTTCAAAGAGGATGGAAAACCAACACTATGGGACTGATGTAAAACTAGCAAGATGGGCAAAGGAATACGAATTTGCAAAGACCAAATGAACAGGTCTTCTGCAGATAGTGACTAAACGTAGGAAACATCTGATGGCTAATGTTTTGGACCAAATGATCTACAGTCACGAATTCACAATATTATATTCTCTGAAGATTTTTGCACCAATCACCTGGTAGACTATAGGACAGATAACTTGCAGAAAGGTGTGTTTGTCCCACAAATGATCAGCAGTCCAAAATATATTCAATTTCTTGTTGCTTTTGGGAAAAAGAAAACCAACTACAATAGACTGCTTATTTTGAAAACTTCAGCCAAACTGTAAGCAGAACTCGCTGTCTCAAAGGTAAATGTAATCTAAGTAATAGGAAATGAAAAAACATTAAAAATAAACAGCACACACCTGTTAACTCAAAGGTAATATATAGCATTTTCTAAAGAAAGAAAGAAAAAAGTTAAAATAAAAAGAAGAAAAAAAAAAAGATTATGTAGACTGGGCCAAATCACCATCCAGTGCAAAGAGGCCTCGCTGTTTCCTGAGGTGCTTGTGCTCAGCTGATGGCTGTGTCAGCTGGGGAACGATGCAGTTGCTGAAGGAGCCTTTTGGGTTTCAGCCCCGCAGGGCGGTGTCTGCTACAGTGAGACCCCCCTTGCAGGATGGCTGAGGCAGTGTGCAGTAGAAAATCTGTGACCATTTCTCTGTAAATGCTCTCTGTGCCCCTCACATCTGCCCAACTGCTGTGCCTGGGGAGTCTGCCTGAGCCGACAGACCGGAAGCACCAGTCGTAGGGTTTCCATAGGAAGCGATTTTTTTGTGCCCAGAGAGTTTCTGCTGAGCTCAGCCCTCTCGTAGTCTCCTCCAGCAGGTGATCGGCCGATGAAGTCAGCTCCTGGGAGAGGGACTGGGAGCAGACCAGTCTCCTAGGAGGGGAAGAAGTCCCAGGTGCCACAGCATAAACGAGTCCCAGCAAACACCCAAGTGCCACTGAATTTGTGTGCTACGTGCAGGCAGACTAAAGCATGTGCTTGGAAACAGGGCCATAACCGTGGTTCAGGAACCAAGCTACTGTTATGTGTTTACACTAAATAGAAAGTGGATCCACGAAGCAGCGCATATGTTTGTCTGATAGTCGTTGAAGAGGGATTTGACTGCAGATCTTCTGGGAAAAATCTAGCAGGAAAGAGCTGAGTATCTGCCTCAGTTTTGGCATGCAATAGTGCAGCTCCATTACGATTAGGGAATTGGCATATGCCTGGAATTAGGCACACTGGCAATCAAGCCACTCCTTTACAAATAACTAAAAAAAGTGAACAAACTGTTTGTTATCAAATTGATTCAGGCATCTGGGACACAGTGGGTGAATACTATTGATTATTTTCATTCAGGTTTTAAAGTGAATTTACTTTGGCTGACTGCTCTCCTTTCATATTTACTTGCCACGAACATTCGCGTGATCAAGTTTTACTAACACAGATGTGACCTTGACCAAGTCCTCTTACCCCTTTGTGTTTCCATTTCCTCCTTCTCTCTTACCCGTTTCAGTTGTAAACTCAAAGAGGAAAGGATTGCATCTATTAAGATATATTATGGTCTATACCTTAATTTAGTACACTGGGCCCTGTCTTGTCTGGGATCACTCTGCACAACTCTAATACAAATCAGGATAACAATAAATTGTGCAAAATGCATTTTCAAGTCTCGTATATGGTGGGTGTTAGTGGGAAAGGAATTTGAAATTCACGGCTGACATCTGAGCCAGATGCACTTGCTTTCTTGCTCATCCAAACATGTAACCCATCTGCCCAACCGCGATGAGGCCACACAGCTCAAATCACAAATACTGAGCGTGGGCTACTTGCATCCAATTGCCTTCCAGTGGGGTTAAAAAAATAGGAAAAAAACTTTTAAAAGACTGTTGAACAAAAAAACCAACACTGAACCAAATTCTGATCTGCTCAGAGAAATTTCAAGAGCAGAAAAATTGACTACTTTTGTCTGATATATTACTTGCAAATTACATGTTCTGTTGCACCCCAGTGCTTTTTCAAAGCCCAGTAACCTGCTTGAGTTGCCTGGTAAGCAGACAGTTTATAAATAGAAGCAAAAATGATAATAAAAAGCTTTTTTTCATTTCTCTGGGACCAGACACATATGTGGCCTCTAGCTTCCTCAGCTACAGAGTTGCTCAAGCAACAGAACTCACATAAACGTTGCTTTCCAACAGACTTCTGTCATAGGTCCCTAATGTGCTTCATGACATTAATCTGAGCTCTTTCCCCTGGCCTCTGTAGTACCAGAACCCCCCAGCTCTTCCCAGATGCCCTGGCTACCTTTGCTGGCTAGAGAGAAGACAGCACATCCAGTAGCTGGTTTAGGTATCTACCTGCTTACCCGCCTGTGCTGAGCCTGCCGTTACCACGCAGAAGGGATGTCTCAGTGTGTGAGTATCTATGAGTTTTGCCTCCTTTTTTATTTGGCTCCATGTTTTTCAGACAATTGCAGGAGTTAAATAACTTTGAGACCTCTCCCTCATCCAGTTTTGTTAAGGCTCTGCAACAGCTTCAGGAATTTGTAGAAAGCAACCCACAGAGGGCATACCTGTATAATCCTTATTTCCGTAGGAGCTCTGGCCTTGCAGAAGCTGTTTTGCCAAGGGCACATGGGCATCACTGGCACCAAGCACAGTTCTGTTCACAGAGGGATGAGATGTCAAGCCCAGAGCACATTTGCCACACGACAAGTAAGGGAAGGAAACAACACCCCACCAACCCGAGACAGAAAAATACAATAGCTTATGTCTCTTACAGAAGAACACCAAAAACGTGCTTTTGGGTAGCCCAAAAAGTAAAAGCCCTTCTGAGTTGTAGCTGCTTAGCAGAGAAACCCCTGGGTATTCCTTGGAATTTATCATGCCTGATGGTCAGCTGTTTCAGCCTTCTAGGCCACTAACCTCAGTTGCTGAGGTAGGACACAGTCCTAAAGACTAGCTGATCCTATATTATTTAAACCCTTTACTAATGAGGGCCAGATTCTCAGCTGCTGTAAATTGAGACAATTTCACTGAACTCACTCAAGCTAGGTAAACTTAAAACAGCTGAGGATCTGGTTTAACCAATTTAACTTCTGAGTGCATTTACTGAATAATGAAAAAGAGAGAAGAATGTACTTTGTTCTTGGGGATATTCGGTTTGTATTTCTGGGTTTTGTGTTGGCTTTTTCTTGGGGATTTTTTTTTTTTTTTTTTTTTTTGGAAGGAGGAGTGAGGTGACAGGAATTGGTTTTGGCCTGCTCAGGAGTTGCAGAGCTGAAGCTGGGAAGCAATGCAAAAGAACACTTTAATAAGTAGAATGTGCCAAATGAAACACTGGCTTTTCTTCTGTGGATGGAGAAAGCTAAATATAATATTCATGTTACCTCAGTTTCTTCCATCACTCCAGACAAAACCCTTGCCAAGACAAAATAACCCCCTCTGCTATTGCATAAACTCTTCATGTGCAGTTATTTGTACTAGCCAAACAGAAAGAAATTAATCCCATTTCGAGCACTGAATGTGTGGCCAAAGATTTCATTATATTGTTACCATTTGGGGCAAATATGCAGGAAGAAAAGAAAATTCTGCCAGGATTTCAGACTGAAAGGTACATTTAAAACTTAGCTCGTGACTTCCCACTGCCATTGTGAGGATTTTTTTTCCCAATGTTTCACCCTGGAGGCATTGTGTTGTGAGTTCAGCAGGCAAGATGTTGCCATGACATATACCTCATCAGATCAAAGGCATTGCATGGAGTGCCAGGGACGGATATGATTCTTTGGACTAATTTTATTATTGTAACTCTACTGACTTCAGGGCGTTACACCAATGATGAATTTGGCTCATCATACACCAAATGAAGCTTAACATCTTTTGTTCCAAGCCTTCCTTTCTATCCACCTCCTCTGCTACCACCTGCTATTACTCTTTGGGTATGTTTACACCACATATTGCAAACAGCCATGAGCAAGCTCTGCCCACGCTCCAATCTGACAGAAGCCATGTGATTGCACTGGCACCAAGCCTGAGCTAATAATCCCTCCTGAGATGGATTTTTTTCAGTGAATAGCACAGGCAGGATGAGTGTATATCTACCCATACAGTATCAACATGCCCAAAGAGTAATCTATGCTGGGAATCTCTGTACAGGTCTGGAATCTTCTCATTCCCTCTTTCTTTTCACACACAGTCTTTTTCCCATGCCCTATAAAGAGATCTTGTACCTGCATTCGTAATCCCCACAGTCAGCAAAACTCTCCTGGAGTGGTATAGAGAATTACTGTTTTCATAACAGTCACTTGTTGGTACAGAGCATTTCAGAAGCGTTCAGTCCTAGATACTGAACTTTCTTCTCTACCAGTTTAAACAAGTTTTTCACCCAAAGATTTGACAAAACGATCCCATCATCCAAATCATACCATGTCCCCCTCCCTTTCTTTCTGCTGTTTCACTACTTTCCTTTGTCTTCTGCATCAACACCCCTATGGCTCATCACCCTTCTTTGCAGCAATACCCATTATATCTCCTGGGTTCTTACCTGGCAGCTTCATGTTTTGCTTTTTAAGACCCCTGCCAGAGCATTATCCTGGGGTCTCACTGCTCCACCATATCCTTGACCTGCACCAGGGTGAAGACAAACCTGTAAATATCAGCATGACTGCAATGGTAAATAACCTGGGCCTCCCCAGCGGGAAGGGAACCTTGAGATCCAAGGCCTTCTGGTGTCTGTAAGGACATATCACAGACTTTGCATTTCTTGAAATTTATTTTCTCTGATGTAGGGAGAAGCTGGGGTTTTCATATCATATTTTCAAACAATTTAAAGCTACCTAAACTCAGTGGGTTTTCTACTTTATTTTTGTTACCAGTTTAAACAAATGACCACACACCAAGATACGCCCAGTAGTTATCCACTCCACGATGGTTTTCTACACAATCCTCAGTCACTGACTCCTGTACTCAGACACTTTGGGTTGCTCAGGAGGTACACAGAAGCAGAATCAGGGCATGATCGTGGTTTCAGTACACTCAGTTATAAACTCTCGCTGAGCATTTACATACCTATTTCTCTACATGTGCATAATGAGGAAGGGGGCCCATTGCTCAGTAATATGAAACTCCCTTCTCCACCCCAAATACTGGATAGAACCAGGAACAGTCTCAGCAAGAGGTACTGATTTTAACATCAATTATTTGCATACTTGCATAGCATTTTGTATTAATGGGAGCTGAAAGAAAAGCCATCACTATTTTTCCAGGAGCTTTACTAAATGGCTTTGCAAAAATTTAGCCCATAAAGAAAAGAGCCCCAATTAAACAGAAGAAACAAAAGAATGTAGCTCAAGAAATGAGACAAGTAAAGAGTGTGGAAGCATATCAAGAAGACAGAAATAAGACAAACATCTTACCTTCCTCAAAACCAGCACTGAAAATACTCCAAAAATTAACATTTTGTGTGTGCATCCTCACGGCCACATTTATTATCCTTGTCAACACCTTCCACAACAGTAAAAGGTTTTAAGTTGAGAAGATGCAGCATCACTTGATCTTTCTTCAAATCAGAGACTGCTAATGAAAGACCTTGTAAAAGTTATGTGGAGTTTGTATTGGCAAAGGATTATAGAGATACCTTTCCAGAGCTTAGCAATAGCTCACGAATTGTCCATTGATGCAGGAAAAGGAAGCCAGGAATCCAAATACCACTCTACACTCTGTAACATTTTTTTTTCCATGGGCTGTTGTTTCAAGTGAACAGCTTTACTTCATGGTGATAAAGGAAAATTATTTAAAAGCCACTTGATCTGTGTTGTCTCCATTCAAAAAGAATCTAACCTGATTTATTGTTCCTCAAATGGCTGAAACACTACTTTGCTTAATGTCATTAAAAACCTGATATCGGCACCCAGCCCTAATAAAAGTATCAGGAACATGGTAGTAACCTACCCATGGAGGGAAAATGAAGCTGTCATTTTTCAATATAATTAAACTTGGTTTAAAAAATCCAAAGGTCTGTAATATGAATTACACTAATTACTTCTTGTGGTTTAAACATTGATTTCAATGTTAAATTTAATGGACTTAATGGATGTTGCTTTTCCCATCAGACTGGTGGCCGATGTTTGTCTTGTTTCTTGACCACTTATAGATTTCTGTTGACCCTTTAAACATATTACAATTGGCAGCCTGTTCATTCTTCGTGCATGAGAGTACTACTATTACTTTCCATGGATAATCCCAGCTTCCATGTAACGTGTCTCTTGGAGTTATTTTTGGCAGCCAAAAGCATACATAGTCCAGGAAATAGAAAAAGAGATCATTGGACTAAATTTTCAGAAATGTGCAGGCAATTAATTTTGCCTGGGAAGTATGTGAAATCCAAACAAACATTAGGAAGTAGCAAAACGTGCAAAAATTCACAGGCCAATAGTGCTGCTGTTTGCTGCACACCAGACTCTTCCCTGCATTTGTTCACTGCTGAGCAGAGTCAAAATGCAGGAGCAAGGATGCTAAGCATAGTTCTGAACTCCAACCAGTGTAAATGAGAAACTATTGGAATTACATCCATGGAAAACACTTTGGAGACTGAATCAGGTTCCCTCTTCTACTTTCTGCTTATCCAGAAAACACCAAAAGCAGTGCTTGGGTGGAACAAATTAAGAAATACATTACAAATACTAAACTGTGGGCTTACTGTTGACTTAATGACAGAACCCCCATGGATTTCAAGGAGAGTCAGGTGAGATACACTTCATGTGTGATCTATGGAGAAAAGGATGATCTCTGTAGTTGGGCTCACATGCAGAAGGCAGTCTCCAAGGGTAATGGTTGATAATGCTTTGATTCTCATCAGGAGTTAAAATTAGTCAATGTTGGGTCCAGGCTAGACAATGTGACTTGTTCCGCTGTTAAGAACACAAAGCCCACGTTCTTCAGATCACAGGGTGTGCCTCCGTATGAGTTGATAAAGCACTACGTGGGAGAGGAGGTCTAATCCTGAAGGTCCAGGTGAAAGCAGCGAGGAGTGCTGGTTGCTTCATGTTCTGGGAAACAAGGCCACTTAGAAATAAGTACCTAAATAAAGAATTTAGGAGAGGATTACCTCGTGTTGAAAACCTTGTTCTCCTAATATATCACAGTTGCTGAAGGCATCCTAGGCTAAGGTTAAAACAACAGCAGAATGCCTGTTTTCCCACCAGACTGTTTTTTACATTTGTTGTCCACAGACAAGGGAACATTGGTACCAAAAAGGAATCAATACCTTGAGATATTTGTACTATTTCTTTTTCTGCAGCAGAAATTCTAGATGCTAGATAAGAGGCAGTTGGCAAGAATGGAAGAGAAGCCTACAAATATTTATTAATTCAGTCTATCAGGAAACCTATAACTGCAGCTAAGTCAAGTAGAAGAGTTTGCTATGGACCCAGTAAGACCAGTTGTGTCTCAGGACAACAGAATTATTACACATTTACCTATGGGAGGCTTGTTACAGTGGTAATGCCGAGGAGGGATTATCATCCAGCAAAATGGTTTCCCTCTTTCTCTCTGTTTGTGGTATGTTCCCGAGCAAAGTTGCGCTGCTGTATTTGTCACTGGCTGGGCCTGAAACCGTAACTGGTATGGCTTTTAAAAGTGTAACATTAACACAGAGGAATTCTGCCAGCACCCAAAAGACTGTTTCTGTCCAGAGACTAAAACATCTGTGCATAAGTAAAATACATATATATTATCCATATGCGGACTGAGAGATTTAACAGAGTCAAAACACACAGCTCTGGGAAAATCTTGTTATGTTAAGGGCTAAGTAATCAGCATGTATAAACTAGCATGATTTCATTGACAGCAGTGAAGCTCTGCTGATTCACATCAGCTGAGGAGCCTCATCTCATAAGTGTGTTTTTCTTTCTGTATGGGAGTTCACTCAGCCCAGAATTAAAAGAGTATATCATAATCCTCAAAGAAAAGGGAGAAGATTTTGAAAAGGTGATTTAATTCTTTCAGCTTAGGAATTCAAGCCAAATTAGAACACACTGGGTATTCCTGAACCAGATCCTACTCGATGGGGAAAACTTTTCGAGAAGTTTAGGAAAGTTTAGAAAAACTTAAAAGCCTTAAAAGCCTTTGGACTGAACTGCCAGTACTGGCCTCCTAGCCAGAGTCTAATGAGGCAGACAGAGCATGACCTATTATGTCTCAGATTTTGAACTGAGTTTTGGTGGATGTGTACTGGCATGTGGAGCTCCTATGTAAACTCTGCAATTTTATGATTGCATAAAGCTTTTGTACAGCTAGAAGATTTCTGAGTTCATAATGTGTGCCTTTCCAGACTGGGCAATAATGGTATTCTTGATTATTTTCTATCTTAAGATCAAGCTGCAGAGATGACAGGTTAATAAACACTTCTCCCTCCAAAGGTAACTCTGTAAGAAAAATAATTAAGGAATGGAAGAAGTTGCAGAAAATGGCTCTGTAGTCACCATTAATGGTCACAATCCCAAGTCAAACATATCCAGGCATCAAAACTCAAATCTGTTTTCACATTGGATGACGAAGACATGTTGGTATCATTACTCACTCAACTTTCCTCTCTTCCTCTTCTTTCTAGCAAGTATTGACTCCAGACACCATATTACTTTTCAGAACTATTCAGATATTCTTCTAAGTGAGTAAAGTACACTTCCGTAGATTTATCCTTCCTCTTCCCCGCCTCTGAGCTATATATATTAACCAGCCCATGGACTTGCCTTGGGCCTTGTCCCTGGGAAGATGGCAGCCCCTCATTCCTGCAGGGTCTCACACAGACCCTGCTCAGGGCAGCAGTGCAGATGCTCATTATGATCTCTTCATGGGTGTATCCAATTTCCATATTACTTCCTCCCCACACTGAATATCACATTAAACTGGAGGCAGGAGTCCGAGAGAGAGATGTTTGAGCATTTACTTTAACACATCGCTGAAGTAAAATACATCCTATGGAATGCCATTGGTTCTGAGAGTGCTTTGCAAGGACAAAAATTTTGTGTGCTTGTAACTAGGGAGCACGGTGCAGGCAGCTGAGCTGGGGACTGGGAGCTCTGAAATACTGAGCAGGACTCCTGGCCCTGTCATTAACGCGGGAACTACTTGGGGTCAGCGCCGTGCCACTTTCTCCTTACTAAAATGAAGTAACTAATACCATGTTTTCTCATCTCTTTAGGCATGAGGGAGGACAGATTCTTTAAAATAATGATTTTAATTCACAGTACTTAAAAATAGGCTCTTTACTCTATATGCTGGCATCTAAATAAAAGCAGCCTGACTTTGAGAGGTGCTAAGCATTTGCACCTCCCAGCAATGTGTACACGAGCTGTTTTAAAGATCTCCAAAGATACAGATTTTCTTCCCTGCCAATACCATTTCTCTCTCCTTCAATATAATTTTATAGGCCATCCATTTTGACATTACATCAAATTAACACTAAAAACACACCTACCACTTTGGATAGGGATTTTAAGAACCCACTCTTCACAAAGCACAAGGCAGGATGCCTATTTTGTGTTACAGACAAGTTCACATTTAACTTCGAACATGTGCATAAGTCATGGAGAATTCATTTTGACTTCTGTGTTGTCCTGAACAATGACATTTTCCTGAATCAGGGACAAAGAAAGTAATTGGAAAAGCAGTGACAGCAGAATGGATCATGTAATATGCAGTTTAGCAGGGGCATCTGTTTCTCTAAATGAAAGACCCCAATAGAAAAATAATAACCAAGAAGAAAATTTGTTCAGTAAGATTTGAGAAAAACAAACAGAAAAATTTCCCCCAGATGAATTAGCCCATGGAGCCAGGAATGCTCAAGAAAAGGGATAGTGCATTGCTGTGAACTTATCTGAGCTTTTATATCTCTTCCATTAGGTAATTTTCAAGTAATGTTGATTTAGCAGTTTCAATTTCATTCAGAGGAGGCTAAACAATGTTAGATGTTAAAGTCTTCCTTTCAGGTTTGCTTTACAATTCACTATTGCTCTTTCTACTCTTAAGCCTGTGCTCCAATATATAACCAGTTATATATTCCTTATTAAAAATGTACAATGTTTCAGAAAATTGAAATAGTTTTCAAAATTGTCCCCCACTGGTAATTCTGCATTTGATTGTCAAAAATGTTAATCTTTTCTCAAGCCTGAAATTATGAGCCAGGTTTATTGGTCAAAGGCCATAATAATTTGAGCTCTTATTTTATAAACTCATTTCTGCCGAGTGATATCCTGATAGGAGCAAGAATAATAAATCACAAACATGTCCCCCAAGATTGCATTGTAAATGTCAAACTAGACAGGAAATTGTAATTAAAGAAAGGAAATTGCTACAAAGAAGCACTTGATTTTAAAATGAGCTAAGCACAGAATTTTCTAAGCATTTAATTATAGACCAATTTCAACTGACTGCTTTGCTTTTGCAGTCATATTTCTTATTATAACTCTTCTACATAATAACCAAATCCCCGTGCTTACACTGGTCAGGAGTATTACTACATAACACTGCATAAGCATGAGGATTACTAACTTTACAGGAACTATTATCATGTTTTAGTATGATGGACAGCAATATCAGAATTTTAAATCAGTGACAATCTGATTTTAACTCAGCAACCGAGTGGGTATCTTTTCATAACAGCAACTGCACCTCTTGGCACCTCACTCTTAAACAAGCAGCAGGACCTGTTCTGAAACACCTGGACTGACAAACGCCTGGATGAGTGAATAACGTGGTCAGGGACAGACACTCCGCCATCGCAAAAAAAAATCCCTGTTATCCACAACGGCTGCTGCGGTTCCTATCAATCTAGACAGAGCCTTTCAGTGCCATAAAAAAGGGTGCTATTCACTTCCTCTCCAATGCACGTAAGTCAGAAAACAAAGGATTTAGGGAAGAAAACAATACATTCTAGTAACACTAGACTAGCAAACCACTTAGCCTTATGGGTTGTTGTACATTGAGCAATCAGGACAGCCTTTTGGAGCCCTAAATTCTGCTATTGACCCTTTGTTTTTTACTGATCTTCTGGTTCAAGAGAGTTAACAGGTCTTAAAAACCCCTCTTCCCATCTTCTCAGCCAGACCCAGGAGTTAGTCCTCATTTTCCCAGCCATCTTTTTCTACTTCTCATCAATACTACAGTGGCATGAGTGGTAGGAATGAAGTGCAGTTCTCCTCTTTTTCTTTAGAATAGCCTAAACTTTATTGGAAGTAAAATATACTGTATACCAGCACAGCATATCTTTTTTTGATTTGAAAAGACAGATATGCAGAAAACTTTTCTACAAGACTGAAGCTGGAGAAAATCATGTTACACTGAATCCTCATTAGGACCTAGCAAAATTCACTGAATACTTGACACTGCATATTTCCAACTAGTAAGGAATAAATCAAGATGCAGATGTGATCATTTGCACCCATAAGCTGACTGCAATGGAAATATTATGCTGCTGCAGGTGCAAGATGGAATTGGATAAAGCCTAGTCAACTGGCAGATACTTACTAACCAAGGAATTTACTTGTTGCCTTGTGAATCAATATAATGACCTAAAATTTAACTACTCAAACGTTTAGGAGAGCAAGGTTAATAGAAGCATTCTGATCTTTTACTTTCCTAGGGAATAAAAAACATTAGAGTGGATGAAAACAGTGTCACAACAGAAGCAGCATTTTCTTCAAAGTGCAGATATGTAATTGTAAAGTAATGTAGTAATTATTTGGCACAGTGTCTAAAGACCTCTTAAGTAGAATGGGGTTACATTTTTAAGTATAACATGCAAAGGAACACAATCCACTATGTGCATCTGATAAAATAGGTGTCCTGTAGTCGAGCACAGTTTACTTGCAGATTTAATCAGTAACCAGAGTTCAGGTGGAGTGAGTGGACACAGAGAAACTGGCAATCTCAAGGGGAAAAAATGCACTAAATTGATTGGAAAGAGGTGTAAAGAAATAGGGCCAGTAAAAAAGATGTGTCTTGGCAAGAGAATATACAAAAAAAAATCCGTGTGAAAAAAGCCGCAAATGCTTTGAGGTTGCTTTCATTAGGAAGAACTGTTGAATTCAAACTAAATAAAGATGCTGTGGGTCAAGTACCATGCATCATCTTTGAGATACGTTCGTATGAAAAGGACAGAGATGGAGCATGTGTGAATAGGTAAGTGCTAAAAAAATGGGAAAAAAGTCAGAGGAAACAAGAAATGAAGAGTAAGTAATTTGTGGGAATCCTATGTGGACAGGGATATAGACAGAGGTGACCAAAGGGTCCCAAAAGGAAGCAGAACCTCTGAAGAAAGGATTCAACCAAGAGATGGAAAACCAAGCACAGAATCCAAAAGGAAGAAGGAAGCAATGGATGTAAGGAAAGAAAAAAGAGAACAGGTTATATTCTTTGGTAAGGTCTGTAGCAAAAAGGCCGTATTTGCCACTGTGCCAGCCAGGAGGGCACATGGCTGGGTCAGCATGAATGACAGGTTTGTGACTGAACACAACCACTCTTTGCTTTGGCACACCGCTCATTTGCTGAATCTGAATTTTGGTATAACGCATCTCACAACAGCAAATCGGTACAGATGACATAAAACTTACTTTTTGGGTCAGGGTGAATAAATACATATCTATTTCTATTGAGCATGACATGAAGTAACAGTGACTGCAGAGAAGCTGAGGAAAAGGAGGATAGAGATGACGCTGTGATTGAATAAACAGCACAGAAAATAATCATGTCTAATAAAACATGCTCTTACCAGTGCACCTGGAGAATTCTCCTGCTTTACACAGAATTTTCCTCATTATTTCCTATTTCTGTTTTCCTTCATGGTTATGGCTTTGCCACAGAAGTGGCATTACTAACACTCAGCTTAAATCCTCTCAAGTTAGTTTCAAACCCAGAAGAGAGTGGCAATTTTTACAAAATCATAAATTAAGCTTCTCAGAATGACTGAATTACCTTGTAGAGCATTTTATTACCAGCAGAGAGCGGCTGCTCTGGCCAAGCTGCAGCCTGTGTCCAACAAGGTTCAGCCACACTATGGGGATAGTGCCAGCATTAGGGTCTGGGTGTTGATGAGATTAGGGCCAACACTTGGATGTTGCTTCAGATAAGGCTTCCATCAGCTAAACCTGGCATTTTTGTCACTTCATCTAATTGTTATTACTTTCTTTCTTGTGCATTTTTAATTTCCTCTCTACTTGCATTTATTTTTTATTTCTTCCTGTGGTAAATTCAACCTAAGCCTGCTTTTATAACCTTTTCTTTTTTTCAGAAAGGTCATTACCTGTGCTTAATTCAAGCAATCCTGTGAATACAACTATTTCCCTGCTTACTAGCGGTGGTAGCATGGCTTAAAACAGGCGTCAGCAGCACTGGAGGTGGCCCGCAGGTGAGCTCCGTCTGGGGCTCAGGGGTGACGGCACAGGGGATTCGCAGTGCCCAAAAAGGGGCTTGGCGAGGGGCAGGAGCTGCTGCCTGCCCACCCTCTCCTCTGCTACTCCATCCCCGGCACTGCCACCTGATAAGCGTCTTGTCTCTTTGGAAAGCAATATTTCCTGATTACTGATGAGCTGCTAGTGGCACGGACAAATTTATTTTGGGAAAAAGAAATACAGTCTGGCATCCCCCTCTTGAAAGGCTACTCACCTCACTCAAGGTTTCCATAACAGTAAGGTCAGGGAAGTAACACATCTCTCTGACAGGAAGATAGCACAATACATTTTCTGGCTCTATTACACCGTCTCCATGCAATCTGGACACGGCATTTCATGACTCGTTTGCCTCAGTTTCTCATTTGTAAAAATGAAGATAGAAATCCTTCTCATCTGTTTGGGCTCTAAGCCCCTGGGTATCAGCACGGTCTCAAATGAGGTTTTACGGCATGCAGCCTAGCAGCAGCTATGTCTTACTGAGGGCCTTGTTCCCTTTTAATACACACTTGAAACTTGTGTTACTGAAATGCTGTTTACATTTGTCATAGTATTCATTAAATTGTTAGAAATATCAGGTGAGATGACTAGTTGCAAAATTTGCAACCAGCACCTTAATAATAGTATATATCACAAGGGGGAGATGTTTAAAATGTTGTCTCTCAAGCACTTCAGGAGGAACTCCGTGTAGCACTCTCGCTCCCCCCGATTGCCAGCATACTGGAATATGCTGGGATCACCACCACACAAACACATATTTATATTTCAGCTTAATAAAATGGCTTTTTTTTATAACCTGCAGTCTTAAGTACTTGCCATCAGGTACTCGTGCTCACAGGGGAAGGATCCAGAATTACTTGGCAGGTATCGTTAACACAGCACAGGGAGTCATTAGTAGCAGCAGATTGTTGTGAATGTGCAGAATCAAGTCAGAGACGCAGTAACATATCAAATGTATATGTACACACACACACAGAATGAGCGCATTTAAAAAGCCAATGCAACGCTAAAGCTTCTTCCAATGCACAGGAAAGGGAATTGCTTTGTTTATCGCCATCAGTACCCCTGTGAATCACAACCCATATCATTGGAGCAGATCAAAGGCCATGGCTTTAATTCCTCAGGAAAGTCCCACATCAGAACAAACAGTCAAGATTTCAGGTGAAGCAAAAATTCCAACAAACGAAAATATCTAATTATATCAAAGTAACTTTTTGGGATATAGTCCCAGTGCTTCCTTTCAACCAAACCCTTTATAGCCCATGAAAGCACTTCAACCTTATAAAAATGAAACACAGTGATTATTTTTCAAAGATCTTGATCAAAATCAGCTTGTTCCCGCAACTTTTTTGAGACTGCTAGATCTCTATTTTCCATCATGAAGGCTGTAGTGCTCTGTCGCTTGTCAAATGCTGTGCCACACAAATATTTTAAAACAAAAACATTTTCTCTTTCCTGAACTCATTTTCTTCCCTAATCAGTAACAGAAATAATCAAGTTGGTGAGCAAGGCTTGGCCTTGTGTAATAGCTCCATCATGTCCATACCAGGGGTAAAAAAAATCAGGGTAAAATTTTGTGTTAAAGCATGTGTTCAAAATATAGAGAGATAAGACCCAGGGCAGACACTTGGGATAGACAGATCCATAGATTTTGTAGGCTAAATGCTGAAATCACGCTGAAGGAAACGCTGTCCTATGAGAGGCGTGTGGGATTTATGCAAGATCGTCTGAGAAGCTACCGAAGCTGGTGGAGAACTGGCAGGCTCATTAATGCCAGCCTATGTTACTCAATAGCTGGTGCATTTTTCTACTTTTTTTTTTTCCAGGACATGGCTTTACTCTTTGAGCTAAAGTCTGCAGATCCACAGGTTGGAAAGTCACATCACTGTGGTCAGAGGGACACGGGCATAATTATCATCTGGGCCGTCACTGCGGGGAGAGGTGTCTTGCATGTCTGTTTGCTTAGGAGGGGCCAGCTTTAGCTTTTCTGCCATCCTATTTGAACATGAAGTGGCAAGAAATCCAGAGAATGCCAAGTCTGTATGGGAAATTAACAGCCAGAATACGGGAGCTAGCTCAGGTCTTGCGAGTTCCTTTTCACAAAGCTACTGAGCTCAACTAGACATGAAAAAAAATCTTGGAGATGATGCTGCCTACATATGCCATAAACAGATGTAGACTTGGATTTTCTCCACATAGCATGAACATTTAAAATTCAGTAGACACGGGATATGCAAACAAAGAGGGAAACTTTGTGTATTCACTCATACATTGACTTATAAAACTCAAGCTGATGGGTCATAAAAATATTTGAAGATGTTTACATGCAAATTTCACTTTGCTTGCAGCAGTAGCTGTTTCAGCAGCATATTCTCCCAATAGACTATATATATTAAGGCAACCTTTTTCACTACAAGTTGCAGAATGATATTGCCTAATTCTAGAAGATGTAGGCCAGTTACACAGTGCGTCCTGCGAGAAGGCTTCACAATTATTTCTCACTGGTGCTTTCTGCAAAGAGTAAAGAAGCAATTGGTACACCCTCTTGCCATGGAAGTAAACAGGATGGCTGAGCCAAAGCTTCCCACCTACATGTCTACACCCCTAAGACAACCAAGCAGAAGATGAGGGGTCCTTGCTACTGCCACAGCCCTGCTTTCCTCCTGGTTCCCATCTTAATGGAAACCTGGTGCTACTCAACACAGCTGCCCTCCACTTCATCTAAAAAAGGCGATATCAGAAGGCAGCCACGCCATGGTCAGCCTCTTCAGCCAGACCTGACAAGGCACAGGGCTGCGTCCTGCATAAATGCTCAAGCTAGCCCACAGGGACTGCCCTGCAGTGGGTGACAGCATATGGCCAGGACACTGGGCGCCTCTGCATGGCCCTGCACAGCACTCTGCAGACAGACGCCATGACACTTACAGACAAGTGACACCAGCACTCCTCAAGGGCAGACAGGTATGCTCACGCCTGACTTACACAGTGGACAGTGGTGCCCAGCACTGAACGTCCCGTGGGCACTGCTGTGCCACCGCACAGTGCAGAAGCACGTGCCTTTCTGGCAGGCGTGAGTTCTGTACCGCATTGCTTTGCATCAGGACAAGGCTTTGGATCCACATGAAGAAATCACAGCAAGAGTGAGGCCAGCCTGGTGTGCTGGTGAGGCACACAGCCTGGCTTTGGGGTGGCAGACAGAAGCACAGGGGGCCCCACAATTCAAACAGAGCCACTGGCAACCCCAGGAGTCACTGTAAAGGTTCTTCTGTTTCTCAAAGAGGAGAAAAGTTGTGCAGCTAAGCATGAATCAAAGTGACCGTTTTGAGAAAAATCTCAAATTCCCATTTTTTATTCATTCCAAACAAGAATGAAGAGTCAGAAATGTGAATTTTCCCCAGGACAGGAATTTTTTGAAAATTCCACTTTGGAGAACTCCATGGGGAGTGTGTTACACACATCAACACATACATGTGAGCATGTGGGGATCGTGGCACAGAGCGGGTGGCAGCCCAGCCCTCATGGGGGCTAGGAAGCCATGGCAGCTCATAGCCAACCAGCTGGGTGGCTGGAGGTCACGGGGAGCTTGGCCAGCCCAAGGATACGGGCAGCTCCACAACCCCAGCACCAGGATGGCAAAGTGCCAGCTGCTCAGGTAGCCTGAAGAAGTCAGCAAGCCTCCAGGCAGCCTTGCCAGGGATCCCGGGCAGCTTGCCAGGGGCCGCCTGCCAGGCCAGGCCTGGGTGAAGGGGGGTGGGCTTGTTTCCAAACCAGGGCTTTGGTTCCCTGGAACCAGCCTTTCGTAAACCAAAACCTTCTCCATGGGCAAGCTGCAAGGGCAGAGCCTTTCTCTGAGCCCCCAGGCCCACAAACACCCTGCTGTAATCATAATTTTCTGACCATTCTGTGTCATCTTCTGACCTTCCCCTTGTGCTCGATGGGAGCTTTTCAGAGGGGCTCGATGGGGGCACAGGGCAGTGCCACACCACATTCAGTGGTCCAGGTGTCACAGGGTGGCCCTCACCAGGCAGCAGCACTTTCTACCACTTTAGCAAACTCCAGTAAAAGCAAAACATTTCCCCAAACGCACCTCTGATTTACATATAAAAATCTAAAATGAAACCTCTACCACCTCAGTGCCAGCAGCATCCATATCACTAGACACAGTCCAGACAATTCCTACAATTAATGAGCTGGGAAAATTACAGGTAAAAGAAAAACGACTGTGTGAAAAAGACCTTGAAAGGCATGAAACAGACAATGAGTTTTTTCTACTTTTTATTTCTCTTTCCCTCCCTTCCCTTGCTACAATTTTATGCATAATTGTTTGGTCAGTTTGTTCTTCCCTGAAACTTTTACTGAAATGGATTAGGTAAACCATGCTCTGAAACAGATTGAAAATGGAAAATATGTAAATATATAGCATATAACTTATAAAATCGTATATATATGTGTGTGGGTGGGTGCTGGAATAAAAAAGCTACTGTTACTTGCTGGTAGAACAACATATCAACAACTGTTAGAGCTGACTTGAAGGTTAAATATTAGGAAGGAATCCAATTTCTCTTGTCTATTCAGCTCAGCGGTGTGTTAGATTGCGGTTGGAGTGTGCTTATGGAGTGTGGGATATGAAGTAGGCTAATCAATCCCTGCTGCTTCATTCTCAGGTTCTTCTTATATCAGGTCCCTGCCCTCAGGCAGCCTTCAGCTTTCCAAAAGCCAATTCCATACAAATAAAAATTGCGACCTGCAGCTAGAGGGTGAAGCTGAGTTTCCCCCTTGTGATTAATCTCTTCTTGGGTGGCTTTCAGAAAAAAAAAAAAAAAAAAAAAAAAAAGAAAAAAAAAGGAAAGGGGAAAAAAAAAAGGAAGAGAAAAACCATGCGTGCTGCAGCCCTGTGAAAGAGTTTTCCTATTGAATGAGCCCAGTGCTCTGGAGCCAGCTTATCAAATGAAAGAATTCATTTTTTTTAACAGTGCCTCGTGTTGACATTGAGAAAATGAGCTATCAAACACTATGATTAAACTTCAGCTGCCATAATTGTCGTCCGAACAACTGCATGGTGGAACTGAAAAGCATTTTTTTTAACCAGCTCTATATGGTTCACCAGTAATACTCAGTTTAAAAGGTTGTTGCTGCTAGCAAGAGAAACAAGGCTTGAAATTAACTTTTTCCAATCCATAGACAAAATTAAACATAGGTATTTGAGTCACACAAACAACAGGTAAATCAGATGTGCTTTAAATTTCATTTTAGTCATTTTATCTGCCAAGGGCTAGCTCCAGGGTATTAAAATATCCGAGCATTTTCTTGTTTCACTGCATTTGACTGGATGGGTCCTGCCTTTTATTTTGAGAGAGGGAGAGAGAGAGACAGACAAAAAGAAGTGCAAGGAAGGGTGGCTTAAATACTTGGTTTGGTGCAAGTGAGGGTAGAGAGAGTGGAATCTAGAGATTTGTGGAGTATTTTCCCTGCAACTAAAATTAAAGATTTGATAGGAGCAGGGGGCAATCTAAAACACAGTAGCCACACTGCATGCAATTATTGCTCAGTCTCCTTTCTGGCCTAGACTAGCGCATTAATTCGGTTGAGGTTTATAGGGATACTAAGTATTCTATATTATTAAGTACTTTATATTAATTCTTGGCAACCTTTTTACGTACATCCTCAAGAGACTGTGGCTTATCAAGGAGGCTGGAGAAGTCCTTCAGGGAGGGTGGTTAGAGGCATGATATCCCAGGAAGGTGACACCCCCTGTGACAGCAGCCCTCTGGCCAAATGTAATACTTTGGGAAATGAGCTGTTGCACAATTAAATCTCTGCTTAAGATTGTTAAAAAAAATTCAAACGCTACAGGAGAGATGACTGTGCAGTGAACATGAAGGAAATAATGAAGGGGAATGACTGAGGGCCAGGTTTGGAGAATATAAACAGTTTAAATTGGAGTATTTCCTTGCCACTTTCCTGAGCTTGCTTGGGATGAGCCTCTGCCTCCTTGTGGGGCTGCACCAGACGGGAGGGGTGTGGGGGTGTGCTGCAGCCGGGTCACAGGGCTGTAAATCAGGATGCGGATCAGGCTATGCCCATTTACCTTGGCTGAGGATCTGGCCTTTGCCTGGCAGGAGGACCTTTCCCAGCCGGTCCTCAAAAGCCCTGTAACCAGCACTACCCACCACTAGGTGTCCACCCCTCGCCCCCATGGTCCCCGGCACCGCACACCCCCAGCAAAACATCGCCCTCCAGAAGTTCCCATTTCTTCTGTCAGTCCTTCCATCAAATTCATGTCGTGTTATTTTTTGGACCTAAATGCTTCCCTTCCCCCCTCCCCCCCGTTCCCACCCTACTCTACTTACTCAAGCAGGTGTTTTTGCAAAGTCAAATATATAACCCGATCATCATTCTCTCTCCTGAACATATGGGAATAACATTTTGAAATAACAGTAACATTTTCATCATTTTTAGAGTCTCTCACTCTCTGAGCTTTACTTTACCCCTTTCCAAGAGTAAAGCTGATAATGTCTAGGGCTTGTTCAGGATACTGGGGGGGGGGTGGTGGTTGAGGCAGGGGTTGAGGCTATTGCTTGCAAACAGATTTCACAATTTGAGCCAAGCAGCTGGAGAAGCAGTGAGGTGCAAGATGACTTAGGCATGGGTAAGAGTTAGGAGCTGAGCTGGAGAGATAGGGACAGCTTCCAGAAAAACAAGTTTAGCAACAGATCGGATGCTGTCGATGAAAAATAACACAGGTCTGCAAATCTAGAGAATGGTATCTACTCAATTAAAAAATAAAAAGAAGAATTTGCACATATAAAACTAAGAAAACTCTGAAATCAGTCAGATCTGTTACTTCCATCACACTCTCAACAGCTTATTTAGCAGTCTAGGTCTAGGATTGTTCCCACCTGCTGGACCGCACACACTAAGCTATTCTTGTAGGGTTGCTTTTGCATGCTGAGCTGCATTCCCATGTTTGCTATTTGAAGGGTCACTCAGACATGCTGGCTGGATCATGACTATTTTCAAGCATCCTGAGCTTCTGGAAATTATTCATTTATCAGAAGCAACAGCTAAGGTATTTGTGTGAGAAACAAAGATATGAAAAAGTTACTTTAAGCCAAATTTTCGGCCAAGCTGCAGAAGCGCTGGGCAAAATATTATTCATTCATCATAAGCTTTGCAATATGACAATGGCAAAGTTATAATCAATTAAGAAAAGAGAGTCTGACATTGCAATACTCTTAGCTTAAGGAAACCAAATAAAATATCACAGCTTGTTCAAAAAGCTTATTTTGAAATCTCAGTACAAATAAGAGGTATAAACACACATTCTTTCAGCTAGGTTTTGGGTGAGCTGTCTGATACATTTGCTGCTGTGCAGAAAGCTAAATTAGCTTTTAAAATGATTCTTTCATAAAAGGCCTTGGAATTCTCTCTTATTCCTCGTCTCCTACATTTGAAACATTTTGATTTAAAGAGTCCAGTCTATTGTTCCTGTAATAACATTTACAAAGAGATGAGCCTAATATGGTCACCTTTAGAAAGGGACACAATTTTGAGATATTCTCAGGAAATCTTATTGAGCACTACTGCGAATGAATTCCAGGCAGTATTGGAGGTGTGGGGAAACACCAAGGCGATACACCTGCAGGTTGCTTTAGCTTTAGGTTGCTCTTTGGCCAGAAAGAAAATGTGAAGTTTGAACTAGCTGGTGAGGAGAAAGGGAACCCCCAGCCCCTCTGCATTTGGAAACTGCTCCTGAGGACATCAGCCTGCTGGGCTTTTCTCTGGGTGACAGAAGTGCTGGGCTTTAACTTGCACACATTGTGCTAAAGCAGCAATAAAACTGTGACAAACTGACAAAAGCAGGTCAATTCACAGCTCAGGCTGACACCACTTTTTCAGCTCATATTGGTCGATTACCAGTCAAATTTCAGGTACAGAGAGAGAGTGGAAGAAAAAGGCAGCACTGAGACACATCAAGAGAGTGATATGGCAACCATGGCTTCCTTAGGGACCCAGGCAGTGCCACCTCTTCTGCTCTGTTTTTTGGCAGCCCGGGAGAAGCCACTGGAGACACCCACAAACCAGGCACCTTACTGATGTATGCATGAGCCGGCAGAGGAAACCCCAGGCAGATCATGAGTGACTGGGAATCCCAGGACCAGGTTTCTGAGACGAACTGGGCTGCAGAGGGCCCTGTGCTCACAGCCTCCCCAGGCACTGGTCAGCCTAAGGGCTCTTAACATATTCCCGTGTATGTCAGTGCCCGAGGATCTCTTGCATGTGGGCTTTTTTTTTTTTTTTCTTTTCTATCCTTTCCACAACTTCAAAGGCAGGCAACCATTCATACAACAGAGTATCTCTGCTTTTAAGTTGGCATGTTCATCCACTGATGCTTCTTTTTTCACTGTGTTCAAACTTTGGTTAAATTATTACTTTACAGTAAAAAAACAGAGCTAATCATATCATTGCTGCATGAGAATAGCTGTGACTGACAACCTTTCTAAAAACACAAGCCCATGACTCAGTGCACACAACACAATTTGTGATGGGCAAAATGAAAACTGCCTGGAAAATAACTTCAAAGTAGAAGAGGAAAAATAATACACAGGGTAAGAGTATAACAGGCAAAAAACCTTGCTAACACCCCCCCCAATATCATCTACTTCTCTGTTACAGGTCATTCAGAGGAAAGAATGATGCTGCACGTCCTCACATTCAGATTTAACTACATGCCTATCTGTATTTTTACTATTTTATGCAGAGTTGTTTGCCCCACTTTTGCCATGCTGCCTACAGAGAAATTACCTGTATTCATAAAGTATATTTTCTCCTTTTGCATTATCAGAGGCAACTGCCTGGCATGGCCTTATGAGCTCCTCTTTCTCAAAACGGTAGGAGTGAGGGCTGGGCTTTGGCGTTCAAGACCAGCCTTGGATCTCTGAGGCCAGCCTGGGTATTGCAGGTTTACATAATCCCTTTCATAAATTTAATTTCTGATTGGGAAACTTCTCACACACTATGGCTGCTGGTAGAAAGTAAAACCAAGTAAATCCAAGGAGCTTTTTGCCTTTTTGAGGGAAAAATATAACAAAAGTTAAATAAATTCCCTCAATTAGACAATGACTAAAACACATAGTGGCTTCCTTCAGACAAGCCCAAGGCAAAGTTCAGAAAAGTAGCTTGCTTCATCCAAGGGATGAGAAATACTTACTCCTACCCTGACTCATGCCATCAACGCAGTCATCAAACCTTTTTCTTTCACAATGAACAGGAGTCTGGGAATGGCTGTGGGAAATAAACCTTTATATTGTTTAACCTGATTTCTATACCAGGTATCTGCACTGGGAGCAACAACAGTAAGAGAAAGGGTTAACCTGTTTCTCACCAAGCTTTCAGTGGTGCTTATGCTGATGTTTCTACCACAATACCAAGTAAAATTCATCTCATAGTGTCAAAGAAAAGAGATAATCAGGACTTACATTGTCTTCTACCCCTTTCAGGAAAGCTGAAGCAGGTTGAGTCATGGTCCTAGCAGGACAGTCCAAGGTATCTGGGAAGTACCTGAAATAAAATAGATGGAAAGTTCTCAGGAAGGCAGTTCAGGCTGCTTGCTGCCATCAGGGACTTCTGGAGCTCCAGAGGCTGGGCAGAGTGTAAGTAACCAAGAGGTGAATCCTTCAAGAGAAAGTATAGTGAAGGAGACATCGAGAGCCGGACATACAATTGATTCAGTGATATTTACTCTCTGAGTTCTGGGGATGAATTGTGATTACAAATAGTCCTTTCAATCCTACTCAGCAGGTACAAATGTAAGGTGAGCCAGTAACTATCTCATAGCTGAACAGATAGCTGAAACAGAGAAAACTACTAGATAAAGACATGGGTCCAAGCACAGAATTGCCCCTATATACATGAGCTGTCATGTGTAGTTGTGCTTGTCCAAGTGGTTTTCCATGGTCAGGAGCCTATTAGGCATTCATAATAATTGCAGTTGGTAGCATCGCCAACTCTTAATGCTGCCTGACACTTCCCAGAAATTTCAGTTGCTCTTAATTTTGCCAGATATTACTAATTCAGGCTGGGATTGGTATCCTGGATACATACCACTTTGTTGAAATTGTCACCAAAACCAGGTGCTCCTTCCAAAGATGAAATTAGAGAAAAAGACACTGCTTTGCCTTTGTTCAATACATATATATATACACACACACACCTTTTTTTAAAACCCAGGATATGTTTCTGTTTGGTTTCTATCACCTAATTGCAGTGTTACACTCTTTTCACTACAGAAATCTTGCAATTTAGAAGGAGGAAAAGTGGGGATGTCCCACTGTTAAGACCATGGGCTTTGCTGCCCACTGAAGAGGATCGTGTATCGATCTGCTCCTTATCAATTCTCCTCACACTGGAAGAAGTGTGTGTCTTATCTTTCCAGTCAGGCTGGATTCCCTCTCATTTGATCACTGGAGGGAAACCTAAACATGGCCAAGGGGTGGGACAAGAACATCTCCTGGTCCAGGTTTGTTGAGGACTGTGCAGTAAGGCACAACAATCTCAACAGGAACAGTGTCAGGTTATGGCCCTTAGTAAATTATTCAGCACCAATGATTCACTGAGCTGTGCTAATCAACAGATGTGACAATATATCTGTAAAAAGATCCTTACACGATTTGTTATTGGTTAAGTTATTATGTGGGACAATTCCTCCAGATTTGCAAAAATGTTCTACAGTTCCTATATGTTTGACTTCATCTTCAAGAGGAGAGCGTAAAAATACACAGTCTGCTAAAACAGATTTTATTATAAATTATTATTCTATAGAGTAATTGGAGAGATTATTAGAGATGATGATTACTTTGTAATATACTCAGGGCCTGTCAGCCTGTTTGACAGGACTGCGTTTATTCCCTTTTTTGTGAACCACCCAGTATAGTGTCTGTTTCAAGCCCAGGGGAAGGCCAGCAGACATGTGCCCCACTAGCCACAAAAACAGTCTGACCACCTTTTTATTTTGGACCAGACTGTCAATGGTGTAACGTGACGGAGCTCCACTGATGCAGAGCTTCAGGCAGATTTGAAAAAGTGCCAGATCCTGTCCCTTCATTCCAGTGGGGCTGTGCTTTACATCCACTGAAGATGTGGCAATTTGCTTTTAAGCATGAAGCATTATTTCCTGGAAATAGTTCCCTTTGACTCTGGGCCTTTAAAAAAAAAAAAAAGTATCCAAAACCCTCAAAAGGTAAAAGAAAGCAGAAGGGTTGAAGAAAAATTACTTAATTCAGTGATATTAGAGATAGACATAGTGATAAAAGAAAACTTAAAAAAGGCTTGAGTAGAATTTAAGATAAATACATTAATTAAGATATAGTTAACAGAGTAATCTAAAATTTCCTGGAGACTTAATGAGTTTGGAGCGACTAAAGCTGCACTAAGCACAGGAGACATAATCAGAATCAGAACTGACACATAGCTCAAAATCATTTCAGTTATCTCTTTCACTTACATTAGCCAGAAAAACAGTAAACAGTCAATGGGATATAAGAAGCATAGTCAGGCAATGTCAATGGGCAACAGACAAAGGCTAGGTCATACAGTATCCTGAGAAGAAAGCTTGACCTTTGGAATTGAAATATAGGCATTTTAAGCTCCAGTGGAATGTATCAGAATGGCCTTTTTCAACTTAAATGCATAAAAGGTCAAGGGGAGGTCATATTTGGCTTTGGGTTCATCAGCACAGAGCATATCCCAGCCCTTTCTTTATTCATTCTCATTAAAAAAAAAAGGGTTTCAAACCGCTCTGGCATGGCATAAATATTCATTCTCCGGGGCCAGATTTTCAGTTGGTGTAAAACAGGGTAACTTCACTGAAAGAAGGAACCTCTGCCAATTTATACCATCTCAGAATCTGGCCATCCTGTTCGCATTCTTCTAAGATACAGAAATGGCAATTTTGAAACTTTTCCTGGAGCAAATGCTTCCAACAATAATGATGCATGTTGAAATTTGAGACTCTGACATTTAAATTGTCTGGGGTTTTCTTTGAAAGGCATGGCAGGAGGTATCCTCCAGAAGAGCCAAGGAGAGAGTAAATACTGCAACAATCTAGTTTACTGCTTTCTCTATGTGTTCACCCTTCAATAGCAGTTTTATGTCTTTTTCAATATTCCCACAATTCTTTTTAGATAGGAAAGGACTTTTCTGTCCCCTTATAAATTGCTTTGAAAATGGAGAAAGACAAAAAATAAAAGGGCCACTCACAAATGACATTGCCACATTAACACAGCGAGGAGAGACTCGGTAGCCTGCAATAGGAGTATGCATCCATAACAGGGCACCATTTTGCCTTTCATACCTAACCGACTAATTACATAGAAACTAGATGAATCTAGGGTGATCATCCGATGTCAGATGAGTGGCCGTCTTAATGACACAAGTATCCAGAGTTACGTGATTTGAGCATCAGTTAGTCTCCTTTCTGAGGGAAAGGATGAAATCAAGTCTGGCGCCGTTCAGTGGCTGTTTCCAAAGGATCACAAATCATGTGCCTTACCGCCTGAACCCAGGTATTTCACATCCGACTTTCTTAGTGCACAAAGGTAATTTCTAAGATATCGGTAAAGAAAAAGTGCCTCTCTTTTTTAGGGTAGAGAATCCATTTGAAGAAGTAAAATAATATCAAACCTCTGATGCCCTGGATAACTATTTTTATCCTAAAATGGATAATAAATAGGAGTTTTTCTTTCTTTTTATTTTCTTTCTGAAGAGTTTCAGATGACGCTATTCAACAATTTCCAGAGACTCGGGGAAAAACAGAGCTCACCCCAGGTGGCATTGGTTTTCATGTGGCATTTCTTAGTCTTTAGCCAATTTCACTTCTGTCCCTCAGCATGCAGGACAATCAACACAAAACAGTCAATATTTCTCCATATTGAGAGTCAATTCCAAGGAAGAGAATCTCATTTTATTTTTTATTTTATTTGTCTGTAATATGCTTATCCTTAAATGAACATTTTAGACACAGATTCCAAATTATGCATTCATTGGAAAGATTAACTCTGATTAACAAATTCATGCTAAACAACTGTGTTTAATTGGATTTTTGTAAGTAGCTAAGTGTGAATGCTTCTCAGTTCTTCTATGTGGAAAACAAAACAAAAAGTAATTTTAAAATATTTAAAGAGGAACAAACTCTGTGCTGCTGACCTGTCTTCACTGGTGATGTACCCTTCTTCCCTGCATTCCCCTGCATGCAAGGTTCCCCTAATCTAGTCCTAATAATGGTTAAAGTTATCTGTCTAATCAAACTAATTAGCACTGGTGAATGGAGACATAATCATAATAGAAAGCAAATGCCAGTTTTACAAAATGAAAGTGCAGTAATTAGTGAACCACAGGCACTTTTTATAAATCATATTTATTAGTTCGTAAACAAATCAAATCCTAAATGAAATGAAAGTTACCACTAACAAACACCAATGAATAAACAGATACAATGACTAGCCCTGCTGGGTGGCTGTGCAAGGAGTTGTGTTGAGGGTACCCTCCCTCTTCTGAAAGTTCCCTTAGAGGTGTCCAAGGCTTTTTACAGAGCGCTTCTGTGTCATCTTCTTGAAGTCACAGCATGGATGCATTAACTGATCTAGGGAAGCTGCAGTTTGATCATATGGGCTGTTCCTGTCTGGAGACCAGATGGTCATAAATTAGGATATTCAGGTTATAGCCATGATGAAAAATGTAGTACTAATAAGTACTCTAATAGCGTTCTACAGCAGACCAGGTTTCACTAGAAATTTAACGTGGAATTTTTCACCTTGCATAAATGATGATATAGCATGAAATATGTTTAATAGCAATCCCCCCCACCCCAAAAATTGCCAAAATGCATGAACCTCTGCTTGGCTTTAAAATCCAAATCTTCTTCCTTTTACTAATGGTGGTCAGGTCATTCCTTAAAGACGATTATAAGAAAAGACAAAAAAAGGATTTGTAATGAAAACATTTTTGCAGGTTATAAATTGTCCCAAAAACTCATCTTAAAGGACTTCAAATTACTCATTGATCATTTCTTTCTCACGAAGAAGCTCGGTATCTGGCTGATAAAACCTAGCCAGCAGAGGCACACTTTCAGCTGGCTTCAGGCTGAAGATACAAAGGGCGATTTTACACCTCAGACACACAGCTTAAATATCTAGTATTGGAGAGACACACAGCCCAAATATATAGTACTGGAGGTTCAGACTGAAAAATCTGACTCAATACTCACAGGGAGACTTAGTTAAAATTAAGAAGGTTTGTAATAAATAGCAGGTATCATTACATATCTGATCACACTTTTCATGGCTTTCCTCTCCCACCAGAAATACTGGCAGCAGAAAAACGATGAATAGAGGTATTTTTGGAGGTACAAAAACTACTTCATTCCTCTAGCTGCTGAAATAGTCTTTAAGCTGAGACCTCTTCTTTACATTAAGTGCTCTCGGATTTAATATATCCCGGCTATTTCCAAGCGTTGGGCAGAGACCAGCTTTCATTTCTACTGTTTTGCTGAAAACAATGCAGAACTTGGTCTTCTGGGTTCTCAAATGCTTTTGCTCTTGACAAAATGAAGCCTTCGACTTCCTCAGCTTCTGCAGACCAGATCAGATCATGAAATTTCCTAAGTCTGCAGATAGTCATATTTGAGTCTCAGTTTAGTCACATCCTTCTTTCCAAACTGATGCTTTAATCTGGTGCAGCAGTGTTTAGGAATGGGCTTAGTGCATTTGTACTCTGAGGTCATGGCACAGTTTGTGCTCAAATCCCCACCTTTTGAGGTGAGAACACAGCATGAACTTTGGAAGCAGAAGTAGAAACCAACTTTTCTGTAAGTGGTAAGTCATAGTATTCCCTTTGGTGCTCATTTCGAAAACATTAATTAGAGTGGGTATTTATGTGACTCTCCTGTAGCATGTACATGAATAGCTCAAACTAATCTCACCCCGCCCCAGCAATTCCAATGTACCCTGCAACAATGTCTGAAACATTAACAGTGAATTAATTATAATTGTGCGGTGGCGCCTGGCCACTTTGCTTTCTGTCTAGTTTATCTTTATTTTAGACTAAAGAAAACAACAATGAAAGAACAAACATGCAATAAAATCTGTGCAAGAGATAGAAAGCAGAGTATCCCCATTTTAGTTCCCCTCTCAGCTATACCCCCCGTCTGGGCGGGAAGCATGCTTTTTACATTTAAAAGTGCAACACAGAGAAAACAGACCCAAAGCTGCAAGCATGCTGTGCATTTAAATTTGATCCCCTTTTTGTTTGTTTATTTTCCTGTACTTCTTTGGATTGGACAGGAAGCTTAAGCATTGCAATACAGAAACAAAGGCCATTTTCATTGTATATTTGGCCTGGCCAAGACTAAGAAGTAATACCAATATTGTGAAAAAGCCTGAGCAGGCAGGTTTTTTGTTGGTTTTTTTTTCCCCAAAACAGCTGAAATGAATTGACACAATCATCTGAATACTTGTGGATTTTCCAAAACAGAGCATTACCAGCCACTCATGGTCCAAAATAGCCACTCAAGATTCCACAAAAAACATTAAATTGCCTTTAAAATGATTATATTTAAAACTAACAGTAACACAACAGTTTCCTTCCTTTATGTTCTGTCTTGGACACTTTATTTACACGTTCAAGCAAAGGCTTTCATGAAATCTCTTGTTTCCAAGACCTGAAGCTGTAGGACCCTTTCCCAACCTCCATCACAGGCACTGGGATAAAATCACAAAAGGTTGACCACTGCAAGGTGCGCCAATGCCTCCCAGCTAGGATCGTCTCCTGCTGGTGGCAGAAATGCCATGTGAGACAGCTCGAAGGGCCTCACACCTCTGGGCAAGCTGGGGTGGGATTTTTACACTCACTGATACCAGCAGGAGTCTAAGGTTAGTCCTGGCTGCGTTGGGAGAAAACACTTTAAAAAACCCTTGTTCTCCCTTAAATAGGTGTGTTGAACCTGTTTGTCATGGAGCAGAGAGGTAATAAGAGGGAGAGAGAGGAAGACCTGTGACATGCCAGAGAAAAGGTGGTGTGGGGAACCTTTGTGCAGAAAGCAGAAACAAAGGGTCAGCTACTCACACAAATACCCCTGGGTTCCAGCTGGTCAAGCCCCTCCGCAGCACTCAAATGCTATCAGCTTTCTATGTTACTGCTTCTGGAGAGTAGTTTGAGCCTCATCTCTGTGCAGAAGGTATAAACCAACCTGAACTCCCTCTGGAAGCGCAATTTCACAAAAAATGATGGGACACCCACCTGGTACTGCGGTACTTCAGGAGGACCAGCCCTGTTCCTGCTGAAGACCAAGGGGGATTTTTTAGTGACTAAAGTGGGCTGGGAACAGTGGAGATACCTGACTCTGCAATAGCCTGATGAGTGACTACGAGAGGCAGTGAAAAGACCCCTGTCGATTTAAATACCCATTAACTGTTTAACTAACTAAATGGGGTTTATGGCTGCTTCGCATTAAAGCTGGTAGATATCAGTGATCTGACCCCAGCATTGTAAACAGCAAGACAGAGCTTTAATTTGCTTATTCTTTGAAGACTGGCCTTTTAGTGTTCTAATAAAGCAGGATTCTAATCTACACAGGATGAACTACAGTATGTTTTAAATAATTATACTGCATGGTTAAACAGTCATTACTGTAGGAGGACAAAGACCAAAAAGATTAGTACATACTAAATATTTCTCTTAAGCGATGTTGTTTTCCCCTCCTAATTTGGTTTCCTTACAACAAACTTTGCCTTCACAATTATTCCCTTGATTACTGTAAGAGTGCCAACATAATTTAGTATTTGGGGCTGGTACACAGAGACTGGCAAAAACCTGACTCAAGCAAGTCTTGCTGCAGATTGGAGTTCAGCTTACTGCACAGAAAGCAGTTTTCTATATGAAAACTATTAAAGTATATGAAGAGTAATTAAAATCATCAGTTAAGAATGTGAAATGCAAATAATTTTATATTAGCCAGAAAACTTATTCTGACATACTAAAATGGGTGCTTAAAAGAAACTGAGATGTGGGCTGCCACTTATCCGGAGCTCTAAACCACTGCCAAGTGGTGTCTGAATGTATCATTCCACGCAGTATTTATAAGGAAATAATTTATTCCTATAACTTAAATTAGTGTAATACACAGTCACTGTGTTCATCTGTATGAAGATATGCAGAAGTGACACTGCTAAACTGACAGTTAAACTTAATTCTGAAAAAAAACCTTGTCTTTTTACGTGTGTGGAAAAGACACAACCTGACATACTCTGCACTCCAGCTTTCCTGTGCCAGGAAAAAGGGCAACAGCACTATCAGCTGCCCCCATGCTTTGTTCCTGAAATCATTCATTTTTACTGTGCAATAGTAACCATTTAACTGATATTTCATCTTAAAATTAACCTGTGAGAATAATGTGTATATTTAATGTCTCTATGGCAGGAATTCCCTGTTTTACATACGGTTGTGTAGCTTTTTCCTATGGAGAGTCATTACAGAAGGTTGAATTCCTTGGCTCTGCAGTTACATTCAAAGAACAGCAGAGACACTCAGCACTGGTCTTCGGCAGAATGCAACAGAGCAGTTACCTGCCACCTCATACGCAATTGCTCAAAAAGGTTATGAATGAGTTTTTTACAGAAAACAAGACTTAGAGCAAACTTCAGTCAAACTAACCTTGCTATTGCTTGGGAATTTGCTGCTAGTAGTCTCTAAAATCTGACGCTGCATGTCAAGATGTTATCGACTTACCACATTGCTGGCACTGACACACAATCCTGGGGAGGAGGATGCACAAAAGAAAATTCTGGATTACTTCATGCCAAAATGGGAATAATCTCTCTTAGCATGTGTGCACACACATGCATGCAGCAGTGAGAGACAAAGAGAGAGCTGCTGTCAGAAAAACCAGGACACCAGTTGCCTTCTGGCACTCACCCTTTGCTAAGGTTCTGCTCAACAAAATGAGTACTCTTGTGCTTGTCTTACTTCTAATTTAACTTCATGAAAACAAATAATTCTTTATGGAAATTAAGCAGAGCACATTTTTTTGTAACAACCTCCCTCTGTACTGAAAGACAAATGGCAGTAGCCTGACACAAGCATCAAAAGGGGAAGGTTACAACACAAAAAATGGGTACGCTGAAGGATTGGTCCTGCAGTCCTGCAATGTATGGCATTGCATCTATGGAATAGTTTAAGGATTTATTATCAACCCATGCATAAAAGGGGCAGTGACAGTGAAACTTCCCCTAAACTACTTGAGGAGGAAATACATACAAAGTATTCACTCATATACATGTGGGAGAACAAACATTGGGGGCTGTGTATGTCACCTATGGATGTTTAATACTATAGAAGAAAGGAAAAAGTAGTATCATCTTTGCTTTTTAAGACAAATGGACAGTTTTTCAAGAGCAAGAAGATGACTCGTAGCCCTGTGGTCTGATCTAGTAACTGCATGATGACACCTTGTCCCAAGAAGAGCCTGGAAATAGACTGAGCTTCGAAAGGCAGATTATTCTTCAGACCCTTTCAGGAAGACATCAACACACACATCCCCTCACCATGTGTTATGCTCTGCCCTCTACTTACAATCAACTCAGAAGCTCAGGCCAAGGCAGGGTCTCTTACCTGGGAGTGCAACTTCTCAGATGCCAGATAAAACTCAATAAGCAGGAGCAAGCAGCTGGCATGCACTCATTGGTGACATATTGCATCCAAGCAGGGGCATGAAAAGAGGAATTAAGGATAAGTATGGCCCAGGAAAAGGACTGTCATCTTCGGCAACTCCAGCAGAACTAAGGAGTACAGCTGACTCAGCATATTATATTTTGGGCACCAAAATATTTTGGGTCTTCATCAAACAAAAGAAATATTCCATTGTATCCAGCCACACTGCCAATTTCAAGTGAGTTACAGCAAACGCATCTTAAAAAGCCAGTTGGATAGTTTCAATTCAAATATACTGTAACATGCTTCTTTATAGCTCACTTTCCCCCTGCACCTACCTGTGCAGGTAGACACCTACCTACTCCTCATTTTTGACTACATGACCATGCTTGCCTTGAAAAGCCTTATTCTCACTTGCTGAGTTTAACCCTATACAGCTCCTGCCGTAGCTGTGTCACAAGATGTAGGAAGAAAACGGAACTATAAAAAGGCATGGTTTATCCCTTTGTCAGCTCGTCAGGGGAAAAACCCAAACTGTGAACCCAAGTCCTAACCTACCCTTACTCAAAGAGTGGGAGCAGCAGGCAACGTCCCCATCTACTTCCCTTGCAAATCACAGTCAACTGTATTAAAATATGTTTTAGAAACACATGCTGGATTACCTGAAGAACACCAGTCTCAGCTCATTTGTATTTTTAAGCAAGATCCAATGGTAAATCTTCCATGCAGAAGAGTAATGTGTTAACCCACTGTACCACCTAATCATCTCATTTTGATTGTACAGAAATCATTTAGGGACCTCGCAGTTTGAAACTGTCTTTTCTGCTGCCTAAGTGCTTCATTTTAATAGATATTAGCTGTTAAAGATACTCATTTTAACAATGACATTTACCGCTTTAACCAGTCTATCAGAGAGCACAAGTGCATCACTTAGCAGGATAGTACTGTTTAAAAAATAATCTACCTGTTTTAATGCATATTGGAGTCTATTAGTTGATGTTGAACTAGGTCATTTTAACCCTTCAGTTTTTTTCAGGAGCACGAATACATTTCAGACCTTTTTAGTTCAACATTGAACTAAAGGATTCTTCCACACAGTCGGGTAATTCACTTACGTCTCCCCTTCCGTATAAATTCCTTTCTGTTAATTCCTTTCAATTAATTAAGCCTCATAACATCATCGCAAAGAGTTTAAGAGCTACCATTCCCCAGTCTGGGATTGCAGGCCTAATGCATTTGAGATGGATGGAAGAACGCCCACTGTTTTGAAGCAGGTCAAAGAACTAGGCTTTTTCATATCACAGAAAAGACTCCCATCAATTTACAAGGGAACTGGGTCGAGACACAGGTGACTGAACCAAAGCCACACACCACCGCACGGCATCATAAACCTTCTGAGATCCCAGATGTGCAGATTCCTGCGTATCTGTAACCACAACCCTACCCTTTTGAAACAAAATCATGAGACTGCGGATGATGAAGAAAATATCAATGGGCTGTATAAACATGCAGTGGAAATCTAAGAAGCTGATTCCTCCTTTGTTGCTGAAGGTAGAACTGCCATGCTAGATGAAACTGCATATCCAATTAACACAGTATCTCCTCTCTCACAGTGGCCAGCTCTTAGGAATGACTATAAGAATTATGTTACACCATCTTAGCTTCTCAAAACCAAAAATTTAAATACCTTCCTGAGCCAGACCTTGTATCCAGACCAAGTAGCTTTAAACGGCCCTGCAGCCTTTTCTGGTCTATCTCCGTTACTGCTCAAAATGGAAGGTTAGGAAATGAAATCAGGGTACGGCTCCCTGAGGGAGACAGAGCCTTGGCCCTACACAGAAGTGAGTACTGTCCATCAGCTGACTGGAGGTCATCTGCTGGCTCTATAGCGTCTGTAGAGACTGACACTGTCTCTCCAGGAGCAACTGGCGGAAGGTATTGGGCTTCTGTGCAAGGCTATGCCCTTCCATTTCCCACTGAATTCTTGCAGGCAGGGGAGCTGCTGCCCTCCCCACTGGCAGAAGTCCAGCCCAGTGGGAGACCCCAAGGAAGTTTGTGGGAGCTGGAAGGTTCTCCTTGTACAAAAGTGAGGATCCACACACTGAAGTAGGTCCCTGTTGGGCTGCCAGCTGGAGGTATCTCAAATGACAGCAAAGCAACGGAGCTCACTGCTGTTTGCAGACACCGTCGGGCAGCCATTTGCCAATAACGTGTCCATTATGGGCCTGTCTGAAATAAGGAAGAGGCAGCATGCAGGGCCACACGTGCTCCACTGACTTCTACTTGCATCCCCTTTGACATGGGGGATGAGAACTACAGAGAGCTCCTGAAAAGTGGGCACGCCACCAATTTACGCAATGGAATAAATGTTTTCTCTTCCGTTTTCTACTCTTTGCTTAATAATTCGTAAAATTCTCCTTGCTTTCCCAGCTGCTGCTGAGCAGTAAGTAGCTATTTTTAGAGAGCTAACTACTGTGACTCCAGAATATTTCTTCTGAGTTGTAAAAACTCATTTGCCCTTGCTTAATCTTATCAGATTTGATATGTAGGTATTGTCAGAGCCCTTATTTTCCAGTGGGCATTACTTTGACCATATTGCCATTGAATTTCTCCGCCATTTTAGTTATCCAGTAATGGGAAATCCTTTCACAGCTTCTTAAAGGCTAATTCATATTTGCCTCTCTTGCATAATAGTTAACCAACTATGCTAACATGATCACGTTCTATAGATTTGAATGGCCATCGTGTTCAGATTTCACAGCATTGCTTAGGACTCGGGGAAAAAAGACAGCTCTCTGGACAGGGCGTATTCTTTGTAGATGTAAATTTTGATAAAGGTGTCTGTATTTTTTTAATATTGCGTATCATGCCTGAACTACCTTATGAGGAATGCAGCATAAACACTGATTTAAATACAGGTGTTCTGAAAGCCATTAGATTAATAGTTAAAACCAGTCTTCTATCGGTCTGTCTAGCACATTGAGTTTCTTCAGAGGTTATCACGCTTTTGCAGGAGAGCAAGTAAGCAGGACCACAGAGCACATCAGATATATTATTGCTTAGTAACTAGAGGTTAATAAAGCCATTTTCCAGATACAGAATTAAAAAGAGATTAAAAAGTCATCTTCTTATCCTGAAAATGATGTAACACTGTGTACAGAATTCAAGGTTTGACACAAGGGTACAACAACACACGAAAAGATAATTTGTAAGACCCAGTTCAGGAAAGAGTTTCTTGTTGTAGGAGTACATGCTTCATTTTATCACTTGCTAAAGCATCCCTGCTTTTCTGAATAGCAATAGAGTTAAGTGTCTGATGTAGTCTCCTGAATGCAAAGTTCTAATGCCAATTAAGTTCAATTCATTGGGTCTAAGGCTACTTACCTGAAACAAGATACCAATACATTTGCATACAATAAATGACAGCTTGAGCATCTGCAGAGTAAAATGCTGGCCTGCTGATAGGATGCAATTAAAACAAAAAGAACTTGGGGATACTTTTTCCTTTAGCAAACCATGCAAAACTAAACAGGAAATGAGCTTAGATTTCCACCAGAAAGTTAAGTATAGCACCAGCTAATATCACCATAGGTATTCACCGGGTTTTAGCAAGCTTAGAGCTTTCTGTACAAGGCACTGGGCAGCCCTGAGCGGAGCTAGATAAAAGAGGTAGCATCCTCCTATGGAGCACTGAAGAGTTGCTCAGAGGAGCCACCATTCGCTTTGTGAACTGGAATAAATCACCCAAATGTGTCATGTAGGACAACATCAAAAAAGAAAACAATAGTTTTAAAATCTAAAAATGAATTTTGTCTGGCTTTTATGGTGACTACCTGATGCTTCTCAGTACCTGTGTATTAAAACTCAAGATCCTTTCTCAGCTTTATTACAATAAAAATCACTGAGGTCCTACCATAAGTACCACACTTAGTTATTAGGTCAGCTTTTCTAGAACTGATATGGGATAGATTTCTGAATACACAAGAGAAACTTTTGTCATTGGATGAACTCTTCCCAAAATTTGTATCACCGCACCATTCATTTAGGGAGAAAAATACTATTTTCCAAATGATGAAACATATAAACTACTCGGGAAGAACTAATTTCTTAACTTTTATTTATAGATACGCTTTTCAATAAGTATATGTAAGGAACTATGGACAAAAGAACATGCAAAGAAGTGGAAAATGAAAACACTCTATGCAAGGTACTGTTATAGAGTTCTCTGTGTGTGTGCTTGTGAATATGTTACGTATAAAGTTCTAAGGAATAGATATAAAATTTGTTAGATAAATAAAACCAGGTTATAATTACAAGAACTCTGTACTATCAAAAATAGCATGTACTACAAAAATGCCTGGGAGGTCCCTCAGGTGTATTATGCTATTGACAAACTGCTGTCCTGGTTTCGGCTGGGACAGAGTTAATTTTCTTCCCAGTAGCTGGCACAGTGCTGTGTTTTGGATTTAGTACTAGAATAATGTTGATAACACACTGTAGTTGTTGCTGAGCAGTGCGTACCCTAGTCAAGGACTTTTTCAGCTTCCCATGCTCAGCTAGGGGCACAAGCAGCTGGGAGGGGGGACAGCCAGGACAGAGCTGGCCAAAGGGATATTCTACACCATACGACATCATGCTCCATATATGAACTGGGGGGAGTCGGCCAGGGGGGCAGCAATCGCTGCTCAGGGATGGGATGGGCATTGGTCGGTGGGTGGTGAGCAATTGCATTGTGCATGACTTGTTCTGCATACTCTTTTGTCATTATTATTATTATTATTATTATTATTATTATTTTCCTCTGCTGTTTTATTCAACTGTCCTTATCTCAACCCATGGGTTTTACTTTTTTTCTGATTCTCTCCCCCATCCAGCCAGGGCAGGGCAGTAAGCAGCTGTGTGGTGCTTAGTTGCCAGCTGGGGTTAAACCATGACAACTGCCGTAAGTACCAGCTTTGGAGTTAATAACTTTGCATGGGCTTGTTTTAGATACAAGGTGTGATGGTTGGGTTGTTGTCCTAAGGAACTCATATCAGGCAATATATTTTGAATTTCCCTGCACTTCATCAGAGCAAGATGTGAAAAACAGAACACATCCTAAGACTGACACCTCAGAGGGTTTCTGTAGTGTTTATGTTCAGGCTACACAGTTTCCACCCATGTATGAGAGGGAAGGTCCAGCAAACACAGTTGACAAATGTAACCTTCTTGACAGCCTGCAACATGTCACAAAACAGAAGGTTTAAGGTGAACATGAAACCATTCAACTTCTACTTTTGTTTCACATCTGGCTTTATGCAAGAGAGAAAAACAAAGGAGCTGACAACTGACCACAAGGGATGTCCATATCTCTCTATTAAGGGAGCAGCGTGGCTTCAGGGACAGGCCATTTCACCTATCTAGCCAGCAAGCTTGGGATCTCAACCTTACTAATAATGATTTGGGGTCAATCACTGTGCTGTGTTTCTTCTCGTCCCTCATCTACTTAAGCAACAAGACGCATGAGACCTCAAACTGCTGATTTTTTTGGCAAACAGAATGAAAAAAAGTAATCCATGGGATTCACCCCTGCAAATTAACTAATGATTTAGTCAGTGACATTGCTTCCTTTCAGCGACTTATTGCATGGGAAGGCAACACCTACTTGAGATACTTAGCTACATGAATGCATCTCACACTTGCTAGGACCCCTTTCTACCAAAACCACTCCAAGTTCTTTTCTTTTTACAGTTCTCTGGAAGTGAGACCAGGACTGCCTTCCACCATAGCCCTTTGGCTGGTGCCTTTTTGGTACTGAGATCTTGTAACAGACTTTCGGTGAGCAGAAGCCAGCATCAGCCAGGTACGTGTGAATCTGCGGCTCAGATTTTCAAATTCCTTGACATTAGCATCCACAGTGATGTTGATTTGTGTCCCTCCAGTTATGACACCGAGGTTGCTAATGTGGTCATTCCTGTAGAACTCATATCCAATTAGCTGAAAGAACAGATGTGCTGCTTCTAAAATTTGCATTACCCATTTCCACCTGTGAGAATAATACCATCAGCTCGCCAATTACTCATGGAGATTTGAGTTTGAACTCCAGACCCAAATCTTTTTACAAGCAGTACGTTTAACGAATCAGTAGTGCACTCTGCAAAAATGCAACTAAACTGGAGTTGGAGAAAACATCTGTCTCATGTGTGCGCCATTGTGATGCTTTATGTCAGTTTGCATCAGTCAAGCTTGCAGTTTAACTCTGTTTCAGGGGGTTTTTTACATGCATCAAAAGGTTTGTCATTTTTCTGTGATTTAGGTAAAGGTAGGTTAGGTAATAAAATTCTGTGGGCTGGCAAGCACTGAAGCAAACCTCAGCTTTTAGCTTTATGTTCCCAGATGCCTACATTTCCAGTGGGTAGTGTGTCATATGTCTAAAGAAAACGAATGCTAATGAAATAGAAAGTGGTGAAAAGCTGCTATAATGGTAGAAAGTTGCTCAGCTAATAGAACAGGTTCTGATAGAGGCAATTGATAGAGCTCTCCCAGAGCTCTAAAAAATAATTATTTAAATATTTATATGAGCAGAGAGTGGAGAACTGGGGGTGGAACGGGGGGATCCATTTGCAAGTCTTCTGTATAAGAGATCTTCTGGAGGCTACCTAATGCATGCTCTCATTGCCATGTGGGTTCCAAGGGAAAACTCTTCCTCTACTCCCTAGCTCAGAAACCAGCCTGCTGCTGAGACACACTTCTGTATTACATTAGGGACAGAGTAATGGATTGTGAACTATGTCTCTTCAATGGAAATCCTTCTTCCCTCTCAGCTGGAAGGCAAAAGTATTATGTCTGCTTCAGCCCAGAACTGTCATCACATAGGAACTGACCCCAGACTTTTCAGAAAATTCATAGATTCCGTCAGCTTTTTTATTAAAATGTCACATTCCTCTACTCTTAAACATTTCACTAAATGCAAGAGCCACAGGGGGCAAAATGTTGGCCTCAGCAAAGCCAAGACAGGATTAAAACCCTAGAGCCTATTCAAATCAACAGAACTGTTTCCATTTCACTAAGGGGATGGCAATAGGGAGGAGAAATTGCAGCTATTTTGCCAATACTTTTCCTCGGTATTTTTTTTTAATTGAAAACTTGAAAATCTGACTGATTTTCATAACTGACATGCACGCAACCATATGCTTAAGAGAGAGTCAACTTTCCAATCAACCCTCTAGGTCTCCAGAGGTCTGCCACCTTCAGCCAGTAGTTTTTGGAGGATGATGCTTCATTAGTGGATCAAACCCAGACTTGAACTTGAATCCAGCTGGCACACATGAGGCCCTCAAGCTGACAGCTGTTCCTTGGAGCATTAGCAATTCTTTCCCCTCCTGCCCTAGCTTTAAAGCCAAACATCAGCAATATGATGGACTATTTCATCATGGTATTTCACAACAATGTTATGACATCTGCATTTTCTGAACAGGAGTGCATGGAGCTCCAGGAAATTCTGCATCAAAGCTCAGCCTGAGCAGTTATTGATAAGCATCTTCCCAAATGAGTCAGGCCCTCCTGTCCTCTGAGAGCAAGGAGCTCAGGTAAACTGCCCTATCTGCCCCTGTCTCACTACAGGGCCTGGCTGAGTCCCCCTCCCTTCCCCTTCGAACGGCAGCTCAGATGCTTTTCTCAGCTCCTTGGCCAGTTTAATTCTGAACAGCCACTGCAATCTCGTGCCAAACTTCACATGCAGATACTGCCCCAGGCTGCTAATAGCTTTAAAGTTCCTCTCTTCTCACACCCTTCCCAAACACTCGTTCATGACTAAGCAAATCTTATGTTCAGGAGAGAGATACACCTTACTTCATTGCTTGTGCAGCTCCCCACCACTGCTCTCAGTGAGGAACACAACAGACTAAAGAAAAAACAAAGAAAGAAAAAAATATTTTTTCCAGATGTTGGGATTACAAGCCACAAAAATCCTTGCTATTAAGCACAACATGTTATATAAAGAAGCAGGCAGTGATGGCCAGGTCCTCAAGCTGCAGTACTCAGTATGCATCAATTACAAAGAAGGGCTTATTCTAACAGAAAGGGACCCCCTGAATGATTTATCTTTTTTGCCTTAAAATGGCGGCACAGCACTCCCTGCACACCAATAACTAAAATGATGGACTAGAGCTGAGATTCAGTTTCTGGTGATAATCATCTAGTGCCAATGGCCTTCTAGGTCAGTATCTGCCTGACCAATCCACACAAATACTGGATTGCTCACTGGTAGAGAAGAAGCATTTCATGAACTTTCAAAGTAAAGACAGAGCTTCAGGGTTTCAGTCCAGGTCCAAAATTTATGATGTTTTCTGTGCATCACAGTGCAAGGGTGTGTAAAGCCAGTCTTAATGGAAAAGCTTTAGTGGCATTCTAGTTAGCTTTGATTTAAAGCTTAATTTAGGTCCTGAAAAGGGTTAGTGCATCTTTACAGCCATCTTGTAATTCTCCAAGAGTCCTGCCATGAAGTTAGCCAAGTCCACATTTCAACACGGCAGGGTCACTTTCAGATCAAAGAGGTACTTAGACAACTACCAAAATCCACTGAGAAAAGGCTTACACCTTGTCCAAAACTCTACCAAAATGGAGACAGGCGATTCACGTTATGTACGTTCAAGTGCATTCAAAGGAGTTGTAATGAAAATAATGTGTGTCATATATACATACATATATACAGTCAGTCACAATGTTAAATGAAAACTGAAATTCTAGGTTGAAAGTGAATCTAACTAAATATTTAAAACTGAATATTAGAGCTGAGAGAGTAATTGGCAGCAAATAATTCACCCGATGAATTTAGCTTCTTTTTCGGCTTGTGGCGTGTCTGCATACAGATTGCCATTTCCTCAGATTTGATCATTACTTTAAATGAGCCTCAATTTTATAGTGTAATTCTTTCCCTGTATAGGTTGATGGTTGAGGAGTCTCCAGTGCTTTCTGACAGTTTGTGTCTGAAGTTTGATCTGCGAATGTTAGCTGTGAGCAGCTGCACATATAACATGGCAGTGCTCTGACCCACAGTTTGATGTGCATGTCCTGTTTGAAAATTTGAGCGTGCCAGCTCAGCACTTAGTTTTTACAAGCACTTATGCGGGTGAAAGCTAACCACTAAAGTATCAGGAAAAAGCAAAAAATAAGCAGAAAGCGTTGCAGAAAGATGCTCACTTTTAAATATTAGCAAATCCTCAACAATAACACAAAGGGCTGAAGAAGGCTTTTCACCTCTCATTAGTATAAACACCTCCAACAATAGCTCTTAATTAGTTCAAAGTAGAGGATACAGCATTACTGGAATTGATATGAAACCCCAAGTATTTCTGCAGCTGGGATGGAATGAGCCCACATACCAGTACAGGCTGGGGGCCAACAGGATAGAAAGCAGCTTTACAGAAAAAACAGCTGAGGGCCTGGTGGACAGCATGCTGGAGGCGAGCAAGCGGTGTCCCTTGCAGCCAAGGCGGCCAGTTGCACACCGGGCTGGGCTGCATTTGCAGCCAGGGCAGCCAGCCCCGTGCTGGGCTGCATCTGCAGGGGAACAGCCAGTAGGACAAGGAAGGTGACGACTCCCCCCTCATTCAGCACTGATAAGGCTGTATCTGGAGTGTGGTCTCTAGTTCTGGGTTCCCTTGCACAGAAAATAAAGACACTGACATACTGGAGCAAGTACGGCAGGGGCCACCAGTATGACCAGAGAGCTGGAAAAATGTAACATGCGGAGCAGCTGAAGTATTGGGTTTGTTCAGCCCAAAGGGAAAGTGAGAGAGGGATGTTACTGCTGTCTACTGCAACCTAAGAAGAAGGTACAAAGAAATGGTGTCAGACTCTTTTTGGAGGTGCAGAGTGATGAGACAAGAGGCTATGGACACAAGTTGCAACTTGGGAAAATCCGACTGAATATTAGGAAAAGCTTTTTCACAGTAAGGGTGGAAAATACAAAAGCAGGTTGTGCAGAGAGGCTGTGGAGCGTACATCCTTGGAGATGGTGAAAGCCCAGCTGGACATGGCTCTGAGCAACCTGCCCTCACCAGACATGCCCAGGCCAGAAGGTAGGACTGTATGAGCTTCGGAGGTCCCTTCCAACCTACACGCTTCTATGATTCCCTGATACTTTAATAAATATTTTTCCAGTGCTTGAAGCAAGTTCGAAGTATTTTTATGTCCCTGATCTGTATTTCTGTAAGAATGTAAAGATTTTTATAGTAATTTCTGCCTATGGAGAGATTTTGATTGTTAGAATCCACCCCACCAGAGCTAGATTAGTAGCAAAATGAAGGCAACAAAGCCAAAGGTGCAAAGTTCCTTAAGGGTCAGATTCTCTGTGAGCATATCTCAGCTCAGCGTGACCAACTCATGGCCACCCTGATTTACACCAGCAGCGAGTTCTGCATTGAATCTTAGGGCTGCATAAATGAATGTGTTTCACAGTTAACATAACCTCATATATAGTACAGCTATTTTTAAGACATCCAAAAAGCGCTGTCTTTCTTGGTGGTGTACCAATGTGGGAACCTATGTGCACCTGCTGTGATCTCTGGCTTGCAATATTATTGTGTCTGATGCAGAATTATTAGGTACTGAAATAAACTTCAGCTTTTAATGACTAAATGTCATGCAAGAGGATGCTGGACTTGAAAGCCAACAGAAAAGCCCTAGGCTGTTTCAGAATTCAGATTCAAATTATTCAGTTATCTGTACTCCTCTTAGATATCTATAAATATCTACGCTCCACGGGGTGCTCATGCAATTTCTGATGGTTTACCAGACTGAAGCCACCTCCTCAACTGTAGGTTAGAGTTGTAACTCCTTGATATCGATGAAAAGGCAAGGGACTTAGTTATGAAGGTCATTTTTCAACTGAACAGTTAACTGGAGGGCACCACAGAATGAGTTTAGCTCTCTTTTGTCTCACAAATTTTGCAATCAAAGAATATAAACATGAACAAAGCCGTTAAGGAGACCTCTTCTTGCTGAATGCTCTGGAAAAAAATTTAACTAACTTAATAAGGTAAAAAATTAGAACATTTTCATTAACACAAAATGTTCTTTTTAATTAGGATTTTGCAAGCTAAGTCTCCTAATGAATGAAGGAATGGAACTTCAAAATGATTTGAATTGCTTATTTTTTTCTCCTCGCTGAGAAGAACAAATGTAACTTTTTGCAAAATAAATTCAGTTGGTAATTGGAGACTTTCTAATTAACTATTTCATGGATTGAGTCCTCATAGGCCTATAAAAATGAATTGCTATGAGATGGCTGCTCTCCTAACTAATCCTCAAGAGCGCTGAGTGCTCTAAGAACGCAGCCAGAGCAAACCATGTTGAGACACATGCGGAGGGCAGAGGCATAGGTAATTTACTCCTGCACAAAGTGGGTGCAAAACAGGTCCAGGGGATAATTGGCCCTTTTTTAAGGAAGCAGTTACAGGGCACAGATGCTGCTTATTATCGGGACACGTTTATTGGAGGGACCAACGTTAAGTGTAGCACTCCGCTAGCACCACTATGTGTGCTGTGGCAGGAGGCACCTGATGTTGCTCTGGTGTGGCTGCTTTGCCAGCATCAGCACTGGGCCCACACTGCATAAGGTGCTAAGGAGAGGAAAGATAGCTTTTATAGGGATGTGAAGGAAGGCTCCCTGTGACGAGCTATAGCAGCCAGAGCCAACACACACTGGCTGTGCCACACGATAAATCCTGATACCACACAACCAGTACTGGCATGACAGACCATCGGCAAACATGAAGCAAATTAACCTGGTTGAGCACTTCACATCTGGACACAGCTGGTAGTACCTGGCCACAATGGGGAAAGGGTGGAAGGTGTCATCAGAGTTGGTGCCCGCCTCTTCACACATGCAGCAACTGCAAAAATCTCTGCAGTGGAGCCAAGGTGAACTGATCAGTCCCCAGGTGTTGTGCAGCACTGCGTGAGCCCATTCTGCAGACACCAGAGACACGTGCTCAGCACCACCAGCTACCAAGGGCGAGCTCAGGTGAGTGCAACACCTTCCCCAGTACTTCCAGCCCTAATGATCACAAGCAAGTCTCTCTGTCCATGATACACCTGTACCCAGCAGGCTGCCTCCCAAGGAAACACACGAAGGGACAGACACTGCTAGAAAACATCATCCTGAAATTCCAACAGAAAAAGCATAAGCTATGGGTCTTCAGTTAAAAGACAAAAGTAGTCGAAACCTGGCAGACTTTGTAGAGCCCTGTGCAACAGGGCTGAGATGCTGCTTTTGACTCCCTTGTTGCAGCAGCTTCAGAAACCTTTTATATGGGCTAATAGAACCACACCACCACATGCTACACCAGAACAGGCTATAAAACCAACTGCCAGATGACACTATTAACTGGAGAAATGCAATTGATCCACAGAGATTGAAAGCTTGAGCAGATGGGCTAAGGCAGACAGAATGCTGTGATATACAAGACAGGTCAAAGCAAAGTTGTAGGAATGGGCCTGGATATTTGCAGAACTAGTAAAACCTCATTTTCCTAAAAGAAAACATTAGCAAGCGCTAAGAGAATGAGGCACAGCTAATTATTAATGTAATACAGGGCTACCTGTACTGCTCACTGCTCACAGACTTCAGCCCAACTCTACGCTCTCAGGCTTCTAACTCTTACTGTGTTTTTAATATTCATTAAAATCTCAATCGTAGTCCTCTAGCTCAAGATATGGAGAAACCTGGACTTTGGGATTCGAAGACTAGGGTAATACTGCCATTAATGCCCATCAAAACAAAAATGAGGTCCGTTTAACCTTTTTGTTCTTCCATGAGAGATGATCAGGTTTGTTTGCCATAAGTGTGGAAGCACTCACGCTCCCCTCCCAGGTTCAGCAAAGAGGTACAAGCAATAAGAAGTTAGTGACCCTTTACTAAATGAGTCATCCTAGGCACAATGTATGAGGGGTAGAAAAACCCCCAAAAGTATCCTAATAAATGGAATACTGGAAAACAAAGGTATAGGGAAGGCAAAGATTATGATAAAACAGAGATTTTGGTCAGATGCCTTAATCTATTTACACAGCGGGAGGCTTTCAACAAATTGCATTGCAAGACTAGAAATGAATTAGCACGTTCTGAAAACAGACGTTGAAGTCCAGGAACACAGAGCAAACACATGCATCATTTGTACCAAGTATCCATCACTAAAAGCAAAATCAAAGTGTTATTTGGTGTCATGGTGGCCACACACTAATATAGTTCCAGTTGGAAGGGACCTACAACGATCATCTAGTCCAACTGTCCCTACACAACACAGCAAGACATGAAGTTGTGGGATCGGAAGGCCCATATAGGGTCCATCTAAAACAGGAAATACCCATGTCTTAAAATGGTGTAAAATTTATCAAATAAATACAATGCAGTAGATATGCATGAGATGTTTATCAGACTGCAATTATTTAAGGATATATCATACATACTAGTATTCACCCAAAAATACATCCACATGCACAGGATTTCATTAGACAATTAGAAAAGATGTTAAATTTGAACTTTCCTGGAAGATAAAGTCAGATCACATTCAGTGTTGGCAGACATCATCTATTTAAGTTAAATGTGCAATCACTTAAATAAGTGACTGAAGAAGTGAAAGATTCAGATCTGGAAGACGGTAAAGCTGCATGCAGTCCCAGAAAAACAATCACTCTATTTTTCTGTAGACTAGAAGACTTGGCAGAACCTAATGCTAGACTTACGTTTAGAAAAAAATATCTGCAAGTATTTTTTAAGACAGTTTTTTTTTCCTGGACACCCACTGTTTTACATGATCAGCTTCAGACCAGAAGCAAATGAGACATAATCACACATGGGGCACTGTGGATGTGATCATGTTACCCCAGATAGACTTTTTTTCTACTTGTCTCATGCCATTCTTGGGCCAGGGAGGGATACACAAGACTGAGATTCAGCAGAGGTTGGCTCCATTCCTTTCTGCACCACAAAGATTTATATGAGCAGCTGAAACTGGCTTTGGTGGATCTTTACATCAGCTGAAAATCTGCTGCAGGTACCCTGCAGGTGAGGAGTCTGCCCCACGCGTGCAGGATTCATGCAGCTCTGGGGTGCTGGAAAGCCAGGTGCAGGCAAGAGCTTTATGCTCTAGGTGCTCCTGGGTGGCAGGGGGTATTTCTAGTTGTTTTCTCTCATTCTGTCCTTTGTCTACTTTTGCGCGTAAACTGATGGCTGGGTGCTTTTCAAAAATACAAACACCTCTCCCCAGAGAGCACATATCCTGTAGCACAGTACAGCGCAGTGCTGGCTGCAGAACCCTTTTTGTATTCCTTGTGCACTGGGCAGGGATTTTTTCATTTCATGCATCATCCATAACTTGCCGCAGCAATTCCAAAAATCTCTACCACGCTCACATGAATACGAATAATTTAAATTCACATTTTTGCTTTTGGAAATTTATCATCATAGAAGTCGGGCTCATAAAGCAACTGTATTTCTGAAATTTCTCACAGAATAATCAAGTGATGGCACTGCCCAACAAAACAGCCTGATTGCACCGGTATCATACAGGCACCTTGAGCTATGACTCCATCTCACAAGAAGGTCAGATACTGACATAAATCTGTCACCAGTATTATCGTTCGCTCTACTGTTTTTTCTTTGATGCTGCTTTATATAGACTAACTTAATAAGCAATTAAAAAACAAAGGGGCTGTTGCTCAGGGAATATGTAGGTATCTTTTCTCTGCCAATGACCAGTAGCAAAAGTTTCAGAGGAGCTTACATAAAATTTTCCTGTGGACAGTTATGGAAGAATTGGCTTGGAGCGGACATTACTCCTTAGCCCCTAGCAGGGTCCACGGGGTTTTGGCCAAACAAGAAGATACTGCATGTCTTAAACATAATTGTGAATACAGGTGGTTAATCCTCCCTGACCTCAGAGAAACCATTAGCTTTCAGAAAAAGCAAAGCAAATTATAACTTTACCATAAGCAATGAGTTCTACAGTTTCTCAATTTCAATCAGCCTTTGAGAACCAATGGCACTCTCGTCTCCTACCACGGGAGCAAGGGCAGCTGACCACGGGTCACAAGCCACCTCTTACAAAGGCCCCCTGGAGGCTGCTACTTCACAAGGTGGTTCTTCCCCAAATCCTGCATGCTCCCAGTAATGCGTGTGCTCCCCTAGCTGCGTGTGCATGTCAAGGTTCTGCCCCTACCACTGCCTCTACAACTGTTCCATAGCACAGGGGTTGTGCAAGGAGAATTAGGTCTATGTTTTGCACTTCAAAAATTCTTTTTGTAACTGAGATTACTCCCTTTCCCAGCGCATGTATCTGTATTACATTCAACTGAGTGCTTCCACACCCAGCAATGCTTACAGGAAAAGAGTGAGAAGCTAGAAAAGAGCGGAAGGGAAGAAATGAATTGCAGTGGCTTTCCTGTTGAGCTCATGCCTGGCAGAGGGCCTGCTCAAGATTCCAGAAACTGGGCATACCAGCTCCTCAAAAGATGCTAAAGAAGTTTGCCCAAACAATTAAACCAATCTTGTGATTACACACAGAGACAACCATCCTAAATTTGTCATTCAAGCAACAAAGTCTCCACTGGAAAAAAAGACATGCACTGGAAAAATTTTCAGGAAGACGGGCAACATTATTTAGCACCTACCCAGCTGAAAACTTAAATCAAGGTTGAACCCTGTTATTTCTCTCTTCATTAGTGGAACAACAACAACAACAAAAAATCTTATGTTTTTCCTGTTGCCGACCTGCTGATGGAAGCATTGGAGCATCCTCGGGTGGCGTCCAGGTGTGCCCCAGAGGGGCTGGTCGCAAAGCACAGCGTAATTCCTGCCAGCCAGGCACCAATGCTGGCTGCTGCCTCAAGGGGTTTTATCTAAAAATAGAAGCCGCTTAAGAAAAATGACCACTTCTTTAGAAGAACGGTCAGTTTCTCTCTGAATCAATTTAAGCCCGAGCACATCAATGAGATAGAGCTTGACCTAAAGAGCTCCACAGAAATCAAGACCTAAGGTAGAGGGGTGCCAGTAATATGGAAGAAGATAAGGAGACTATGGGCCTGATCCAAAGGCCATGAGGTCAGTGGCAAGCTTTAATGTTGATGTAAATGGGCTTTCGAACAGGCCATACTAAAGAAAAGAGCACTCCTTATTATAAAAATACGCAGCCATTAGAAATGGACTAGAAGTTAAGGGAAGTTTTCTTGCAGGCAAAACTTCCATTTTTTCCAGCATCTCAGCAAAGGATTGGGACCTTTGGCCCCATAAATGAGCAGGGACCAGGTGGCCACTTCATTCCAAGTGAGAGCCCAGAGGTCAGAAGACTCCACTTTCTGTACCAGGAGCTGGAGTTCACGGTAGCACATGGGTACAGCCTGCACAAGCTGTTTCCATGGCTAAAACATGGTCAGACTCTCTGGTCCAGCTGTGCTTGCTGCACCTTTAGGTGCTTCATTAGCACAGCTGGGCGCCCAGCCAGCAACACTGCCCACCTGAATTACTGCATACATCCATTTTGCATGAGCAATGATGGGAATCCATTCCCAGCTCACTGGGGAGCAGTGATGGTTCGAATAAGGAAAGAGGAGCTGGGCGGTGGTGGTGAATGCTAAACCCTCACCCACCGCACCTTGAGCTGCTCTTTGTCAGGGGTACAAAGGCACTTTTTGACTCAGGTATAATAGTTGCTAAGTTGGGGAGAGAATGCAAATGTTCAGTCCTTAGTGATGAAACAGAAAGTACAACCGTAATTCTCTCGGGCCTATGCTGCATATTCCATACTGAAGCCATTAAACTGACAAGGTGCTTCCATTGACAAGATCTGAAAGAGCAAGTGTTCTGTAATTGAATACCATGCGCCTCACCACAAAGAAAAATAACACAATTCTCTCAGAAATAAAATAAAGGATATACGAAGAGAGTATTGTTAAACTAGCTTACTGCACTAAAACAATGAGGAGAGAGGGAATACTCAAATCACCCTGTTGGCTACAGTATAATTGGCTTGTTAGGGAAATGGGCACACACAGACACGTGTGAAAGAAGTAGGAGACCACAAAACACTGCGACCTGCAGAACAGCACAGACTTCAGGCACAGCTCACAGACACCGCTGCCTAAATGCAGGAGTTGATGATGGGACAGAAAGCGTGTTGGCGAGCCTTGGCAACTGGTGCACGTAGCTGTATCCAACTGGCCCTGCAGTGCACAGTTCAAGTTCTCCTGTGCGTGGTTCTCCCTGTGCCAGCCGATGGGCCCTATTCCTCCGTGACCCCAGCAAGAACCACGTCGAGCCGTGAGACAGCTGTGCCGTGCTCTTTGGCTCAGGAGCTGCCAGTTTGCCTTAAAGTATTACAGCAGCATTATATTGATTACTGCTTGATATTTGCAGATCTACAAAATGTCCAAGGAGACACAGGAAAGTTTAGAGACTTTTAATTTGTTGTACCAAAGCTTTTCTGATGGTCCCAGAAGATTACACATTTATGAAGAAGGGCAGCAACAATAAAAGCTTATTGTTTGCACTCAGCCAAACTTCATGGATTTTTTAAGTATGACAAAAGAGAAAATGAGTTACACAGATTTTCAATAACTTGAACACCAATCTCTGCTGTCCAAAGGGAATTACTCTAGTGTTCTTTCTTTGTCTACCTTGGCCTGGCTTTAAGGGTTTATGCTTGTAAACGACATCAGTAGTTACAGTTAACAGGTCCAAATGAAGCTGTGGGACTGAGATCCCTCTTGTCCTGATGTGCTAGATGCTCCAGGGAGAAGACTAAGGATAGCAAGAGAGACTTTGTCAAGGTAGACTCACCGTGGAAGATAGGAGCAAGTAGTGCACATAGCCCTTCCCTTCGCTTCAATGACGAATCAGAGGTACCAAGAGGATTCTCTCATCAGAGGTCAACGGCACGAAGTGAGATTAAGGTAGCAAGCCATTTTGCTTTTATGTGTTCAGCTAGAGAACAAGGTCAAAGACATAAGGTATTAAAACTTTTAATTAAGTGACAGTGGAATTATTTGCTTGCTCCTGGATTACATTGATGCAATCCAGGATGAAAACTGCTATTTGACATTTCCCTTGATTTCTGCTCCTCTCTGATGGGGGTACGCAGTAAATTGTTTTCAGGTACCAACTTGACATAGCTACTGACAGGAATGCAAGACGCTTCTAAAATCTTCCCCAGTCTTTCTCTTACTGAAATGGCAGAAAGGCACTAAAGCAAGAAAAAAGCAGCATTACTGCAACAGAAGCTAGTGTGGCTACAAAAAAATATGTGAGGGGTAGACATAAGGCAAGTACAAATACTTTCCTTGAGAGCCATGCATGAGAAATCTCACGTCACTGGAAAACAACGGGTCATAAAAGTACCCTGCGCAGTCCCTATTCAATGGACATTGAGTAGCATCTTGTTTGGCAATACTGATGCATGCACGAGCACATCAGGTGGCTCTGAAGGGTGGGAGTGGTCCCTGGGCATGCAGCCCTGGGAGCATCCAGCCTTTGAATGTATGTGGTGCAGCAGAAGTGGGCCCCACAGCCAGGAAACAGAGCATAAAATGCATGGCCATGGTAAGAATCAAACTAAAATGTGATTTTAAAAAAAAAGTAGTGTTTTGGTTTCTGAGCCCTCTACTTTATTTTTATTTGTTTTTATGCTCCTGTAAGTAAAATCAACAACTTCTTTTTCCCCAATAAACTGAAATTTTGCAGACCATTAATCCATAATATGGACAAAAGCCTTCGGGTGCATGTGAAACAAAATGAAAAATGGTCACTCTGGTTCTTCCAGGAAAGCTGATACTTCACATGAGCAGTAAAGATTTTCCAACGAGCAGCAGTACACACGTTTCAGTGCAGATCCATAGTGACTGCGTTAACATGGTAGAGGGTAATGGCTCTGAATATCATTTATGCACACTTAACTACCATTTAGTTAATGTTTATGCAGCATTTTTAAAATGTAAAGTGCTATAAAGATGCCAAATGTTATTATTATTAATAATCCAAGTGATAAATATGACTCAAAATTCTATATTCTATCCTTGTCCTTCATGTCAAAGGGATGTTTGCACATATAATAAGGACTGCAATTCAGCAAGACACAGTGTATGTGTTATTTAGAGTTCATGAGTTTTACACGTAAGGGAATAAAGGACTAACTGGTTTCTCCCCAAGTTTACTGAGTGTTACAAAAATACAAATGAAGACGGAAGATTATGTTAAAATCCTGCTTTTAAAAATGCTAGGTCAGAGCTCTGCTGTAACATTTAAAAGCCATGCAGGTCAACATGTTTTAATAAAATGTGTTTTCTTTTCAATTAATGTAAAAAAAGGGCACAGAAAAGGACTTGAAGCCAGCAATATATGGGTATCTGCTGTCTGCTATGTTTCCACCGCACCCACCACTACAGCAGTTGGCTGTCCATACTTAGACCATCTGAGCCCCCAACCTGTCCCTCCTTACATCTTTATTTCCTCCCTCAGAGGGGGCCTGCCAACCACGGAGCCCGCTGTCACAGGAAAAATTATTCTCTCAGCAAACTTCCTGTTCCTCTAAACCATTTATCTTTATTTGCAACTGCAGCACCATGCCAAAAAGGCAGATAGGAACCACCCCACAAGTCACTAAGACTCCAAAACATGGGTCCACCATGAGTGCTCACCATCGCAGTGGATTACACTTATTAGACCTCACTTACTGGACCTCACTACATTAGACGTCACCAGGGAAAATAATCTGAGAGTCAAGGCCTTTGGTCTCTCCTTTTCTATTCACAGAGAAACCTTCTGGTGCTCTCAGAGAAGTGGCTTCTTATTTCAAGGGGGTGATCAGCTTGTGAGGCAGTGCTAAGTAAGGACAGGGAATTTTTTTTTCCCCATAGATTTTTCTCGGGTTTGGAGCAGCCTTTGAAACTGCAGTGGCTTCACCACTGAGACTGAATGTGAAGTTACTTCTTCAAGAGAAACATCTGCCATTCCCCTTAATGGAAAACCAAAAGGAAAAAAGTTTTCTAAAAGACGACCTTTTAAATATCTTCACTCACTTCACCAAAATGGATTTTCCAGAGTTCAGCTCCCGTTCCAGTGTTCTGTTGCAGTGGTTGGATGCTGAGCTCTCAGGTGCTTAGTCCAGCCCTTGAGACTGGGGACACAGGTAGAGAACATGTGGCTAAATCCCCCCTTTGAAGGCTTTCTCCAAGACTTAAAAAACTATCTTAGTTTAAAAAAGGAAAATGAGGGGAAAAAAAATCCCACAGAGACAGCCTGATCTTCTACTTGCTCACACTGGTATAAATCAAGAATAACCCTGTGGACTTTGTAGGACTTACACAAGTATAAAACTGCTAGAAATGAAAGGTTCACATTTCCTAACTTCAGCAGTTGGCTCGGTTTTCTTTAAATAGCTTCATTAATAAATACTTTTAAAAAAGAAAAAAAAAAAGGCGCTCTTCCTCCCCCAATACTAATTGCTAGTGCTCAGATTTAATCTTCAGCATTTATTGTGCTTCACCAAATCCCTAATAATCACCCCAGAAGACTCCTTAACATCGTTGTATAATGGGAAACAAGGGCAGGGTATTACTTTTTCATGTACAAAGATGTTTCATCAGGAGGCCAGATTTCTTCTATGCAGCTAAAGTACATAGAGCCTGACACTTTTAATTTCTTCCGTAATTGTGTCACGAGAGGGGGTTATGTCACTGTGCCTCTTTGCTGAATTCCAAGAGGCTCAATGCTATTCCCATGGTCATCGCCTCCTGCCTCTACTCTAAAATAATGAAGATTTGGGCTGAAATAAATTTGAAGATATCAAATAAGGACCCCTTGAGTTCCAGGGAAAGAAAATAAAGCAGCTTTTATTAAACTTGTTATGAGACCTTTCATGACCACTATTCTCGCTGTTCTCTTTGCTCAAAGCCTTTAGAGAATGGTCTCACTTTAGCCTAAACTCAGCTCTTTCTCAGCTCTCTAAGCCTCTGTAAAATTGAAGGACATTCACTCCAACACACGTCTTTAATAACTCAGTATGATTTAAACTTTCAATCTGCATTCCTGATTTCTGTAATAATTGAAAGGAATGCATTAGCAGCAGAAAAAAACCCCCACTTTTGCTTCATAAACTTTACCTTCATTGCCTCAGATTTTCAGTAGTTCTCAATATGTAAGTTTAATGGCGTGACCCTAACAAGAAACGATCAGCAAATGAAACGAACCAGTGTGTAGCTGCTCCACACGGCTACAAGTGTCAGCTGTGGCCTGCCTGCCATTAATTTTATTGTAACTCATTTCTTCAGGTTGAGTACAGCACGATTTAATGTTCCCATTCTCCCATTCCTGTTCTGCATGACAAATTGTTTTAATAAACATAAACCGGGTAATAATAAAGTAATAATAAGCCTAGCACTCACCTTATATCACTGCAGTTAAATTCTCCCACAAGCCAGCGCTGGTTACAGTGACAATTACAGTCGGGCCAATCCGCAGCCAGGCAAGCACAATGGACAGATTTAATATCGTTTGTAAATATGATTAGTGTGCTGTCATGTTATTGCAGCCTGGTATTTACATTTCTCTCTGGGGTTATTCACTACACCAAATCAACATTAAATAGTGCTCCCTTCTCTTCCCCTTAAATCAAATATACCTTTCTTTGTGCTCCACTCAGAAGTTAATGAAGAAAATGGCATCGATTGTTAATATTCAGGGATCAATCAGTGCTTTACATACCTCTTTTTTTTTTTAAACAGATGTATGTCTGTCTGTATAACCCTGGAAGATTTCTTTCTAAATTCATAATCTCCCCCCTTCCTCCTCCCCCTCCACACACACCCTTTAACATCAACACTCGTCTGCTTACTCTCTTATGAAAAATGTTCAAATAATGAATGGCTGTTGTTTACAGAAGTAATTTCATGCTACATTTCCATTATTGCCTGGATTTGTTTAGCTTCTCAAGCTTCCCCATTTCCCTGCAATGAACTTTTAAGGAAATATAACCAGCTTTCACTGTTTATGCCATTATGTTTATAATAGAAGCCGCTCTCATTTGTGACATATTGCAACACTTCATAACTGTGTGCAAATAAGCATCCTTAAACTTGTTAAGGTCAATTAATCATTGTACAAAAGCTTTTTTAGCTAGGACTTCCACCAGCATAAATCCAGCCACGTAGCAGGGTAATGAAAGGGCTCGGGTCCTACATGGCACAATTGTGTGCTTCAGATGTTAATAAAACTGCCTGCAGATGACACAGGCCTTTTCCTCCAAAGTTATTTGGTTCCCATGGTCAGGCAGCACAAGCTGAATACCTGCAGCCCAAGTTGAGGAAGGACTCCGGTGGACAAAAAATTGTAATTACTTCAGTGACACATTCCCACCAACCTAATAATTTTTAAATCCGCTTTTTTGACAATGAAAGCAAGGAATCAAGTCGGAGGACAGCCTGCTGAGTTTGGACCCACGGCGTTCCACTGGGCAGGAATCAATGCCTTAAACACTGTGCAACAAGTACCTGTTTCAAGACACTGCAGAAGATGCCATCAAGGGAGAGCGCTGCTGTTGGCAGAGCCGAGCCACGGCCGCTTGGGCACATGAATCCTTTGGCAACGTGGTGCCCGGGCCTCCTCCTGCTGCCGTGTTAACTGCTCTGGGAGGAAGGGGTCTCGGGGTGGGGGGGGGTGGGGGGGCAGCAGTGATGGCACTGACCACCTGAGAGCTGCCAGGCGCAAGCACTAACAACAGAATGGGCACTTATTAATTAGTATCATCCTTCTCCATACATAGGCATGGCACACACAAAGACTTGCTCTTGCTCTTCACACAGCTGAGAGGAAATATTCGCGTGGTTTATATTTATGCTTCCATTTTCAACAAAGAGATTCTCACCTCCTGCACTTTTGACTGAATCGAGACCTATGTCTGAAATTTAAGATATGCCTTAATCAGACTCAATAGGTTTCCTGGATGCCCCAGGCTTACTGATGTCATGGTGCCTGGGTGCATGTAAAATAAGACTGGTCTGTGTCATTGGGCTTCGCCTGATGTGTAAAAACAATGACAATAAATCCCCACCACAACCTCAAATAAACTGTAATAGCAAAATTCAGTGAAATCTAATGGAAAATTAAAATATATGGGGTACTGCAGTTTCTGAGGGTGCCCGTGTGCATGCACATACTTTATGCATTCACTAGAATTTCACTTGCACTTATTTTTTTCATGCAGATTGGAGTTACCAAGAGATGCCCTAAGTTACACATCCAGCCCCTGATCAAGGCCAAAAGCATGGCAAAGACCGATGATCAGGTACTCGTGATAATTACAAAGCTGACGCATGCTTTGTCATTGACTGCAAGTTAACTTTCCCATACTATGAGTTTAAGTTAGGAGAAGGGGAAAGAAATGTGATTTAAAGAAAGCATTAACAGTCAGTCAGAGAGCGTAGCTATTTTGTGGGGGATGTAGATAATCTGGAGACAAAAGCAGGACATTTTAAAGACCTATCTCTAGTTGTGGCTTTATTGAAAATGATAGATTTAAGAATGTGATTCATATGGTCACCCAGGGGGCATGGATTTGACTTACTGCGATTTGCTGATATTATTTATTTAGAAGAGTCAAATGTCACAGCAAAATATTTCTGCTAAAATGCGTATTTACTGAATTTTCCTTTCAGAGCTCAGCAAGGTGACAGCTGGAGAGGGGTGTCTGTGCATGTGTGGAAAAAAAAAAAGAGGGGGAAGAAGTGGGGTGTTACTAAACACAAGATCACAGTACTCGAAACATCCTACTGAGATCAGAAGAATTGTGAAGCATACCGAGGTGGTACTCTAGCTATTCATTAACTGCCTGTATCAGCCGGCCTGGAGATTAGAGCTTAATGCAATGGTGAAGTAAGTGTCCATATCACAGTAGCCATGGAGGAATAGCGAGATGTAATGAAACTGAATAGCTAGCCATTGAAAGTTGAAAAATATATTGATTTTTCAGTGCTTGATCACCCAGGAGGCTTTATCAGGTATGAATACTTGGGAACCATCTGCTAACTCTGTAATGGTATTTCAGGATTTGTGACAGACACCAGCAAAAATAAAACTGCGTGTTAGAAAATAACACAAAGTGAAGCCTGCTTCTCTGGAATACAGTCCACTGCTCCACATCTGGTTTCCTCATTCCTGTCTTTTAATTGTCTTCAAATTAGCTATAGCTAATGTGTGAATACAAATTAAAATTAGTACACGGATTCAATTTCTCCCCACCTTTCATACCAAAGATAGCTCAGACATTTATAGTCGCATTTATCTCTACATCAGATTGCATTACTTATGTAGTAAAGATTTCTCTCCTTCCAAAAGGAAGTCAGCAGGACCCCGGTTATTGTATTTAGCTATTGAACCTCGTTGTCAACATTTCTTAACATTCATTTGTGTAAGTCAAAGAACAAAACCAAACAGGAACAGGCTTGGAGGCACAATATCTACATATTGTCTGATGTAAATAACACTCCTAGACATGATTGGCATTCTCCAAACAACAATCATTGTTATTGAAATGTGCCTCTATTCCCCTTGTTTTAATACTGAGAATGATTATGAAATCTCTTTGGGTACGATAAATCAGCTGAAAGATGTAATAACATGTTTCAGCTGTTGGAATGGATGTTTGATTACAGCTCTGAGGGTTTTTTCCTCATCTTGTTTCTGGTTTAATTCTTAATCCATTCTGTGATTTAAAAAAAAATATATATATTTCACAGATCAACAGCAAATACGCATTCTTGTTTACAGAGTGTAGGTAGCTGAGCAGGAATAGAGTTGCATTTTAACAATGCAGGGAAAATATTTTTCTATTACAGTTCTGGTTAAAATAGCAAGTTAAGCTGTCATTTGAAATTATATTCAGTAAACACTCAACTTTAGCACCTAAGTAAAAACAGAAAAGGTAAAAAAGGTGGGGGGGGTGTGGAGAAAAAGGAGACTTCAGTCAGACCATGTTTGATTTCCAGACATACAAAAAAAAAAATCTGCCTCTCCTCCCCCTTCTCCCTCCATGATTCTGCAAGCCTCTCTTCAGGTAAGTGGTAGCAGAATTAATTTGCCCCCAAATGGTCAAGTGTAAATGGAGGAAAATTATTTCCTCCTGATTTTACACTGTAGCGGCAACACACAAAAGATGAAGGAAGTCAGACCGCACCACGCAGCGGCAGCGAGCGCGAGACAGCTGGACAGAGCCTTTTGAAGGATCTGAGAATCTGTGTACAGCAAAGGCAGCACAGCTTCTCCAGCTCACTCTCCCAGAAAAGACTTTGGCAAATAATGCCTTTCCCTTAAGTGTATTCTGTGAAGGATAAAAAGTGAAGAAAAAATAACTACAGGAAACAAAAAGATTAGTACGTGGGTGGTTTCTTTCTCCAATCAACTTTCCTTCCCATCCTGAGGGGGCTGCCCCTGTGCTGATGAGCATGCTATGGCAGTTGCAAGCACATTCCTTGATGTTCTCCCAAAGTTTGCAAGGCCAAAGAGGCAACTACATTCAAGGCTGGTGGTGGGAAAATTCAGAGAAATTTGGGGCTTCCTGAGGTCTTTAGAACTGCTCAGTGATGTGTTGCCAACATTTCAACAAGAGGCTCCTAAGAGAATTCCCCCTTTGGCCTGTGATAAACCCAGTGCCCCAACAGTACATTTGCTTGCCAAGAGGAGGGGCAAGGGATGAGAAAACCATTCAAGCATTTTCCTCTTTAAATGAAAACACTTTCTCATCATCGTAATCAAGAAAAGAGGCTATCTTACTGGGAGAGCAACCCTACACCACCCATTTGGGTAGAACTGCATATATTCGACATGTCCCCACAAGAAAAAGAATACGCATCTGTATTGGATAAATCATATTCTGGATAGCAAGACATCCACCCAGAAGGGAGTACACAAGGTCCTCACCATTTCTCCCAGGGGTCTGGAAGTACTCGTGGTAACCTAGAAAACAGTCAGGGATAGATAGGAAGGGTAACTCTGAGGTAACACTCACATGAACAGAGCTCCCCAGGACCTGATCCGCAGCGTGCTACAGTCAGACACAGGCTGACAACCCAGCTCCCACGTATGTGGTGACAGAGAGAGGTTTCCTATTCCCCTTTCCTCCTTCGTTTATTTTGTAGCCTGTCTCTACTCTTGAAATAGGTGGGCTTTTAAATTAGGACACAGAACTTGCTCTTCCCCAGAGCCACTAGTGCAATGAAAAAATACTTCTAATGTTCAATGGAATTACAGAATACCTTTAAAAAGGTATTCATCAGTTAATTCACTCCCCTCTTTTTGACCTTTATTCAAGGGGAAAACTGCCAACTGCACAAAATCCTGCCAACGCCAAGAAGCTTAATTGTGCAGATTACAGTCTGTTTGTAACACAGATTATTAAAAACACACTTGGACCCTTCACGTCCCTGTGTTTGATTCAGTAATAGGTTCTGCATTAGATAAAGGAGATTTGTTTTGATCCCCTCCTTGCAGATGCAGAGTGCCCTACACCTTTTGTATTCCAGAATCCATCATCCATGACCTCTTTGCATAAGTGACGGAGCCACAATAGGCTGCTCTGTACTGTAACTCCCAGCTCCCCACTTTTGGGGGTGGAAGAAAGGCAAGAGGAGATTCACTTCATGGTTTATATGGTATTCTAAAAAAAAAAAAAAAAAAGCACCACAAAAAATCCCCACTTCTCTTATTCTATAAAGAGCACACTTCTCTGAGAGACTCTGGGACTGTGTGGCACAAAAGCCAGGCACAACCATTTTTGAAGGCATAGCACAACACATTTTTAAAAAAAGAAAAAAGTGAAAAATGCCTTTCAAGTTTCAGAGAATGAGGTGAAACACAGAATGGAAAACTTATCCTAGAAATAAATAAAGTGAAATAATTTCCTTAGGTTCAATTTTTTTTCTCTCTTTCTCTTTCCCAGGGTACAAATTTAATGAGTAAGTAATCACCCCACCCCAAAAAAATTTTTTAAAAAGTTAAAGCATTTACATTTGCAACCTCTTTCCAAAAGCACAGAGGTCACCCTTAATTTCCAGCTGTCATTAGGTAACTACAAATCAATCCTTTCTGCCCCAAAACTGAGGCCTGATCCACAGACAACCACCATCAATGCAGGATCTGGCTGGGAAATTTTAGGCTTTTACTTTGCATCTCCAATTTTCAGCTTCCTGTGCCTCAACATTAGCATAATTAAAAATCAAGGAGTTTTTCTTTAAACACTACCCAATATGTATTTTGTGAGACTATTGCACACTTCACTGGGAAGGTGAGCAGAGACACCAGAGCTGTGGCCATTTATGTCAGTCAAGGATTCAGGGCTGGCTGTTAAAGAGGAGAGGGGGAGTCACACCAGGCACGGCTTGTACTCCCCACAGTGACCCTGCCGTGGCTTCTCTCCTTGTTTACTGTCTTATAAAGAAGGTAGGAGGTGGCAACAGCTTTCCTTGGCATTAATGTGCTTTTGGTTGCTTGATAAAAATATTTTCCTTCTCTAATTGCTGCACAACATGAGAATAAAGGCACAGAATACACTTGTAATTTGAACGCTGTAGCTGTGTGCCAGCTCCTTGCTGCTGTACTGTTGATGAGCAGTTGTATGTGGAACAAATTGAAGAAAGCCACAAACTAATTTCCTAAATGTGTTTTTTTTCTCCAATGGTAAAGAAGTGATGAGAAAGAACATCTATCTGCAGCTCGATGAACTGTACATTCAGAAAGAAAACTCCTACAGTCTTCCGAGGTACCCGAGAGTGACACAAAAGTACAAGTCTCTTCAAATTTTATGATGAAACTAAATGGAGTCAGCAAATCGAGAGGATGACAAGGACAGAGGAAGACTGAGACACACCTGAACTACTGTGATAAATGAAATCAACAACTTCTGTCTTTAACAAAATAGTGCTGGTCCTGTGCTACATACCATTAGCTGTCATACTACTTTTATTATACTTCAGCAAAAATTGTGCGTAACTGGCAGCTCCCTACATATCCAGTTCTCGGTATCAGAAGCTACCTGTCACATTCAGTGCAGCTGTGCTTCACTTAGTGAAAAATCAAGAGGGCAGCAGAAGTGATTCATTCTCTTACTGCGTTGTACTTGAATCCCTTTCTGCTCTGAGATGCAAATGAGCTCACACTGGGTGTGCATTTAAGAAAATTAACTCCTACAAATTTTACTTTCAGCCACAAAAAATGCCACAGTCATCTGAAAGCCCACAAAACTCTGGTTCTGCGGAACCAGGATTGCCAACATCTATAAATTAGCTCCAGTGGAAGAAGCTCACTGCCATGCAGATGGGTGGAGGAATTCTGTAAGGTTTTCTCATTTCTGGAGCTCAGTGAAGCAAGTTTTAACACTCGGGTTTTACTGCATACCTGTAAAGGTAGCTTTGGCGTAGTAAAGTAGGTTAACCGAATGCTCTTAGTATGTGGGTAGTTTTACAACAGTGGAGCTGTGTAACCACATACCTTCAGTGTTAAATGCAGATGCAGTTTTGCAGAGGAATTCTCACCTTGCTTCGTTTCAGTAGAATCTTGTCTTTGCTCCTTTTGGTCAGCAGGCACCACTAGAGCAGGCTGCTTTGCCCATCATACTACTAATAGCTTCCTTATGGGATTTTTCTTGCTTTTAGCCACCCCAATGATCTGCAGAACATTTAAGGGACATCTGTGCCTAGTGGTGCAGGACACGGAGTACCAGTTTCTCCTGACTTCTGGCTGACACATTACCTCAAAACACAGATGCAATGGCTTCAGCTGTTTTACTGGGTAGGTAACTGCTGTCTCAGAATTCTTACACCACTGTAATAAGAAAAAAGGGGCTGCTATGAATATAAATTAAGAAGGCAGGATGGGTAAGTCCCATGAAAGCAAGGATAGAGTAATACTGTCCTTCAAATTAAGATCCAGTCAATCTTGTCTGTTAAACCATCTGCGGACCTCAACAATATGCAGACAAATCTGTTTGTCTATTAGTGCTGTTTAGCCCATTGGCAAACCAATCGAGTTTAGGCCTCTAAATGAATGTTACATATCACCCCTGAGCAGAACCCAAAAGAGAAAGGAATGCCCTTGAAGGGAAGAAGTACCCACCACGCCTGCCACCGTTATGGGAACTCTTTCTGGAGAGGCAAGCAAACCATCTTATTTGAAAGCACTACATTTCAAACAGGCACCATCTAAAGCTGTCAGAACTTTTAGGCAATGATTTACTTGTGATATTTCTGGAAAGTGGAGCCTCACAAAGGTCCTGAAGCTCCAAACTTTGCTACACATATACTCCTCTGAATTCACGCTGGTGGTGACGCGATTACTAGCACAATGAGCTACCACAGGGATGGTGAAAAAGATCATAATCATTACACTGTGAAATCAAAACAAAGAATTTTAAGATAAAGTGCCTGGAATTCAAAATTGCCATCTGCAAGAGAATATTTTTCCAAGTTTTCTTGTAAGGTATCAGCATTTGGTAAGATACTTCAAACAGCATATTTCAAAGTGGAAGGAGTGAATGTTAATCCCTGCCGACAGCAGAACAGTAATTTTCATTGCGTAAGTGATACACCAGTAGCAAAGTGGCTCCTAGAAGACAGACTTTCAATGTGCCTCCATATTTCACATGTAAATAAACATTTTTTTCTTTAAAATATTCGGTAGCGCTAATTCTGATTTGTTGCAAAAATTCTGGGTTACTTGCCAGTTCTTGAAAACAATCCAGAATTACTCCTTGTTTTTAAACAAGAATTTTAAGGATTCAGACATAAGAAAAAGTATCTTGTATGAAACTAGATGATCATACGACTCCTACTCAGTCTGATAAAACCAGAAGACTATCAAATATTGAAAAATACATAAAAGCATTAGTTTTTCCTTATTCCCTCTGAAATCATTTGGGTCCCAATCTTTACTTATAAGGCTGTGTTTGCCTTATTGCTATGCAAAGTAGGTGTAAAATGCTACAAATTAGAATGGTAATATTTTATAAACACTTTGTAGTGGTATAAATAATGAGAACTCAAAAGAAACAGTTTTTGTCTCCTTCAGAAATTTTTTGAGGTGCTCTATTTTTCCAGGCCCAAATTTGGATAACAAGCACTTTCAAAATCTTGAAAGTGTTTGTAATTAAAAATTAGAAGACTACTTGGTTTGATCATTTTAATCAAATACATTGTTTCAATGACCTTGGGACATTTCACTTCCTCTTAACCACTTAATTTTAAATGCTTTCTAATTCGTTTTTGAACCTAAAATCAGAAGATTTTTGTGCCAAAATATGTGAACATATGCCTGACATTTTCAAGAGCTTGAAACCATTCAAGCAGAATAATTTGTCAAAAATTATCCTACCCTACAAAAAAACCAGTTTGGACAAACCACAAGAGCTGGGAAAGCACACCAGGTCAGCTATTACAACAGGAGATCATGAAGGGCAATTAAGACTCAGGTTAGATTCCATGAAGCAATTTGGAAATAAACACCCATGTTTTCAGTTTTGGGCCCCTCACTTCAAGAAAGATGTTGAGGTGCTAGAGTGCGTCCAAAGAAGGGCAACAAAGCTGGTGAAGGGTCTGGAGCACAAGTCTTATGAGAAGTAGCTGAGGGAACTGGGGTTGTTTAGCCTAGAGAAGATGAGGCTGAGGGGAGACCTTATCGCCCTCTACAACTGCCTGAAAGGAGGCTGTAGCAAGGTGGGTGTTGGTCTCTTCTCCTAAGTAACAAATGATAGGATGAGAGGAAATGGCCTCGAGCTGTGCCAGGGGAGTTTAGATTGGAAATTAGGAAAAATTTCTTCACCAAAAGGGTTGCCATGCATTGGAACAGGCTGCCCAGGGAATTGGTCAAGTCCCCATCCCTGGAGGTATTTAAAAGACAGGCAGATGTGGTGCTTTAGGGGCATGGTCTAGTGGTGGAGTTGGCAGTGCTAGGTTAATGGTTGGACTTTATGATCTTAAAAGTCTCTTCCAACCTAAATGATTCTATGATTCTTTCTATTTGATGGCGAAAACGATGGGAAAAACTGCCAGGGCCACATATTAAGCCAGTCCACTGCCCATGCTGCTTTGTCAAAGGGCATGGAGACTTCCAGTCTTGTGTGCTCTTGTCATTACCTGCTGCTCCCTAGCTCTAATGGTTGGACTTGAGGATCTTAAAGGTCTTCTCCAACCTAAATGATTCTATGATTCTAGCTATGCCAGCATGGCCCGCCCTGGGCACCTCCACTGGGGGACTGGGAACTCTCTGCCTTCTCTTTGTGTGTTTGTCCTGGCAAAGCCGCACCACAGAGCTACAACCACAACTCCTGATTACTGACACAAGAAGTCCTGAGAAGATGTCTGGGAGCTGCCCATGCATCAGAGGGCTTCACACAGCACTAGGCTCTCTCCACCACTTCCACAGAAAGGATATCTATAGGGGCCTGGGAGATCTGGATCTCCCCCAGTATACAGCAGGCTGCCAAGAAAGTGCCCTTCAACCCTCTGAGACCCCTGAGGTCTGCTGCACTGGTGCTGGGTGACAGATAGACACTCCAGGTGCTTATTACCACTGGCAAGTTCCTATACTGGGGAGAAAGGACCAAGAAGTAAATATATATTTTCAATAAATCTCCAGTTATACAAGAACACCACGTAAATCCATTCAGGGAGGAGAGGAAGCCATGCTACAGCAACACCACAACCAGCTGGTAGACAGCCATGTAATAACCACAAAGAAAACCAATGTAATATGATGCAGCTTCATCTTCCACCGAATAAAAATCTATCCATCCTGGTAAAAATCATGTTTAAACTCTGCAGCTAAGACATGGCATGAAAACATTAACAATGTCTAAAAATTACAGGATTTGGAAGCTATGCTACATACCAACGTTTAGTGCTATCCCTCTGCTGATTATTGGCATCCCCATCATTACAGTCTTTAGGTGATTTGCTAAGAGAAATGGCCTTCTACTGAATAAAACAAACAGACACTATTCTGCATAAATACAAACTGTGAGACTAAGTAATGAGCCTCTTGCCATACAGGTCAGCTGTGTCAAATTTATTACAAGACCTCAGAGTTTTTGCAGAACCAGAAAAAAGTTATATGAGAATTAAGTCCCTAATGTAAACAGCCTATGTAAAACTTGGAGCAGCCAGCATATGCAATAAATGTACACATACACTTGTAGATACTTGGGTGATTAAGTTTTCTCCTTATACTCAATGGGAGATCTTCAGAAAAAAAGAAAGATATTCAGTGGTATTTTCTACCACTTTTGACCAGTTTTAATTGCATGTTCTTTATTGTAATTCAGAACGAGAAACAAATTTATGTTGGCCCATGAACTCTTACATTGGTATTTCTCCCCCTCTTCTTTCCCTTCTCTTCTGCATTAAAGTTACATCCATTTTTTCCTCATAAAATGAATTTCCTATTTGTATGGAGAAAGTCCATCACCACCACCCCCCCAAGTATTTACGTTATGTAATCTGTAAACAAATATTTAATTATCTGGAGGTTTTCAAGAAAATCCATTACATGGCCCAAAAGTACATTAAAAAGTTAGATTTGAAATTTTTCAGCATTTACCTCTTCTTTCACATTTCTGTTTTAACTTCTGGCTGGATATCTGCTGTGGACCTGTTAAAACTACTTGCCTACTACCTTTTAAAAAACTGACTTTCTGATTAATAAAGAGGTGTTTTGCTAGTCTCATCCGTTACAACCAATGCTTTCCTTACTTACGCATATCATTTCCCATATCTACAATTCAAATGGTTTTGCCTTATGAGACTAATGCAGTTTTAGCCTCAGCATCCTCTAACAAAGACAGCTGCTGTTTCCTATTGTGTCTACATAAAATGGACTTAATTTAGATCAAAATGTAGAATATATTTTTGTCTCTTGCAGTACAATTAAGCAAAGGTATTTGTTTAATTAGAAAATTTCTCAAGGTGAGACGTGCATTCTAGAAGCACTGGAAGATGGATTTTGTTATACGCATGCCCAGCACCTCCCTCCATCATGGTAGGCATGGCTCTGTAGTGAATCACCCTGAAGGTACAGTTTTAGCTCAGTTGGGAGAAGCCAGAGCTGCAGTACTGGGTGCGATCTTCCTTTGATGGCCTAGAAAAAGATCATTTCCTTTCCTGGTCATGGTTATACCTCATTCAATAAGGACAAGTGCTTTTGAAAAAGATCTTGTTTCTGAAGATGACAGCACCTAACCTAACAACGGAGAGAAAATCTAGAGATACAAAAAGTCACTGCCCCCCACTGCACAGGCCGCAGTGGGACAAAAGAACCACCTCTTAACCTACCCCATCTACAGGTACCCAAAGTACTTCTAATTTTGATTAGCCAATTCCACGCACAACTGAGAGAGTTGGAGTGTTATTGCTATAATTACTTTACTCCTTTTCTTTCCATTTTCCTGCCTTCCCCACCCCTGGGCTCTCTAAAGAAAGACTCCCAGGAGCTTCCATTCAAGTGGAGTGAAAACAGTGTCAGTGGGGGCTAACTTCTGCAGCACAGGTTGTTGTCACCGATGACCTATTCAACAGCAGCAGCACCAGCCTGGCTTTGTCTTCTGCTCCACTAAACAAACTGATGGCAGACTCAGTCCTGCTGCAGAAATATTGAGAATTAAAGAAAGCACAAAGGGAGCAGGCAGCAGGGTTGAAACATTTAGTGGAAATAGGGGAGCTGGTCAACAAAAGGGGATGAAGACTGGATCAAAAGGGGCTGACTTACAATGGGACATGGGCTAAAAAGGGGTCTGCACTATCCCACAGGTCAAAAATGACAAAACGTTGTGCTCCTGAAGCTGTCACCTTCTGCACAGTAGGGAGGGATCCGGGACCAAGAAGAAATGCAAAGCTAGCAACTCAGCATATAGGCAATGTACAAAGGAAAAAAAAACCATAAAAGGTGAAATTCTGTAGTGCTTGCAACAAGCTGAGACCACTGACCTCAATGAAACAAACAAAAGAAATGTTTAGAGACAATATTGGAAAGAAAGAGAAACAAAGTATGATAAGGAGGAGAGAGATTTTGGTTAAGGCATTCACTTGGGACTTGGGAGAGCTGGGCCCATTTCAAGACTCTGCTGTGTATTTCCTGTGGGACCAGAAGTGAGGCATTTAATCTCTCCACAATTCAGTCCTCATCAGTGAATAAACACTCAGGGAGAGGATATGACATGTATGGGGGTGGGGAGGTCCCCTGAGCTCAGCCATACTTCACTCATGTAAAAGACAAAAAGTTTGTTGAAACAGGCAGATGTGGAAAATTCCAAATTTTGAATTTTTCTGTTTTGCAGGCATTTAAATGGATCACATCAATTCTTAAATAAGTTTTCAAAGCATTAAACTTCCAATCACACCTTTCTATCATTTTCTACCTTTGAGGCACTGAATACAAATATCTGACTGGTGTCCAGCGAATACAGATAACTGAACACTAGCCAGAGATCTTTCCCTTCTCTCTTTTTCTGTGTTTCCTATTTTACCTTTTGCTCTTGTGTCGTGTTCCAAAAACCCTTCTCTTCTGGAGAGATCAGAGGAGATGAGAAAGAGTGAAATTGTAACGTCTGTGACTTTCCAAAACTGGGGAAAAAATAAGCCAAAACATTAACGATATTTGAGAAAAGTAATTTCCTCACTTTAAAGGGGTTTGGCACATTTTCAGTGGAAAGGGGGATTTTTTTTTTTTTCATCCTTTCTTCTTTCATGTAATTTCATTTAATTTAAATATATTTCCCTCCTTAACTTTTTGCAGAAAGAAAGAAGCCCAGAAGAGTAAAACAGCTAGAGAAAATAGAATTTCTCCGGATATTAAAAGAGCCACATACATTTCAATAACTTTTTTTTTTTCCTTGAAAATTTGAAATAAAGCCCTGGCCCCACACACACATCATGAGAAAATGCAGCCAATTAAACTTGGTTCTATTTGACTATCCTTGATAATAATAACAGAGGCTTCTGGATCTTGCAAACGGACTCCGACACCCGTTATTGGGGTGACTGCAGCCAGAGGGGAACACATCTTGTCTATCTTGAGGTAACAAACTGCTTTCCTCTGTCATGGCAGAAAATAAGGAAGGCAGGTTCTTACTCCCAGGCATGTAGCACCGTTACATGTCCTGGACAGTATGGAAGATCTGCCTGTATCCTTCAAACCTGTGCATAGATGGCATGAAGATCACTGCCCCACAGATGAGTTGCTATTTGTCAGACAGAGCCACCTAAGTGTGCCTAGAAAATGCCTGGGCTGCCTAATCATCAGCTGCTCTTAACTACGGTAGTTCCACAGAAATCAATTCCCAGATCTGTCCTCGGAGTTTAAATGCTGGCCACCTGGCTGATAGTCTTGCAAGTAATAAAATAATTCAAACAGGTCAAGTTACCAACTCAGAAACTCAGTGAGCGTTTTTTTTGCTTCCTGCCATGGAGAGGAAAATTTCCAGTCTCCATTCAGAATTGGCCATCATTATTAAATGCACACATGGATGGGCTTTTTGGCCATGATATAAATGACTTAAAGCTGTGATTCAAATAGGTCTATAAAGTGCTTCTATGATGTTCCTCTCCCTTCTTTTTTCCTTTTTTTGAAACTGTCTCTGCTCCACTGTTCTTTGTAGAGAAAAGCCCTTGAAAATCACCCTTCTTAAGGTGTAAACTTGGTGACTGTACATTATAGTTAAACATTTGATTTGTTATAGGCTAGAAAAATAGAGAACTTGAAATCTCTTCATGGTGTATTAAAGGTCACACAATTATAATAAAATCTTGCTCCAGCAGCTCCAGTCACAGACAAAATCAGTCTCAAATTTCCAGCGAACAATGCAGTCCCCACAGAGTTTCAGCTTCCCCGGGAAATCAGGGTATCTCAGGCTGTGTTGACTTTAAGGATGTCCTGAATGCCCATCGTAAAAAACGTGTTACTCAACAGTCACAGCTCTTGCGGGGTCCTCTGATTGAAAATACGCTTTTTATTTTACAGCCATTTGGGGCATAGCATTTTTCTAGTTTCAGAAACTTAAAAAGCAGCCAGCTCTACTCTGTTTGGGTGAGACGCTTCCAGCTTGAATGTCATTTCGTAGTATTCCACACATCAAAATAAAATAATAGTAATACAGAACAAAAATCTACATCCTCACAATACAAACTAATCTTCCGGCTTCCCATCAAGCGAAACATATTGACAACTGACAATAGGCAATTAATAGATTAATGAGCATAGCTCTTATCTGTCTACATTATGAGTTTATCTGGTTGTAACAGGATGAACACAACACGGGCCTGTGCTCACAGGAGTGCTGTCCCAATAGAAATGAGATCATTGCTGCAAGATATGAATGCAGTATTTTGATTACCAGGTATCGCTCAATGGAACAGAACACCACCCCTCCATCCCCCTTGCATACTTTATTCTATACATTTTTAAATTATTCAAGGGCAACGAACAGAATATAATTTACTAGATAGAGAATTAGAGGGAAAGGTTTTACGGAAGCAGGAGAGATTAGGTTTTGATCCAGGGTTAAGAAGACAGCCTCTGGCACACACAGAATCTGTCAAGATAGGTGATGGAACGTTAAAAAAAAAAAACAACCCACACCTTTCCACCTAAAACTGAGCCTAAACCCAGTGATGTCTGCAGCGCTAAATAATAAAATTATCTTTAAGAATCCTTTGATAACCCAAGTAAAAAAGTCAGACATACAAACTAGTTTTTCCATGGGTCTAACTCCAAAAAATGGGGCTGTTATTTCTGACAGTGGTAAGCTCATTCCCACCATGGACAAATTTTATCTGCAGCAGCACAGAGGTGCACTAGGGGATGCCATGCTTCGCATGAAACCTGTGGCAAGGCTGTCTTTCCAAACGACCAAAGTAGGAAGGTGAACAAGGTATGAATTTGGGGAGCCAGAGTACCATTATGGTAGCATTGGAGCATATCCAGAGAAGGGCAACGGAGCTGGTGAGAGGTCTGGAGCACAAGTCTTATGAGGAGAGGCTGAGGGAACTGGGGTTGTTTAGTCTTGAGAAGAGGAGGCTGAGGGGAGACCTTATCGCCCTCTACAACTGCCTGAAAGGAGGCCGTAGCAAAGTGGGTGTTGGTCTCTTCTCCCAAGTAACAAGCAATAGTATGAGAGGAAATGGCCTCAAGTTGTGCCAGGTGAGGTTTAGATTGGACACTAGGAATTTCTTTACTGAAAGAATGGTCAAACATTGGAACAGGCTGCCCAGGGAATTGGTCAAGTCCCCATCCCTGGAGGTATTTAAAAGACAGGTAGATGAGATGCTTAGAAACATGGGTTAGTAGTGGACAGGTATGGTTGGACTCAATGATCTTAAAGGTCTTTTCCAACCTAAATGATTCTATGATTATCTCAGCTGAATCCTGACGTTTCTCCCCAGGTCCCTTGTGGTACGCTTGCCAGTAACATACCTCCCCAGCTCTGTGCTTACACGTTCCCTATTTCTGCCACAGGAGGAAGCCAGCTTCACTCTTCTTGTGCCCAGAGACAAGTTCTGCCCGCATTTCCTTGCATGCGTAATCTAAGTTGTCTCAATGGGACTATTTGTACAGGCAAAGTGAATTTGCCCTTGATAGCATTATAAAGTTTCAAAATAAATATTGTGATGTTTTGTGGGTTGGCAAACACAATCTGCAATTTGTTGTGTGGAAATTATTGTTCTGCTCCAGAATTATGCAGGCTTTCATAATGACTAACGACATGAGACAAATGCAGCATGACAGTTGCATGTTGATCATTCTATACAATTTTGCTCATGGGCTATTTATCGGGTTTCTTTCAGAGCCCAGTGCAGCTAAAAGAAAAACACCAGTGGGTGAACTTTGGATCAGGCTAGACATTATTCCATTGTAATATGCTCCACAATAAGAACTGAGGGATTTATTCTGATTTGGACCAAGCCTCCATGTGAAAATGGAGCCATAATGATGCTGATGACAGCCTCCTGGGAATGTCGCTGCGGTGGTCCCAGGCACTGCTGTCCCAGCTACTCACTACCAGCCTACGCAGAACAACGTGTGCCTCTGCCTCCCCATGTCAGGGCACAGTGTTGGAGGACTGGGGAAGCCTTGCACGGGTTGTGCTCGGCTGCTGGTAGTTAATTCCAGCAGTGGAGCAGAGGAATAGCTGCAGGCAGGAGCATTTAAACCACAGAAGCAAAAATTGCCAGAGGACATCTCAAAGCTTCATAACCCTCTTTACACCTGGCCCTCCACTGTTTTAAACAACTATCTTGTTGAAACAGTGGGAAGGGACTCAAAGGCTACTTCTGCATGTGTCTATCTGGATGACAAAAGGAGCTGTACAAGCCCAGAGAAATACGGTATTATTATATACTGCATTGAAAAGGGAATTCAGTTTGTGTCTCATTTTTAAGAGCTAATATTCTTTTATCTGATCAAATGGTAAACAGCATTGGTAAATCAAGTTTTGATGGCATATGTATTTGCAAACAAAACTTTGTATTCAACCTTTTCTAAGATGATCCCACAAATCTGAGTTGATATCCTCTGTGGTCACATTCTTTAAGAGCCTGGAAAATAGAACACCCTCCCATGCACTGCTTTAAACAATGTACATGCACTTCTACATTTCCTAATTGAATGGGACCTTCAAGGCACGCAGTGAAAAGCAGCTTTGGAAAATCAGTGTAGAGAGGGACAGAATGTTTTCCAAATGCTGATTTTATTCTGTTCTTGGGTATTCTATTCCACTGGAAACCAAACTAAAACTTCCCCACTGAGAACTGCAATGTGTCATTCAAACACATCCCCCAGCAAGGCACTCTGCCTGGGGGATGACGTGTTCATGGATGCCTCTCAGAGCTCCCTGCTACACTAAGCTGAAACTCCTGGGCCCCCCGAGGGGAAAGGTACAGGCAGCATGGCACAATGACTGCGAGATATTACAGTTCTCTTAAATACATTCCTTCCTTGGGCACTGCCAGCCATCATTTTAGCTGGATGCCTCAGGACTAGTCTGGTGCAACAGCCTTGTCACCTTGCTTCATCACTCCTCTTCCCAGGATTTGAGACACCGATATGCTGGAAGGCACCACAAAACAACCTGTACCATCTCCTGGCAAAACCAAGCCATGAGTGTTCAACGCAGCTTGGTACATTTGCTCCTTATCTCCATGGTAAAAGTGGGAGACAAGTCCCAGGCATTCACCCCCAGCATTTCTGGGAAAAATCTTCAGTTTTATGGAACAATCTGGGATCTACCTTTTACGGTTTCTGGGGAGAACTGCTGACAGGACTATCAAGAAACATCCCCTGCCTGTTTTACTGGGAGATGCATCCTGGATTAGAGGATAGGAAACAAATTTGAGCTGAGCAGCTGTGACTCACTTGTTTCTTTGATACTATGAAATGCAGTGTACTGAAAAGATCACTGATGAACTTCGGTGCTTATGGAGAATAACCATAGCACTGAGGAGAGCAGCCCTCTGGTCACAGAAAACTGCTTCAGTTCTTTAAGCAGGTGATACCCCCTTGCTAAATTTTTCATATGGAAAATTAAAAAAAAAAATCCTCCCGAGCCTGTGTTTGAATGTGTGGACCAAACCTGCCTCAACAGAGAACAAGGGGAAGAAAAGCAATGATCGAGAGCTGACATCACTGACTGGAGTAAAACTGCTAATAGATGACAGCTTCTGTTGACATAAAATGATGGTGCTCCACTGAGGTCAGGGGAAGCAGCAATGTTTTAACTTAGCTAAGAATATCTGGAGACAACTGTTTCTCATTTTTGTGTTATAATGAATACTTTACATACTTAAACATTTTCCTGTGAAGGAGTTAATGAAGCCATGCTTAGAACTGTGAACACATTTACAGCCCTTTATCCAGGATACAGGGAAAAATAACGTCCTTCAAGAAATCAGCTACATGAAGCAACAGGAGCTACTATCCAAAACAGAGAGATAGCAAGGTGTTTTAAGCAGCAGTTGAACCAAATGGTTACTTTCAAAGCTGGTACTGCAATGCTGAAACAGGCAGGACAAAGGATTTCAGACACACTTAAACATGAGCTGAGGGGAAAAAAAAAAACCAAAATAACAGACAGGAGCAGACAAGAGTGTTGGCTCAGGGATACTTTAGACCTGATTGCAAATACCTTAACCGCTGTATAATCTTTCCTATGCTCAGGAAAGGCAACAGAACCTCGTGAATTCTTTGCAAATAAGCAGGATTGCACCACAGGTAGAACCAAACTTGGTATTAATTCCTCCTTTCAATATTGATTTCTGCTGCTCCCTCCCAATCTGGAAAACCAACTAACAATTCGGCTCCAAAGGAGAGCACATGCAAAAGAATGAAAAGCCAGCTGAAGAGAGCTACACGCACATTCTCCTCTTTCAGCATCAAAGCACGGCTGTGTTCTCCCAACCTCTTTGGCCCTCTGTTTTGGTCTGTAAAATGGAAATAACATTGCAGAAGAGTGTGAGAGTCACAGATCATGAGCCCACTCAGTGAACTCTGGAAGATGGAGCTCCCTTTCTGGCCTTCAACATTTTTATGTCTGCAGTACCTCCCATATAGCAAGTGCTACTTACATGGGGAATATCTGTTTTATTTCTATGCACAGAAGCTATTTTCACTTAAAATATTTGCGAAAAGACAGCATTTTCAGATGCATGACTGACAAACCTAATACAAATATAAAGCTTTTTATAAAATCTCAGACTTTGTGACATGACATCAGCTGTGAATGTAAACCAGCATATAGATGTGATTTGTTGTAACAGCAACAATTTAAAGATCAAATACCTTTTCCTATCAGATCCCCCATACTGATTTCTAAGGACCTAACGAAATACAAAGGATGTTTGCAAAGTAGAACGTTTGCATATGCTTCATTAATTAGTTTGGCAAGGCCTTCAATACCAGAGTTGCATGTATTTTTACATAGGCTTGGGCAATTGGGCTCAGATTTTTCATTATTCATGTTTCTGCACTAGTTGAGCTCTGCATCATTTCACAAAAAAATAACATACATATACTTAACTGAGCTTGGAATTTGTCATTCTCCTGAGACTTCTGAAAAAATCCTTCTAGAAAAACTTCCATTGAACTTGAATGGAATGGGAAAGGTGGTGCATACTTTATCTTGGAGGTCCATCGAAGTCCTACAGTAATACTGTCCCTGTAATCTTGGCATCATGTTTCACACTCAGCTTGGTAATTTTTCAGTAGAACTGACTGTGAATTTTCAGATGAAACAACTCAGAGGAGCAAGAGGGCTACAGGGAGGTAAGGAGCAGCACTGAGAGAAGTGATGCAGCAGCAGACTCTAGAGTCTTCACTCAGATTTAGCTAGCTTCTGAAGTACTGGACTGGCTTGATAGCTTTTTCCATGTAGCTCCAGCCCAGTTTTCACTTTGGGTTTTATTGCAGGAAAAAGCTATTCAATGCCAGTCACCTGTGGTTGGCAGTACTTAGCATTACCTAGCGGTTCACAAGAGTACTATAGACCACCCAAAAGAAACAGATGGAAAAACCCATATAAACAACTATAATGCACCAAACTCCCAAATAAAAGGGCACATCCTCATGCAGAGCCTGTCCTGCCTCTCCACAAATAATATGATATGCTGAAGAGTCTTCCTACACTTTGGAGATATAAAGGGGAACAGGGAATATTTTGGAAGGGAAGTGCAGAAGGTAAGAGGGTTGGGGAACTGTCTTCCTTATTTTTACATATTTGTTTTCACCTTCTCACAAACATCAGTGTACATTCATGTACCTTTGTGTGGCATTTCACTCCCTAGCAAATATCAAATATTCATGAAGAGTTTCTGAAATTAAGACGAACTTGCTCATGGTTTATGTGCTCCCTCTAAGAACACCACATCATTTCAGTCAAGACAGAAGCAGGGTCTGGACAATATTCTAAAACATAATACATAACATGGTCTGCCTCATCAAATGCATTGCTCCTACTGAAAACCAAGTACCTGTTGGCCTCAATACTGCTGACTGTGCACGGCATGCAGCCATTAAATAGAGCCCCCAGCATTTTACTGAGCTTGGACAATCACACTGGACAACGTACCAGATCAATGCGGTAGATGAGGACAAAGACCAAACAGCTCTGGAGATGTCCTACAGAAGACTAGTAAACAACAGGCCTCCATAGAGAAAGGTGGTAGAAAAATCAAATCACACTGAAATTTATTAAAGCTTAATGCTGCTTACAAAAATGGCCCAAGGTGAACGATTAATTTCAAACCAGGCCAAATTGAGGAAAAGAAGCTTGATGCACGCACCAATTTTGTTCCTCAAAGTCAAGAATTGCCTAATCAATAGTACTGCTAAAAGGAGATGGGCGCTCTCAGGGGTACCATTACAAAGAATTGCACTGGGTTTTAGCCACCTGGCTCCCAACTGCTTTAATAGATATCACACGGCTAAAGCCCGGTCTAAAGCTTTAAAACCTTACCCCTCAGTCTTCCTGAGCATCTACTGCTGTCAGGTGGCAAATGCGAAACAGCAGGAGGGACTGTGAGGTTTACTCCTGTATTGACCAGTACTAGAACATGCCCAGGAATTTTCACTGCTGTTGCAAGTGTCAGTTACTGGGTGAAGAAAGGCAAAGCAGGAGAGGGTAAAAGGGGTGAGTGAGAGAAAGTGAAAGAAACTGTACTTAACCCTTCCTCTGTTGATGTGTTGATAGCAGTCTGCATCAGGTACTCACATTTCTGGGCTAATCCAATCAGCCCTCCTCTTCCATTAGCTAAAAATAAACTAGGACTTTTTAGGTGATGGTCTGACGGCTCCCCCCACTCCAAATTGTACTCAACATCTTAATGGAAAACCTTCAAGGGGTTTAAAGTTTTAAATCAAATAAAGAAACAGACAAAAGGAGAAAAATCCAATCAGAGCAGAAAGGGATTGCTTACAGAAGAACTGATTTTCTTTCCATTTTCACCAGCACTGAACTCCACAGGAGCAGTAGCTGGAGAGACAGAAGGAAGCAGACAAAATGGAAGAAGAAGGAAGAGTTTCTTTCACATTTATATTATGCATAATTTTGCACAAGGAGAGGTGGCATCCTGTCAACAAGGTCTGGGCCTGATTTGGTTCCTGGCTAACAGTCAGCTACAGGACCGTGAGCATTCTGCTCCATTTCTCAGGCAGCTTACACAGCTCCAGAGCCCTCCAGGGGTGGGACTGCCCTGGTGGGCCTAGAGGAGAGCAATGGGAGCTGGCCTTGGCAGCAGCCTCCTCATGAGATGTCACCTTGTGGTGGGGCTCTCATAGAACATACAACTGCCAAGTAATAGCAACCACTTTTTAAAAGGAAGTGGGAAATACTGTCATGAAGAACAACAAATCAAAATGCTCTGAAGTGGAAGTGGGTGGGGAAAGGGAATAGAGAAAATATTAAACCAAGGAACTTGGTTTACATAAAACCAAAAAAACCCCCCAAAAAACACTAATGTTGGAACAAAACCTGAGCCACTTAATGATGAGTGGCAAAAAAAAAAAGGACTTGTTTACTATCTACCTTCCTGCCAGCCATTTAGAAGACTGCACATCTAAAGTTTAGAAGGGTAATGATGAGACACAGGTTATGAGAGAAGAAAGGAGATGAAAAAATCTTCCCAAAAATAGTAGGTAATTATTATCAACATGCAAAAACTACGAAATCTTTTTTTATATACACACAAACCTGAACATATTTCACAGTATGTCCCCTTTCCATTGAACCCAACATACACTGTATGTGCTTTAGAATAATAATTATTAAAAAAACCCAGAATGCCCCCAGCCAAAGCAAAACTGTATACTGTAAGAAACTGAGAGAACTGAGATTTCTATTGAAATAAAGGAAAGAAGTCTGATAAGACCTGAGTGCATGGAAGACAGTACTTGTGGGGCTGATCGAGATCCCATTAATTTGATAAGCTTTGAAGCCAACTATGAGTGTAGGCTCAGCTCATGAGCCACCAAGTATTTGCAAGTGCTACTGTTATGCTGGCTTTTGCAGTATCTCTCTTCATAGACATTAGAGCCAAACCACATCAGTTCCCCTTAGTTGAGCTGGATTGGCACTTTGGAAATCTTAGTGCACAGGAAAGGTTTAAATCCTCACATCTGAGGAGTAAGAGCAACATGGAGCTTAGCTACTGGCTAAAAATGTCTCAAGAAAAATGATGGTAGAAAAAAAAAAAAAAGGGAAGGGAATAGGAGAGAGTATGGGAAACAGTGGAGGGTAATTAAATTAATCAAAAAATAGGGGAAAGCATTAAGGAAACAGAAACAATGAGAAACAGAGGAGGGCACTAGAACTCATAAAGGAAAAACAAACAATAGGCATGAGGTATATTGGAGGCAACAGAAGGAAATAGTGAGGTAAAGAGAGGAAGAAAAGGGAAGGAGGAAAACGGGGAGTGAGGAAAAGGGAGGTAAAGAGAAGGAATTGTACAGGGTAAGGACCAGAAAGAGGAGAACAATCCTAGGGAGCCTGCTGTGGTAGGTCGCAGAGGAGTTCACAAGCCCATGCACTCCAACTATTTCTTTTTGATTCTGTGTCATTGTCAGGCTTCAGACTGCAGCTGCAAATTGTTTGTCTGGCAGTTCTGGTAGGTTTGATTCAATAACTCCTATAAGAGGGCAGGCAGGATATCAATGCTGCTTTATTGCCTTTTTCTCTGCCTACAATAGCAATCCTCCAGTTATACAGTATTATAAAGTACCATCACTGGGGGTTGTATCTCAGCATAGTCACGTCTCATCTTCCTAGGCTATAATAAGCTGGCAAAAGTAAAAGTCTGAAACTACGTGAGCTTCATGAAATGATTAACATTGAGGCCTAAAGATTGGCGTCAGGGATGGGCACGGAGCAATCAACAGACCCTTACTTCCCAAATACCACAGTGAGGGGTAGCTACATCCTACAGGATCAGCTCCACCAAAATTTACTTGGTAATCTGTATTAAACCTCACTCCAGCCACTAGTGGACAAAGGATTAACACTCCAGAAAGCTGCAACCACTGCTGGGGAACAGAAAAAATAACCCATGCAGTCCTGTCACTTGGGTAACTTTTTATGCCTCTCACCAAATCCTTTAGATGCAAACTCTTTAAAAATAATCACACAGCAACATTTAATGTAAGATTGGACTGACTGATGTGGATTTACCATTTTTCCTCCTGGTTCCTTCAGGCCGCGGGGGTGTCCCTCACCAGGCTGACATAGAGAAATTTTCCCAGCCTTGAGTGTGCATGATCTGTCAATAAAAAGAGGCTTTCAGTTACACAATGCTGTCAAATAGCACCTTTTACAAACACTAAATTCAAGTTAAAAATGTCACAGCAAAAGAGGAAAATCACCACAGAGAAAACTGCCTGTGAGGCATTTTATTGGTGCGTCTTTTAAAAAAGAAAAATTCCTGGCACTTTGTTCTGGTTAAAGCCACACAAATCAGAACAGAACTTGTCATTTGGACCCAGTCATTACAAATATTGGGAGTGGCTGAACAGGAAGAGACCTATTTTGTCTGCTTAAACTTTGTCTCGCATATAGACACACATATATAATAATCCCTGTTTCACTGTAAAAATCGTAGGTGGATGTCTTTAAGGTTGTGTTTAGAAATCATTGTGACTTTACATTGCAGTTTATTCCATTTATTTCCATCCTTTTAAGTCACACTGTTCAACCTCCTACTTATTCTTAATAGATTAATTTGCGATTGCTCCCTCGACATTTCAGCCTTTCATGATGGAGAGCAATTCCTCTCATTTCACTCATCAAGGCTCCATATAATAATGAAAGTCCCCATAGGTCACCTCTATTGCGTCTTATTTCCTTAACCCCTTTAGCCTTCCCCCCCGATGAGTGTTCTTAAACCTGGAGCTGTCTGGGCTAAGGCAAAAATAAAATTCCTCCTGCAAGGCGACTGCAACTGAATCTGTATTGCATCAGTTCTATAGAAAATGTGACTGTAGCCATGTGATTTCAATTCTCTGACACCTTTCTATTGTCATAACATCCTATTTGTTTTTTTTCCAAGCAGTCATACACACAGAACTGCTGGGATTTTTCTCTAATAACCCCAGGTCTCTCTTTTCTTTGGTACACTGAATAACATGAACTCTGCTGTGGTTCACTAGCTCTAGACTTACTGTTAGAGCCACTAAAAGATCCAAATCCTCCTCAGCTTGGTAAGCATTGCTTCTTACTGTTCGCTTAATCTTTACATTTGGCAGAATAATCAATGTCTGCTATTTTACTTGTTATAGTCTTTCAGAATAAAATTGATAGGCAAGATCCTGAGCTGCTGTAAGTTGCTATGTCCCTAGCATCACTTCACTGGTCCAGCTTCACACATTAAATAGATGCTACAAAACAAACCTGGAGGGCAAGCTGCCAATTTAAATTTTCCAGTTGTTACTTATGACCAATAGCTGTTTCCCAAGTTGCAGCCCTGCTTCATGGTTTACATTTACGTAGGGGAAAGTCCCAACAGAGCCTGCAGGCAGGCAGGCATGCTCGCGCACTGAAGAAGAGGTGCAGCTCTGGGTGAAAGAGAGGGATAGATGAAGGTGTCCAGAAGTAGCCCTGTTCTCCCAAGAAATCCTCTTTAAAGGAACAAACCATTGCATTTTTTTAAAGAACAATTTTACATTGCATCATGTTCCAGGATCTCTCTTCTTTTGTGCAACCCATCCATTCCATGGAAAACAAAATATTTCTGACCAGCAATATAGCACTAAATAAATATGCCATTCATATGCACAGTCTTGAAGGTTGTGCATCTTTAGGGGGAGGAGACAACAGTTCAAAGTAATTCAGTGCTGATTGGGTTGGGGATAATTTTCTGGCAACTAGGGATGGTATTGAGACCAAAGAATCATTTCAAATAACTACAAAGGAGTCACAGGATAGCAACACCTTTCAGTCTCTAGAGACCTAGAATTGATTTGAACTGGTCTACCACTTAAATGGAGAAAAGCTATTATCCCATCACTAATCTCTTGAGCCGTTCAGTCCCACTTGAACCAATTTTTTCTTCAACAAGCTATTTTACGTAGTTCACTTAGCCCACAATCTTTATGGGAGAAGCTTATCAAATGATTTGTGTAAAAAGAGAAGTACTTCTCCCCCCTTTGCATTTCTGTTTATTCTTGGGTTTGTTGCTAACATGACAGAACTATTAAACGTGTTCCTCTTCTCCTCTCCTTACGGAACTCTGCTTTTCTTGCTGCCATTCACAAGATAAGACCATTTCTTACTAGTTTTTGGAAGAAGAGCCAGCCTAGAAGAATATGTTCCAGATACTTTCTTCCAGATAAATGCAGATTTACTGCCCTCAAATGTCATAACAGTCATCAGTATAATGCTGATACAGCCTCAATAGGTCTGCAGCCCAAGAAGGGTCAAATCCAGGATTTGCTGAGGAAGAATTGCTAAATTCTGAAGCACAGCATTGTTAAGGATCAAATTTGTAAAAGTAGCCGTCATTTTTGGGTGCATTCATGGGCACCAAAAGGTGGTCACAATGCCCACAAGTATAGGAAAAAGCTGTAACTAATAATGTCTTAAAAATTAGGCCTTCGGTATTTAATACTGGGCTTGCAAAAAATTAAGACACCAGTAATGGAAAGCCATTTATGAAAAGGGGCTGCAAATGAGGCCATCACATCTGTCGCAGAGCAAAGCTGAGAGCCAGGGAGTTTGGATCTGTGGTTTGGTGACGGGGCCACGCCAGCCCAGCAGGAGAATTCTTTCCGGTGAGAAAGCAAGCAGGTATTCACGCTCAAACCTCTCAACTTCTTTCACTGTTTTCCCGCTATTTCATGTGCTCAGAGGAGCCTAGTTTGTCTATTTCTTGCTTTCTCCTCCTTAAGCATTTTCCCTGTAGTTTCTCCCACCACTGAATTTACTCGGCCTCCTCCATCACTCCTGGAATTAGAATCCATGCCTTTGAAAAACCTGCGCTTTCTTCATTTCAGGCAGCTAATCGCCCTCCCGCTCACCCCGCAGGTTACGCTGCCGGAGCAACGTTACTTTGATACTGTTCCTCTGGCAGCAATTAGAATCAAATCAGCACCAGGCTGTTTATAAAAAGGGATGTTGCTATAATGACACTATCAATTCTTCCAAACATTGTAGCTATTTATCAAGTGATTAAAGTAGAGTAACTTACTCCAGTTTTACTAGCCTATTTTCCATTGGAACTTGAAAGGTTTTACTGCCTCAAGTGTGGCACTTGGACTGCTGATAATTTCGATTTTATTACATTATCATATTTTTTAGATTTATTTCTGGCTTTTGCATAAGATTCAAATTGTTACCCAGTTTATAAAATAAGATAAATTTATCTTGGTCAAAAATCACATTAAGATAATTATCTTGCCCTTTTGGCAGATAATTTTGTTTGTAATATATTGAAAATGCTTATTTTTTGTTTTTCTAACCACTCATTCTTGCAAAAGTGGCTATTTTTCTCCTGACACAGGCAACTGTATCTCCCTCTCGCTGTCAAGACCTGTCGTGTCTCCTCCAATTTTCCCCTCTCCATTAGGGGAAAACCAAAGAAATTGTTTGGCTCTTGGCTTGCCAGCAAGCTACCATGGGCACCCGTATTGCTGTCAGTGTAGCCGGGCTGACTCACCTGCTGGTTGTGCCACACTGCGGCGTCAGGGACTCATGGGGAGTCCTTAATCAGGCAGTACCACACTACGACTAAGGTAGCACTTATTCGGAGCAAGGTGTCGGCAACACGCACACCGTGACCGCCTCTAAGCCAGCCCATGTGTTATGCTATGCGTGTAGCTCCACTGTGCTCCTCACCAACTCCCTGCTTCTCTCTGTTAAGGAAAGTATTAACTGCTGATAGCCAACAGAAAAGACCACTTCTTAAAAAATTAATGGAGGTCACTGGCGGATTCCTTCTCCCTTTGCCCTCTCCAGCAAGTCTTGATATCCCTTAAACTGCTGCCCTGCCTCACCTCATAGGTCCACACTTCTTCCACCTCCTCAAACTAGCAGGCTGTAGATAACACTGTAGCCTGCCAAGGCAATTAATTCAGAGCCAATTTAATCAGTTACCAAGTGTCTACTGAAACTCCCAAATTATCAGAAAGATACTACTTATCAGGTATCAGAAGAAAATTGGAGCACCTAACCCTAGAGTATGCAAATCACACGTGTCCTCTGCCCTGCCCAAAGGGTCTCCAAGGAAGGTTAGCTGTCCGAGAGTTGGCTTCAAATACCTGGATGTCTGTCTTGAACAGCCTCAGTACCTTGTCCCTAGGATGTCTGAAGAGCCACCTGTGATCTCCACTTTTAGCACTTTGATTAACCAAAATCAGATTTTTCAATTTATGGGAAATTTTGATACTTAAAAAGCATAAACTCACAATTAGATCAAACCTGTAAGAGATTTTTTGTGAAAAAAACCCCTCCAAATAGTGCTTGTTTAGGGGAAAAAATCAGCTTAGGGAAACTTAAAGTTTCAAATTTTATTTAGAATGCATGGGTTTTACTTTGTGCATATACAGCATTATTATAAAATAACAACTTATATTGACATGTTTTAACTTGGTGTCAATAATTAGTTAAAATAATATAGCTCCTCCTACTTTAAAAAATATTAAGGGCATGTGCTGCTTAGTACTGGCAGAAATAACTCAGTTACAAAATAAAGTAAGTGGCATTCTGGTGTAGAAAAAAGATAGCGATACCCTGAGTTTTGAATAGGATAAATGAGGATTGTACAAATATTTAATACGCCAGTATATCAAGCACTCATGACAGAAGGACCAATAAACAGACTCTGGGTAATATCCAAGAGGTTTTGAGGTATGATATTGAAATACTAACTTTTTTTGAGTGGAATTATTCACATTTCTCAGTATCTAACGTGGCCTAGGAGCATTACAAAAGCAATTCTCTCCCTGTATTTTTCCCCACTTCTTGCTCAAGGGCCCAGGAAGGTACAGGGTGTACCCTATCTTTTTTCCTGCTTTAATGCAGGCATAGAAAGAGAAGCAATTCAAAACTGGAGAACACCTAAGAGAAGTCCCAAACCAGAGCTAAAATAAATTTTCTTTAAAACATTCAGGCTCCATTTGAGTTTGGGGTTAAAATGAAGATCAGTTTACACATTTGTGTTGTTTCTGATGACAATTCTATGGAATATATACATACAGAAATTCACCCACTTCTAGTGAGAAACCACCCAACTTTCTCCTTCACCGTTGCTCAGAACCCAGGCGACATTACCCCTGCGTCATCCCACCCTCCACGGCCACACAGCCAGCAATGTGGGGACAACACACACTCAGCTGAAGCCAAGTCCAAGGGAGGCAGCTAAGGCTCCCTGCAGCGAGAATGGGTTCAGTTCTGTGGATTTCAGTGCAGTCACAGAGAATTTGCACCAACAATTTGTATAAATCACAATCCAGATGGGTTGGCAATAAAAGTTTTGCTGCTTTGCATACTTCGTATCTCTGAACAGTTTTTCTCTTGTAATGACACGGTGAAGAAGCTGATGATCATAAATATGGAGTGTATCACCCTGTCCTTTAACTCCCTCCTTATTGCTTTTGCAACATAATACATGCATCTCAAATAAATTAAACATGTGACATATAAAATCAGTTCATGTTTTTTGGGGGTTGTCAAAATCCGGAGAAACCAAAACGTTGAAAATCACTTGTCAAAACGTTCTGGGATGAAGTAGTTAAGCTGTCATCGACAGCTTAAACACTGTTTATTTGAATATGTAAAACAACTTTTTGAAAAACCAAAAGTACAGAGTCTGTTGATCAGAGTTCTTTCTCCAGACGTCTTAATTTTGCTTCCCTGATCTCCTGGGAAAGAAAACTTCAGATGAAGTGCGAGGCCATATACACCCACCGTGAAGTAAGTACATTGCTCTACTGACACAACTGATGTGACAAAGTATGGCAATGGTATTACCATGGTACTACAGGATTATTACTCTGCAGTGCCCATTATTTGAAATGGAGTTACTCTGTGCTTACCACAAAACAGCAAGTAGCATTTTGCAGTAACACAATAAATAACCCATGTCATCTCTGTATCTACACCTTTTGCAGGAACAGATACAGAGCCAATCTAAAAACAAATCTAAAAGTGCTATAATAATGCCGGAATGACATGCCTCTTAAGCTGTTTACAGCTGACAGACTAAGTGAAATGGTTTGACAAGGAAGAACACAGTATGTGTTGACAGCCCTGCTTAGTTGGTATTTGAAAGGCAAAATTAAAGTCATACTTTTACAAGGTGCAGAATTCTGCTCACTTGAAGGACATTCTCTTAAGCAAGGCATAGTATTAAGCCTCTGCCATCCTCCTCCTCCTGTCTCCCATTTTTATGTGTTGGCCACTAAGTGGCACACCTCAAAAACCAGTCCTGACTCCCTACCTCAGTAATTGCTTGTGAAAACGTATTATTTAGAAGAGTATGGAGAAAGAGCAACAGCAAGAGCAGCCATAAACGTTCACCCTCCGTAATTTAAGGGAGCACGGCACCATATGGGTAGCATTTGGCTTTTCTTACAGCAGGCAGCACTGTTAGGAAAGAGCAAACATCAAACACAGGCTGAGTACAAATCCCCTCCATCCACAGAGACACCTTTCACTTGACTACAGGATATGAGAGAAAAACATAAAAACACAGTGAATCCTAAAAAAAGTAAATAAGAGCTAAGATAGGTCAGAGGAAAGGGCTGGAGACAGGCACGAGGAAACACAGGCTGGTTTGGCAGTACTTTCACAGCTCTAAGGCAAAGGGAGCGGGAAGACTTAAAGGACAAATGTTGTCAAGTACCTGGACTCCCATTTTTACCTTGTCCTTGCTAATCCTATGGGCTAGCAGTAACCATTGAAGAGGTTTCTTCACTGCAAAACTCTTGCTAATACTTGGCCCCTCACTGTTAGAGGCCATGGGAAGCCATGAACATTCACATTCCCTCCCGCTTTGAGAGACAGCGACTCTGCTGTCATAGGGCAGATGCACGATGACGGAAAAGCCAACGCCTGCTATTCCTTTTCTGTGGATAAGCCCAGAGGTTCACCTGCTCGCAATGCCAGTCCATCCAGCTCTTTTAATGAGCCCTGTAATTGATGCAAATGAGCCCAAAGTTGCCAAATAAAATCATCTAACTGAGCGGAACTACCAGGAAAGCATTAGGAATATTCCCCACTTGGAGGCATAGGATGCGGTTACCATTGCATTTACACTGGACAGACTCTACCGGCTCAGCTGACCAAGAGGCAGCACAGTCAGCGTTCAAGAGGAGCCCAGCTGCTGGCAGCACCTTCCTTACAGGTGAGCTGGACCCAGCTGTAACCTTAGCCCAGACTTAGCATGCAGCAGTTCCAAATAGTCTCAGTTCCTGGCAGATCAGGAACAGGGACTGTTCAAAACTTCATGTTGAAGCTGTGGTTCAGGAATCAGAACGGTGCCAAGTGGAAGTGTTTTTTCAAACTAATGGAAGTTTTGCCTACATATTTCTTCCCACACATGAAGGTCATCAAATGTTTGTGTGCCAAACATTAGAATTGATGCCATCCTAATGAACTCTGAAAACATTTTCCTGTCAAAGCAAATAGAACGAGTTGACATCACTGATCCCAGCATCGACCAAAGGGGAAAAACAAACAAACCATCAGTTCAAAAACCGGAGGGTTTTTTTGTGCTCTGAGTTCAAGGATGTGAGTCCAGCAGCACAATGACAAAGGGGAGCACGGTGCAGATGACAAAAGGGTTACGCTCACCGCAAAGGAAGTCGGTCCTGAGGAAAAGAGATTGCCTCGGCATCAAGGTCAGAAGTGCCTGGGCGTTACCTCCTCCTACCCCATGGCAGGCGAGATCCCTTGTGTCTGAGTTGTGCTGGTTTATTACCTGTAACATGTGCCACAGGCTAGGACCTGAGCGGAGAGTAAAACCTACTACTAAACCCTGTCAGAAGGTGCAAACTGATAACACTCTTAAAAGCAATCCAGCGCTCTCAACTACCAAGAAACTTTTTTCTGCCTGTCCTTGTGGCCTCCTCCTCCATCTCCCAGGGGATCTCCCAAACCATCTATCCAAGTATAATCCCAGGAGTGGCAACCCTGCTACAATTGGATGCAAATACGAAGGAAGTGTATCTTACAGTTATGCTGCTAAATTGGGGTTTGGGAGATCCAGACTCATCTCTTCCTTCTAATGTGATTCCTCTATGTCCCTTGGCAAATCCGTGAAAGCATTCCACATGGGAAATAACCATACCTCCTCTTTTGCCTCTCCCGCTTGTTCAGAAATTTGGACAGGGTTCATCTCCTGCTGTGCGCAGTTTCTAGCGAAGAAGTGCCTGGTCACAATCTCTCTAGGTAGCTCGGTGGTTCAGTATACAATTAAAGCTCATTTTACTATTCACACAGTACAGAGGAAAAGATAGAGACTTGCTGAAGAGTACAGAGGGGGTCCGCAAGCCTCATGAAAGCATCCAGGTACCAAGCATCGATGAAGTTCCCAAACTAGTGTTTCTCCTGAGCTGCTTTGGCCATTTTGTGGATGACATTTTTCACAGAAATTGCTACAGGATGGAGGTCCTGTTGAAAAGTACTGCGTTAAATTTGGGAATAATGACAGAGGAACTAGGAAGCAGAATTAAAAGGATGAAACATACTTTGTTGCTCCCTACATCAAACACATTTCCATTTTATTTAGTGTTTTAATTTCCAGTTTTCCCATGCTCACCCTGTGCCGTCACCCATGTTTTTTGAACTGAAAGGTATTATCTCAGCTCCCATTTCTCCAAAAGCCAGTTCTAATCTCAGTCACCCTCCAGCCCTGCAGTTTTGCTTCTTCTTGACAAGCCTGACCGCTTAAATTTCTATCAGCTCAGACAACATTTACCCGCACCCCTTTCTGTTCCTATCTCATTTCTTCCCCTTCCAGTTTTTGTGATGCCATCATACATCTATGCCAGCACACAGAGCATGCAGCAATAGCCATATAGATCCTGGCTGCGTTCAGGAAAGGGGAAAGGTTGAAGTGAATAAGATCCTGCATATGAGTGATTCCCTTGCTTGCTGTACTACAGTGAGCTGTGCTTTCACATACTGTGATGGATGTGAGTTATGGGTCACTCCCTCACTTGTGAAAATAAATGTACAACACTTGCCAATTGTTATACTGTATATTACGAAATTCTATCACTTAAGATTTATACACCTAGCAAACCAATTACACAAACAACACAGGTACAGCACAACGGCTCCACTAACAGTTTTTTTCTTATAGAGACAGACCGATGCAAAATCGCCCTTAGCAATAAAGTGGTGCTACATTATCCAGAGGGGGATATTTTATGGACAAAGAGTTTATCATATTCAGAGTTTGCCTTGGGTGCAGTGGACTTAGCATGTGTTAAGTAATGCTTAAGTGATTTGCTGAACTGGCCTAATAGCACAAAACACTCCTGGCTCTATTTGCTTATAAATACATTTCAAGGCACTGATTGAAGTCTGTAGTGCCCTAAATGGTCTGGGACCTAGTTACTTAAGAGATATCATCTCTCCTTATAAATCTTATGTGGTAATTCAGAACCAGTAGTTGTTCTTGCTTTCTTTTCCTGGGTGGACAGTGGGGTGTCTTTAACAGAGATGCATGAGCCTGGAACGTGTCCTCATCAGCCTTCGCACACAAAAATGCTTCAGAGGACTATTTCAAGGAGAAATACAAAGCTGGTCTCTTCAGTGTGACAAACATCAGTTAATCTCTTGAGTGATCTTTTACATCATGTTAGAAACAGAGGGCCTGGCTGTGACTGGCCATGTATGTGTTCAGGTAAGCCATTCTAGAAACCTTTTTCCTCTTATAACCATAGAACCAGTGCACGGGCTGAAAAAAAATCACACACTTGTATGCACCACCTGGCCACAAGGTCTGAGCCAGGCTGGCATCCAGGTAATGGCACCAGAGAGACAGGAAACCCTTGCTGATCCCAGCTCCAGCAAGGCTCCCTTGAAATACTCACCATGCCACTTGCGCATCTTAGCTAATGAGAGCGGGTCCTGACCACTTGTATTTTATTTACAATCATGTTTTCCATTTCAGGTTCATTTTAACTGTCATGAGCTGCTGAAGAACTGGATGCCCTTATCTGCTTTCCTCAAGGGAAATAGATACATGAAGTACATAAGATTGCAGGTTTTTAAGATTAAATGCTATAAACACAGATTAAATTATATGCCTTTTATCCCTTTAAGGAACTCGTGTTCATGGCATTCTGTTCCAAGCTTCCAAAATAATTTCTACTTACATTCGCATTTAGAAGCATTTAAAACACAGCAAAGAGGGAATGCATTTGTGGACATAACTGGCAACAGAGAGCTCAGGTCTGTGTCTCGGCTACCCTCAAACCTCAGAAGGCAACAGAGGAAACGCCCAGGGCAGCCGAGCCCACTCAGGGCAGGGCTGCGCATGCCCCTCCATGGGGTACCAGAGGGGTCCCCAACAGCGAGGAAAGGTGATCTCAGCACAACCTCTTCTCAAAACCAGAACACTGACAGTTAGGAAAAATGACAAGGAAACCATTGCCTTAATCTCTGTTTCCATGATGCCAGCAAAGATGTCTGGTCACCTTCTTGAGAGGAAGCTTGATTACTTGTCTTTTCGGTAAGGCTGTCCTGATGAAAAGGCACCAAGAGAGACAAATAGCAGCCCACAGGATAACAACCTCAGTGGGTTGTTTTGCTGTTTGCTTTAGTTCACTGGCTTAAAAGGGTCAGCAACCTTCATCCTGAGGACCCTGTTAGAGAAGTAGCTTTGAGCAAAACATGTAATTAACCTTTGGAACTCACTGTAGCAGGATGTCATTGAGGAAGCATACGAGAGAGATTTTCATTTTTTAAAAGGGATTGCATATAAGCAACTCTAAGGACACAGTCAAATATAATTTTCACTACGAAGAATTCACTGGTAGCAGCCACTAAGCACTGTGCTTCTGGGAATCAAGAACAGACCAGGGACTAATAACAAATTCTTCACTCACCAACTGGTAGGTGAATATGATGGGCAAAACCAATAAGATGAATCCAGACTGCTTAAAGTCTTGAGAAACAGCCACTCACAGAGGCAGGAATAGAAACTACAGTTGGTAAATATCTATCTGACCTATTCCATTACGGCATTTTTTGTGTCCAGGTCTTTCCTTCATGTCCATTTACTCGCTAGATCCCAAGTGATGGCCCTTCACAACCTTAGAAAGATTAACCAGAAGTACATAAAACTCAGGCTGACCATAAAGACTTCACAGGCAAGTTGAAAGCACTATAAGTGTAGAGAAGATTTCAAATGGAAAGAATCAGGAACCAACTGAAAAGATTTTATTTTACCGTGCAGGACACTCAAATGCCTTCTGCTAAGAAGAGCCCAACTGACAAACCTGTCTGAGAATGGCATCCTTTAAGTGACTTCTGTCGTATTTTGAAAAAATGTAAAATCCCTGGGTTAGAAGGACAGGACAGCAGACGGGAGACGCAAGATAGTTGGAATGCGCTGACGTTTGGCGTACTTTGAAGCAGTAAGCTCAGAACTCTCCTTCAAGACAGAGAAGGTCTGAAATGTGCAACGCATGCTGAACCATCAGGGTTATGGCAACAAGAGGGTGTGGTAAGGATCTGTGTAGACAGGATGCCACAAGTTCTCCCATTTTGTTATGCAGGGCTCTGTCAGCGTAACTCACCCTGGATCCCTCCACATCCACCAATCTATTCCAGTTTTGAACAGGTAAGCCTTTAGATTTGATCTCGAGGATCTTCACAAGCTAAAAAAAAAAATAATAATGTAGTTTCGGCTTTAACACTTCTCTGTACAAAGCCAAAATGTCGTCATGTGTAGTGGTGTGGAAAAAAAAACCCTAATGAAAGCCCCTGCAGCCTTGTGAAACACAGAAAGGGAAACTATGCTGTGAGCTCTGACAGTAATAAAAACATAACTGGATTGATTCTACAGAATTTATTGAACAAAATTTAGTTAGGGTCTTTTTGTTTTGTTTTGGTTTGTTTTAACGATTGCACAACACTTAATTTTTATGAGCTCGATTATGCCTTTAAGGCACATTCCATCAGAGGGCTGAGGTGAAAAAGCCTCTCCAGGGAGGATACAGCAGAAGAAAAAGCCTCTGGGATATGCAGGAGTTGAGCTAATCCTTTCTAGGCATGTGTTCGGCATTACCTACTTGCAGCTCTCCCACTTCCCAGTGGAAAAGCAAATCTGGGGGCCCATGGCCAGGAAGTTTCTGCCTCCTTCGGCAGACCATGCCCAGGTGTGAGAGGCAGCTGATCCAAATACTCCTTCACACATAACAACTGCAGACTTTTTTGTGAACAAGTTATTCAAATTGGGGACCTGGTCCCTTTGCCACCACTCCATCACCAAAACCTGGCTTTCTCAGGAAGGACAGAGATCATGCCTCTCATGTGTCCCAAGGCAACCAATGCTGGCAAATTTGTTTCTAAAAACTCTATGTTACCCACTCTAGAGAATATATCATGACTTAAAACACTGAAAATATTAAACTCGGATTTAAGAAGGAATTGCTCCTCTCACCTGCCCAACAGACCAAGCCATAACTAATACTGAAGGTCATGAAGCCCTTTGATCCTGCTCCTTCCATAGTGACAGAAACAGGAACAAGGGCTGATGCAAGCTTAATTGGATAGGGGGATGATGGAGCAATGTTATGCAGCCCTATTACAACTAACCTCGTTACCCCACTTCAGCTTAACTCTTTCCTGAAGCAGAAACCAGAGCTCTGCCTTTTCAGGAGGCACTACACAGCACAAAGTCCCAGAGCTGTTGTACCTCAACCTCTTGATAAGCAGGTGCTGCTCCTTCCACTTCACTTTCCAAATGAGAGGACTGTACACCTCCTTAGAAGAACAAGCTTTTAGTGCCTGGAGAAGACACTAGAAATGGCATAAAACATTGCTCATCTATTTGAGATCCTTGGAACAACTTCAAAGCAAATTCCATTAGGTGCTAAAACTATTCCAGTTCCTCAAATGCAGCTTCCCTCTCCTCACTGCTGTTGCATATTGAAACACACACGCATGTTTCCAGCAAACAAGTACAAGTCCTCACTTTAATCCATGAATGCAAAAACATCTCCCTCAGACTTCCTTCTAGAAAGAATTTTGCAGTCCTAAAATGCCATGTGCACAGCATGGGCTTCCCAGAGTCTGCCATCATAGTCCCTGCAGCAAACAACTACCCCAGGTCTGTGCAGCATGAGCCCTTCTGGGGCGAGATGCTGGCCCTGCTTCCCGAGAGGTGCCGCAAGCCGCAGTGCGTTCCTGAAGTGGTCTGGGGTCAGCATGGCACCTCTGGAGCAGGGCCGGGCCCCTCCCAGGACAGGACAGCACCCCTCAGCTGCTTGACCTCTCTAGTCGGAGCATGGCCCCTTAACTTCACTCCCCCCTTGACTCAGCCCTTTGGGGTGACCCCACATAGCCTGCGGTGCGGGCACAGCAGAGGGACAGACCTACTGCTCCTGTTCCGGGATTACTCCAGCAGAGCTGCCCTGCCTTCTCCCCTGCCACTTGCCCCTGTACACAAAAGTTGTGCATGTTGGGTATTCAATCTGTGTTTTCCTTCCTTTTGCCCCCACCTTCCCTCTGTTTTTGGTCCTGGTCAAGCACTGCATTAGATGGAGCATTTGGAAAGGTAAAAAATGTGACCTCTGGGCAGGTCAGTGGGGAAATTCAAACTGAATTTAGAAACAAAAAATACTTCCTCATCCCAAGAATGAGTAAGAAATGCCCATCTTTACTATTAACTTTCACAAATCACACTACCCAATGCATCATCAAAACGACTGGGGCAGCTAGCAGTCCCACACTTGCTCTCCTGCCGATACTGCATCGGGGCAGCACCCTACAGAGCACCCTATAGCACAGGGCTGTCACGCAGCCCCTGGCGAAAAGCTGCCCCCAAGGGTCCCGAGCAGAGCTGCGTGCAATCTCTCAGCGCTGCCACCCAGGAGGGCTCCTCCAAGGTGGGGGATAAAGGAACAGGAGGACTGATACTGTGTCTAATGTGGCACAAGGTTCCCTCGGCACAACGTGCCCTGGCTAATGAACGGCACTGCCCCAAGTGCAAACAAGCTGGGAAAGGTTCTGTTTTCAAAGCAAGCGTATTGCACTTCAATGAAGATTTTTTTCCCCCTAAAAAGTTTTAATATACACACTAAATTAAGCTTGAGAAAAGGGGACATTTCATCTTTAATCTATTTACTTCTGAATATTTAACATACAATTCTGGCACCAATCACCAGATTTAACTGGAAAATTACTCACTAATCTGTTTGCTTATTTGGAATAATTGGGTAGGCTGCCAGGGAAGAGGATTTCCTACCCTGTTTAATATCTCAGTTAGTAGTCCAATTTCAGCTTGGCGGCATAATTACTCTGACAGAGCTGTAGCCACAGGGCCTGTGAGTGGGGCTGCTTTTTAAACCGTAAATTATGGAGGATTAGCATTTATGAATTTTAAATCAGGGCTGTGGTAGGAGACACTAAAGCTGCTTAGAGCTTGCAAACCACTGCATTCAATCACCAGTCATTAACACATTCCTTCCCAGGACTTTCTGCAATCACATTTCATAAAAAGGTATTTCTAATTTACTTTAGAATATTGTGGCTCTGTGTCTCCAGCGTAACACCAGGGATAAGGCTATCTACTTTCCAGGAAAAAAAAAACATCACAATTTAATCTCACCCTGATTTACCTCCCACATGAGATGTTAAAGGGCTATCTCCTCTGCTTGATTCCTACAGTTTCTTCTACCAGATGGAGAATGCGTGGTTTGATCCCTACTATACTTAAACAAGTACAAAAATTAAAAACTGCTAAAAATCAGAGCTGCAATGTGACTGATCCACAGAGATCCAAACTCTGCCATCCCCCTAGCTCAGGAGCTTTGGCTTGTGAGCTCTCCACTGTTGTGTTTGCCTGTCAGGCTCCCGATGAATCATTATGGGGTAAATCCTTCCTTTGATGTAGGCATATAACTTCTTTTAAGGCCAATGAGAGTTATGTACATGCACTGAGGGTAGAATATTTTATGCCCTGAAGAAGTCGTCTTAGGAAAAAAACTCTGCCAAAAATCACACTGCTTTGAACTTCAGAGTTGCTCCACTCTGGAGTCTAAAGAGATCTGAAGCCGTAAGACATGCATCCAAATGCAAATGCCAAGCCCTTCCTCCTCCTAAACATGTGCATCTTTCCCTCTGCGAGCCTACAATTCTGCAAGGTATTTAAGTTAGTGCTTCACGTGACTGTTTCAAAGACCAAAGACACACACAGGAAATGTACAATTTTTACACTGGGAGTATTCATATAGTAAATTATATCTATATGTGTTAATAAAAATACATAGATAGAGCCTCCTACCACAAAACTGAACACAGACGTGAGTGAAAGTTATATACAGCAAAATAAGAAAAGCAAAAAAAGGTGGCAAATTGGTCTGAGTAAAACTTGATACAGCACCTGTCATTAAAACCTGAAGAAAACACAGCCAATTTAAAAAGGAGCCTGACTGAACTCCTCCCAGGGTATCCCCATGTAATTATCCCAGAAGCTCAGGAGAGCTCTGAGCCAGGAATAGATGGGAAGAATCTCCCTGCCATTGCACAGTGATGGGGATTTGTACACCCTCCTCAGTCACTCAGCATTGACCTCTGACATAAGCAGGATACCAACCGATGATGCATTACGCTGCAATCAACAGTGCTATTCACTGAAGCAACCAGATGATTTAAGATTCCCAAACCTCATTGAAAGTCACTGGAAATTAGGCACTTTGAAAAGTCGACACTTTTGAAAATGCCTTTTAATCTCCTAAATTACTCATGCTTTTGAAAACTTTACTCATGCTAAGTACTTTGGGGGCCTCAGCCAGGGAAAGCTAAACCAAAAGACACTAAGGAAGGATCGTTTATACAGAACCCTGCTCAGCTCTTATCTCTCCTCTATCCTCCTAGCAACGATAGACAGAAGGAAAGCAGAGCTCTTGGCAACACCAGCCCTTGTGCCAACAATTTGGCTGATAGTGGCAGGTCCCCAGACCCTATTAAGGCTACTCAGACAGATGAATTCTCTTCCCTACAACACTCAGAGTACACTTTTTCTAGCTGACCTCCCTCCAAAGGCCGAGTCATGCCACCACTTCTCCCCAAACTGTGGGAAGATGCAGTCCTTACTGCTGCAGGAGGAACAATTCGATCACACCTTAAACAGTGCAAACTGTCCATGTCTCAGGCACCAGCTCCATGCATTGCTCCTCCTTCCACCTCTTCTTGCCTGCACACAGCTGAAAAACGTTTTATTAACTCTTCTTCTTGTTTGCCCCACAGTATTCTCACTGACACTAACTGTGCACATGTTCCATGTGTATGCATACAACAGGGGGACAAATGTTATAGGAGCAGGGGAGAAGAAGCATCTGTTTGGCATTTGGAGGCTGAGAGGTGCTTCTAAGTGGTTTTTGTCCCTTTGAGGAGCAGTTAGGGGGCAAGGGACGGATACACACAGGTGAGCAGGATGAAAGGTCCTGAGAGTATATATATATGCAACTTATTTGGTGCAGCTTGTCTAGATCATGAACTGAGATTTGGATAGGTGGCCAGGCCTTGATGTAGAGCTATGTCTAAGTTTGGTGCATGTCAGGGAAGGAGAAGAAACAATGTCACCCTCAGGAGCCTCGGTATGTCTCAGGACTTACCTTGTCCCTAATGAACTAGAGCAGTGCCCAACCTCTAACTGTAAGGGCTATTCCTTGCAGGTAAGAACAGAGTGCAGTGAGCCACCTGCGCCTTATCTAAAACACCTCTTCAAACACACTCATCCATATCATCTATCATACTGTGGGAGGGGAAAGAAGATGATACACGGAACTGAAAAAAAAAGCCATTTCAGTAGCTGTGCATTGTTTGGAAAAGCACCAAACAGCAGGACATTCCCCAGAGGGCTGTTCCAGTTAGGTTTGGGAGCGTTGCTGTGATCTCTGCAGAGACAACATAAGGGTTACAACAGAGACCTGATTCAAACCCCTGACAATCAAAGTCTGAAAGGAAAAAAACCTAAACAATTTGGACTCAACTCCTACACAAGCATCTCTAAGCAGCTTCAATTCCTTAGCATTTGGGCAAAGAGCTAGGGCACCATCTTGTTCCTCTATGTACTATGCAATTGCCTTAAAATGTTGGCTGCAGCAGAAGTTACATTTTAGTCCTCATAAATCAAAGGAAGAGGAATATCTGCCACATTTAATGTTTATATTGTAATATTTATAAATACATCCAAATTCTTTCTCATCCCACAGGGTTTCTCTCTGTGGCTCTGGAAGTATCTCAAAACTTGCAAAAGAAGAAAACACTTCTTCCCCAAGGAAAGGAGGGGGGAGTTGTGGCACCTATATAAGCAACTGATATAACTTTGACTTGGAAATCTCTCTTCAGTAGGCTTAATATGCTTCCTCTGCTTGAGAAATGTATAATGTATAAAGCAATCCTGCCTGCCTCCTCCTCAAAGCCACCTGAACAATCTCCTTTCATTGGCCATGGGGCTTTACAAGCAACTCCTCCGTAAAACCAGGTGGCTCAGCATATGGCCTTGCTTTTCTGCCATTGCAGCTAGAAGCATTTTAGACTTTATAACTTCACCTCTAAAAGGTTGGTTTCTGGCAAACAGAGTCATCACCATTTCCTCTCAGGCAGGAGAGGATCCAGTATTGCTCTGGGTCCCTTCCAACACTGTGCCCAGTTGGAATCCTTCTCGCCTTACACATTGATTGGGAAAATGGTCAATGAGATGCTATGGACAAAAGAGGCCCTGAAATGACTCAGTTAAGAGCTGCATTCAATCACAGGTGGTTATACTGAACATGGCATTGGTAGCAAAACTGCAAAAAAACTCCAGCATACATTGTTTAGCTGTGAAGTGAAAGATGGGAGGTAAATAATATAGTGATGGCCACTAGCAACTAAATGTTTTTTTTTTTCCCTGAAGGAAAAATAAAAATCTTTGCAGATGCTGCTGCATGAAGACTGGTAGCATGAGCTACATAGAGTTCAATACTTGACAGGCTCAAAACCTGTATAATTTTATGGTTCTGCAAACTATAGCCTTTTGGCATTAGCGAGAAGGGAGCAAAGATCTCTGGTTGCTGCTCTAAGGGAGGAAGAATCAGTTTAACTCATTTTACCCACCCAGAGCAGAAGGCCTTGATGGCTGTGGAAGACAGGTTATATCCTTCTGCAGAAATCAGTTCCAAACACATCCTCATTCAGGGCATTTTACTGCCACCAACTCTACAGGCCACAGCGCACCGGCCTCTTAAGTCCTGCTTCATGATACTGTGAAATCAAGTGTTTCACTTTGGTTTTTATCATGCTTTTGGTCTTATGGCACATGGTGAAATTTCTGTCTGAAAACGATGCAGCATGCTGAATATTTTGCCAGAACCTTTCATGTTCATGTGTGATTTTCCCTTGCTACTTCCCAAGCCAAGTACTTGATGAATGACAGCTGAGACCGTTTTCATTAGTGTTAAGGGGATAGCTAAAAAGTCAAAGCACATGAGTCACTTCTCATGTAGAGCTTGATATACCTATATACTGTAGAGAGCATAGTCCCATAAAGCCCAGGTTTAAAAATAATTCTCTCACTGGAAAACATGAGGGACTCATCACTGAAAAATATACTGGTCAGGATTGTAGACCTGTAGAAATTCTGTCAGATAGGAGATCAATAAGCATGCCACCTGATTGCATCCTGGGTAGCAAAAGCCTCAGCACTGTCCTAGAAGCACTAGAGTCACTGGAGAAGTTTTGCAGTGGTTTGTCCATGCCTGTTGCATTAAGGAAGAGGAAGCACAAAGGCAATGGGAATCCTGGGAGGACAACCAAGCTGGGTCAGTACACCATCCAGATACCACTGCCCAGCATCAACTCTCAGGTGTGCCCTATTTAAATGTTAAAACTCTTTAGGACACATTTGTCTTGCTATAAGAGGTTGAATATCTCCCTCTGCTTCCTGGTTTAACTTTGAGGAAAAACTACTGAGGCAGGGAGGAGAAGGGGCATCAGTTCAGAGAATGTCATATGAAGAGATGCCGCAGTAGAAGTCTTGGAGCTTCATTTTCTGTAAGGGGCTTAGTGCATATACTTAGTACAGTGGACTCTGTATGAAATTGGCAAGTTTTTACCATGTTCAGATGGAAAAGCACTTCAGCTGCAAAACCAATATCTCCCTCATGTATCTCCTTGTACATCTCTCCAAAGTCAATTTCTCCCACAGGCAAGATGAGAGAACTATAGTCTTTTTTCCTTTGCCAATATCTGCAAGATGGTACCAAGCCAGGTACTCCTAGGCATTGGAAATACACCACTAAAGGAAACAGCCCTATGGAGAAGGGAGTGTAGTGTATATAAACAGGGTCCTCTGGAGGGGCCCCACTCCAGCATCACTCCCTGAGTAGCAGGAGAGGGCAGGATGCTCTCTCTGATCCTCCTAAAGCTCCTGCTTTTGGAATGCACAACTCTCGTTTCTACATTGTGTAGCTCCAAAAAGCCTCCCTTAGTCTTCCAGCCTTCAAAGCATTTTTAAGAATGAGACTCACAGATTGCAGATTAAAACTGATCTACCCCACTGAATGGATCCTAAGTCAGATCTACAGCTGGTGTAACTGACTGCAGAGCAGCTAGACTGATTTATGCTGGCTGAGGATCTGCTCTTCCACAGTTAGTGACATCTCAATTTCCTTTTTAATAAGCAACAGGCCCTGTTATAATGGGATATATGGAAGGAGAGATGTAAAAGCTTATAATGTGAAAATTGATTATCATGTACTTTAGACTATTTCCTGCTGTGCCCTTTGTTTTGGTATGCGTGTTTCATTTCATTACTCCGAGCTGTTTCACCGTCTCTGAACTACACTATGAAATACATTAATTATCTCATTATCTTTGGGGCAAAACCTTCAGTCCTTCTTAAAAACCACATTCACTCAAAACGTTCTTTGGTCTTCATTAGGGATTCTGGGTGTGATGAGAGAGGACAGGACTGCAGCTACATTACAACACGCACCAGTTAAAATTTTAGTTCTGTTTGTGCTTCTACAACTTAAAAAACATACAAAAACCAAAACAACACCAACAAAAAAACCCAGCTCAGTGTGGGTTTGCCTTTTTTTTTTTTTTAATGTACAAAATAAGAATTGCTCTTAGGTTCCCAAGTCATATGTCAAAGCGTGAACCCACAAGAACTTTTCATGGCTTAGTCATAAAATTCCAAAATAGAGGAGAAGAGAAACAACAGGTAACATTACTTATAGCCCTACCAGAAGGTGCCACAGAAATACAGCAATGTCGGCATCCTGAATTAGCCTCTATATCAGCTAAAAATGATCTAATACTTTTATTTTCATAAATAAATCTTAATTAAGATAATGTCTTCTCAAAGCATAAAGTAGAGGAAGGTAGAAAAAAACCTCCACAAAAATGTGTGTCACACACTCTCCCATTTTGAATTTAGGAGCGGGTTGGGGTCATTTTGTAAAGAAAATAATGTTCCAGGCCCATCACAATTTGTGAAAGTCAGGTTAGAGTAAAAGCAAAATTCCCCACTGTCCTCACAAGATTTCTTGCCCTGTTCTTTTGTGAATACGCTAGAATGGGTGATGGATGGGGAGGCTGCCCCTTTCTAGAGTTCTTGCTGTGTTTTGTGATAACTCATTATATTTCTTTCTTTACAAATAGCCCCATTAATGCTCCAGAATTGAACAGAATCATAAAGCTTGAAACATCCCACTCCCATTCCGGTAGAGCTAGAGGTATTGTTTCATGAATTACAGAGCTGCCAAAACCTGATTTATCCAAGCGAAGCCTTCAAAGCCAAGTCACCGATATTTATTTATTTATTTAGGATTATAAAAGAAAATACTTTTTACTGAGATAAGGATGATATAACCTAGCTACAGCTTTATTTAAATTGAATTATGCGTCTTTTATATTTCTTCAACAATACGCTTGGTGGAAATGTTTTAGTCCTTGTTTTTTGGGGGGCTGAACTAAAAACCTTATTAAACCATTTATAGAAAATTTACAAAACAGAAGAGAGTCAAGCTCTTTCAAAGTCTCTGTGGCCTCAATAAAACCTTATATATTCTGAGATTAGATGTCACTCTTAGTCAGATGATTCTAAACAAGACTACTATAATCCTCTCTGTTATGGAGATATTTATTTTTGTCTGAAAAACTTCAAAGCAGGCCATGACAGATAATCAAAATCAAAATTTGCATTCCAATGAGAGTTCCTTTTTAATAAAGAAGAATAATTCTCACAGTTCTTCTGTAAAGGAGAACTGAGCTCACTTACTTCAAGTTTTGGAGGTTTGGGGTGTGGTGTTTGGTTTGTGGTTGTTTTTTTTTTTTTGTATCTCCCATTCGTAGTTATTCAGTAAAGTTTTTGTTACTTTGGGGCAGAAATGCTGCACCAAATCAAGAAACACATCAACGAAACCCAACCATTTAATTTTTCTCCAGAATTTTCCCCAGAATAAATGAAACAGTCAAGGATTACCATCAACACGTAGTCCTACAACTGACCTCCTAGGTGAATACTCCACAGAAACATAATGTTTTCCTCTGGGAACTGGAGCAAGCTTTCAGTGGCAGCTCTGACCGCCTGCTTTTCCTAGCTTGCACGCTTTTTTTCAAATATTTTTTCCTTTTTGCATTTGTGGTGGCAGTGGGGAGCTCTGTCTGTGGACCAGGAACTCAGCATGGTAAATCCCACATTACACCAAAATATCTGATGCTCTAAAGACATTTGCAACATCTCTTTGGGGGCAGCTGAAGCCACCCTGTGCTTGCAGGCGTGCACACACAAACACATTCCCCCTTATAGGCCTGCATGCACACAGCCAGGGCTGGCAGCTCACCTCGGGGGGGATGGAACAGTGATTTTGTCCAACTACCCCATTCCCTCTGATAAATTGCTTTTGGGAAGGAGAGCCATTTGGTAGAAAATGCAGTGCACCCCTGAGTGCCAAGACCACTGCTGGCCAGCTCTTTACTGTGGCTGTGCACAGACGAGGGAAGGTGCTTTTCCATTTCAAGTAAAAGCACCAGCCTGGCCCGTGGCCTTGCTGTAGCACGGATCTCTTTGTCCTCTCGGAGTACTGTTGTTTCTTTCCTTTCAATAGTACTAACAAAAAATGAAATGCCTGGAAATAACAATGCACTTAACAATGTTCATAAAACTATACCAGCGCTTCCAGACTCGCAGCTTCTACCAATGAATTAATGCTGAAATGGCAGCATCATTCCCCTCTCTGATGCCAGCCTCTTCTAACACCACTGCAGTCCTCCTCCTCTCCTCCCAGGGACACACAGAAAAAAGTATCTGCAGTCTCACAGGTGGGAGTGTTGAGATTTTGTCTACCTGTTAATAGTTTACAGAAATGGAGAATTTGCAGACCCTGAATCATCAGTTTCTTCAGTTACTTATTTAAAGCACAAGTTAGCTCTTCTTTATGCAGTTTCCTATGTGGAAATCGAGGGCAGCTGCAGGAGGACGGGTGAAAAGCAGCACAGTAGTGAGGGTGGTCTAGCAACTCTACAGCACTTTTGCCAAGGGCTCCGGAAAGGGCCAAACAGAAACACCCATCAATAGAAATAACCTCAGGCTCCCACTCACTGTCACTGTGGCTTTGTATGAAAGGAGTCCACTTCATCCCCTAGGAAATGAAAGGCAGCATAGGACAAGGTGCCAAGAAACTAGGTTCTCTCTGGTGGGACTTTCTGGAGAAGCAGGACAGCTATTTACATTTGTTTGGTGTAAGCCAAAGAGGCAACAGCCATTGGAAAGTGTTGGCTCACCAGCCCTAAATGGCCATGAAATACCTCTGTCAGATGTGGTGTTTGCTGGCAACCTTCGGCAGGGGCCCGGCGAGCAGTCATTGCTCTCAATGCCTCTCCCGTTCCGTGCCCGTTCCGTGCGACTCAGTTGCAGACTTGTGTAGTCCCCTGTATGCAAAGCTGATTTTGTAGCTCCTTTGTTATGTAAATGAGATACTAAAACACTTCTCAGATCCTCTATGGCAAAGGGCTGCCTGTAAACTGGAAAATCTCACTTCTGCCTGGCAGGCCGGTCAGCTGCTCCATCCAATCCCTTTCCAATTTGCTGGGATTTATTTTTACATTTCCTTTCCAGGCAATACATCCTGGCCCACATTGGTTTTCATTCACTGTTGCACAATTGCTTTGTTAGTGCCTCTTTTTATTTATTAATTGTTTTAATAGTGGTCATTCCACAACACCACTGTGTTGAAAGCATATGGAGGAAACCTTAAAAAAAAATTGGTGACTGCACATTACATGGGCTGCTTTGATATTCTGATCTCACCCCACTTAAGTACAGTTCTTGAAAGTGAAGGACAGTGGTGTAAGTCAATCTCAGTTAAACGCTAGCTTTGCTCATTTAACGATGCAATGGGCACACTTGGCTGTGTTCACTAAAATCTTGTTTGATACCAATTAAGCCTTTAAAAAAAAAAAATCCTTTAATAGTCTGAATGCTTCTCAAACTCACTTTGCAATTTAGTTTGAAAAGACTCAAAGTTGGATGAAACTGCAAAAATCTGCCAAAGATTCAGTGAAAAGGGGCTGATTTGGAAGAAATGGTAGTTTTAATAATGATAAACCTCTGCATACCTTTAAAGTGGGCTCTAAATCTGCCTCTATCCTCTTTACACCTTTAACTTTATCCAGCATAAAGCACTAAGCACAATTTTCTTCTTGGAAATATCTCTTATAATTGAAACTTTCTTAAAGAGCTACTTAGCAAGAACAGTCAGATTTCAGAATATGAATTCCTTTTCCTTGGGTAGACCATCTCCATTTCTCCATTTCAGATGTTTTATCTGGGGCCTGTTCAGCATCAGCCTTCATTTCAATGAGAATGTATAGCCAAAATATTTGTAAGAGAAGAAAAAGAAAGAATATTTCCTCTTCCACCACACTATTGTACTACCTCACTGATCAGCAAGCTTTTATTTCATGCCTTGCTGAAACATAATTTTTGAGGCCATTTACTCCTTTGGTAAGAAGGGTTGCTTTCAGTTTTGTCTTTTACAACAAAACAAAAAGATTGCAATAACTAGACCCATGCCTGCAGCCTGTCTTGGTTTATTTTATTTTAAGTTTTTTGGGTTCTGTTTCTGAAACTCCCTCGGGTCCTAATTCCTGCTGAATAAGAGCATGCTTACATCTCACTTGCAAAAGTACGCCACAAGACTGGCTTGGAAAAAAACGTATGCTAAAGCAGAGACAGCATTTTTGCTGAGGACTGACAAAGTACACCCTTGGGACAGCAAGAACCCTGGTGGCTAACATGGCAGACATCAAGCAGAACAACAACCACTTTTGGGGAGCTGCCCTGACAAAGCTTCAAGTGGCACCAGGGTACCTATTATGACTGCTCCTCTATTTCTAAGCAAAATGATATCAAACACACAGAAAAGACAGCTAATAATGAGAAACTTGCAGCTGTTCTCGAAGAAAGACTTTTTTTTATTGTACCCCAATCCAAAATACTTTAAACCAGTTTTATCAATAGCGATAAATCAGTATGATGATATGATGTCTCTTTAATCTTTTCTAAAACAAAATTTTTTGAACTTTTGAGCATGGCCTTCCCAAATGGGTTAGGTCTTCTAAGACAGCATCAAACCTTCTTTTCCTTGCTTCCCATGTCAGCCCGAATCCCAATAGTTATGAAGCATAAAAAAAAGTTCAAAGTAAAATATAAATTACCATCCCCTTCAAACACAAGTAGAAGTCTTATTAAGTCTCTAGTGCTTGAATCACGTCCCATGTCTGTTCTTTAGACCTTTCTTCCTTTGTGAGGCATAAATGGACACATCTTATTGATTTTCTTTCAACCTGGATCACCTCGATTGCTGTGAATATGGCAGACAAATCCAACTCATTCTCCCGCAGGGAACGAGGAAGAATGCAGACGAGAAGCTGGGGAAAGTCTTCTCACAGTGGGATACCAGGAGTCATTACGCAAAAACCCAAGTCTAACTGCTTGTAATTCCAAGACCTTTTTCTTTTCAGCTCCTTCAAAAAAAAAAAATTTTTTTTTTCCCCTCAACGCTGAGAGCTCTTTCTTAAATTTTTTATGAATATCATTTTGGCTACTGTATCAATTTCTGAGGGTGTTTTTGTTTAAAAAGAGAAATATCAAATAGGCCAGCGATGGCTGCAAACCCTGATAAATACATATAGTTAATGACGAGTGACTGTAAACAGACACTGGTCAGAAAGAGAAAGTCAGAATCAGAGAAAGCATTGTTTGAAGCTTGACAAAAAAGCTAGTTAAAACTTTTTCCTTCTAACTTGGCTCCACTTTGTATTTTTTTTTTTTATCATTTATAGACTTACTTTTCTAAGGACAATTGTATGAAATGAAAGGAAGTGTAAAAGTAGAAAGATTTTTGTGCCTTACACCAAACCACTTACTGTACATGAAAAAGGGATTTACTGAATCAATTTAGTTGTGTAGGGTTTTTTAAATCAAGTGAATGATTTCAGTGAAGTGGAAAAAGGTGGCAAGAATGTGCAGCACCCCAAGCTTTGCTCCTAAAAGCAATAGAAAAGACACAATTGAAATGCAGTGGGACCTCTGCAGATGAATTAGACAGACTGTGTACAGACACTTTGCAGTGACAATCTGCTTCTGAAAGGGATATATTAAGTGCTAACTGCACTGAGGACGTAAATTGAAGACACGATATCCAAGGACTAATTTCAAAGCACTCCTCCTTGTTAAATGAATTGCTGAAAGAGCAGGGTTTAAAAGACTTTGTTTTGCATTAAAGGATTTGAACTACACCTATCAGCAGACTGCACCAGCAAACTAATGCTAACATAATAAACCAACCACTGTCTTATTACCATCCCCTGAGCTACACCATCACAGCTGTAACGAGCTGAATTTCTCCAGGGGTTCTCAACACCCCATGCAAAGTGCTCTGCCCCAGTGTTCAGTCTCTACCATATAAAATTAACACCACTTTTATAGCGTGAAGGGAAAGGTCTCGGTCATTAGTAGTTTAACTACATAAAATTCCAGAAAATCAGATCATCACCAGCAGACCTTTAATGCTTTTTAATGACATGTTTAGACAACAGTAACTATATTTCCCAGTTATTTAAAACAAGTTTTGAACAACATAAAATATGATCTTGGAAGAAGCAGAAGAAATTCTAACTTTCTTGACATACGGGTTTTATATTGGCCTCTAGTTACATCATTTCACAAAGTAATTCTGATATCAATAAGGATAGAGCTTGGGGGATATCTCAGAATAATTCTTCCCACAAATATCCATCCAAGTAAGTTATGCTGTTAGTCAGAATTTGCCCAGCAGGCTAGCACCAAGCTCTGCATCACCGATGTGCTCTCCGTTTCTATGAATACTCAATATAGTCACTGATCAGAAGGTCCTCAGGAATACCGAGGGAAGACAAAACACTGCAAACTGCACATGTAAATATTTCAATGACAGATAGCATGCTGTTCGTAGCACAGCACTTGTAAAAAGGAACAAGGGATAGGTATGGAGAACAGGAAAAGTGTAGCTAGGCAGGAAGCCATGTCTTCTGGATGTACAAAAATATCAAAAGGAGTGACCTGTGCTGCAACTGAGAAATCTCCTCAAGAATCAAAATAATAGGTGATTCCATAAGAGTCAAATGACCAGTAACTGACGTTGAAATAGCATCCTTTCCAGGAAGACGGCATCCTTTCTGATAGCACCATAGACAGTGTACTAGTCAGACATGCTTAGAGACATATTCAGGCTTTCTTTCACCTCAGACTTCTTGTATAACCTTGAACGCATCCTTTATCTCTTCACTACATCAGTTCCTCTAAGTACACATGAATATTGTAGGGTGTTATTCAAATATCACAGTAGTGGGAATTATACAATAATCTAATATAGTAATTTCAAGATTGGCTGTTCAGAAGAATTTAGGCATATTTTTCCCTGTTTTAATTTTTAATAGAGGCAGTAAAAGCACAGCATACAGCTTGTAAGATCCAGATACAGCACCTGGTAGAAGAATCCAGATGTTTCCCCTTCCAACAGCATCATTAAACATGAGGCTGATGTGAAATATTTATAATGAAGGTGAATCATAGCCCACAGAGGAGGAATCTAAGGCTGTATCGTCTACTAGCATCAAGCACAAAAATGCAAATACACTGAACAAATACTGCATTAACTTTCAAATCACATGTTCTGTCTTACAAAGTAAGTCACAATTTAGTCCTGATGCAGGTGACAGATGGTAGCAAGAGACCACCAGTTTGGAACAAAGTGTAAAGAACAGATTTCAAAGGAAATGCACCCAATGACCCAGGATGTAGGAACCCAGGGCTGCAAGTGACCTCCTGGGCCAGGGAGTCCCCTTCCCCCTTTCACAGTAAAGGGCATCATAGAATCCGTTTCTCAAATTCACCACTTCCATCTTAAAATGCCTTTGGTCATGGGTACCAGTCACTCTCACTAAGGCTGTCCTGAGTGTTAAAATTCTCCTTATTTACAGGCCATTTTTTCCATGCTTAATTCATACCCATTCACTCCTGTGCCAGCACTGACCTCTAACTCAAACCGCTCTTACCAGCTCCCAGCTTTTGCCCTTAGTATTTTATAAAAAATGCCATCCTCTCCAAGCTTTTGTTCTGCAGAGCTAAACAAGACAAGGTGCATGGTCTCCTCTTTAAGGTTAAGCTCTCTCTGCGTCTTTTACAAACCCAATTAATCCTTAAACAAGGGAAGCCACAAGTGTGGTGTTGCTCCATGCCTTACAAGATCATTCAATACTTTCTTAATCTCTACTGGCAAGACTTCATCTTATGCATCCTAGAACCATTTCAACCATTTTGACTGCCACATCATGTTGACAGTTCTTAACCATTGACATCTCTGTCTCTTATTTCCAGCCCATGAGCTTACAGCAGAAATCTTATTATTAGTGCCAGGTTGGTAGCAGAGCAAGGCAGAGAATTTACAGGCACTGACTGCCTCCTGAGCACTGCATTTGGCTGACTCATTTCACTTCCTAAACCATTCAACAAGCTGAATTACCATCATGTCCACATGCTATCAAAATGTTTCAACTTTTCTTAAAGAACAGTAATCCACAATTTCCGCTGCCCCAGTGAAGTATAACTCTCTCAGAAGCATCTTAATGAGAAAGAGGTACTGTTACGGGACATGATTCATAAACCTTCCATAAACTAAAAATAAATGAGACCAATGGCTTCCACCTCCCCAGGCAGATCTAACAAGGACACCTGTCCAAGAGTAGAAATCCGTATGAAACACTGACCCATTTACTCTCATTATCCATACCTAAAAACCAGCTGTGTTTTAGAAGATAGACCACCAACTTGCACATTTCTTCTATAAACAGGTAACATAAATCATGTTACCTTGGAAGGAATAAAATGCATAAAGCTACCCACATACCCACCTGCATATTCACAAGGAAACTAAGTCAAATACGCAGTAGGTCCCCTAGAAGCTGAGAGAGATGTTTAAAACAATCTTTGTTCTCAAAAAATGCTTAAGAACTGCGATTAGGCTTTAGCACCAGGTAAAAATTTGTTTTCCTCGATTTTAAAAAGTGTCTACAGCCAAGCAAGAGGTTAATGGTAAATATATATTCAGCTGCTTTGTTGAATGAAGTGTTAAGTCTGAATAAAATAAGAACTCCAGCTCCCTTTATGTTAGCTCTAATTTAAGAACTTAAAATGAAGACTGGACTGAAAGTATACTACCAGACATACTTGTTGCCCAGAAAATTTCTTTAAGCCTCCTACTTTTTAAAAATTCATGAACTTGATCATCTGCAAAGCAGAAGTGCTTTTTAGCACAAAAGCTGGTATTGGAGAGACCTAGGAGGCCAAGAAAGTTGAATGGGTAGAGATCTAGAATCCAGCCCTTCTGTTACAACTGAGGTGCTCTGTGAGCAGAAATGTTAGCTCTGCTCCCCTTTGGTATCTCTCTTGATATCTGTTTCTGGACCCTTTTGCATGCATCTTTTTAGCAGCTATTAATCTGCTCATATTGGTACCTCTGATTATTCTGTTCCCAGATCCAGTTTTAGATATCATCTCACGTTATCTCCGCTAATAGTGTTTCTTTTTCCTTTCATGCTTGACCTGAACTATGTTCACTGAAGCTGGTGTAAAGACACCAGTTGGCTTCAGTTACTGCCAAGTCTCACACCAGAAATTTGCCCTTTGATAGGAAACATTCACAGAACAGTTGAGGTTGGAAGCCACCTCTAGAGATTGCCTAGTCCATTCGTGTTCTGTTTAAAGCAGAGTCAGCTAGAGCACATTACTCAGGGCTGCGTCCAGCTGGGTTCTGAATATCTCCAAGGATGGAGACTCAGCAACCTGTCTGGGCAGCCTGTGCTAGTGTTCGACCACTGACAGAGTAAAGTTTTCTTCTTATGTGAAAATGGATTTTCCTATATTTCTATTTGTGCACATTGTTTCTTGTCCTGTCATTCGGCACCACTAAGAATAGTCTGTCTCTGCCTTCTTTATACCCTCGCATCAGGTATTTATACACATTGATAAGATCCCCTTGAGCCTTCTCTTCTCTAGGCTAGGCAATCCAGCTCTTCCTCACACCAGAAGCTCCGATCCCTTAATCATCCATGTCGCCCTTTGCTGTGCAAATGCTGTATCTGTTGGCTACTGATCACTGTCTGTGCTTGAACTAAAAATTATTAAAAAATCACTTGATTTATAATCAAACCTAACATTATATCAGCACCATGTACAAATGGATCTAAACGCAACATGAGGGAGCAACAACAGGGCTTTTTGTCTCCATTCACTTATCCATTAAGCTATCCTAGACTGGCTTAGACTGTGCTAATTTGGAAACTGAAAAATTTTACAAGTTGTCAACTGGCCCAGTCATTAAAAACAATGATCACCACACACAGCCTCAGGATTTCAAGCACCGGTCTTGTCTACAGTAACAAACTGCTTATCTGTTTGGCACAACAGTGGTCCTGAAGAGCTGATAGGCACTGAAACAAAATGTACTTTGAGCAAAGTAAGTGGTGCATTAAACCAGACTCCAATTCCTTTCTTCCTGGCACTGATAAAAGTTCTGCTAGGCATTATTAGTTCCCATACACTTCTGCAATACCCCATACACTGATGGACACTGAAGATCAACAGTCCATAATAGCAAATTACCATTGCCCAGCCTCCAACCCTACAAAAATCCATTCTAGGAATCCACTCCCACTCTTTAGGCAGTACTTAGGGCATCTCATTGACATGAGACACCGGCAAGTTCTTACTGCTCCAAATAAGACACTTGCTGCTCGGTTCAGAGAAGTACTGTCAGAATGCACCTAACCTTACTCAGAGAACCTGGATAAGCTTATTAATGTAAGAACAGCTCATGCGGAACTTTTTCAGCATAAACAGTGATATGATGTCTTGCTTATGTACTCTTGCAAACCTCAGACTACCATCACTTAGCTAAATGCCTGTGAAGTAGATGCTTATGTAGAAGACTGAGAAGAAAGGCAGGTTTTAGCGATTAACTGAGTAACCATGGCATGAACTGAGCACTGCATTCTGCAAAGTTGCTCATGAGAGAGAGCAAATAAGAGCTGGCTGGAAAATATTGATAAAAAATGGTCTGAATTTTCTGATTTATCACCACAGTAGTATTCCACAAAATGGCACAATTTCAAGAAATTTCTGGCTTCCACTTTTTCCCCAGCAGGCAACCAGGCCTCTGGGAGGCAGAGCACTGCAGGGATGTACGAGAGCCTTGCAGGTGCTGTTTGATATGGATGTTTTTAAGGGGTGCCATCGCTGCTCATGTCTGTCAGGCAGATAACTAAAGGGCTGGGAAAGCATTTTGTTCCAAAAGTGCCATTGTCCCATCTTTCCAAAAGGAATCAGGGCATGGTTGAAGCCAATCCTTCCATCCAGTTCTGGGTGGTTTGTGTTTGGCTTGCTTTCTCCTGAATCAGCATAAAAAAATATTTCTGGAAAACAGAACAACTCTTGCAGAAGTAAGAGTATACTTAGTAGCTAGCTGCACTGCAAGTGCAGTTAATGCAATCAATACATCGTTCCAAAGCAGAATATAGATGATTGGGATTCTGTATAGGTAAGCATGCAGCAAAAGAGGTGAAATAAGTATAGCTAGCACTTTTTTCTCTCTGTATCTTTGTTGGGGTTTTTTTAGTGGGTGAAAACGCTAGCATTCTTACTCTTGATTTTGAGATTGTTTTACTTCTCTATCATTTCTCCTCATCTTGAGATCCTCCCCAAACAGATATTTTTCAAAACTTACTCTTTCTCCTATTGCCCATTCCCAAAATTGGAACAGCACATTGCTCTGTACTGCTCAGATAAGAGCAGCCTCTAATTACTGGCCCCTTGTCCCAGAGCAAGTGATGATATTTTGTCACGATGTTCAGTAAAGACCAAGCTTTTCACCTATAGAATATCACAACCAATTTGGGCCTGCATATCATGGGTTGTGAAAGGGAGATAAAGGTATGTAACAGGAACTTGTCTCATTTGAAGCCTTCTGTCACTTTCCTCTGGCCTCCTGCTATCCCAAATTCTCCCGATTCCATGATGCAACGAAGCTATTTTATTTGTAAGGACTCTTTCCTGAAGAACCACTGGATAACAAAAGTCCACTTCCACTTCTCTTCTATTCCAGTCAATCTTCAATGAAGTTAAGCAGCTCCCCATCTCAGGTGGAAATGAATTATGTACTTCAGATCTCTATAGTTATTTACATGCATATACAGTTATATATACCCTCCTGCCCATGGATTGTGCTACACTGAAGGGAGCAGTACTGATTAACTTCTGTTTTATTTTGGATGCCACAGACTGAAAATATTTGGCTGGGGTTTATGCTTGTGTATGGATGGTTATTGGATCTTAACTCATCAAGAACAGCAGATTGTATTACTGATCTCAATATTAATTAGGTGTTCTGTACATTGATAGACTAGGAAAGGCAAATAAGCTTTCCAACTCCTTATGTTTCACTACAGGGTGAAGGCAGCCAGAATATAAACGACAGGGTAGGAGTTAATTTCAATCTTAATGTCAATTTAATGTCATGTCTGTTCCTACCTATATCAAAACAAAAAGATATTTTTAATAAAACTAACTACAATTAAAAGTGTAACCTACAGCAGCATAAAATATTTTGGGGGATTCATTTTATGGCAGTTTTTGCTACTTATTTTTAATAGGTCAATGAGATGAAATTTCCCCCATATGCTTCATTATTTCCCCAGTTTTAAAAATCTTTATTAATTAGAGTGATTAGCTAATCAATACTCATTATATTCCTATTAGGAATAAAGGTCTTATATCCACAGGAGAAAATGAGTTGGAGTGACTCAGATCCTCGTAGATACAGAATCATCAATGCTCTTCGTGTTTGAGTCAAAGTGAGAGGTTCTGCTGCCAGCCTCATGCTCAGACTACTAGGCTGTGCATGACTGTATCTCTACGGAACAGTTTACATCAGGAAACATAATTTTTCTTTATCCTTTTACATATCTCTTATTGACCAATTCCATCTTGGATTTCTAGAACTTCATCTAATTGCTACATTTAATTACTTTTCTTTCATCCTTTCTCTCACTTATATTTGTTAGTTCTCCAGCATACAAACTATCTAACCTGTTTGGAAAGATGAATTGTTATCAGTCCTGATCCTCTAAGAAACAAAAAAAAAAAAAAAAAAAAAAAAGAAGAAAAAAGAAACAAAAGGTCCACATTAAGTATCTGTTTGGTAGAAGTATTTTCAACTTTTTTTTTTTCCTAGTTGTAAGTAGCCTATAGTTCTAAATCCACTTAACTTCATATTATTTCCCCCTTGCAAAGTAGGAATAGAAATCCCTAGATAAAAAAATAAAAAATAGAATGTGTAAAGTTTTAGACTGTAAAATATGTTCCAAACCTAAACAATAGTTTAAAAATAAAAAAAAAAACCCTTAAAAAATTAAAAATTAAACAAAAGAAGCCATTTTTTAGAAGAGATAGGGCTCAGTGGGATTTATTAATGCACATCTTTCAGAGATATTCTTACTTGTACAATGCAAGCAGTAGGTTAGCGCGGACTTCCAAATTATATTTAATTGGACAATTATTCAAAGTGAAAAACCCAACACAGTAAACTAAGGAGGTCTTTAATAAACACCTTGTCTCTTCAAAGAAAAAACAGGGAAGTCATTACTGACCCAAGAGGCACAATTTTGTCTTTGGTAAATTTATTTTAAAGTAATTGCCGACTCCAGGAGTAACAATTTTTTTAAGAGGAACATGGTGCTCTCAGGCAGAATAATAAATTGATCTGTGCCCTGTATGATGGCCTAATCACATTAGAAAGATGTACATGTAGTTGTCCGAGGAAAATAGGGGATGTACATCACCTGGTCTATGAACCTACTAAGACTCGTTTAATGACATATAGCTTTCTCCCCTCTCCAGATCAGGACTGAATTAGAGGGAAAAGATAAATGATAATTTACACATGGGCTTTATAGCTCTGCCTTCCTGTCCCTACTTTCCAGTCCAACAGAAGTGTTCCCCTACAGAAGTCCTCCACAGTCTCCAGAAGATTTTCAGTAATCTGCCCTCTACCAGACAGTACTCCAACACCAGGAAGGAGTTTGGTGTTAATAGCATCTCCTTTGAAAAGCCATGGCCTTCTCATGAAACCCAAATGCTATAAAACCCACTGTGATTAATAGTGAATTAAAAGCACAAACCAATATTTAAAATGTCAATGTTCCTTCACCTCAGCTGGAGAAGAGCTCTACTAGGACTATTACTCTGTCTTCCATCTGGCAGGGTATGCCTTTCAGATACAATGGTCTTTGATACCAAGACTTTAAGGCTTGGCCATATAAATGTTCAAGGCAGACCATACTTCTGTAAGTAGTTTGCATACCTTCAGTACTGGCACAAAAATAGCAGAAAGCCCTGATGAAATAGCTCCAAGAATAATCCCTGAACTCCAAGAGTGAGTGTAATACTTTGTTGCATGCATTATTTTTCCAGAAAATTTCCAACTCTAAAGTCTTTTCTCCTTGTCAAGGTCATCCTGGGCATTGGGACAGCAATGCTAAATAAGCTTGCCTCAGTGAATTCCCCCTATTTCTGACTAAAAAGCTAGGACTCCTGCAGTGCAGATTCCGATAAAAGGTTTATTTGTGGGGAGTGGAAGATGGTGTCTTTAGTGAAGTTAATACGTTGTTTTCGTTTTAGATACTTTCATTACAAACACTGATAAATCTTAAGGCTAAGAGAGTATGTAAGAGTAATGAGTTTAAGGGCTCCTCAGCTCTTTGGTGATTATCTCTCTCTTTTAGTACGTTACCATGGGACATCTGGCTTCCAAATTTGTGCCTCTCCTCCACAGATCTGAGGACCTGCCTACCAATTATACATTCACATAGGTTGTAATAAATCAACAGCAGCCAAACTCTGACAAGGTGATGGCTGTTGACAGATAAAAACGATACACATTGTCGTGCTGTTCTTCAAAAACAAACACATGCTTTTATCAGATTTTTTCTTTTAATCAAAAAATTGCCTCTTTCAACAGAGTCACCTAATTTCACAAAGGACTTGCACTACACAAGGTTCACCTACCTAAACCTGAGCTGCATGTAAAGCTGGGTTCTCAAACAGGCCCCAAATTCACCTCCCACCGCAGTTGAAGGAAAAACTGCTGCTCTGATCCTGGGTCAGCCCAGGCCCAAAGATCATTAACCTTTTACTCTGAGAAGCACGTTCTGTGCAGAATAAAGGACTGAGCCAAACAAAAAAAAAAAAGAGAGAGAGAAAAAAGGTATAGAAGACTTGGATTTATTCATGAGCCAAGCAGAGTCTGGATAATGTATTTTTCTTCAATAAAGGACAGACATAGTAAGGATCTATCCAGCAAGTAGATCTGTGTGGTGAGTGTTGCCTCATCCCCTGGGTCTCAGAGGAATTGGCTGGCAGTGAATTCCTTGTGCCTAACTCCAGCCCTCCAAAAGTTAGGTGTCTAATCTAAGCTGATTTTCTAACCAGCACCAAAGGTAATTCATCTCAAAAGCAGTACTTACATAGGCAACGTGAGTTCTGCTTTCAAAGTGCCTTGGGCTCCACAGTGATGACGGGGACCTCAAGTAGTTTGCTTCCACAAACACCTCAAATTCAGCAGGAAGAATTCCACTGCTGTATGTAAAACTGGTCACCCCTCTTTGCAAATCCAGAAGTTGTTGTACTGTTCTGACCTGAAAATGCTATCAGGTGATATCACAAAATGTGATTTAAGTGATAAACATTTTATGATAGGCCTTTTGGAACACTTGTAAACTACAGAACATTGCAAAGATTTGATCACCCAAAAAAACATGGAAAGCAAAGGGCTGTACTAATCCTGCTGGAATCTGTTAGCAATTCTCATCCAGGGGATAGGGCTTTATCCCAAAGCTTCTTAGCACATGGTAGTAATTTATCCACTGTCTTATCCTCCCTTGAAGAGAACAGGACTATTTTCACACCAAATGATGTGAAATACCTTAATCACCAGAAAAGTCAAAGACTGAGTGACCATAAAATTCTGCCAGTCCCCCTGTTAATGAGAAGAATGCAGCGTAATCTAACTCACCAAAAGTATTTTAATTCCTTCAGAATTTCTTGCATGTTATGGAGAACAGCATCTCTCAGATGTCTCTACAGATCTTTGAATCAAGTAGTCTTTTCTAGTGAACAGACTGGACAGAAAGGTTGCATGTTACCCTCCAGCTCAGTTTTATTCTTTGACAATGTTATCTACTAGAAAGAGCTCCTCAGACATATGTTTTGAACCCTTTCTTATTGATTTAATCTCTTTTTTTCCATTCCATTCCATTCCCACTAGTTAGCATGCTGCTTTGACCCTAGAACTGGCAAGTCCCACAGCAGTAAAACAGGGATATGCAAACTTACAGGTTAGGCATCTGTTCCCTTTCTGCTAAGGCAATATGATTCCCTTGACATGCACACTTCCTATTCTCATCCATAATGGCGAAGAAACCATTAATTGGGGACAACCCGGCCAGCAAATTAGTCTGCTTTATGATAAATGCCATTCACCTTTATTTGACCAATTTACAGAATCCGGCACTGACACTTCAAACCATGTCCTTTGTCACAACTTTTTTGTCTTCTCTCATTTAAAGTTCAGTACTATGGAAATTACAGCTGTTGTATGAGCTGTAGCTGTTACATAAGCTAGCGTGCTCAACTTCTTAACATTCAGTCTTACTTTTTTAAAAACTATATGACCTAATACAGGTATGAGTTTTGTTTATAAATGACTCTGAGTAAATATTCTTGCAATTAGTATGATTCCAGGAACTCATTTATTGCCAATTTTTAGCTACGAAAACACATGCAGTAGTAGGAATAATATTAGAATAACAATCTGAGATTTTCAAACAAGTCTAAAGAAATTATTCATCCAACTCACATTGTAATTCAATAAGAATTAGGTAACTAATTCCCTCAGGTATTATCAAATTTTTAAAAATGTAAACTGAAAAATGGATTGCAGCTGAATTCAGGTAGATGGGGTACAAGAGGTCCCTGTGGGAAACTGTACTATCAGTAAGTACTCAGGCTGCCTTCACTGACTTTGGTACAGAATTTAGTACTCGTGATGGGAAAACTAGAGCAGAATATGAGACAAAACCGAGTAGCTCATTCAGCCACTGCTGGTAAATTGGGGAACCTCAGAAGGCACAAGTTAGCTTGAAAACTCCTAAATTGATATTAAAGTTCAAGATCATTGTTCAGCCCACAAAAAGAAGCACTGGAAAATAAAAAATGCTAGAATATTATGGATTCCTTAAATTAAGCTAAATCTGTTTATGGCACTAGAATGCAGAAATGAATGGCTTCTGCTGGGACGCTGGGTTTAAGTTCCAACACACTCATATAACCACTTTGTAACATTCAAAATTGGCTCACTGTTTGCCACTATGATCTTCACAGGGAAAACATAATCTTTGGGTAAGATATTCAAGAAACGTTCTCCTCTAATGGCTAAGTGGTCTTCTAATTTGGGTCCACATTTACTCACAGCCACTGCTATTACTAGTTATTTTTCTGCTTCCCTGATTTTAGTCACTAAAATTTTTATGGGTTTTATTTTGCTAGGCTAAACAAATCAGATTCCATTATTTCCTCCACTAAGAAAGGTTTTCCATTCTCCTGATCAAAATCAGGTTCCTCTTCGCATCTCTGCTTTCTGTATTCAAAACAAATGCCAAGAATTGTATACCTGGGACTTGTACAATTACACTCAAACTTTCTCATCATCAACAGAAATATTTCATCTTAAGATCACACTTGCCTTTTACATGGCCATTTCACAAGGGTGTGTCCTGTGAAATACCTATGCATTTTTCCTTTGGCATTGCCAATTAATGAGCCTATAGAAAAAGATTTGTCATTTGACCTCGTGTACCTCATAAAATTTTCACCCCATTTCTAGTTCTCCGGTCCTGAAGATGGTCCTGTTCTTCCTGTACAATATCCCAGTCTTTCTGTGTGTGAATGATGCTTCTCAAACATGTGGCCTGAGCAAATTTTATTTTGGTTTCACACACAGACCTTTTGTGCCTGTCAAACATATCCCAATGCCCAGGCAAGCCTCCTTAATTCTCATTCTAGAACAGTTACTCCCACAAGAACCTGTACTAAATGAAACGAAGATTCAATCTACTCTCCAGGATAAGATCTAGTCACAAATTATATCATCCTCCTTCTCTTTGGTAGCTCACATAAGAGCAGCACAGCTGAAGAGATATCGGAACATCCATACAACACGTTTCACCCCATGTGGTGAACCTGACAATGGCCAGCCATGGATTGTTCACTTGTCTCTACTCAGTGGCATGTGGCATTGAAAATTTATGAATACATATGGACATTACTAACACCCAGGCATTATTTTTAAGAGTGGGGTGTGAACTCCACCGTCCTGACTGTCTTCCTGCTGGGGGAAATCCATTCTCTACTGGCCACTACTTTTCTTGTGCTCCTAGTGAGATATTGGTGCTCCTCATTTCTTGTCCTAGACCACTCTTTGTAAAATGCTTTTAGAGCATTCAGGATGTAAGACCCTATATAAGTATGTAACAGTCACTAATGTATTAGCAAGTAATTAACATCAACAGAAAGGATGACACTATACTAAGCTTCCCATGCCTTGGTCTAAGGAATACTGTGAATGCTCTGGTAATCTTCTAGTTGCAAAGGAAAAAAAGTAAAGATATCCATGACAGTCACTGAAGTCTTTGCCATTATCTTTAAACACTTTTTCTATAGTTCCTCTAAAAAAAATTTGAAAAAACCACCTTATTCAAAAAAATCCTTAAAAAACACTACGAAATATATTACACATTCAGCAATACTTCCAGCCCATGGATTAAAAGAAAGATCGCCTCAAGGATCATAACACCTTTATTAAAAGGTAAATGTCAAGAATCCAAGTAAGTGTAGGGTAAAATTTTACAACTACCTAAGGAATCCACAGTCTCACCTACAGAATTATTTAAGTACTATAGCCATGTATGTGTCATGCTAGGCAGAGTGCTAGCACCAAGAGCGTACACTTGTTTGGAGCTAGCTTGGATATCCATACACAACAGATGTATAGTGCTTAGAAACCACACAGAAGCAGAAAGACAGCTACTGTAAATACCTTCAATTCAGGTTCACATATGTGGACCTGGACCTGTGACCAAGAAAATTCTGCTGTTTGATTCTAGATAAGTAAATGGGATTAGAACCAATCTGCAGGACCTCAGATATTGAGCTTCTCACTTGATAAAATAAGTGAATGACATAAACAATTGCTACATTTTGAGGCAGTTCAGAAAATGACGCTTAAAAAATGAACAGAAGAACATAGAGAAAAGGGAAAGTAGATGGGATCTGAGAGGAGATAAAACAAGTTTATGACACGAGTTATGAGAAAAAGTCAGTATTACCAGGGCTGGTAAGGGAAGGAAGAAGGAAAAAGTAAGAATCTCAAGGATTATGGAAGGATTGAATAATTGGAAGAAATGAGGTGAGAAAGCTAAAACTGGAAATGGGAGGATCTGACAAAACCTCAGAGATCAAAGACGACTATAGATCTAGATTTTCATGTACTCAGGAGTCCAGAGAGATTCACAAGACTGAGGAGGTTGTACTACAGTTTTAGAACAGTGATGAATTGCTTGAGCTGGAAAGTAACAGGAGGATTCTATAGAAGCTAAAGCAACAGAACAGGCTTGGTTAAAAAAAAATACTGGAAAATACAGATGAGCATGTCATTAAGGCTACTGTATTTGGCTCTTCTAAGAACTTGACCAACTCCTTGCTCTGTCACAGATCCCTTGCGTGACCTTCTTTGGCAATTTACCTAACCTCACCTCTTCATCACATCCATTTTTCATTTGCAAAATGGAAGCAACATTTTCCCTTCTTTCTCTTCTTTTAAGGGCAAAAGCTTGTCAGAGCAAGACCCTGTCCCTAATTATGTGTGTGTACAGCTCCCAAAACAATGGGGTGCTCGTCTCAGAAACAATCAATGAGGTAACTTGCCAACCCAAAGAAATATTGTGGTAAAAAATATTTCCTTAGGGACAGTAGCTATTTAAATGGCATGCTATATATGACTGAGTCAGTGCCATAATGATGGTGGTTGAAAGTAAGTAGCAACACATTCTCTGTCAAGCATAACCTGTTAAAAAATCATGTAGAAGAGGGGAAAGTCAATGAGATGAGTCATGCCTTGCCTTGCCTACTACGTTATCAAAGGTCATGTTACACACAGTATGAAGGACGGTAGGAATTCCTTCGATCTGCAGTCAAATGAAACAACTCTGGTTCCTGCTGCGAGCTCTGAGGTCTCCTCTGTAGGTGTCACTCTAGCTGCTGATGGCCATAGATAATAACAAGTTAGGGTACAGACTAACCAGGAAATGATACCACCTGCTACCCAACATAAATTACCAACCCCTCTGGGTATAATTACTCTTGTCAACATGTCACATGGCTATTATATTCACTCTTATGCAGAAATGTAGAGCAGCAGCAGGTTCTGCAGAAGGGATGGGTTCTGTGGCATTTCTATCTCTTCACTGGAAAAAAAACCCAATGAATTTGTCCCTGAGATGGAAAAGAAATGGGAAAAAAATCTTGTAACACAGCAGAATTTCTAGCAGTCTTAGCAGCTGCACAACTGGTCAGGGAGGGAAAACACAGTGAAATGAAGGGCACCCTCCAGCAGGTTTCTTTCCCAGCTCCCCCAAGGCACAGGTCTCTTCTCATTTCCAAAGATCAGGGACTCCCAAGTTGCAATTCCCAAGTGACAGTAATGTGCACATTATTACTTGACACTATACCATTACATGAAAACTCAGTAGACTTTTGCTCAGCCTGCAGCTGAAGTGACTTTCACAGCAGTTTTAGACACCTGTTTGTGAAACAAGAAGCTGTATTGGAAAGAGCTGAAGCATGAAAGTTCAGTGTTATTGCTGAAACAGCTCAGGTGTCTCTGAACTACCCCATGTTGTCTCTAGACTAACGCTACACTTCTTGAGCAAGATCGCATGCTATGCTGTCAGCAGTTCAGTCACTGCCATTCTATTGTAAGTGCTTTAAAACAGAGTCTGACCCTTAAGACATTCAGAAAGACTCAAATAGTGAAGAAACCAAGCAAGCCTTTTCACATGCTTCTGCTTAACTGGCTATGGCCGAGCAAACTGGCCACTTGATTACAACACCCTTCTGGGTGCACTGGCTGAGAAACAATCAGATATCCTCCAAGTCCTAAGACTCTGCGTAAGGCTGACAACTGTTTGCTCTGGTGAGAAAGGTCTGATTTCTTCAGTCGCTCTTGAGAAGAAGCTGCGCCAGAAACATTTGGCCATTTGCCCAACAGGCCTGTATCAGCAGCTAGGACAGCCTGTGATTTTATGCAAACTCCTACATAAGCAATTGAGATAATTTGCCTTGATTTAAGTTTTAATTCACATTATTTCTGTGCAGAGCAACATATAAGGCCTAGAAACCACACCCAAACCAGAAAAAGGCTATTTACTGAAGGATATGAACAGTACAATATGCCAGCACATGCCAAGGGTCTTTCTTGATGATTACTTATGATTATAAGGGTAAATTATTTGCTTGTGTAAAATAATAATTAGAAAAAGTAAAGGTCATTCATCCAGATATAAACCTGGCTGCAAAAAACCATCAGCATACAGCGTTAGCAGGCATATTCATTGCTTTATAAACAGCAGGCCAGGATAACATTATATAGTTTGCAATCTGTATTTGTTCTATGTGAATCATAGCTTTGCATAATTTTATCACATTCCTGCCAGGCAAAAGCAAACATTAAAAGAAATATTAAGAGCCAGCCAGTTAAATATCCTAGAAGAAAAACCCCTGCAACTATCTCCATTTTAATGACCAATGAGAATTATTTTATCTGCATGATTTGGTAGCTTGTGTGTTTGGTTTTTTTTTTTGCAGTATCACTTTAAAATAATTTCTAATATGTGATTAGTTTATTTTGATTGGTTTAATAATGTTATATTGTACTAAAGCACCGATACAACTGCTTGGACTTTTTATATATGACATGATTGATTAAGTGCAGATAAGAAAGAAAATATTACTTCAAGAGACCTGACCTTCAGTGAATCATCCGAGATGAAGAGAATTTAAATGCTGCATTACTTGCACTCAGCACCAGAAAATGTTACAGGAAAAAAAAAAATGAAAAAAAAAAACCCTTACTGAAAATTTCTGCTATGATTAAGAACATTTTCCAGTAAGATTCTTCCTCCCCATTTCCCCTGCTGGAAACATCCCTCATCCTTAAACGCTTCTACAAAAGCCATACAGCATTTCACCAGACCTGCAGAGAAGTATCTTCTATACCTTTACATCTCTCCTACAATACATCATAGCTCTTTTCTGGAACTTTAGGACTTGCAGCTCTTGGAAGGGATCTGTCCTCTGTCCCCCAGCCTGGCAGCGAGCGCTCAGGCCAGGCAGAGCAAACACTGCCCTGGTCTTTGGCATCTGCCCCAGCTCAGTGCGGGCTCCCCTCTGGTCTCCCCACAATCTCTGGTGCAATGACCACACAGACCAGCGGTGGAGCAGGAGTGACCTCAGGCCTTCTTACTACATGACACAGGAAGCGCATGAGAAACTACGGTGACTTGGGACCAAAGTCTTTGGATCTGGGATGATGAGAAGTTGGTTTAAACCGATGTTTCTCCTCTAGATCCCCATACCATGCCTCGTGTGCTGTGGCTCCCCAACGAAGTCCTTCCTCACACACAATGAGACACATGCTGCCAGTCCCTCTCTTTTGTCCCTCCCACCCCCTGACCGGTCTGTACTGTAGCCTGACCGATCCCCGGTGCTTCGTAGTGCTCTACCCTTGCTCCCCACCCTCCTCCCGCTGGCTGGGGGACCTCAGCTTCAGCCTGTGGCACCCAGCCCCTGTGGTGCCTCAGCTGTTGGGGACCGCCATGGCCAATGGAAACCCCCTGCAAAGTCCCACCACAGCCAAGCGCTGCCATTTCTTGCACGTTGTACAGTCCATAAGGTTCATCTCCCCTGCCTCATTGCCCAAAGGACAGCATGAGAGAAGAAGAGAGATGCAATCATGTGGTTTACTCAGCTCTGCAGGTTTCTTTTGCCACTAGCTGTCTCCCACATGCTGAAAAATCCCAAACTCCCACTCAAGCCTCTATAATATCCATTAGCGAGAAACTGGGCATAGAGATGGGAGCAAGGAGCTTAGACATATTTCCTCACACCCACCCCTTTGCTCTAAATATACAGGAAATTAAGCCTGTCCCCAGTAAAAAAAAATATTCATCCTAGGAAACAGCTGCTCAACTCTCCCCCAATTTAATCCCTGTTACATTTTCCTTTTAAAAGAAAAAGGGGGGGAAAAAAGAACTATACGGAGCTAACCATTTGGCAAAAGTAGTTTGCTACTGTAAAGAATTTTTCTCTGAACTATTTATCTTAAAGCATGTCAGAGCAGGCATCAAAGGCAGCCGTGGCATCGGTGGAGTGCACACTGTGCACACTGTCACTTACTGTGATTGAAAGGACAGTATGTTTTCAAACAACTATACTTGTGTGAAGTGTCATCAGATCTGACTGCTTAATCCCGATTAAAAAAAAAAAAAGAAAAAAGGACAGTTCCATTCAGAGGTGAGACTACACTGATGACATTGTCCAAGAGTAATTTGATAGAGACAGTGGATAATCACAGTGGCTACGAGCGACTAGATTAGTGACAGGGTGCATCTCAGAGTCATCACCATATTGAACATACAGTACATGATGCAGCCATCAGACAAGGATGAAAACCAAGGAGAGATGGTTTAGAAGTTGCATCTAGCAAGATTTGCCAGGAGGATTTGTACTTTGCAGATTGCCTTCCCCTTCCCACAGGATGCTACAAAATTTCGAGATTCAGCATTGTCAGTGGAGCCTGAATCAAAAAGGAAATGGAGTCCTACAAAGCGGCTTTAAAAATTGCCCTTGTCCTTCAGGAGAATCCTACTAAATTCCAGTTAAAAAAAGCAAATTCAGAACATAAAAGCATGAAGTCACAGAAGCTGTTGTTTAGGAAACGTAAAGTGATACAGGAAAAAAGTTAGAATATATACAGCAAGGAATAATTTAGGGTTGGCAAGGGGATAAACTAAAATATTAGATGACCTATTTTTCTGTTTATGATTTAAATCTAAGGCTCTTACTACTTTTACTAATTAGGGCTGGAGTACTGATCACTGCACAAAGTCACTTAAAAGTAACATCAGACTCTTAGTAACACCATGAAAACAGTGTTCTGCCTATGTGTGATAAGGCGACATTTAAATTTGCTCATCTGTTTGGGACCTAACCAGGAAACGTACAGCATCTTGATAATTCATCACGTTAAGGAGAGTGTGACTCCAGCAGACTTTGTTCTATTCCGCTGCATGTTATCTCCCTGCACATTCCCAGGGCTACGCTATAAAAGATTGCAAGGTGACAGAATATGTTCATACAGCCTCTAAGTGCTACTTCGCAGGATGCATTGTAGCCTGCTACCCTGAGGCACTAAAGTGTTTAATGATGTTGCTGTATGGTCATTAGTTAGTATTCTCTAAGTGGATCTTATAGGAAAGTATTCTAAATTATAAATTGAGAAGTTAACTGAATATTAGCAAAGAGAAAAACATTAAGAGACAGAGGTTGCTTCCACAGGTATCTATACTGGTGGGTACGGTTTCAAAGTTTGCCAGAACTCCTTGTGCCTGCAATCAAGCCTGTAACCCCTAAAATGACCTAGCCCTGCCTCTGCCCAATCCAGATCAGCAAGCCTGGAAGACTATCTTGTCTGCTGGGGTTGGCCTTCTGCTCTTACCTGTAGCTCTTACCTATACAAATGGACAAAAGGAAGCTTAGCTATTTTTTTTTTTTAATCATTTGCTTTCCAGGTCTTCGTGTAAGTGAGGTATCACACATCATAACTATTCCGTTAACCAGCATTTTTATTAAGTATCTATTAACTTATATCAATGCCATGTTCTTTAATGATCCCAGTAATTTCCTTGCTTCCATCTGTTATTTGTCACACACTTCTCTGCATGCACATGTCTGTGTTATAGAGAGAGAAAGAGATGGGGTGAAACAGAGAGGAGGAAGAAGGCTGGAAAGTGGGGGTCACTGCATAAAAGTGGAAATGGAGCTGCAGAATTACAGGCACAGCTCACAGTGACACCTAGAGTCAATCCTGCCTAATACTTCCCCATTGTAAATCCTTGCTCTCTGGCTTGCTCTCCCTCCCCTGGTTCTCTAAAAACTTCTTTCATAGCTGCAACTGATGTTTCAGTGCTCCAGCTCTACCTCTGGCTTAATTTAAAAAACCCAAAAAATAAAAAACACCAAACCACACAAAACCAAAGACCTCCTGCTTCAGCAAAAATGTCACAGCTGTTTTCAATAAGGCTAGAAAAATCTGGAGAGATTGCCAGTGCAAACCGCTTCTTTAAAACAAAATGGAACATTTTGAAGATTTGGAGAAGAAACATAGGAATTTAGCATAGAGATAACCCTGAATCAGACAAACATTTATTAATTTCCTCATAAAAAACCCTCTTAATTTAGCCATATGTGAAGTTTCCTAAAAGTGCCATCTGCATGTGCTGAAGAGGAGTCCCTGAGAGTCCAGTTGCTCAGGTCTGAAGGCCTCCATGTGTTCTGCACAAGCTCGGGCACCCACGGGCCTGAGCTCTGAATGACACGCAGCCAGGGCAGCGCACCTCTCCCAGCCCAGAGAACACCCCACGTCCTCACTTCTGCCCTTCTTCGCACTGCTACTGGCGATTCCTATCAGGTAGCTACAAAAGTGGGCTATGTGGATAATCCTGAGTCTGCTATTTCCCACCACTGAAGTTCAGCTTGCAAACTAACCATTCCTTAAATATTTGTGTGTAGATGTACGTGATGCCAAATCCTTGTATGGCAGCAAGAAGCCCAGAAATAAAGCTCTTGGGAATGTTCTTGATCGTGACCAATAAAAAAAAATGGAAACAGTGATGTTCAAGTTATTATTCACAAAAAAAACCACAACTGAATATAAACACAAGTGGCAGCAAGTAATTTGATCAACTCTTCTGACCACTGAGACATTATTCAGGCCTTAGTATCTAAGAAAGGCAGTGTCTTTTGTCCTTTTGACTTTGAATGTCTGATTAAGTGAAAGAAATTCATCTAATTAAGATATCCAGAGGATCATATTCAGCTTTTTGTGATTTATTACAGAATTTTAAAAGTTAACTTTGTTTTACTGTGACTTTTATATATTAAAATTCAGGACCATCTGCACAGACTTTATCCATGCATATTTCAAACTCTGGAAGAGCTCAAGTTTGAATTAGTGCTGATGTGTGGACATTGCTCATCATTAACACACTGTACGTGTGCCCAGAAGAAAGGTCAAGGGATCCTGAAATATAAAAAACTCCCAACTGACACCAGCTACAGAATAACGATATTGTGCCAATCCAGGTTTAAATACCTGTTTGTGAAATAGGTAGCCGGGGCGGGGGGGCGGGGCATGAAATGCTAACTTTATATAATGCACTTTCCGCCCCATGGTTGGTTAGATTTTTGAAAGCAATACTACATAGCACAGTTATAACTTGACAAGGACCAAGTGTTGGGTACAAACTTGAAAAATAAATAAATAAAGGAATATCCAGGAATCTTCCTGTGTAACACCTCAGATTCTGCACAAAGTCTGAACAAGGAATAAAGGAGAAGGGACTATGAATCTGAGTAGAAAATAAGAATTCTTCAAATCAATATGTTTATTCTATAAATGAGTGATATTTAAAAGAAACCAGTTTTTTATTTGAATGAAATCTTGGAAAGCTCGCATGCTAAGCTTATTTTCCTAAGAATGTCTTACAATGTGCCTTGTCCCAGCCCCATAACCTGCAAGTTGGACTTCCTAGACTTATTTGTCTTTAATTATATGCTGATCCTTTTAATTCAATCAAATGCATTTAAGGCCTTACTAATTAGTCGCTGTTAGGAAGAGAAGCTCATGCTAAGATACTGTTCAGCACAAACTTGTTTTTTTAAATAAGATTTATAAAAGCTCTGGCTCCCTGAACATCACAGATACAAGAACAGGTCACATCCTGCTCTGCAGTTCAAGAGCTCCTAAAGAGCTCTGTACCTCTGCTTCCTCTGGGCTGTACATACAACTGCCCTCTGCTTCTCCATAGGCACACTCTCCTTCCTTTCTACGTCTCAGGCACTGGCACGTACAGCTGCAAACCGCACACGCCTCGGCTCCTGCATTTGCAGTCCGCTTCAGAGAATGCAGTCAAAGCACCAGAGGCCAGCTCCACTTATCCAGTCTGTCTTGGGTGGCCAATTCCTGTGGCACATACACCAAAAAATGTATGTTAGTGCTTTTAGTATGAGCAATGATTAACAGTCTTAAGTATTTATATTTTCTAGCATAACCATCCTTTTCTGATTATCTAGATGAATCTCCTCTTTTTTTCAAAAAGGGAAGCAAACAGTTCCTATGTGAACACAAGTGATTTTAAAAGCAGGCATTTAGATATGGAAAGTGTTACCAGTAACTAGCCCAAATCAGGTCTGTGATGGAAACAGAGTTTAAAAATTCCTCCACCTTACCTGCCCAGCCAAGTTGAAAAGTATTAAACTCTGATCAGATAAACAATGACAATGTCCTTATTACTTGCACATGACATTGAGGTCCCCAAAGAACACTGCTATCAGTTGTGACACAGCCCCAAACAATGTAAGTTTGGTTCAGGGAAAGAAAAAAAAATAATAAATGTAAAAATGACTAGAGTTTTTGGGTCCCCATACAAATTCAATTTATATAGCCATTATACACATTTTCCACAGCAGTACAGCATTTCCCCTTCTAGGAGCTGAACACTACGTGTGTTGACGCAAATACTGCATGAACTGAAATGAAGACAGGCCAATGCCATCCTTCAAAATGGGACATTTGGTGAAACAGCAGTACGCAGCCAGCCACTGCAAAGTTCCAGTTTACCTTTCTCCTGCTTTTACCAATCACGCACACCGTAACTCTGACACCATGGCCCCAGACAGCACAGCCTCAATTACAGTGTCACCACTAGCAAAAATCTCTTGCTGCATTCCCTCTCAGAAGACAGGACCAGTAAAGGCTGCTGGAAGGTGGAGCAGAGCTCAGTGCTCCTCTGAACTTTGGCGTGGCTCAATGATTGCCTTATGCTCGCTTTAGACCAGGCTGTGGCCACACAAACTGCACTTTGCCCAGGGATCCACGAACAGTATGTACCAAAAAGATGCTTCTGTTTTAAAAGATGTGACTTAAAGCAAACTGTCCAAAGTAATTAGGTAGTAAACCTCATGGCAGCAACAAACCTTAATTTTCCATTCAGATTCATATCTACTCTATTTTCAGCAGCCTTCTTTCAAATACTTCCTACCTTCCATCTCTGACAGTTTCCCTCAACAATCTCAACATAACAAACAAAAAATCAAAGGAAGTACCCAGGGACTGGTGCCCACGGGGGTGCATGTAACAAGGAACATAACCAGTCCTCCTGGACTGGACATGGTAAAGACAATGTTGAGGGTCATGTAAATCCTGCCACTGGAGTTTAAAATATTTGTATGTTGTATTCCATGACAAAGTCCTACTGGACACTCTGAGACCATTCACAGGGGCTGACTGAGGATCTGAGTACTTGGGTTGATATTACAGACTACAACAAGGTACAAATTAGCACCTTATTTTCACTTCTTGTACTATAGCCTCTAGTAAGCACATGAGTAGGGCTCTAAAACTGCCTCTCTTTCATATAAACCTTATGTTCACAAGTTTTGAACACTTGGGGTTAACATTTCTAGCCTGGGAAGCTCATTGAAACATCTTTCCCATTTTTGTGCCACACTGAAATGTCAGGAAAGGTGGAGCATCAAACGTTATCCCCCAATCTCTGACCCTGTTATAAAGGGTTACAGTTCAACTGGACATCCTTTGATTTTTGACCAATTAAATTGTAAACCTGCAGGAATTCAAAATGTGTTCAACTGCCAGACGTGGGATCTAGGGAGAGCATGCTGTCAGGTGAACACTCTGACCACAGGTTTACTTCTTTCCCTTTGAAGTAGGCTGTCATCCATTTGGATAGAAAATGAAGTGTGAAATATAGAGGCTTTACAACATGTAATGACTGCGACAATTTAGTTAAAGCTGATTTTCAGAAGCCAAGAGCTGAGTTTCAAATTAAATTCCTTATCAATGGCCACCATGACAGAGTGTATATTTAGGAAATTATTTATTCCAACATGATATAATTAATTTTAATATGTTCTTTAAGTTCTGTGTGGCATTCTAGGCACTGGACAAATAACATGAGGTTGGAACTCAAACTGTATGGAAGCCTGTTATTCATGTATGTTTTTCTGGGTGTTCACTTAGCAGGTTCCCAATGAGAGAAAACTGAATAGACTTGATTAAGTATTCTGAATTTTCTAAATTTTGGTAACAAATTAATTTATTGCTCTTTGACTAGCTTAGAAAATGGCAGAAACTTTTTTTTAAAAGTCTGTTTCCTCCCAAAATAAAACTACATTCTTGTAATGCCTGACCGGTTCTGCTCCTTGTTTGCTGCGCATTCTGTTGGCTTTTTGACATCCTTGCTAAAAGCTGCATGGTCTTGCTAAAGAAATAATGAACTGTGTGCATGTGTAGCTACATATACACTTTAATATTGCCCTCTAATATCTGCTCAGAGAGACTGAGAACTTACAACAATTTATGTGAAAAAGAAAACGTCTTTAGCTCCACTTACCAAGTATTGCACCTTTCGAAGCTGAAAAACAGGGCTGGGAAGACCCAGTTCCGCATGAGATACCCACCAGGTAATTGCTCATCTGAGTTGCAAAAAGAGACCAGAATTTCTGTAACAATTGTGCCGCAGCTGGTAGCACCAGCATGAGATGTGCCTGCTCTCCTGCCTCAGTACAGTAGTGAGAGGCCGAGGAAGGACTGGAATCCCTCAGCGCAAGCACCAAGTCTTCTAGCGTCATTAGACTGAATGAAGGCTGATCCGCAAATCTGCCACAGATCGTGATGGGAGGGGTAACTGCCAGTTAAATGAGAGCTTCCCCAGCTCAGCTACCGTCTCCATGTTCATCCACAATCACAGTTAATCGCGAGAATGACGAGATATGACCTGAAACTTTTTGGCAGTGAACCCTTGATTTGAGTAAAGGCTGAGAACCTCCTTGCAGCAAGTGGACAGCTTCCGTGCAGTAACAGCATGCCTGGCTGCCACATTGCTTTACATCTCCCGAACGATCCCACAGGACTTCGCTCATGGGAGAGAATTGTAAAAAACAACATTTCTATTACAGCCAGGCCAATGTAGAAAACTTTGCAGCAGAAAGGAAGAGTAGTCAATTCAGCTGAAATTGCCGAGTACAAGTCACCCATGTCAGAATATTACAAGGACACCTAAGCTCAGCGTCTAAAAAGCAGTTATATAAATATAAAAATTTAGTATGGTGAAGAAGTGTCTTTCTCTCTCACCACCCACTAAAAGATTAACAGATCAATCATGGCACATTTTTTACAGAATTCTATGACTTAAGTGCTACAGACATTAGCAACATTTCAATCTCCTGTCTCTGATGTGAAAACATCATCTGTTAGGTTTTTGGCAAAGCTATAAGGAAAATCAAGCTGCTTGAAAAAAACAGGGAACATTTCAGGAGATACCAGTGTCAATCTTTCATTTGCTTTCCCTACCTCTGTGCAAAAATTAACATAGAGTCAAAAATACAGAAAACTGGCATGGTTCATGGCACTTTATAGAACCTCATTCAACACCAAAAAGCAAGCAGGGAAAGAAGGCTACTGAGCACTGTACTGAGAAACTTATCTCCTGCTTTCAGTAAAGATACATGAAGAAGCTACATGTTAAACCATTACTGTATTAGCACAAAATATGCATATGGAACTAAAGGGGAGAAGAAAAGCCCATAATTTTATTAAAAAGTGCAAAGAAAGTGGCCTCATCCTACTTTAAGCACTAGTAGTTCTGAAAAAAAAAAAAGCTCTTTAAATTCAGATTATTTCTCATTTGCATTTGCCATTACTGGGATTTTTCATACAAGGTCCAATTAAGAAAAATATTTCTTTTCTACAAGGCAAATTTATCAAAAATTCAAATAAACTCTTTGATGCATTTTCTGCATAAACTAATCATGAATAAACATAATCCTGTTGCTCTAAGAACAGATGCCATCCTGTAACTCCCTGCCCCCGACAGCTCTGCTCTCCAATCATAAAGGAGAAGGAAATTGTTTGGCCAAGTTTACAGAATGAACCATAAATCATAGGCATCTTTGCCAAAGCAAACTCATGTATCTTTTATGAAAAAATTGCTCCTAAAAGAATTTATATTCATTTTTTTATATATGCATTTTTTATAAAATACATAAGGAAAGTAGAACATACTGTTCTGTTTCTCCTTTAGAAATGCTTGGTAGTTTACAGTTCTGGTGGAGAAAGCAAACATTTGCATTTTCACGTGGCTTTCTGAAGCTAGATGCATGGACCTGGCTGCAGTATCTTGAGGGATTTGGAGAACATTAAAATTGCTGTGGAATATTTGAGTCACCATTATTCACAAAGGTACAATTTGAAACTAGAAAACCTTAGGGATTTTTGTTGAAGTCAGATGAGTGAAGGAAGACCTGTGCATCTTCATATACAGGGAAAATTTCAAAGCTGGAAGCTTTTTCAGGAGTTTAAACAAAAAAACAAACCTCAAAACTCTATGAAGAATATAAAGCCTTGCTGTTCCAGAAGTAGACATGCAGCAACGCCATTCTGACAGGTTGGGGCACCTCCCTCTCTTCCCAGAGTGTGTTCCAGCTTTCAGAGAAAAATCTGACCTGAAAGGATCATCATGAGCCAGGGCTGCTCACAGAAAGGTGCGGGGAGCACAGCAGGGCACGGGCAACTTCTCCAAGCACGGGGGGACACTGTGGCACAGGGAAGGCTCCACGCTTGTCTGCATCGCTCCATCACATCTCCCACTTACCCAGCAGGGCATACTGCTCCTCAGGCTGCTTTAAGCAGCCACACTGGAGAAAACTGTATACTGTCCTCAGGCTTTGAGTAGAGGAAAAGAACACATATCTGAAGAAGAGGCATATCATCACTCTTATATGTGACAGTCAGTCACTTCAGTGCAGCTTCCTAGCCTTCTAGATGAGCACAAGCGCTCAGCGATGCTCTGGCTACACTACTCACAGCTAGAACATGTCATTCAGACTGTCTCGGTTTATAGAAGGCTGAGTGCCTAGTTATATCCGTGGCTCTTGAGTGTGATCAGCCCTCAAGGGTCTGCGAGAGTACTCTTCTAGGGTACATGGAAGGGTCCAAGCCTGCGATACTGCTTTATTTCCTTTGGGGACGCCTTCTTTGACACAACGCCTCTACTTTTATTCTTAAAGGACTTCTTGTCATCCTGTCTGACCTGATCTGTGGCTCTGGTGCTGGGATGGATATCGAGGTGTAATAAGTGGGACAAGACTCTGCTCCTTCATGTCCACCACTCTCATGTCAAAAACCAGGGCCTTTTGTAGCAGTCAGAGCTGATCTTCACTTTCTACTCCCCACTTTCTGACCCATACAGTTTTGAAGATTATGGCTTTTCCCCAGCCATAAGAAGTTAAAAGTTCTTTCTCACATGACTTCTCTTTTCCAAGACTTGCTTTGCTTCCCCCATCTGAGCCTTACCTCTACTCCCCTCTAATCGGTTCCTTTATTTTCCTACATCATCATGCTCATTGCTCTCTTTCTTCCTTTTTCTTTCCTTTCATTTTTATGTAACCAACAAATCCCAAACCAGATTAAGAGCCCTGGTGTGCTAAGTGCTGTGCCAACACCGTAAAAAAGCCATTTCTGTTGTGAACAGTACAACGCTTTTCCTTGGTTATCCTTACCCTTTATATCCTAGGCTGCAACACATCGTTTACAGCTATCTACCACCTCCCACTCATTAGGATTAAAATCTCTTCTACAGCAAGAACACATTTCAGTTTATTAAAACCAAATGCCTTGTTGCAGGCTGTGTCCTTTCTGCAAAGCAACAAAATTTATGACAATGACAACACGAGCCTAATGCCAGAGATCAGAGATCCCTCTATTTTGCCTTGCACTTGTTTAACACATGACAAATGAAAGGCACTATTTATTACACATTTTTGCTTAATTGATGTTTCCAGATGAGACAATGGCCACTGGAAATGACAACTTTTGGCTGGAAACAGTAATATTATTTTCTGATAACACAGCATATAATGTGTGTCATTCAGAGGATGAACAATTTCTTTCATTCAGAGTTTTCATCTGCTTGCTTGTCGTACAAAGTATATGCATTACCTGATTAAATAACTCATGGCCCCATAAATCGTTAACCATGTGTACAGTACATAATTCAGTGATCTGCAAACTGTGTTACAATACACTATTTCAAAGCTTTTCTCAAGTTAAGGAAAAAAAAAAAAAACACACAAAAAAACCCACCAAAAAACCTGCAAAGCTTTGTACACCAAACACTGTGCCAGTGACCTTTCTTTCTAGTTGCCATGGCATGTTTGTTCAGTTAACTGCTCAAAACATTTTAATGCTATATTCAACCCCTGCAAAGTCAAGCTGATGCATGACAATCCATCAAAATCAGCCAGATAACAGAAAGCACATTCCGATTCCAGAATTATTGTTGTCTGATTCTAAATGACAGGGTATGAAACAAAAAGAGCACAGAGCTTGATTTTCCAAAGCAAAATTGAGCCCAAAGAACGATAAGAGAAAAATCCTTTAGACTGAGATCCTAGAGAAATGATATGAAATTTAACAGGATGAGAACGTATGCAACAAGACAATTGCATTGTCACATATACAAATTTCAGTCAAATAAAAAGGTTTCTAAATGTGTGTATAACTGAAGACTCCTTAAAACAGAAATTAAGAAATTGTTTTCTGACAATTAAAGCAAGGATGTGTTTACGTCATTAGGTCTAGATGCAAACTCCTTCCCCAGAGTCCATCTCAAACCTAAGGATTAAGTAGGTAATGATGAATTGTTTCAATTATCTTCATTCATAACACTTGTTACTAATTAAAATGTATAATTCAGAAGAAAAAAAATCAAGTTGTAAGACAGCCTGCTTTATGTAAGGCTTTGTTAGCATTGTTAGTCAGCATAAGAATTAGTAAAAATGCAACCTAAAAATCGTTACTGATGAATTAAAGAAGAAGAAATCCTCCAAGTTCTTTGAAATGAGTGAAATATAAGTATTGCTATTTAGGAACATTACTGTCATAGCATTTTGCTACCTCAAGTAGGTAAACACATTGACAACATGCGCCATGTCTCTCTCTCTTCCTTTCCCCGAGGCCCAGACTGGGATTTTAGTGAGCCATCTTGTGGACGGGACAATGCCATCCCAGCCAAGTGTTCTGCAGTTCTCACCAGGCTCTTACGAAGCTTTTGCCTCCTAGAGTCACAAGTCTCCCTATCTGATTCCTATCTCCCGGTGACAGCGGAGAATGAAAGATCACGCACACAGGAAGACACGGTCCCAAAGTAGCTAACATGTGTCCACGGAAAGGTCTAAGAATCTTGGCAGAGACTTTGAACCATATTCTGTCTTTAACAAGGAGTGAGTCAGCAGTGGGTAATGCAGTAAGAAGTGTCCCAGCTGCTAGTTGCTAAACACATGGGACCGTTTGAACAAACCTGGCATCATGGGCATAAGGCTTCCTTCCTCAGAAAGACCCATGATAGCACAGCGTGTAAACGTGACCAAGAATTCAACTCAGCAGGACTGAGCACAGTATCTTTGCCAGCCACAGATAAAACCAAATAGTTTCTCACACTGTGACCCTTTGGGCACCTGGACTCAGTAGGGATGGAGTCGACTTCGAGAAGAGATGTATTTGGGGAGTCTGGCAGAACACTTCTCTTGTGATGTGAGGACAAGGTAGTATTCACAAAAAGCTGTTGAAAAAGCACTAGGACATGGGATAAAATGTTCTTTAAAAATAGATGTAAGCACAGTGAGCAATTGTGATTTCATCATTTGTGTCTTGATGGGTGAATGTTTCAAGATTAAAGACATCTAAAGATACTTGATTCCGAACAATTGAGCTGCAATCCTCATGAGGACTTGACACATGCAAATGTTCTCCAGTTTAAGTTAGGTTGGAAATAGTACAGTACAAGAACCTGTTCTCTGGTTTCTGAACTTTCTTTTGTGATTCAAGCTGGAAAAGGAGTTGCAGGGGATGCAAGCTTGAGATGTGTTATTTTCTAAACCATTTCCCTGTAACTTTAGAAAAAAAAATTTGGTTCCACCCACCCTCAGCAATCAAACCACTAACCCAGCTACTCACTTGTCACTTCAGACATGTCAACTCCCTGCCACCCAGATACATTCCTTCCTACTTGCCTTTTCCTTTACCCCTACAGCAAAGTTCAAGCAGCTTCTCTTCAGCATCACGGAAATTTTAAACACTTATGTTTGTCTGACCTCTGTCTTACAGCACTACCCATGGCATTTTCTCTCTGCCAACAGTAGCAATACTACAGTCCCTCTGCTTGTCCCTCCCTCCTCCTTCCTCTGCTTCTCCACATCTCTCTTCAGGACCTTTTTCTGCCACAAGACCTGTAAGGAATTATGCAGTTGTTACTGGATAGACACACTGGGGGTTGGGGAGCAGTGGGACTCGTATCTAGCCATAGATATGAACCAAGGTATTATTTTCAATTCTCATGTTTAGTCAGAGGGCCTTATCCTGCCAAACACATATGCAGAGCAAGAGCACAAATGCTGCTCACGTGTGAGTACCTTTTAATGCACCTAGGTGACAACAAAGTAAGCAAGCAATGACAATATGCAAAAGGAACTCTTGCATTAACTTCAGCAGCAGTAGCTTTCTAGGTGAAAGCACTGTCTATGTGTGCAGATAGCAGTGCCCAGCAGTTGTGAAATACAAGCAAATAATAATATAATTGATGAAGTCAATCAGAATTTGGAAGACACATGCCAGTGCTCCTCCATGAGGGCCTGTTTTAATGTCCAGACTGCAATGCATTCATGCACTGTAGTGAATTTCCTACAGGCAATGCTCTTCTGCCTGCTGAGATAGACATCAGCTCATTTCAGAAAAGGGCTAAACCATCAGTCCTTCTGGCAATGGAATTAGCTAATGCCCAAGGCAGGCGCTGGCACCCTCAGAGCTATTGTTCAGTATCGAAATGCTACTGTGCTTCTACCCATAGGAAAATCTGTCCTGTGCAAACACTTTTACACATTTTGACTATAGAAGCCAGCAACTAAATCCAGAGAGTATTCGACAAAGGAAAGTAAAGGAGAATCAGCATGAAATGCCCAATTCTCACACTTGTTCCTAAGGCTAAACAATAATTTTTTTTCAAAAATCTCTACTCTCTCCTTACTTTGGAATTGTAGCACTTATCCAAAGTAATAAAGGAAAACACACCATGATAAAAAGTCTGTAAATCACTCCTACACACAGATCTTGTTCCTCTGCATATTTTTAAGGCTTAATACTTTTCTAAAATTATATAAACTCAAGGCACTCTTTTTTTTACTTAAAATTAGCCAGTAACCAATATCATATATATATACACACATATATATTTAAATCATCAAGGAAAATTATCACAGTACCTGGATGCATTTTACATAATGTACCTCTAATCTAATGCACCACAAAAACTGCTCCATGCCCCTCCTAGCTATTCAAACAGCTATAGAAGTACCCTGAAAAGGGTAGCCAGGATACCGATTGCCAAGTGAAATTCCTGTGCCTGCCGTTAGTGGAAGCCTTGAACAAAGAGGTGCATTTAACACTGCTTCCTAAACTTTGCCAGATTCAGGCTCAGACAGATTTCTGGCAGGAGCAAGATCCCAAGCCAGGAGCCTGTCGCTGAGAATGACCTGCCCCCTCGTTCCCACGAGCTCCTCCCTTGGGACAGATGCAAGAGACGTGAAAACCCAGTCATTAACGGGGAACAGAGCGTGGGGCGAGAGCAACCCTCACGCTCAGGGCGAACAACAACCAGGCTCTTTGCACTGAACAACAAACTTCATGGAAAATCCTACAGGATTTAAAGAGCAACACCACAAATTGGGTTCCACACAATACAATTGGTTTCTACAAAACGTCTTCCAAGATCTCTGTAATTTTAACAAAGAAGGATGACCTTTCTCTAGGAATTTTTTATCTTGTCCTGTGGAGCCCTAACAGACACGCAGTTCTGGTTTACATTTTTAGGAAGATTTCAAAACCTTGTACAAAAGCTATCACGGGTTTTTTTCCAACCGTATGTGACTTTGCCAGGGAAATCTGGTTTCATTTTATGCAGTCAAAAGAAAAAAAAAAAAAAAGCCATTGGCAAAAGATTGTTGCCTGTGTCCAGAGAGGATAAGGTAGAGCTGATCCTTAACATAAGTGTCCCCAAGAGTTGGCGCGGTACCTGCTGGAGCTCTGATGGGTCACATGTGATAGGGTACAACCACAGCTCTCGATTACGAGTGCCGAGCTTTCAACATAAATTAAAACACAGAAAAAGCATGCTTTCCCTCTCGTTATCAACTCCTTAGCACCATATTTCAATGCGCTTCCAGCTCTGAATCAGTATGTCTTGCTCCATGTGCACACTAGTTACTTTGTTCAGAAATCAAGATAAACCTGGATTTCTGTGTTTTTCAAACATTTGAATTCCGGAAATTTCAGCTACAGATTCAAATAGAATCATCGCAAAGCAAAAAGAAATCCTAAAACAGATGGAAAAAACACAGTTGCTGGTTGATCCATAGACATCACGTATCCTGTAACAGATGACACACTGCGAGGCAGGGTACATTGTACAAGTCTCATGTACAGCTATTTCATCTTTGCGTGCACTTGAAGAGAAATGGATGATGCAATCCTAAATTACATTGCATGAGTGTGGTTCAAATATTAGTTATATTCCAGGTCTTGTAGCCAATGAAACTTATACCACCGTTAAAACACAGAACTACATTCCGGTGGGCATTTTCCAATGATAAATGTTTTAAAAGATCATTAAGAAAAAACCAATAGTATATTTTAATTTTTAATAAATATTTAGATACAACACTGCTAGTTCTAAGCTCTGAATAAAGTTGCAAAATATAAATATACCAATGATTATAATACAACACCAATTATTATAATACAAAATATGTAATTTCTAAAAACATATTTTGCAGTGTTTTTTTTTTTTTCCTTTTAAACAAAAAAATATCTAAATGGATACAGGGAAAAAAAAAATCACTATAGTATTCTATAAACTTCTTGAAATAGAAACGTCTCTTCTGTAAACAAAACCAGAAGTGCCATGTAACACAACAGATTTATATAAAAAGATATTCCTACCTGGCATTTTGACTCTACTTACAGAGGAACAAAACCAAGGAAATTTGAGTAAAATCTTCCAATCCATTGGACTGACATGAATACTACATGATGCAACTAAAATTTTACTAGAGGGTAAGCAATGATTCTCTAGCATGTCTATGATCGTCCTAATAGGTGACTGTGGCGCACTGTGAATGTGAAGTGTCTGTGGTGTGCTGTGACTGCAGATCGACTATTATCTGTTGTGATTCTGATGTGACTGCAAAGGTACCGCAAAGCTCCGAGCCTTTGATGCGACTTTATAGCCGTAGCTGTGGCATTGCTATGGTGTCACACGCAGTCTCCTGCATTATTTTGGCATCTGTATATACATACGCAGTGTGAAGGCAGAATTTCAGAGTTTAAACAATCCTGGTGAATTTTGGGGTTTTGGTAACCATATAAAACTATTGCACACCTTTTATTCTGTAAATATTTTACAAAGGATTTTCCAAGATGGTGTAAGAAATTAATATGGCTAAAAGGGCTGGTTTTCATCACCCAGACTTTCACGAGTATTTAAATGTGCAAAAATGCTAACACATGGGGTTGTCTTTAAAAATATATTTTAAAAGTCTTTAATTTAGCAGTAATGCAAGCTGTAGTTAGTAAAATACATTTACCCTCCAATTTAGTGTGTGTTCTCTGCGAATGCAGGCTATCACAGTCACATTTTCAGGGACTAGTACTTCTAAAGGAGGTTAGGTCATCTGAAAAGTACGATGTATGTTAAGACACAATATTTTAAAAATATGATAATGTTTAGTTTAGCTCAGTTCTAGCATTTGGAGGGGAGGGGGGAGCTGAGCAAACCTCAAAGCATCTAATAATGTTACTATAAAAAAGAGGCTCCATACTTCGGCGCAACTGTGTCATTTTTTGATATTAAAATTTATTCTTGTGGCTGCTTCTGCAGGTTTTTCAAGTTCTGTAAGGTTTTCAATTTTTTACTGGCAAAAGCCCATGAAACTAGAGGTCAGAAGTGACTTTACTGAATATAAACATTTGTGGGATTAATATTCAGGAAACAATTATTCACTTTCACAAAAATGGAAGATAGACTTTTCTAAAAAGAAACAAGATTTTACCAATGAATAATTTCCAACTGGCATAGCAGAAAACATGACAAGAGATAAGCTAAACTAACTGTTCTGCTGTTTTGCAACATCTAGATAAAGAAAATTCTACACAAATTTATCTTGTAGGATCTGTGGTTCTCAGTTGTAGTGCAGCACAAGAAACATCCTGGTAATTGTCAACTTGAGAAGCTTCAGGACATTACACATAAACACTCTGAGGTCACATTTACAGCTAATGTAAACTAGCACTAATGTAAAACCACAGCATACCGAATTCAGTGTGTACATAAAACCTGAAATAAAATAAATCGTGGTCAATGTACAATACCTGAAGTCTGTTCCTTGAACTTCAGGTATACTTCACAAAATACAGATTACATCCAATATTTTTTTTTTTTTCTAATGACATTGTACTTTACACCTTAAAAGCAATGCAGAGAAAGCATTGGCAGGCTGGGATCTCTGTTACAGCCTGCTGGACTCCATTCAAGGCAGGACTGAAGGACACCGGCATTGTGAAATGCCAAACCTGAGCTTGCTGTCATCAGCCCAGCTCTCAGCTGTGTGCTTCATCCCAGACAGCCCCTAACCAAAATACACCATGCTCTCTTTCAATACTGCACTAATATGCTATTTCTAAAAACTTTTTTCCATGCCAGATAGGTCTTGGCTGCTATAATGCCATTGTAAAAAAAAAAAAAAACCAAACCACAAAACACCAAACAAAACCAGACCAACCAACCAAAAAAAATCCACTACAACAAATATCATTTCACGAGAATTAACCATGAAAACTATTCTGCCTAATTTTGCAGTGAAATCCCATTCAAACGCCAGTAAACACCTCCATTCAGAAGTGTGGACCCATGAAAATACTGCCTTGATATACATGAAACCTCTGCTTATAGCTGTATATTATAATAATGTATCTGGAAACAAGTGTTTTGACAAGTAGTAGGAACTATTACTGTAGTAGTATGCTGGTAGCAAAATGGGAAAGTTAAGGATATGCAGAAGTTGTCAAACATGGCTCCCTTAGAAGCAAACAGGAAATTTCTTATTTACTGCAATGAGATACAGTATTTCTAGGGTGTTAGAAGGAAAACTCAGAGAACTATCTTTAAGGAGACCCGCTGCCAATTCTTCCTTGCTTGCCTTTTTTCTTTTTCTGAAAATATCCATTTTTTAAAACCTAAGATGAAATGTTTAACTTCAAGTCCTTTGCCTGAAACAAAAAGAACAGTCTTGACGGTCTCTCAGTTCCTCCTGTTGGCATTATCCTACCGCACAGACACAATTAAACACTCATTGCAGAAGGGACCAGGGTACCTTAGGTTCCCACAGGTGGGGTCCCCAGGGGGTTGCAGTCACCCATCCCACGCGCACGCTCTCCCGTTGTTGCCATCTAGCACAAGAGTTTGCCAGTGGATGGCCTTGTGAGCAGGCTGGTGGTGAGGGCATTCACCTTGCAGCTGGGTACCCTGGAGGTGAGGACCCCGCTCCAAACCACCTGAGGAAGAGGCTTCCTCCTCTAAGGCAAACTCCCTGGTGGGTTTTTGCCTGCACTAGCACAGTTGTCTCTGCTGGACAGACAGGACGCATACGTTGGGAGAGTTTGGTTTTGTCACGACACAGAAAGGGAAAAGACCTGAGTCCCTGGAAACTACACAGGCTTGGAAAAGTTTTCCCCCAGAAGCCATACAAGTATACAGCTAAATGCAAACCCGCAGCTTGCTATACAGAAGGGAGAAGCAAGCTTGTATTACCCTTTCTTTTGATTTTATTATTCCACATCAAAGAAAATATTTTGGCACATCTATTTTACATATTTACATTCCTGAAATAAAACATCTGCTTAACACACTATTCAAACTCTGTTGGGGACAAATACTACTTTCACAGCTGCCCACACTACTGTGGAGAAGTTAGTGATTAGAAATGTTAGAAAAATTGGACACACTTCCCAGGATTATTTTTCTGAGCTGTTCTCTCTGTTTTCTCACTCTCTGATTCTTTCCTCCCCACCACCCCTTATATAACCCTGTGTCCCAATTTAAAATTCCATCTGCTGCATTTATTGAGACAGTTGTTACCTTTGATAAAAGGTATCACCTGGCTTGGCTTAGAGATTAGTGGTCTTTACAAAAGCCTGGTCACTAGCCTTTCTTTCCAAGCTCATCTGGATTTTGGATGTAGTATGCTGAAGTTTCGTTGGATTCACAGTGAGTAAGTGAATCCACTGTACTCGCAGTTCTGTGCCTATGACTTTGTATAATGGTACTTTACCTTACCTGGGATAACAACTCTACTAAATGTGTTTCATTTTTTATCAAACTTGGGCTTTTTTAATATGAGATATAAAACATTGATATTCCTATTACATCCTGTGAGGGAAAAGAAACACCATTTGCTATAATCAGGGGAAATGTTTTATTGCCCAAGACATGCATTTATCTCCCTCACAAACAGAAGTCATAAAAAGAACATACAACTGGTTAAATGTTACTTGATGTACCTTAGGTCCCAACTGGTTTGCTTTAGGTCCTGCAGTGTCTTGTGGAATTAAATCCAGGCATGAACACAGGTTAATGCTTTTTCTTTCCTTTTAGCGGAACTCTGTCAGTCTGGCCCACACCCCAAGAGCTTTCACTTCAGACTAACCTGCAAGCAGCACTGTGGGTCTCTCCTTTACTTCTCCTTCCCAATGCTCCACCGATTCACCGCTGACTAATTAATTATAAACCTCTGTTCTTAAAGCTCTTACATAAATCTCTGTCCTTGTTGCCATCCTGCAGATCTATTCAGTGATCACACTCTTACTTAAATCATATAAGAAAGACTGGTCTGTCCCTTTTATCTGAAAGGCTGTTAAGGAGGCCCAAATTCTAAAGCTTTTTGTAGTGAACTGTTCTTTCTTGAAGACAGTTTACCATCAAGCATCCTTCCAGGTCTCATGAAGGGCTACATTGCACAAGCCGAGATGACAGTTGTCAGAAGGGAAGGCCAGTCCTTTCCTGAATAGAAAGAAGAATAGACTTGTCTTTTCACTTCTGTCCTTTCTCCATTGTACTTTCAAGGCACAACTGGAGCTCCTACAGCAATACGTATTTTTCTTTGCTAAGATTCATTGTTGGATGCTCACTGGTATTCCGAGTTCCTAATTCTAAACCCACTTCTCTCTTTTATAAACCTGCATGTTATTTGTATCTAAAGGACCTTCTTTGTAAAGGCTGCAGTTTTCAGAAACTTGATTCCACTTTCTTCCAGGGCCTTCTGTCTTCCTCTCCTCCTCCTCCTCCTGTCACAATGCTCTCTTAAAGAAATCTCTTATGTGTGCTGCTATTCAAAAATAAAATCAGGTATTTGATCTTTTCTGTCCAGACTTCCATCTCATTCTCCATTTCCCTGTATTCTGTCACGTGTTGCACTGTGTGTCCTATGGTTAGCTGAACAGCCACTGTTTGACAGCATATACTGAAAACACTAGAACAAATAAACATATTCAACACTATGTTTCACCATGATATTTGACATGAAACATAAGCAATTTGCGAAAAAGAGTACTTCCAAGCTTTTCAAGTTTAACTTACTTGGAATTCCATACTTAAAAAAGATGGACTGAAATCAGAACAACAAGTTTTCTGAAAAGCTCTGGATTTAGAATAAAAGCAGATTCTTCTACAGTAGCCACTGTGTATCAGTCAGGGATTGCAGGGCTTCCAGTCTCAGATTTTAATTCTGTCCTCTGTGCCAAACACTCCTTTTTAGAGACTTAAACATAGGTATTGATGCTTGTTCCATTGAAGCTAAAGGCTCATGCCCCCTTTAGCTAAAATACATGCTGTCCAGAGTTTTTCATGCTCAAGTTCTAGGACTCAAACTCTACTACAGCTCATCTAATATCCAGGTTTGAACAATACAAGCCCTAGCTCATGAAGAGCTGTTCCAGTAAGTGCGATTGATGGACAACATAAGACAATTTTCATCTTGATCTCAGAATTCAAGAAAGCAAGTGTGCATGCAATTATTGCTTGGAATATATAATGTAATAAATTGATTTTGTCTTAGCTGACAAAAAAATTATTTGTGTACCACTATTTTTTAAACATTCTTACTAAGATAGGGTGCTTTTTTCCTTTTGGGAGAATTTTTTTAAAGGAGAACTTTACCTGAAATTTTTGAGGGTAGTGAATAATAAACAGAGTGTACCAGCCTCTGCTCAGATGCAGCTAAGTGTTCTGGATTTTCAATTGCAAACCCATTCAACAGATTTATGAATTCCCTAATGCACTTTTGTCATTGCTATATCCTCAGGCCTGTGACATTTTGGATGCATGGGAATGCCAATTCTGCAAAAATTCACACGACTTATTCACACAACAATAACAGTTGACATTTTCAGTGGTATGTGATCAGGTTTAACCATGACTTAAGGTTGAAATTCAGCAAATCATCACACTTCATTACTTTCTTCCTTTCTTCTCCCTTCCTTGATGTGAGGCTATTTATTGTTTTGAATTACAGATTTGCATTTAAAGTTTAACTGAAGAATATCAACATGCATCTTTGGATATCTGGACTTAAGCATACCGAACACCAGCTCTATAATAGCTACTGAAAGGCTTGCACACAGTTTTTGGATCAGAATTCTACTTCTCCAATTCCAAAGAGAATTCATGAAGGAAATCATAAGGCTGTAAAGAGACAAGTTAGCCAGTCCAAAGAAACCATTTAGAAAAAGAAATGTTTTTTTCTTTTAATTTTTAAGTATCACTTATTTATCTTCAACCATGTGAGATGTTGGCCTGTAGAGAGCGCTGAAGGATGACCTCTACAAAGCATTTTTTGCCAGTGACCCTCTTAGGATTTTGTAAAATCTAATGTCTATTCATCTGTCACCATTTTGCCAAGGTTCCTGTTATGGAGGAGTACTGAGAGCATTTAAGTCACCTACTAGAGTTCTGACACTTCATCAGCATTTAACATGTTATTTGAACAACACTAAAATGTATTGCACAAACATAGCAAGAGTTTAAGGCAGTGGAAAAGTTGAAAAGATACCAAGTTATTTCCTAACTCTGCCTTTGAAAATTCTATTTCTGGGAAGGATACTTAAAAAAAATAGCTACAGTTTCTATCCCCTGCCCTCCCAATTAGGAGAATGAACAAGATTTCACGGCTCTATAGCAGGCTGTCTGGGCTTCCCATGCACTAGATCCATTAGTTGTTTGCTGGAGGAAATAAAATTAGAAATGTTTTATTATGATTTCCAAATTACTGTGTAACAAATGCTTCAATAATCCTTACAGCGCAAAAAAGTCTGTTTTGCCCAACAAGCAACTGACAGCTTTCTAATGCAGTTACATTAAAGTGCTTTCCTGAGTGTGAGGCACTTTTTAACTAGCTCCTTAGGGCATTGTTAGATATCATTGCTTACAGCCACCGTGAGCCACTGTGCAATAATAGCGCTTCCCACTTCCTCCTGATCAGTCAAATACAAGAGGTGACTTTAAACGCAAGAAAAAGTCTCGACCAGCCAAGATACCAGATATAAGACTGTCTCTTTACATACAACAGGAGCCCAGAACGAAAGCACAGCCTTCTGGAGAAAGATGGCTCTCAGGGTACTAGAAGGAAATAAAGAACAACTTCTATGGGTGCCTTTTCTTAGGTTAGTGATTTAGAGGTGCTTGGAGTCATTTTATGATGGGAAAATAGTAGTTTCTTATTTTCTGCTTTAAGCATACAGTAGTCTAGTAAATGAGTAAACTTGAAGTAAATCTCAATGTCATCTTCACTAAAGGAGTGAATCCATTTAATCTAAACAAGAAAAATGAGGAATTAGAGATGCAACAGAATGCATATTTTTGAAGTAGGCATTACTAAAAATACTTTATTAGGTATTTATTTAAGAAGCTAGCTGTCATGAATTTTACAGCTTTCCCAAGTCAGAATTTGTGGAGATCAGATTCAGAAGGCATTAAGTTACCTTCTACAGTCAAAGGCACACAAAGTGCTCTTGTTGACTAAATCCTTGATAGCTATCAAAAACTGCATCCAAAGTTCAGATGCTTCTTTGCAACAAATCTTCTCGACACTGTCAGCTCTTACTGCCCAGACATACTGGGAGACTGCTAATAAAGCAAACATGAAACCTCAGCCAGTGTCAGACTGTCTTCAGGACAGAAGAGACACACACTGAGTCTGGAAAGCTCTGGTAAGACATGAGACCAATTAACCAAAGCTGTGTGACTACCAATGCATCATTTGAGAAAAGGAGTGAAAAATACCCTATTCCTCTTGAACAGATCCTGAAGTTTCCCATCCTGCCATGTTCTCTCCTGCTGGGGAGGGGATCAGCCGAGAAACCCTAGGCAACCTCCCAGCAAGTGCTGTTTGATACCCAAGTCTGAAGGCCGCCTTCTACCACAGTGACCCAAGGGACTGATGCTGTTTATCCAAATTCTGTCTGCTGCATTTTGTTTTGTTGTTTTTTCTTTAATTCCTCAAAGTCACAAGAATTGATCTACATTAAGGCAAAATTACGAAGATGAATATGACCTCTTCCCCAGCACTCAGCCCTCATAATAATACGGGATGAGAAGATATTGCAGATACCAACCAGAGCTAGAGGAGCGTGTGGTAGCAGAAAAGCAAAACATCAGGCAGTTTTGGAGAATAAGACTGATGTGATTACAACGTGATTGAGTTCTCCACAATGGAGATAGATGACCATTTACTTTCTTCATTTATCTACGCACATCTGCACTTTACATTTCAAGAAGCTGAAACTATTGCATCACCTCATTTATCTAAGGGACCAAAGGCAGCATACAACCCACATAGAAAAAAAAATGTGGTCCTGGGATATATGTTGAGCAGTTTTTCAGTAAATCTTATTTATTTCCTCCGAGTCCTCAATATCTAAAGCTTTTATGTATTCGTTATCAGCAACATGTCGAGTAATGTGATAATTTGACAAGGTTCTATTGAAGCAGCTTAGTGGGACATACAGTACTTATGCTGCCTGATAAGAAAACGTTCAGAAAGGTCATATCCTCTGTTGTATTCCCTATCTTTCTGGGCAGCAGCAGTTTGGGTTTTTCTGAAAACTAAAGTTTGAAAATATTCCTGGTAAAAGTGAGTGAAAAGCAGTTTGGTTGCATTAGCGCAATGATGATCAGTTGCTATTAATGTTCATGTTACTCTCTCAAAACTGGATATTAAAATAAAAATCCTTGCCAAAAAGTTAACTGTGTTGACAGGGCATGATTATGAAATGAGTAGCTGGTTAGCTCAGTGTAACTGTTAGACCTGGGGTATAACGGTAATATCCTACTGAGTGACTCCTGGAACAGCAGAGCAGGCCCCACCTCACCTGCTCACCTTGCTCCCCGACATCAGCTGCTAAATGGCGTAGCAAGTCAAATCAGATTTATAACAGCACAGACCAAGACATGCACCTTGACTGTGCCCAACTTGCATTTATACAAGTAGCACGGAGTAACTATTTTGAAAGTCTTGTCATGTTGGAGACCTACAGAGCTTGTTCTGTGCCACTTATTTTGCCGAACAAGGACAGAAATTGGGAAAATGGTGTGGTCAGATTTCACCGAGATCCAGAGATCATCTACTGCCTGAACAGATGGGTAATGCTTGGGGCTATCTCAGGACAAAGAAGAGGAGCAGCAATGCTCAAGCCCTTGGTAGGCCTCACAGCTGCAGGTTTACAAAAAGATACTCTGCAGCCATGTTTGTCACACATTCTCCTTAGCTGCAGTTTCTGTGGCTCCAAGGCGAGCTTGGCCGGACCAAAGACGTTCTTGCTATTCGGGGAAATGAACACAAGATGACAGCCCAGCCACCTCTGTCATGGTAACACCACCAGTTACAAATAAGCTGCTTCAGACCTGTAACTCTACTTCGGGCGCACACCATCTATATGTTATGAAGTATGATATTATCAGGGATATGGAGACACATTTAGTTTGCTGTGTAACTTAAAGCAGATGTGCTTAGTCACAAAATCTTTATATATAGGCCCACTACAAGTATTAAAAAGAACTATGAAAGGCAATTTCTCTAAGCAGCAATTTCTAGTAGTTAAAAGTCCTTTATGTTTTCCAACATGTCATGCTGCTTATTTCATTGAACAAATTGAGCTGATCAAGTCATCTTTATCATTACCTTCCTCAGTCACTTATTTTACCTTGTGCATGCAGAGCTCTTTCAAGTGAGTTTTACATACAAATACAAATGTCATTATTGGGCTTCATTAGATACAACGTTACCTTTAGATGAACTTGACTAAAAACAATGGTCTGTTTGTAAATCTGGATCACAGCTGGATGCCACAAGCAAAATAGTGAAATGAATAATAGGAGGAAGGGAAAAAGCAACACTATTAGACAAATAAAAGAATCATCATTTACATAAACACCTGCTCATACTTAAATCTTTTGAAAGACAATCATTTTAAATCCTGGTAAATGCTGCAACTCAGTTTGTTAAGGGTCAAATAAACTTGTTTTTTTCCCCTCACTCAGAATGCTGTTGGGATCAGAATCAGCAGATTAAAGAGTTGCTGTCAGCTGTTCTGCCTGAGGGAGGATTTTCCTTGCGATGAGATGAGGGGCTGCACTTGAAAAAATGAGAGAAGTGGAGGGATGAACACCCGTAACAATCATTTCTCTAATTCTGATTGAAAATCAGCCTGGCCATCAGTTCTTGGTGTATTTTTATTAAGTGTCACTTGGTGACAGAAGTCTAATTATTCTTCCTAGTGACAACTCTTATAAGTAAAACTAAAGTTTAATTCTTGGATGCAGTCAGCAAATGGCAGTGGATTCAAGATGGAGAGTGAAACACTGCCCTTAATTTGTGAAGTCAAGCCCTCTATGGCCACAACTACAAGTCAGTTAATCAGAGGTATCATCTCAAGTAATGTGGCAGCTTCTGCCTGCAATCAAAAGCTGCTTTCACACCAAGGTACAACTCCACATGAGCTGTAACTGAAGTCAGAGCGCCACTGTGCACAGCAGGGGATGGGGGAGCTGGCAGGAGAATTGTCCCATATTTTATTGGCAAATAATGATTTTATCAGATCAGAGGACAAATTTTAGCTCAAGGTGAAGTTGATATCATGCTTCTTTTGAAGATGAAAGGAAATGAATCTGACTTTGACTTTGTACCTGGCCCTCTTTGCAGCATCTCACCAGGATGCCTGGGACTTTAAGAATACGTAGATTCTGACTTGGCCTGAAATCTTGTGCTAGGGCTCACCACTGATCTTAAGACTTGAACTATCTGGCTTTTCAGCAACTTCATCCGGGGTCCTGTTGCGATAGTTACCTACTGCCTTGTTGTTTTTTAGAGCTTAATAATAGACAATTAAAATCCTCATAGCAATAGCATAGACACAGCTCCTATTCAATTAACAACAGTCTCTGTATGTTCCAGTGTTCATACTGGGGAAAAGAAAAAAAAACAGGGCAAACTATCCTTCTATTGATAACACATAATTTTATCATTTGCAGAATCCCTGCATGCAGCAAAATACAGAACTTAACCCTTAGTGTCTGAGTGGCTATTCTGCAAGAGAGTTGCTTAGTTCATTCTGCATTCTCTCTTGCTTAGCAAGAGGCAGACTCACTTGAAACCTTTCCTAACAAAAAAAGGAGGGGTCAGAGACCAACGTCCAAATTTATACTGGTAAGATGTTAATTTGGGATTGAAACTGTTAATAAACCATATCAAAGGCAATTTTAATCACATGAGGAAGTCTAATTAAATGAAAAGGTTTTCACAGGGAGTGTCTTTGACCTGTTTGTTCAAAGTTAAGACCAGTGATTGAAGTATCACCGCAGGGATTCCAGAATTTGAAAGCTTTGGGATTCCCCTCTGGCCACCTTTGATTCTTACTAGATTCCCTACCTCACGCAAAAACATCACAGAGGGAGATCTCCAACCTCCAGGCCTGAGTGCAGCTTTACTGCGAAGCTGCTCTGCTGTGCTGCCCACTTAGAAAAAGCAACCTGGAGCAAAGGACACAGGGCACGGCGGCAGGCAGCTCCTGCCATAGACAAAACCTCTAAGGAGCAGCTCCCGAGCACCTATACCTCTTCCCTGCCAAGGCTCCTTTCTGACTTCTGCATGCATTGGCAGATGCTTGCTGTCAGCCCCTGGTGTGGTGCAGAAAGCTCCCAGAGAAGAGTTACCTTTTTGTTTCCAAGCACAGCAACTTACAGCAGCTTTTGCTTCATACACTGCTCTCCCCCAGAGTATTTCCCATTCAGAGCAATAATCCTTAATGTCCCTCCCAGAGCACAGGTCCTCCATAATGAGAGAATGGTGAGGAGAAGAGGGCAGGGCACTGAAAGCTAGACTGCAAAGGAGATTCTGTGAAGGGAAAGGAAAATGACTGTAATGTTAAGTCTGATGCACACAGTACTTTTTTGAAGCAGAAACATGTACCCAGCTTCATTGCCCAAAAGATTGTCAGAAAACCCAGTAGTTGCTTAGCCTAGAAGTTTGCCCTCCCTCTTACCCCCACCCCATGCATTATAATGTTTTGATTGTATGGCAGGCTCCATCTACGTAGAAGGATCTTTTTGAATTTGTACAGCTCAAGAAAAAGGTAAGTTGATGGAAACAGATTCAATTTCTCTTCAAGGGGCCTTACGGACAGCGTAAATCACCTGCAAGATCCTGAAGATTTTTTGTTGCTTTAAAAATCTAAATCTAAATTTGAGAGAATCTCAGATTTAACTGAGTTTTTGAGCAGAGTGCTCAGTGGGTATAAATCAGCCCTGCTTCACCAATCCTAGCATTTGCACTGAAACTTGACGTTAAGGGATAGAAACCCAAAAGCACGGTCAGCCATCTTCTTAGGAGTTATGGCTCCTCCTCTGGAGAGGAACTGTCATAGTATGTTTGGAGAGCAGCAAGCACACCCAGGCTATGACCTTGACTAGGATTCCTACACCATTAGAAATATGTTAGGAGGCTCTGGAAATAACATTATTCTACTTAAGGTTAGGAATAATTTAACCTCCTAGAAATGAGTTCAGATATGCAATTCTTAAACAGCAGAAGTCAGGCACTGCAGTCATGTGTGCACTGTAAAACATGCTGTAGGTAAAAACTGTCTCCTGAGTCCCAGCAGGAGAAAGAGAAGAGTCCTGAGACAGAGCTAGGCTGGGAGGAAAGTCCCTATGCACAAAGGTTGGAGTTGTCAAGCAAACCTCCCTCAGTCATTCTTGGTGATCAGCTCGTACAGATAGGATGCAAGCAGGGGCCCTTTAATGTGCATTTCTGTGTGTATTTGAGGTTTCATAGGGTGTATCTCAAGGAATACAAAACATAAAGTTTTCTGAACATGTGAATTAAGAACCTCAGGGAGCAGAAGAGATATCGATTCGACACAGTATGCTGTTCAGTACAGAAAAGTACAGGAGCTAATCATCGAGGGTAGCTGCTTTCAAACGTGCATGAAACCCCAGGGTAGGACTTTCAGCACCTATTAGCAAAGCTTGTAGTGCTCAAACAATTGTCTCATTCATCTTAAAATGGCTTTACAATATTTAATTATGACAAATGTAGAAAGGGCTGAACACCTTCATCCTGACCAAGTGCGATGTAGGTCCTGCAAGCTACTGTTTGATAGAATCAAGTCGATCCTCAGTTTATAAAAACAGTAGAAGAGCTACAAGATTTTTTGTTTTGAAATGAGCAAGGGCTGTTTGGTTTGTAGTAAGGAGGAAAGGTCTCCTTTGTTATTTGTTTCTAAAGCAAGAACTAAATTAGAGACAAAACTCTAAACCAGAATTTTAAAAAAAAATGGGTCCAGCTCAACCTTATCTGACCTATGTTATAAATCAGTTTGTTCTTTCCCTCCAGAAACCCTAAGGAGATGGTTTCTGATGACTAGCCTCGAGTTTGGCAGGTTTCTAATAACATGTGACTGCCAGGCCATTTCACATGTATGTTTTTACATGTATGTTCTTTGGAGAGGAAAAGTGAAACGAGAGTGATGAATCCCTGAAGAAGGAGAGGAGGTTGATGATGGGCTGAACAGAGGAAATAAGGCAAACTATTCAGTTTTATCTTTAAACTATTTTTCAGCAGAATCAAAATAATGTTTTTTTGGTTTTTTTTCATTTTTACATTATTCAGAAATAAGTAGACATGAACATTGGTTGGGAATCATATACAGAAAAATTCATTTTAAAATGGTTCACAAAAAGTTACAAGCATGTGAAAACGGAAGCTTGGCAGGTAGCCCAAAAAACCTCAAGCACAGTACTCATTTTCCAGAAAAGCCAAAATAACACTTAATTCCATGCACTCCATATAAACTACACAAAAATCTGGATCTCTTCAAAAGAATAATCACCATTAACATGAAAGTTTAAAAAAATGTTCTCCCTCCTCTCAGTAGTTACTGTAGAAGTCAGTGTAAAGCTAGGATTTCTAAACATGTTTTAAAAACTTCAGAAAAAGAAAAGATGAGGAAAATGCACTGATGCAGTCACGTAACTCTCCACACCAACAGGGAATCATAGTCAATTTTCAAGCAGAATCCTATAAGGATTTCTATCAATTACTAAACAAGCTCTGAGTGCCCAATCTACTTTTAAAAATTGAATTAGATGCGCCAAAAAGCTGCAAGAAAAATTCCAGGCCTCTATATCTCCTCGCTTATGGATTGATAGAGCATCCATGAATCCAACCCTGTGCAGTGGCAAGGATCTGAGCATTCTACATTATTACTGTACTGTAGTTCATTTAATGCTGCAACTATAGTTCATTTAATGCTGTGCTGGCTTCTCTTGCATTTTCCTCATATAAAAGTTAAGTATCCACTACAAAAATGAATCATCTAAACTCCAGGTAAAAGCTATCACAGTATGAAAGTAGAGATCATGCTGTGAAAATGATATCAAATGTTATATAAAAAGAGCTATCCTGTTGAAAGTGTTTGTGGTTTGTAGTTTACCTCCTGTTAGCAGCTCTCTCTGTATTGATTTCAAAAACCTGTTCAGAAAGCTAAACTCAGAATTTTTATAAAAGTATTTGAAGAGTGCAGCCTGTTAACATCTTTTCATAAGTGAAAAAACAACATATATTAAACACATGTACACACAAACTACATTGGAAGAACACTAAGGTTGCAAAGCAAAGCACTCAGAAGTTTTAAGATGCCATAATCCTCTGTGCAATCTTAATTCAGACCCCACCCTGTGCATGTCCATAATGATACACTGCTTGACTGCACAGTGACCTCTTTCCCGGATGATCCCAACATCATTCATCCCAAACCAATACTTTGAATTTGTCCTGAGCAGCGAAGGAGGCTGCCTGCATACACAAGCTTCATTCGCTCATGGCAGAGACCAGGAAATGGGAGATAAATAAGGCAAAGGACTAACCAGGTAATGAATGGTCACAGGGTTAACTCTCTTGAGTTCTGCCCTTGCAGATTACAGCTGGTCTTCATCATTGGTTCCTACAAAATCTCAGGCAAGTCATTTGCGCTCACCTTCCTATAGCATTCATTATTTGTAGTATCTCCATTTTCTGTGTCCTGAGCAAGAGGACCCAAGAAAGAGGTCCGTATCATAGAAGACTCTGCACGCACCAGCTGCAAACTGGAGCCAGAGGGCAGCCTGTTTTGAATACATAGCACGACTTATGCTGTGGAGAGCTGGGAAAACATCAGGCCCCTGCTACCTCAGACTCAACCACCCTGCATCTCCTTTTCCCACAGGCAGGAGTAGGAGAGCCTCACCACTCATCTCAGAGCAAGTGCATTTTGAAAATAAATGTTACTGTTTGCAAAACAGGCAGCAATGAAAAACCCACAAGGAAATTAGTAATTCTGTGTTCAGTTTTGGTGTTGAGCAAGTGTGCAGTAAGGCAAGCCTAGGACTACGCGTGCCACAGTGAGAATAAAACAACTTAAAGCTGCACTCATTCAGCAAACACCTTCTACTTAGTGCACAGAACGATGCAGGGGTCCATGGGAAAAAGCAGTGTGTGACCATGTAATTAGAGACAGTATCAAAATGTATACACATAAGGGGGCCCAATTAAGGCTTCATGGACAGCATTATTCTTTTTTCTTTCTTTCTTTTTTAGCGCTTGGTTTTATTGCAACATTCATGGGTTTGTACCCTTTTATCTATAATTTCATAGGTTGTTAAAAAAAATACAGGAGAGAGAAAAAGAAAGCCTGGGGAAAAAAAAAAAAAAATCTATTGTATGGAATACCACTGATACTGAAATACAGGGCTGGCACTTCATGGTCCATAGCAGAGGCTTTGGCCACGTGAGCAGTAAGAGCAACGGCAGCCTGCACACAGAGCAGGCTGAAGGGAGGGCTGAGATGCACACAGGTGTCCCAGGGACCTGCTGCAGCACAGGATTGTGGGGCACCGCGTATCTTGGCTTTCCCTCTCAGGCCTAGAAATGAGTGACCTTTGGTTGCTGTCTACTACTTTCCATTACAAATACTTTTCTCTCATGTTCTTCCCCCCACTCCCATTCCTTGTCTTATGCCAATATTCTTGCAAATGCAACCTGAAACTCCTCCAGTCCAAGTTTCCCATCCCAGCCTTGTATTCAGCACTGTACTCAATGGCTGGTTTAGATTCACCTTAGTAGTATTTACTACTCCTCTTACTCCTATTTGTTAGCTCTAGTCTCTCTCCTATACATTAACCTGAAGTTCCCAATCCTATCTCTTTTCTTTCTGTCTCCTACCCCAACCCATATCCACACTCCTCCAATTTTCCTCTCATCTCTTACATCAATGGCAGTAATTTCCCCATGTGGAAATAACATGAGTTCTTTCTTGCTCACTTTTAGGTCCCAGTCTTAGCTAAGTCCTTTTACAGCTCCCCAGCTCTACAGTTAAGTAGATTTTCCTCCTCCATCTGAGCAACACTAAAGAGGACCTTGAAACCCCAAGAGCACCTCTGCGCTTTCAGCCTTGCTGGCCGGCACTGCGCTTGGAGCAGGGAGCTGACTTCCTCACCTCAGCATCCCCAGCAGCACTCTGCTCCAGGTAGGTATATGCTTGAACTTCCAGTGCTTGATGCCACAGTAGCCTAAAAATCTACAAAAAGTAATCCACAACAAGACTTTGCTCAACACCTGCAATACTGGAGTGTGCTGTACGGACAATAATTTCAGGGAATTCAGCTACCACCAAATCTCTACTGATCAAGTGAAAAAACAGATTTTTCAGTCTTTTCCCTAATGGATTTTCACTGGAATAACAAAAGATAATGATCCCACAAAATTTTTTAGACTGAGGCTGAAGAACAGTGTGATGGGAGCTTATCAAACATATACAAGAACACACAAAATGTACTTTGCCTTCTTTTTTTCTGGAAAGAATAGGAACTTTTTAAAAAATTTCAGACAGACAGAAGTGGGCTGATGCAGGCATCCAGAATAGAAAATTTCAGCACAGATAGCACTGAAATAAGAAACTCTAAGTAAGGTTTTAAAATAGGTCACTTACAACAACATTAACTGTTATGCCATTAGCTTCTTTTATTGTATGCATATACAGGGCTGGGGAGGAGGGGGGAAAGAGCTTGTATATGCATTTATAGACTTACATAAGAAAAAACAAAAGTACCTAAGCTAGGTACCAAGAACTTGTATTTGACATGACTTAGACCTGGCCTGAGATCCACGTGGTTCATCACATCAATTCAATATGCAGATCGATGGTCAATATACCAACTTAATGGAAGCCCAAGGATCACCTTTGGCTTGCACTATCAAAAACATTATTGGACTTCTAAGTAGTAAAGAACGCTGAACATGGATACTTGGGAACTCATGTCATAAATATGAATGAATTTTAGTTATTAACAAAAGTGGAGGGATCCAAGAAAATAGGTTACTTCTGTAGATACAAAGACCCAGAATATGCAAGTGCTTACCCTGCAGCCAGATGATCACTAGCATTTGGGCAACATAAATGTTCAAGAGACCCACTAGAGAGATGCCACATGGCCCCACTCCTGAGTATAAAAATGACAGCCGCTGTAGTGAAAGACAAATGCATACAGCAACTACGAGCTATTCAGTCTCTGAGTCAGGCCACAGCAGTGGCAGCTGCCTGGGCCACGAGACGCCAGGGGCCATCAGCTGCTCAAATGGGATGGCCAGAGTAGCTGCATATTGGTAGGACAGTGTTGAGTGGAGTGAAGAAGGAAGCCTGCAGAAAATAAGATGTGAATTCACAGGAGCATTCAGGCCACATCTTGCTACATCAAGACTCCACTTGCAGAACTGCTAGAGTATGCTGTAGCAATAGGACAGCAAAATTAACAAGTGTTGATTTATATAAGGAGCTAAACCAAATGAAGCAGTGGAGCTTCCATGCAGAAACAGACCTTAAGCATTTAGAAAAGCATGTGGTCTTCACCAAATAAGGCAGACAAAAAAGCTGCAGCTAACTGGAAATTTTCTGTATGTCAAACGCGTGCCCCAGAACAGGCTCCCCTTCGCTCCCATGATCTGCCTACAAGAACTGTATGTGCCTTTTCCCAGTGTATCTATTCCTTCTACCTCTCTCCTACCCAGCAAGGTCCCATGGCTAGCCAAGGAAGCTACCTCCAGTGAGCCCTCTGCTCCTCTGAGACATATGATCCAGACAGCAACTAGCATGGCTGCACAATTGGAACTGGGAGCCACCTCTCCTTCCCACCTTGCTGCTTCATCACACTACAAGAGAGCCAAGTGCTTAAATACAAAGGAAAAGGTCATTCATTTTCAGTAGCTTAGAGCCTCCATAATGCCCAAATATTTTATATATTACACAGACAGTATTCTGCATGTTTCCTGTATTAGAAAGCAAGCCATATGCAGCTATGCTTATAGAGTAGGCAGAGTATACATACAAATACCAAATGTACACCTACAGCACTAATTCCATTCTCCAAAACAACCACTTCTTAAAGAAAGCTATTAGGAGTTTGCCTGCTTAGAGAATTTAGGTATCACATCCTTGAAAGACCAGTATTTATTTAGGTCCGCATCTATACACCTGAAAATCACTTCTCTGCTCCTTCCAGATCTTGGAAACATCAAAATTCCTCAGCTGCTTCAATTATTTCTACTTTTAGCTTTGAAGTAGTTCTTCAAGCTTTTACATGAAGATGAACAAATTGGCATCTCACCTTACTGAAGCCAGAAACTCTCTGCTCCTCTGAAGAATTTGTCCCCCAAAGTATTCTGCAAGCATGCCTAATACCTCTTAAAAATCAGATTGCCCAGTAGATGCAGTATACAGGGTGACAAATTCATCCCCGGAACCTAGAAATCAAATGAAGCACAATGAGGATTCAAACAGCAGAAAGTCTGCAGAGGAGGCCGGGCTGAATCCAAGCAGAAAGAGTGTCGTCCATGAAGGTGGAAGGCTGCGTGCTGAGCTGCTGTGATTCAGTGCTCCATATGACCTACGAATTTGCAAAGGAAACTAGAACTACACAAGAACTCAATACAGATACATTCATAGATGTGAGGTTTGATACAAGGATAACTCAGTTCAGCAGAGAATCAGCAGGGATTTTTTTTCTGCGCTGCAGTTAGTGTGCTTCTCAATCTTTGGCACTACTGCAGTGTTCAGCGGCACCCGCCTGCAGAAGGTGGAGGGTTGAGAGAAAGAGTAACGTGCCCGATAGCACCAGGTAACACAGACGCTAAAGGAAATGGTGTTTTATCCGGTTAGCCACTAAGTGGAGCTACTAAGTAAGAAAGGTAAAAGAAACTTGTTTTGATTCTTAAATTGCCTTTGATGCTCTGGGAAACTCTGTTTAAATCCCCACTCGAAAAGAAAAAAGTTTGAAAGTGTCAAGGTACTCTCTCTAGTTGTCCTGGTCTCACTTCTGTACTATACTTAAGAAATGGTTGAATGATTTTATCTTACAAGAAACCATTTTATTCCAGTTAATTCCCAATCCTATTTCCAGTAATTGAGTTGTATCACACCCCACCATGTGCACCTACAAGAGCACGACCATGACTATCACTATTATGAGAACTCTACTACAGCCAAAGATCTTGAGGAGAATTCTCTGGAAAGCAGTTGGGGTTGCTCACTGGAAGGTCAGGAGATGAAGCATTAACTCAAAAATGGGACTGCTCAGCCATTAAGGTGTTGAAAACGCCACAGTGCTTTCTGACCAGAACTAGTAACTCTGCTACATCTAGGGGATAGGCTAAGTTTTTCCCTGGCTGTCACTGTGAATTTATCAAATGGAGCTTCAGAGGAATCCATTTTGTTCATCTGTCTTCCAGGCAGAGAGCTGGTCATCCAAGCCCAGTGTCAAGGAGAGAGCTCTGCCATGGCTGAAGCTCAGTCCTGGTAATGCCAGGGTAAAACAACCTGAAAGCAGTACCCGAATCCAGCTGCTGTGAGAGTGGCCTCTCACAGTTCCTCTAGCAGCAGCATGGAGATTCCTTCACCTCGCTCCCTACACAGCCAGTGGACCGAAATAATTTACTTCATGCACTGTGCTCATTTGCACATATGACACATTTGGCAGAGGTTTTTTGCAACATCCTCTACATGGGGCTGCAATCTTAGGGCTATCTTGAAAACTCCACTTTTGCAGAAAACGTTATCTATCAAGTGCCATTTCTCAGACTTAGCATGCTTCAATGGATCTATTTAATGTAGTGGATCCACAGTACCATATGATAGTTGATGTTTTTGTCTAAACACCGAAGAACTGGGGAACTTGGCCCTGTCCTCCCTATTCCCACAGCCACACAGCCATTACTGAAGTCACACTAGTTGCATCTCTCACCACAGCCATGAGGTGTGCGGGTAGAGCATATTTCAGGAGTAGCCCTCGGTGCTATAGCAGACCCTGTCTCTTGTCCACAATAGGCAAAGATCATTGACCCTCACAGAGAGCTGCAACTCTCTTGTATTTAGAGAGAAGTGGGGTCTTAAGGGAAATTGCATTTGTCTAGTAGAGAGGATGCAATACTCGGGGAGAGGCTTAATTTCATGTATAATGGGGACATTTAGAAACATCTCGTTAGATACATTGAAAGGAAGAGTAATAAGCAGAGTCACACATGGGCCTGGTTCAAAGCATAATGAAATCAGCTAGCACTGCAAACTCATTTCACAGTTAAGACAACATCAGGGATTGTGGTCATCATGTCTTCTCAGAAATGTCTCCTACCACAGTCAGTAGAAAGAAGATGTAAGAGCTGAGCCTGACTCAACGCTAAGGACCAAATTAAGGTGGAGTATTTCATTAGAAACTCAGTTATTTGTATACAGTTCTACACAGAATGTTTAGGGATGTGACTCTAGCTATTTTTCATGGGGTCTTTGATTAGTCACGCACTGAGCTAGCTTAATACTTTGTGATTTCCATACACACTAGTCCATGACAAGGCATTCAAGTCATGACTCCACTTAGCTAAAGAACATCCGCAGTGCATGTGAATGTACAGAAATGCAAAATAAGTGCCCTCTCCTTATTCTCACTTAAGGTGGGAACATGAGGAGAGTTCCTGAAATACGTTGCTGAACATATTCCCAAGTTTTGGGATTGGGCTTGGCTGCAATGCACAAAGGAGTATGTTTTCCTGTAATTATGCACTGCTCCAATAATGCCAGATCATTTATAAAAGCCCTAACTGGAATTACTAGATAGTTCATTGAAACTATTGTCTCTTCAAAGCTATTGTAGCACAATCGTCCACTGATTAATTGCACAGAGCAAGACTTTTGACTTTTAAGATCTTTCCCGAACATTCCCCTACAGTATTGCCATCAGTTCCACAAGATGCTAGCAATTTGGTTCATGAAAGATGGTGAAGTTAAAAGCTTCTTTCATCAAGATAGTTCTGTTAAAATTAAGTCGTGTGGTTCCCAAACATTAAAAAAAAAAAAAGATATTTCTCAATAGAGCTTTGTAATCTTTTCAAATACTAGAAGGTCACTTATGTTTTCAAGGCCGTTTAGCAAGGTCAGGTTGTAATGAGCTGCAACTACTTTATTTGTGATTTGTGGCTCTGAGGGATTAATTGTCCCCACTCTGTCTCATCCACAATCTAAGGCCGAATTGTCAAAATGATCCATGGCTTTCGTCCCCAGGCCCATGGTTTCATTATTAAGGTGCGTTCTAATCGATAGTAGCATTTTTAACATTTTGCCCCTTACATTTTATCAATCCTTATTATCTAATGACCAATACTGAACTGGCACAAGGTTTTTCAGAAACACACTGACAGATTACAACAGGCAGTCACATGCATTTGTAATTAGACTTCATTACCATTATAAGTGCTGAATGGGAGCAGAATAGAAAGGCAGAAGGAATGCACCCAGTTCACAGAGCTCGTCCCATTTCTTAGAGCCCCTGCATGAGTCTGTCTTAATTTACAAAAAAAAACCCAAAACACCAGAACAAACTCAACAACAAACATTTGGGATCTTTTTCAGATTAATATGTTCAATTTATTCCACTCCACTGGCCTAAGTGATACCAGAAGCTTTGAGAACTAGCCGGCCATCTAGAAATTATGAAGTTTTGTTTTGACAAAAAAAAGTCACTGCAAAACGAAGCAAGTCTGGTACATTTCTTGTTCTTAAATTTGATTATTTGAATTACTTTGATTCTTTGTCACAGTTTAATCTGTTCTCACGTTGATGAGGTAAATATGAACATTAATTTTCTTTTTCCCATCTGCTGGAAACTGGAACTATGACAGATAACTGCAACTCCTTATCTAAAATCACTACTGGTTTAGAAAGAAAGCTGAGGGGACAGATCCTCAGATGGCGTAAGCTGGCCTAGTTCCACTGAAGTCAATGGAAATACACTAATTTACATGTGCTGAACATCTGGCCCAATGGTGGTCATTAACAGAATATTGCCCAAGAGTAACATTTTCCAGGCTACAGAAGAGCTGAAATAGTTATTTTTAATACCATAGCGTTCATTCTCCCTCCTTTCCTGTGAGAAGGGAGTCCTGGGCTGTCTAATGAAATGGTATGCTCTGGCCTTCTGGCTTTTCCATTCAGGGAATGTGGCCACCTTTCCAACCTGACCTTGTCAAAGCAAGCAGCTTCCATCTCTGGACGGTGTGTTAAACTGCAGGCTACACACAAACACATACAAGAGTTTCACTAGGAACAAAACGTGACACTTAGCACTTGTTTTACTGACAAACCCAGAGCATGCAGTGATTCAGAACTGAAGCTAAATATGGTAACATTAAAGGAAAAAAAAACAAAAACATCAGTATTAGGTCCAAACTGAATTTTCAAACCCAAATCTGAATGAAGTACTAGTTTGTCCATTCTGAAAAATATACGAGTATTGCTGGCTTCAATAAGCTGAGAATATTATTTATTAAACCTTCAAATTTGGTATTTTTGCGAGAGTCTGGTCTGTATGCTTTCAATCCTTATGATCATTCTAGAATCTATTATTGATTTCACTTTTCCAAAGAACTTCTAGAGCTGGTTGGGAAGAAAATCTGTTAAACAAACTTACTCTGCACACACCCAAAATTGAGGAACGTCTGGCATGACTCCTTGATCTCAGCAGAGACTTAGCCCTGAATTCTAATACTGGTATCCTAAATTCCAGCGCAGTCAGCTCATTGCTGATCAACACAGGCAAGGAAGAAGCGTTAAAGACTTGAATGACGTAGCTTGACCAGCATCTCATTTCCTATCACAAATCGGCATTAACTAAAAACATATCACCAACACTATTTTTCAGCTATCCTAACATATTAGTGGATAAATAACTGGTTCAGACAGACTATTTCCAAGACCCAGCGGTGTTTTCTTTAAGATGATGGACCTCAAAGGCCCCAGCTAAAGCAAAGGGAGACATTTCTGCCCGTGGCAATTCCAACTTTAAAAGGATACTGCAATTTTATGAAGTTTTGCTCTTCAAATCTGTCCTGTTTGCACTATGTGTGGCTATGGCCTCATTTTCTCCAGTCCAAGGTGAAATGTTATGTATACAGAATAGTATGCATGACGGTATGAATACGTACTTTTGAAATACACAGTACGGTCCTATAAAAAGTTGCTGTGTTAAAGGACTGATATTTTGGGCTTATGCTGACTTGCGTTTGATGAAGACCACTCCAGTAGGAAGTGCCTAACTTCTCACCCTTTGGCCTTGCTGGACAAGAAAAAAAGAGACTGACCATTTTCCTGGAGAACACAGCGATTCTGCTTATCTCTCACCAATATTCTCAGAAAAGTCCAACAAACTGGAACGTACAGCAAGCAAACTTTCCTGCTTTGTAGAAAAGGCCATAGACGCATTTTAGTGCTGAGATTCTCTACACCCCACCACCGCAGTAACTAGTCAAAGTGTTTATCGCCAGGGCTTCTTGAATGACACCGACATGTTTCACAACTCACACTGTGCCTATGGATGAGGGAATTGATCCTCCCTTATTAGAAACAGCAACGGTGGTCAGAAGCTCTAGCCAGCACTAGATTGTATTTGTCAGGTAGCAAGCAGTTAGAGGTCATTAAATGCCTAAACCATCTATTTTTAAAGGATTTACTGCTCTTCCAGCCAAAAACTTGTTTCTGTTCTGTATCGCCAGTGTTTGTTCATTTCTATTTCTCTCTTTATAGGCAGATGTATTATATTTCTGCTATTGAGTTCTTCATTTAATATCATGGCAATGTACAGCAAAATTTTGCAGTACTTGCAGCGGGGACCTTATATAGAAATTAGGCAATGATGTTCAAGAAAAATGTTGCAATAAATCAACTTTGCATTCAAAGTTTTTCCCATAATATGTTGTTGATTTTTTTTTTTCAAAGCTCACTTGGAAATATATTTTAGACACATGCTAATGAAAGACAAATCCAATCAGATGGGGAGAAGAAAATAAAGAAAGTAGAAACAAGGTAGGTGCTGTTTGAAGCAAAACAAAACATGTTTGGTAAGTTAATAATACTAGAAGCTCACTTTATACTGCATTCCCTTTATGAGGCACAAAAGGGAATACTATACAGAGAACATCAATCCATCGCAGCCAGCAATGTGAGTTTTGAAGAGCATTTTGGGTAAAGATAACCAAGTGTACTGACAAAGATGTCTGTCTTTCAAAGAGGTTATCCGCTAAGCACAGAGAATGAGATATGACAGTTAGTACCCATGCAGTAAGGTGACTTTTATTAGTCCTTATAAATTCACCTCTGCCTCCTAGGCTTTGTTCTGAAGCCCTGACACCCACATGGATGTGCTGGGCCTTTCACTTCCAGGACTTTCTTACTCCTACCAAAGCATGGCAAATGAGAATGAAGTACACACTTTACCTGAAGTAAAACACTAGTGTAAATGTACTCTTAGAGAAAATTCTCAGACTTAGAAGGAAGACTGCCATCATTTAAATACTGCCTTCACTAGAATGACTAACATAAGCAGCTGTATGTCCTTCCATTTCACTTGTCTTGTTTCTTCAAGAAAATTTCCGTTGCATATGCTCGAGTCACTGTCTGTTACTAACGATAGATTTGAATTCAACAAGAACAAGGTAATTAGGCCAGCAGCCATGCTGTATCCAATTTTTCCAGGATTTCCAGGTTAACTGTGTCAAGTCTGAGCATCCAATTTCTACACCCAAAAATGCTCTTACTCTTTAAGCTCTTTTAATACTGTTTAAACATAAGGCATTATTCTTCGCTATAACTGATACAGATAAATCCACTTAAACAAGGAAATAATTTTAAGAGGAATTTATGGGAAAATAATCACATGCAGTCACTGAATCACCACAGAAGAATTAGAAAAAAAAATTCCATCAACAGAACATTGGGATAACATCAGAAAAAGACCAAACTTTCTGGTGAATCCAACAGTGATGAGTATTTTCTCAAAGTGACAAATATTCTAACTCTTGGAGGGTCCACAACAAAGAAATACCTGCCTAGTGATGTCGCAGCCTTCTTAACAGGCTAACCATGCCATCATTCCTGCAAAAATTACCATGTCCTTGCATTAAGTGAGCTTCTAAAACAGTTACTCAAACTAGCTTTTCAACAGCCTGAGAAATTTCACTGGACGTCAGGCCCTTAAACACCTCTTAAACCCCATGCAAATACATATTATTTTCAAAGCATAACAGTGCTGTGACTATTCTGGAACTGAATTCAGGAAGATGCTCCATAAAACTCAGAATATATATGTTTTCTGATCATGGAAGTCCTGGAAGAAGGCCATCAAAACTGCCACTGCATTGAAATTCAGAGCAGCTAGAGAGGCTCCAATGTATGTTTCCATATAAACATTTTCCAAGTAAATAAGTTACACTCCAAGTGAACCAAGTCAAAAATAGGTATACGATATTACCTGCCAGTCATCCCATTCCAGGGAAAACAATCCCTGTTTTTTAGTTAAGGTAAAATGCTTTTCTCTACTCTATTGAAAGAAATATTCCACTCCCCCAGTTTTCACTTGCATTAAAAGTAATGTTCTTATTTCAACAGTTTTACCTGCCTCCAGATTGCAAATAGTAATGACCACAGAAATACAGGGAAGTTTGCCTTTTCACAAGATTAATACACTCTGTTTTATTCAGTTTTGTTCATCTTTCTGATGGAGGATTTTCCCCATGAATTGAGAAGTCCTTGCATGATAAGAAATAGATTCAATAACAGTAATTAGAGAGCCAGACTATATTTCAGCTGTTTTTCTATGCGGTCAAAAGGTGCCTTATAACAGCAACATTATCACATACCTGTATTAAAGTCAAGCTTTTATCAGTTCTTAAAGCTCTTACACAGAAGAGACTGAATTCTGTTCTAGTTCTTTTTGTGGCCACTCATTTTCAACGGAGAGAGATGATAAGAGTGAGGAACAGTCTTCAAAGATTATTTTTGAGGATTTAACACAGGGCTAATTGAAAAGTAAATGTTGGTGAAGCAGCCCACTGTATGGAGATGATTCTGTTGAGCGTTTTTACCAATGCAAGACTTCCTCACTGAAGTCTGGGACCTCCTTTGTCAACGTGGTTGTACACAGAAGATCGATTAGCAACATGCATGCGACTCCCAGCGTGTGCTAAAACTACCTCATTTCTGAATTGTTCAAAGAGGGACACAGAGTATTATACAACATGCTTGGTTAAATTTAAATTATATAATGGTTTATTGATGTTGTCTGTTCAGAGATCCTATTGCTATTGCTAAAGTCAGCGCACAAATCCAGTTCAAAGCATGAAGCTTGCCTTCTATTCATTTTCCTCTTGTTTTCTTGGTAAATTACAAGCAGCTAAAGTTACACACATATTTCTCCATAAAAGAGTATTTGGCATGGTAGGTAATACTGGGCAATGTTTAAATAAGAAGGGACTTTGTTTGTGGACATACAAGCAAGAGAAGGTATAAGTTTGTATCTTCCAGAGTTGTAAAAGTTTAAGATTTCTTCCTATATGTCTGCTTGGACTTTTTTTTTTTTTTAGAAAGCAAAATCCTCTGGTACATTCAAGATGCTGGGACAACCTATGTTCTATTTTTCAAATTTGTCAAAATATGAAAAAATAATTAAAAAAATGGATGAAGGAGGGTTACAAGTATGTTGAACCATTGAGCCACTTTGCCACATCTATGACTGTCAGAAAATTCAGAACAGTCTGTAACTGAAAACATCAGCTCAGGTATAAATTCACTGAACCAGTATGACCTCAAGCACAAAGTTCTAATTATTATACGCTTGGCAGGTTCTCTGAACAACAGAAAATATAAAAGAAGTCGTAGATACTACTGGGACTTTTTCTATCCTTCCATATCTGGGGATTTCTGGCAGAAGCAAAAAGCCCTCTTGCTCCTGTTATGCTCAAATTAGTTTGTATTTACAGTAGTTCAGCATGAAAAGTATCCCGTGACCTAAAAGGTTGAAAATATTCTACCACAGTATAGCCAAATGCTCAGGCCATTTCCTTTTTAAGCAAAGGTCTTCTGATTGTTCTTGTTTTAATGATTTGTAAACTACACACAACCACAACTTCTAAGTATTTTCATAACATCATATCTTTCCTGGATTAACTCTGTTAATAGCAAGCGTTATATAAAGCAGCACCACCATTCATTCTCATATCCTTCTCAATTTTTATTTATTTTTTTTTTTTAAACAGATGTGTTCTGAATTACAGCAAGGATTTTGATTACAAATGTAGCTAGGTGTTCAATTTCACAGTCGTTCTCCACGACCAGCGTACTTTGCCAGCCTTTAAAAAACTCCCTCTTCTCCCACTCAGTTCCACTATGCTTACTGGGCTAACAGGGTAGCCACTACCTATCCACACTCTGCAACACAACAAATGGGGAAAGGAAATTTGGGCAACACATAATAGACAGTCATCTGCTTTTGAAGAAGTGCCACAGCAACTTTTAACATCAGCAGAATGAAACAGACCTTCATTTTTAAGATTCCACAGGGAAAAAACCCAGGATTTTCTTTTTCCAATTAAAATAAAACCACCTACTACCAACAAATCTAAAAAGGAAACAAACACCTAAAATTATCATTGGGATCATTCTGCTTGGGGACCCCCAGAATTTCTCAGTCAGACCTTCCGAATTCCCTCCAGAAACAGCCCCACAGGAGTACCCTTGAGGGAGCTGTTATTCAACACTAGTATGGCTTGGCAGAGCCTGTCCTTATTAACACATGGTGAGATTCATCTAATCTAGCTTTAGACATCAAAAGGTTAAACATTTAATTCTGAGTTTGTCACTGTAGGCTTTTCCACAGTCCATGGAGAGAAACAGGCATCTCCAGGGGACAAGTCGTCTGACCTGCCTATTTTAGGCTGAGATGAATCACTCTCTGAAGGTGCCCATTTTTCCTCAATTGACTGTAAAGTAAATCTAGGGTGACTTCCCCAGGCTTTGATATCTGCATTTCTGATATCTTGGTGAAGATATCTGAATTTTACCCACAATTTTCAGAGCTCAGACCCAGCATCTCTGACAAATTAGCAATGTTAAGCATCTGTTCCTTGACACTGAAATTTTCACACCAAACTCACACATAATACGTCAGTTAGCTTTCACAATCCTGTCCTTTATGAAAACACTGCCTTTGTTTTAATCAGTCATAGTTTCAAGCCAATAAGTTGACACAATAAAAAAAAATTAAAAGGCAAAAATGAGTTTGACTCTGCTGCAGTAATAATGCTTTGGTTTCTTCTGTCCTATTCATAGCTGACTTCCATGAGACAACTTTTCTGAATCCATCATTGAAGCACTTTCGGTACAAATACTTTTGTTATTATAAACCAAAATGTAACAAGCATATTTCGTCAGTAACTACATTTTTCTGCCCAACCTGTCTGACACAGAATTTCAGGTTTTAGTTTTAAGCCTTCGTAGCAACATACAAATTAAGTGCAGACACCATTGAAAGAGAGAGAAATTGTTCCTTGCATCTCCCTTTCACAACAGAGGCCTTCCAGCTATGCATTTTTCCCATGGGATAAGCTAATATTACAAATTCAGAAAGGTCCTTTCAATTATTATTTCTGGACAAATGACCCATTAGAGCAATACTCACCATTAGCACTATACTCATGGATATACACTATACTTTAAGGTTAAATGAGCCCTAAGATGGAGTCTAACCCATGATCTGTCAGCATTTAAGTTAAATGACAGTCCTATATGTTTTCCCTTTAATGACAAATTCTTACTGTACATGTCTTTTTCCACCGATGTATTCCCATCTGTGTCTCCCACCAGATCTGAACTAGCAACATTGTTTCTGTAATACATAAACATAAAATGTTCCTTTAAGTATTGTATTACCACCTTGTTTACTTCAGGTGTTTTGGATGTTTTTTCTTGTTTTTAAAAAAAGTTGTAGCTAATAAAATCACTGTTAGAATAGTAGTTAAAACTGTATACAAGAAAAAACAAAAAATGGGAAAAACAAAAGGAAAACTAAAATTAAATACTCTGTTTACTACTAATGAGAGCTCCTTCATGATCGTGTTCATTTTTAATATATCACAACTATTATCGCTAAATAAAAGAAAATAACTTTTGGCACATGACCAGCTAAAACAATCAAAAAATGTATCAGCTCCGTTCAACTCTATCCATTTATTTCAGTCTGCCTAACCTACAATATCACTCTATACCATGTTGCTATAATGCAATCTATTTGCTCAACACCGCGCCTACAGCAGTCACTCAAGTTATTAGGTATCTGATTACTGATCTTCTTGCAGTTACCCTGTGGCAGGTTCTCCTCGCCGGCTCAGGCAAAGGCAGATCCCGGACCCCAGTGTGCGCAAAGCTGTGAGTAATGCTAGCTCTAGCCGGCTAACGGCAACCGGAACTGTCATCTACCAATTCCTATTCACCTCCTGAATTTTAGCACATTTTAAACAGTTGTGCTTAGCTACCTGCAATCAGGTGCTACACTTAACAGGACTTTTAGGGAAGCACTCTGCAATTTGTTGGCCACAATTCATAACAGTCCCACAAAGGAATGTAGTTAAGCATAGGCTTAGCTGAAAGCCCACGGCTGATCTCAAATGGGAATGGCATGGTGTTTTTCTCAACAACAAACACAGCAAGTATTCTACAGAGAGATCTAAAACATAAATCACTAACAATTTCTTTCCCAGGCAAATGTTTTTTTTAGCTGGCCACACCGTTATCACAGGGAATCACTACCACTGTGTGCTGAAGTTAGGAGACCGGACAGAACAAAAATAAACTCTTCATTTACTTAGATAGCTAAAACATCACCTATTACGTAGAAGGCAACACTGCCAAGCACCGTTCTACAGCACAGCCTTCAAAGCAGTCAGAAACTTCCCTGAGGAGCAGGGTCCAGCAAACTCTAATTGTCAAAGCGGTACCTGTGCTATCTCTGAGCATCAGGCTCTGGCCAGTCTCAAAAGGCACAGGCACCATACCACTTATTTAGCGGATCCCGTATTACAATAATCTCTGTGCTCCTTAACAGACCTATCAGCCGAATTCAACATAAACAAAACTTAGATGACCAAGCCTGAAAGGACTGCTGCTCACATCTGACATCTACGCGTTCCCAAATCCCTCAGCTCTGTTCTGCCTCTTGGAGAAGGTGTTATATTCTCTGAGAACTAAGGCACCATCAAATATTTTTCTTAAGAAAAGCAGCAACTATTTTGTTCATAGCTTTATTTTTATAGATGAGTTTAGGTTTGATTCCCCTTCATACTCTCAATACAACAGTAGCTAATGGCCTAAAAATTTCAATTAAAAAAACCCCCAAAATGTATTGTGTTTCTATTATACACAGCAAAAAAAATAAAGACTATGTTTCAGGAGGATGGGGGCAAGATGCAAGAATTGCTTTTCAAATGCAGTGAAAGTAATAATTCTGCCATTATGCTGAGACCTTTCACAGCAGGACAAGTTTTTCTTACCAAGATATAAAGTCCTGAGAAAGTAGATTTATATGGGGCATGGTGACACTAATTAGAAATCCTTATGAGTGTCTGTAAAGCACAGTTAAAGGGATGAGTCCACAAAATTAATCATGGGCATTTGGAAATGTTTACCCACATACTCCTTGTTTGGTTAAAGCCAGTCAAATTTTAGGAGCAGGTACCTAGTTTTTAATATCCCTGTAAAGCTCTTTGTTTTGGGTTACTGAGGAGAGAAAAGAGGCGGCAGTATATGCCAGGTATACACATCCTATAAATCACACCCCTTGGAACCCTGGCTCTTGTAATAAAATAAAATGCCTCGATATAAAATTAATAGTGACTCAGAGAAAATACTTTTTCTGATGGGTGTTGGGAGGTACCGGCACAAATGAGCTAATGATCCCTGTTAAAGTTCCAAAAGAAAAAGGTCAAAAGCAATTTGTCCCCAGTTCCCTCTTCCTCTCCCAGTCCAAATTGCTTTCATGCTGGTAATACCTCAACAAAAGTAAAGATGTGAAAAAAAATTTGGCCCCACTGAGATCAATAATGAAGTTTCCACTAAACTTGCTGGAGACAGGATTTCACTTGTGGAGAGTAAAAGATCGTCTTAAATCAAGGTTTGGTTCCACTTGGTCAAGTCTGAGATCAAGCATGTTTATAAAGCGATGACTGCAGGATACCCAGAACTGACATGTTCCATGCTATGATTTTCCTGTGCGTGCTCAGGAAAGCAAGGTGTCTGTTTCAGGCAGTTTGCAATCTAAAACCAAGATCTGCAAAAATTTATGACCAAACTGCCCTATTAAAGAAAAAGTCACCTATCATAGGAGGAAACATCGCACTTGGTGGGTGGAAGCTGTTCCCAAATGAAGAAGAAAAGACCAGCTACTATTGTTCTGCTGCCTAGAGTTCATAGAAACATTTTATACTGGAGGGTTCTTATGTGCTTCACTGAATAATTTTCAGCCCTATGAAATGTTATTAAAGTAAAAATTTCACTTAATATGAATATATGCAAAATACAACATTTTTTCATGCAAAATGTATTCACTTATATTGCTTAGGAGAATGACAATATATTATTCTAGACTATCGAGTCTAGAATTCTGCTCCACAGAGTATACAAAACACTTAACAGCAGAGAAACAAAAGCCCTATACACTTCATACATCACCAATGTTAATTATGCAATGCTGCAAAAGAAGGTAAAAAAAAATCCAAAAACCTTTCTGTCCCTTAAGCTTTCAATTTGCCCTATTTTTAGCGTGCACAACTAGAAATAATTTTACCATGTTTTCTTGAATGTTCAATAAAAATGCAAAAATATAAAATCTCCATATCTGAACAATAAGTTAGGTTGATGTTTACTGAACAATACTTGGAATAGACCATAAACAGGAAATACATGAAGCATATCTTTTTAAAATAATTCCAAGAAAACGCTAGATTCTGTAGCTTTTGAATGGAAGTGGACAAGAGACTGATGGTTTTCCCTGTAGAGATGCGATTCTAACATCTAGGTAGATCATCGTGATAGTTGCTTGCCTCCCTTAATAAGCAAACCTGGCAACTTCAGGACCTGACCAAACAGGCATCAGTGACTATCAGCAGATGAAAGAAATCACCATAGTCTTTTTCAAAGATCGGCTATTAACCAGCTTCAATGACTTTCCAGGCAGCCTACCTGGTTTGTTTGCAGCTTTAATACACTGGTGGCTACTTATGCAAAAAAGGCAAAAACTAATTAAATTTGTTTATGTATGTTATCGTGTGGAGCACTCATTTCCAGACATCAAGCTATGAATCATTAAATAACTGCTAAATTGGTCTCCTGGGATAGATCATGCCTCAGAGTTGGGCAGGCCCCCATCCCACCAAAGCCAGGTGTGCTCCGCAGTGAGCAGGCATTAAAACTGCTTTAAAGGCCATGATTTGGGTACGAAGCCAGGTCTCACACTGTGAGGTGAGTGGTAGGAAATCATGAAAACAGTGACAGCCCTCCTGTCAGAGTTACTCCTCTGTTTGATTAATGAGGGCATTTGAAAGACAATTAGCCAGAGCAGGTTTGGCTGCAACTAGCTTATCAATCAGGCACCCTCTATTCAAAGCACTAGTGCCTGCCTTTGTTTTTTGTTGCAGAAGAATTGTATCAGTAATACACAAACAACAAGGGACCTTTACATGTTATTTAAAAAGAGGAGAACAGGATATAGCAAATCACAACTGAAACAGTAAAAAAATGTTTTGTAAGCCACAAGCCACTGGTTACTGACAAATCATCTCTGCAACTTTCACATCACTGGATTTTTAGCTTATGCATGGTGAATTCAAGGCTGCACAACTACATCAAAGACTTCCAAGTTTCACAAGGGCAAGTTTAAACTCAGTTTTCAACAACAATGAAACCCAACTACAAATGATCACATCTGTAACAAAAAAAAAAAAAATAATTCTTTCATTGGAAAGCCTGTGAACCCTACTCTCCAAGCCTCAACATGTTTCAAATATGAACTGTTTCAATTTTTAAAAAATTAGTTTGTTGCAATAATTCATCAGTTTGATTAATCCATTAGTAACAAAACCTTATTGCTTTCCAACTACCAGCACAGTCAGAATTTAAAATAATACTGACTTGTCTTAGGCAGCTGCTCTCCCAGGAACATGTTTCATGTTTTGGTTTAACTGAGAGCTTTGCTTCAACTGGGGTAGTCCTTGGCCCCATGTAAGTGATCAGAAATATCCAATGGATTATTTAAACCATGTCATCGCTTTTCCTGAAGATTTGCATTTCCATCAGAACAGCTTTTATCAAACTAAGACAACAATGATTTTTGCCTGTGAATGAGTAAAAAACAAATTCCTGACTAACGTACTTAAATTACTCAGCCACTAGATCTGAATAAATCCAAGACTGAAAGGGTAGGATTGAGACTGAAGTGTGATGCACCACTTTTCCTTCCAGTTTACAGTTCATTTTCCCTGGTAACACCAGATCAGAAGTATTTTTAATGCATGACTAGTGTAGTACTAAGTGGATATATATGCGATGCTAGGAGGCTAATTTTTTTTAACCTTGCTATAATCTGTTTCAGAAGTAAGCTCACAAAATACCTACATTGTGTGTGTTTGAATATGGAGCTAATAAAATAAGAGGCAAACTAATGTCTGATTAGATTAGGTAGAGCACAAAGACAGAGGGAGCTTCAGCATAGTAAAAAAAAAATCCTCTCTCAAGCCTCCCTGTGTTGGAGTTATACGATAGTCCAGCACGCATGGATAGGGAACTATAATTGTTTTTAAAAATTGGGAACAGTTCCCACTGAGAACACACAGCTTGTCACAGGGTTAATCTGCAAAATCACTTTTGTTAAAATCTTTCTTCAGCCACCTCAGTAAGCCCCAGCGGTGGCACCCACAATGGGAGCACTGTTGTAAACTTGCCACTAGCAGTTTATAGCAGTTTATACCCCCTGGCCCTGATCCAGGATCCACTACAGAAAGCCCAAGACTCTTTCAATGGATTTTAAATTGGTCCCCGCACTCCTCTAAGTTACAAAGGTGGTAATGAAGTATTGGGAGATACCAATAGAAAAATAAAATAAAGAGGATCTAAGTAGGTGGTGGATAACCAGTGATTCCCCCTGTTCTCACTGAGAAAGAGTGAACAGTTTCTCATTTGTCTATGGCTGTAATTGTAAACAAAAAGGGGCAAAGGCCTAAGTGGTGGGGCAAGGCTCCTGTCTGTGGGTCAAATTCTTCCCGTCCCCGCCACGGGGGCAGCCCTTTCATCCCGCTTATTAGAAACAGTCTCTGGCCCAGGCAAACCCCTGGCCCGCACCTGGGCATCACTGAGGAGAGGGCTAGTTGGCATTGACAAAAACCATGCTGTAAATGCGGCAGTAGTGAAGCCCTATGAACACTTGCAGTGCTGTATTCAAGGCCATGCCTGGTCTTGCTTAGTTTACTAGTGCAGCCATAGCTACTTTATTCTACTTTACCTGGATTCAGGACACACTAATTGGCTCTTTGCAAGAGAGTGGTAAATGCTATGACTGTGCTTCAGCAAGAAAGTGGGAGTGCTGGGATAAATGCAGGCTATAACCTGCACCACTAGCTTGTGATCATTTCAGGGTAGGGGAGATCAAGTGGACAGAAATAGGTCCACTATTTTTATACAGATTAATACAGACTGCCAGCTTCTTCCAAATAACAAAAGGTTAAGAGGACCCTGGGCAAGTGACAGAGACATTGGGTTTTGTCATCACCTCTAGGAGAACAATTGCCTCTTCTTCCTCTTATTCCTCAGAGTCAGAAAGCATCCAGACACTTTGCTTTCTCAGCAGTTTGAGGAAACAATGGCATGAACAAGAAAAAATATCCTGCAACGTATCCCAGGTATTTCAAATTTGAGGTTGATAGATGGTAAAAAAAAAAAAAAAAAAAAAAAAAAAGAAATTAGGGCACTTCACAAAAGATAGATTCTTGTGTTTCCCATCACTGACCCACAGCCTAGCCACGGCCATTTGCCTAGCTGGAGAGAACAGCCAGAAACACCTTTCATAGAAAACAAGCAGAAACATATATTAAGCAGAGATGATTAGACTACAGGTTTGACTGTTACATGGCTTCAGATGTGTTATCTACTTTTCTATGATGTCCATGGAGGATTTTTGCAAAGTATTCTGTCTCAAAGGCTGAAACCTAAGAAAGACTTTAAAGAAAGCGTCAGCAGTTATGGTAAAGAAACATGTCTTTCCCTAAACTTCCCAAGGCATCAGACTGTTTTTGACACACGACTGCGGGCATCTTCTTTCCCCTACAAGTTCCTACATGTTTCCCTTATTGGCTTACCCTTCTGGAGCACGCTTAGGGAGACTTCCATTTCAAATTCAGGAACACTGAAATCTTTGGTGAAGAGCATCACATGTTAAAAATGTGCTCTGCTGCCTGGGTCAAAGAACCTGGGCAATTAGAAGCAGCAAAGAAAATTTGCCCCTCCAAATACGCTGAACAAGATGCAATATCCACATGAATATGTAGGCTTTTCCTGAGGGGAAAAAAAGTGAAGGCTTCTTGTAGCCATGATTAAAGGAATTTATTCTTTCAGTGGCTATTTATTTGAACCTATGGCTCAAGCTTAGTAGTTTAATTGACTTTTATATATTTATATTTTTATTTATGAAGTCAATCCTGATCACAAGGTGCATAAAATGACCTTGCATCCTTCCTTCTTGTGAAAAGTTGGAGAAACGCTATCTGTCTAGGACAGGCGGTTTTCACCCAGGTGAAAATGACAGAATATGCATCTTGGTTGACATTCCATTAACTACAGTTTAGAAATTCTACCTTAGCACTACGCATTTTTTAATGCAAGTAAAGTTTACCTTGCTAATTGGTTCACTAAGTAACAAACACATCATTGTTATTAAAAGGAGAAATGAAAACTTGCTGACCTAACATCCATGGCTATGATTATTGTTGTCAATTATTTTACATTTGGAAAGCTAAACAAATGTTGTCTGTAAAAACTAAATACTGCCCATTTGGCATTACTTCAAATTAGCTGTCTCACAGTGCTTATAGCATGCAAATTAAATGTCCTGAATAAGTATTAATCATCATAATAGGCTAATTATTGTCAGTTAGCTATTGAATAACTTAGTGACTACACCTTGCAAATAATTTGGGAAAAATGTTAAGAAGATTCTAGCAAGAAATAAACATTAGAAGTTTTAAGAGTAAACAATTTTTAAGACAATTACACACCTTATTTTGACTAGTTGGAGTATTATTCTGGTTTTCCCATGTATGTAGGCTTACTGTCTTTCAGTAAACTATATTTAGTCCAAAAACATTTTTGTATGAGATGTCTTTGCATCTATGTCACTGAAAAAGACTTGCTGATTTTAAAAATGTTAATTAACATGTTAATAAACAGCTAATCTTTGTCTTCTCTGGCCATGCACATGGCTACCACAGTACGTACAGATAGCAAGGGACTTAAATGTTTTACACAGAACTAAATGTTTTAGAAGGGATAAAGTATACATGAATGTAAAACTGCTACTTGGAGCCAGTATGTTAGGACCTCAGAGTATATATTTAATAAAGGAGTGATACATTCTTGAATGTAAATGGATATCCAGTGCTTAAATGGAACTGAAGCACTTCTATGAATATACAAATGCCATTCAAAATTAAGTCTTAAGCATTTATAAATATCTTTAAAACAAACTTGCAGTCAGGTTTCAGATAGGCTGGCTGGTATTTACAGCATTTATGAGGAAGAGCTGCCTCTTAGTAGATTCATTTATATCCCCCTACATAACACATTTGCCTCATTTACTCAAAAGGTTTCCCCAAGGTGCTCACTACTGCAATATTCTTACACTGTCATTAACGTGTTCACCTTCAGATTGCCTGCAGGACTGGGAAGAGGTACTGGCCTTACTTTACAAATGGGAAACCAATGCACAGCATATGATTTCTATGTCCCAGGGGAAATCCACCTCAAGAGTAGAGATCAGAACCTCCTCTTCCTCACCACCACCACACCTCCCAGGATGTTAAAAATGGCTCAAAGTCACGCAGAAAAGCTAGGTGAAACCAATAACAGCTCCAGGACACTCGAGTCTTCCTTTACTTCCCTGACCACAGACCATCTTAGGAGAATGCTTCTGCACTTTTTTTTTCCCCTCCAAGAAATCCTTGTTTTGTACCTTGTACCTTAGTTTTTCTGCTTTGTAACTTTCTGCCTATAATACTGAGCTAAAGAAGCATGAAAGACAATGACACAGACAAGATGCCTCCAAAGTTAATACAAGGGGTCTGTAAGAGAACAGTTAGCAAAGTATTGATTGGGCAACACAGAGTTACTCAGTTGTAGGAGGTAAAAGTCACTTCCCAGACCGCTACTGCCACATCCAGGGATCCCACTGGCCTTTCTGAGCACATTTCCCTAGGAGCTCCAGTTCAGCACTCTTGCCACTGGGACCTCAAAATCTTTTAAGACAGTGACTTTCACAGGGTGCAGTTGCCATTTCTGTTGACACTTGTCTCCTTTGTGCAACCTTATACTTGTGCGTGTCAAAATACATTTTATTCCAAGAAGGTAGACTATGTGATATGAAGTGATAAAAACCTGAGGATGCCCTCCCTCATAATTGGTCACCACTCTTTGTCCAAAACTTTTCTTGGCCAACTTACTGTGGCTTGGTGTCCAGTCACTGAAGATGACACCAAACACTGCCAGAATCAGTCTCAGCAGAATGCCATTAGAAATGTCCCACACAGGAAGGATTAGTCACCAAAAATTATTTTTTGGCATCTGCCAGTGAGGCCATTTTCAGTTTGTTAGATACCACAGTGACAGCGTGAAGTGCTACTGTTCCTCTTAATTCCAACATGGCATTAAGATTTTTTTGAAACCTAACTACTCTATGTCTATACAGTACATTCATTAGATTTGCAAACACTTGAGAAAATGGAAAGCTTCTTTGACGTCTTTTCGTCATAAAACTATGCTGACCGCCATTAACTAGGCTCCCATTCTGTAATCCATTATTATTGAATTCACTATCAACTTTTCCATTACTTTACCTGCAATCAATAGCGAGCTGACTAATCTATACAGATCAAAACCATTCTGCCTGCAGTTCTAATATTAGCACAATATTATCACTTTTTTTTCTTTTAAATATGCACAAAATCACATGCTTTAATATAAACAAAAAGGTTGACCAGAAATCATCTGAAGAAAGTCCTTTAGGACTTAAGTCACCTAAGCCTGCTTGAACTGAAAAAAAAAAAAAGTTATTTCTAATATTTTTAAAAGACCTTCTCTAACTAAGCTACTAATGGCTTTTAAAGCTGTTCATTGCATTGATACAGTACTTGGACACAACACTCTCTTTCCAAATGCAGCATAAGTATTTATTTAATAATATCTGGGGTTTTTTCTGCAGGATTAAGAATTTGGAAGTTTCCATCTAGTAAACAATCTAAACAATTCTTCGGATTTGTGAAGAGTTCAAGGATTTTTTTTTTCCCCTAAATATGCTACAAAACCCATTGTCCTTGATCCTGTCAGCAGGATCCCTCATGTCTTAGCTTCCCTTTTCAATTTTTATACTTCATTACTTCTAGTTTGTAAGAACTTTAGAGAGATATCAATTGATATATAAGTGTATATATAGCATAACAGTAATTTATTACAAGTGTGGCTTCTATTTCCTTCTGATAGAGAGCTCTCTTTTTCAGTCTCTGGTTCTCTTAAAATAACTCTCAATTTTCATTCCCATTCTTCCGTCTACATTTTTCAATTTCCATTGCATCTCCGTGTAGCTTCACCATTCTCCCCCAGATTAAGATATTCCAGTTCAGAGTATCCTAACAAGGAAGTAAGATTTAAGTTTAAGACACTCTATTTTGTCCCTTTACAGGAAGGCAACATTTCAACTTCTAGCTTCACTGTGCACCACCAGAGATGTTGACTGCCTGACAAGCACATACTTTGGCATTAACTACGAGATTTAGGACATCTTTGAGGCATCCCTTTTCTTCTGTGACCTCAGTTATATTCCCAGCTTCAGCCAGGATAAGGTGTAGAGAACAGCAACAAACACCAAGTCCCATTGAACTGTGGCTGCTGAATTACCTAATTACTTAGACTGATAAGGCCAAGGAAGCGTTTTTCCATAAAAATGTAACTCTTTCTTGCCTTGCAATTTGCTACTAATAGTAAAGAGACTGCCTAGTGCTAATGGGCTAAAGAGGAAAGAGATGCAACAGAAAAGAAAATTTGTGTTTAGGAAGAAAAGGAGAAGTAAAGAAATTCATTCACCTAAGGGCCTTACAGCATAAACTTCTAGATGAGGATCCTATTTTTGCTGGTTAATGTAACCGTATTTGAGTGTAAATTATTCTCTTTTGAACAAGTTAAGGTCAAAAGACACTCAAGCAAAACACAGCTGACGGCTAACCTTTCTTCTTCGCTCACATACGCACACACGATTTTTGATAATATTTTTAGTTCATTTTAGATCAAGAGTCAGTCATTGCTGAATGTCTGTGCTAAAATACATATTGCAAAAGCCCTGTAGGAAATGAGTAGTTTACAGTGTCATTGCTGCCGAAATGAATGTGAAATTGAATGTAGTCTGAAGTTTCATAGACCTTCTGTAGTGAAAAGAAATAGAACCAAGAGGATTGTGGAATATTTTTTCATAAAGAAGTTGTCCCTTTGTCATGTGTAGCTGTGTGTACTTATAAAATCCACTGGAAACAGCAGAAGCTAGTATTGGGAAAGATCAAGTACTTTTAAAGTCAGGGCTTTCTTATTGCAAATTATGTCGAACTACAGAGAACCCATTAGATGGATAACAACAGCTGAATGGATCCTAAGTCCATCCTGCTCGCACACCTCTGCATGGTCTTGTCACAAGAAAGGAGAGTTAAGTAAGCTCAAGGCATTATATAAAGTAAGCCATCTATCTTGGTAATTTTTTCACAAACTATTGTAAAAAAATCCATTCTAAATGCACAGAACTGATTTGTGAAAGGTTAAGGCCTATTTTGCAACAGCTGTTAAAAATTACAATAAAGGCATAATCTTCTTGCTGTTCCAGCAGAACTTGACATCAGTAGGAGAAATTATATGGTTGGAAAAGTATGAAAAACATTATCAACAAAGCATCAATATAATAAAATTCCCATCATAATTTTTCATCATCTTGATCATCAGAAATCTCAATAGTTATTTTCCCACTTGTTAAACTGGTCACAAAGAATCATGTAAGACCTGACTGGGTTTCTGAAATATCAGTGCAAACACAGAATTATAGGCAGTACCTAAAATAGAACTATAACAAATAGCCATTTAGTAAGAACTTTCTTTTTAAAAAAAATCCCACAGTCTATTATGCAATGCACACTAGAAGAATTGCTACATACTTGGGCAGACAAAGTACTCTGATAAGATGGACATATCCACTGATCGACAATTTGGCGAGTATTATATGTGTTCAACTAGTGAAATAGACTCCAGCTGTGCTTAGTACCTCCTGGGTGATATAAAATAGTAAGTATTCATTATGACCTTTAGTCAGCTGCTTAATGGTAATACTAATGGACCTGCAATAAAATTTAGCTGACATACTGCTTAAGAATATTCTTAGGCTATTTTGTGGCATTACGTTGGCATATGTAACTACATTTAAACTCCAGATTAAATAAAAAATTTTCAATTAAGAATAAATCTTACAGTTAAAGGAATTCTGGTAGGTTTTGATGTGACAAAAATACCTGGTCACAAAGAATACTTTCTAGGTAAATGCTAGCAAGCAATGCTAGCATTTTCAGACACCAAGGCTTAACTTGAATGTTACTATTTATGTAAATGGCAGCCCATGAAAAAGCTTGCTTTACAGTCACAGTCTGATACAACAAACAGTGTGTACACACTAACCATCACAACAGAGGCACGGTGTCAGGCTGCTGTGTACAATCTTATTAAATAACTCTCCAGAAGAACCAAACCTTTTGTAATGGAAAGATTTCTTCATTGCAATTGCCCATTGCTGAATTGCACCTCAGCTGAGACTTTGTTATCCAGACACCTTGCAGTCTTGTCCTGATCCATTCACCTCTGCCATCTTTCCATTGGGATTCTACCAGACTGGGGGTCTTCCCAAAATACCTTGTGTATACTTCACAGACTGATGGAAGAACCCACTAAAATTTCGCTTAAACGGCAAGGAAGTATTATAGGCCCGGACTTCTTCAATTTCTACCTTTCCTTGTCAATATGACCTTTAAAAATTTCAGATTTTCTCATTATTTGCTCTCATCTCTTGCTCTCTCTTTCAAATATGTTCTTCATATGCCTTGGTAATTTATGTTACATACTCTTGGGTTTGGATCACCTTCAACTTTGTCTTCCTGCTTAACCATACAGTTAAAAAAAAAAAATAAATCTCACAGAAACAGTCTTCTAAAGATGTTTAGTCCCCTGTCCCAGCTCCTCAGTAGTGTATGAAAGAGCTTTCCTTATGTCCAAGTTCATAGTCTTCCTATTCCGAGATGGATATTTCTGTAAAATGACAGAAGTGGACTGATGTGGTACAGATGCACTACCCACCTAAAGACCTGAGTTAGATTCTTTTTTTTACAGTTAGAGGATAGCTTTCTACAGAAAAGCTGAATAAATTATTGAAATTGTAGTCTCTACATAACCATAGATATGAAAGCAATAATAATTTACTTTAAGAAGGCTGAGTGGAAAAATACATTTTCTTCCAACTTCCTATTTCACCCTAGGATTTTATGTGTATTAATATGGTACAAAACCCTATTCATTCTTTCCAGATTTTCACACAGGCCTTTCTTCCAATGTTTTATCTGCATAATATTATTTTAGTGACACAAGTCTCTTTCAGAACAACACTATGTGTCTGTAATCCTTCTAGCAGCATCCTCCATTCTCCCTTTTGATATCCCACAGCCTATATCAGCCCCATACTAAATCTAAACACAAGACCCCAGCAAATGTTGCTTTGCTTCATTTTTAAACTATGTGATACAAATATATCTTTTACTCCCACAAAATACAATTTAAGAAGTGTTTGGAAAGAGCTGAAGAATCTAATTTGTATACTACTTACAATTTTACACTCCTGCATTTGACCTCTTGAGCGTTCAGCCATACACCTGCCTTCTGTGGTTCTGGTTTCCCTTCTACATCCATTTGTACCAATAAAGTGTAATTTTTAAAGGGCTTAGATTCACAAAACTCCTGATAAAGCCACTGACACAGGCTTTATCCTTTAAATTTCTAATTCTACTGTTTGTTCATGTACAAGACAAATGTAATTGGGGGCATGAATCCATTTTATTTGCACATAGTCAAATGCTAAAGCAGATCTTATCAGAGGGGATTGAAAGAAAAGGGGAGTCACAGAAATGTTGATTCTGGGACTGCAAAGAACAACGCTGAAAGACAATCTTTTTGCTACAGCATTGTCTATGAAGCCAGGACAAGCAAATATGTACGGTGAATGAAAAGAATAAAATATTTTACAGGAAAGTTTTTGAAGTGCCAAAACCAGGCCTAACTTTGTTCCCACACAAGTCTTACCACTGATTTCAACATCAGTAAAGCTAGACTAATACCAAGTCTTTTTTAAAAATCTGTCGTATGTATCACAGATTTAACCACAAAAACCACAACAGAAGCTATGAGCTGTTGAGGCAACATCACAACTCCTGGGGTATTACTTACCCTTGGAGACTGAGGAAGACGGTAGAAGTAGGCAACTTGCAAAAGCAAGGTTGCAGGTGTACTAAAAGAACTCAGATGAGCCAGGAGACAGATTAAACACAACTGCAATATCAATCTCCTCCTTACTTCCCTACATGCCATTTTTATTTCCCTGGGACAAGAAAGACTGAAGCAGTCCCATAGCAGTCACCCACTTACCCATAGAGAATCAGGCTCTTCCTACAGATGTTTCCTCTTTGTGAGCACAAGGCGTGCTACACATACTACTATATGCACTATATGCAGCAACGGTTGAGAAGTAATAAACTTATCCCATTCACTGCTATACCGTAATCTATTTTGTGCCGTGTGACAGAGACAAACAGTGCTAACCAACAACGCTGTTTCCATAGTTGTCATAGGGAGTGATGACCATGGTTCCAAAATCCCAAGCTACAAAATAAAGGCTGCATCTACTCTGCAATTCTCAGAAACAGCTGTGGTGTAACACAGAAATATCCAAGCCAGCTGTAGAAGAAGTAAACTCATCCCGGCAGCATGAAACTCAACTGACTTTGGTGGGAAATCACTGCAGTACATGCATATCCGAATAACAGAGAGTTATGTGAAGTGTATATGTTTCTACTAATGACACATGGATCCATCTTATCCAAGGTACACGCAATGGGAGTTGCTGTAGGAAGAGATACTTGCAAACTTCTTTGATTCTAGAAAAGCTTTATCTCCAGGTAGTGTCCTACAGGCTCTATCTCACAAGTGCCGCAATACTTTAGATTACACGTGCTGTTGTTCAATAATCCAATACAGATTATTGCTATTCTTTATTTCTTCCCCAGAGAACACACTTTAGAATGCACATTTTTACAGGTGACTGGTTAGCCAGTGCAAAGAGCTAGAGAGCAAACCTTACTGTAACCTTGCTCCTCTGTGCAATCTTCTCAGCACAAGCCAGATGGGTTCTCGCCTTCCTAAGCGATACGCAAAGCTGGGAAGCAAACCATAAGCATCTATGTCTCTGATAAGCACCTGTAATAATACAGATGCATTCCAGCGAAAACAAGGCTCCATGCAGGGTCACTGTTAAACACAACAGTACCTACTGTCTCTGCTAAGAGTAAATTAGTCAGATCACACACTTCCCACCACAGACTCTTTTGAGAAACACCCACGTACAGTATTGCTTTGAATTGTTTTCTCCTTTTCCAGATCAGCAGCTAGAAACTCACCCATTTTCCATGCTTTCAAAGTTTTCTTTTTCTGCAAAGAGAAGGCATTACCATCTATTCTTTAAACTAATTAACTATCCCTTTTAGCTATAATTTCTCTTCATATAAAACATTTGTAAAAGGTCTGTTTTTCCCCATGCCCTCTTTTCTCTCTTCTGGCTCTTCATTATGACCATGCCTAATTGTGATGAGCTGTCCACCATTTACTCTACAGGATTGTATAGAGCTTTGTAATGTGCCTGCCACTGATGTATTTACAATTGGAAGCAGTTAACTCTTTAGTCCTGCTTCCTTGTTCAAAACAATGAACTGCATGAGGAACTAGCGCTTAGCCCCAATTAAAGATTTTTAAAAGTCTCCATTTTAAGCCTGAGTACTCCAAATTGAGCATTTGTCAAAGGCCCAGTCACAGCTCCAAATGGAGAGAGGGCAATCCTACTGAGGAGAAGAATAGGACTACCCCATCAGTTTGGGTGAAAGTTCTTCTCAATCAGCATCTTAAACATGTAATCAGTATGGGGTCTATTAGGTCTGCCTTGTCCACACAAACCTGCTGATCTCTATCAGTGTTGGTATCAAACAATGAATTTGCTGATATTCATAATTTCAACATTTTTTTCCTGAAGAGAACCTAACTATCTAATTCTTAACCGTTCAAATGGAAGGAAGAGATTTTTTTTTTGTAAGGATATGAATATGAAAGCAGCTCTTCTTTCTGCATTAGGAATTCCAGCATTTTTGCATCATTAAAGTTTCTCAAAACTGCTCTTGACATAAACTCAGCAAAACACATTAAAATATCAGGAGAAATCTCTCTCTTCTTTCTATTTCCCTTTCCAGTTAAGAGACAACACTCAAGAGCCATTTGCAGTTTCTGCAGTTCCAAGATTACTTTACCCAGCATGTAGCAATTCTAAACTCTAGCTCCTTCACATTCCCATCTCAGGGTAAATTCCCTCAAAATTACACGAGTGTGGTTCTAAAGACTCTTGTATCCAATTATTTGAATATTTTTATTATTTTCATACAAACTACATGCATCTTTAGAGTTGGCATCTATGGACAGATATGAATTAATGGTTATGCCTCTTGATCAGCTTTGCACTGGACAGTGATTGTAACATGATGAATGATTCTTTTTCCTATAGAAAACAGAACATAACAGTTGACAAATGTGCATGGACAGCTACCTTTGAGAAAAAATATTTATATTTTGGTATCTTGATATTGACAGTCTGTCTAAAATGGATCCACTTAAAACTTCAACGCAATTCTGATAAACTACTTCTTTGTATGTCTCCTTGTCTTACACATTTACCTTCTGCTAAGGATCTCTGTACATGTTGAAAGAGCATAGCTTCAGAATACACTGACAAAACGGGCACTTAATATCTATACTAAACAAAGGCAGAAAGAAGAAAAAGACCCAATTCACACCTATAAAGAAAAGAAACTGTAATGAGATCTGATGTATAGAAGAACTGCTGAAAAACTGGAACTTTATTTCTGATCCGAGCCGTAACAGCTAAGCTGATGTAGCAGGGCCACGCACCTTTGCCACAAATCCTATTCCCTCAAGAAAATAGTTAACGTAAGTGTACAATGTTTGTCCTGTATCACTTTTTGAGACTAAGATATTAAAGTAATATTTATAACAGTACTTATTTTAAAAAGTAGATTGCATGTATTTTTAATGCAAAAAGAAATACCTCTCTTTCAGCTAGGTTCCTGGATTCTGGGCTTTAAGCTCTGCAGAACTGCTAAATCATGGGTGTTTAAGAGTTATGTGCCATAAAAGCACCTCTTTTTTTTTTTTTTTTTTTTTAAATCAATGCAGTGTGATCGAACTGGGGAGAGTACTGTTTGTGTGCTGCATGTCCAAGACCAGACTTGCAAGTAGGTAAGAGCAACAGCCAGCAAAACAGAACAGCACACGAAGTGAGGATCAAACTACACTTATTCCCACTCCCCCAAAGGATCCAGGAGAGAACAGCAGCACAGTGTACCTGAAGCTTGAGCGCTTTTCAAATTTAGAAAACGAACTGTTTTAAAAGAAGATACTATATGTGGCTCTCCTCTCCCTGTCGTCTGTTCACATTTTCTCCCTCACCTATTTGTTTATTCTGTTGTAACTGCTGTCAGAAATATTAGGAACTAAGGTGGCACAATTATTCCTGCACGTCAGCTTAGCCTGCTTTCCTGGGAATTAAAACAAAACCAAAAAGCAACAATAAAGAAAAAGCTCTTCTGACAGTACTATGTTTTGTTACTCTTGCTGCTCTCACAAATGGCTGATGGACCACAGTGGGCAGAATGACTTCCTAATGGAATGACTCAGCTATGTTTATTGCACTCAGACCTCTGTTTATTCATGTGGGGAAAGTCCACGCAAAATCAAAGTTTGTCTACAACCACAGCAGTTTCTCTTTAGCAATGCCTTTCCTCTGCAGTGGATAAAACATGCAGTAAATGCGATCTCAAATGCAAGCAGAAGATTTGTTCAATACTACTCTTGAAGCTTTCTCTCAGACCACTTCTCTGAGCAGATATATCTTTCTCTCTTCTCTAATTTCTTTCTGCAGCTGAACACCAGCCTACCACTTGCTCACTGAGCATACAGAGCCCGCAGTTATCACAAGTTACATTTTCACCTGTTCCTTTGCACATCCCTGGAACTTCTTGTATGTTCAATTGACACGTTCAAGCCCATCTCACCACCAGCAGTGAGCACAATCCCTTGGCTATAAAGTTTGTCCTTAGATACTAAAGCTTTAATTAGCATTTAACATGAGTAATCATTGCAAGTGGTTTGCACCAAATCTACTGAAAAACAAGCCCTTACTTAGAACCTAGTTTTCTAGAAAGGTACATAAACACATGGCAAAATTTATCAGCTTCCTCCTTGTCAGAAACTGACCCCCAGACAAGTTGCAGTCCTTTCCTAAAAATAAGGAAGAAAATTCAATGTGTATCTTCACAGAGAATTTCTAATACACAGCAGGTGTACCATACAGTGCTTCTCCCTACCTTGACTGGGTAGATGTCTAAGGCCAGCAAACTTTTTGCAGAAGACAGCAAACGCCTCCTTTCCTTCCTACCTGGTGACCCCATTTTTTGCCCAAAGGAAACCAGCACAGAGGCAGGATGTGCCCCTTCTGCTCAATTACAGGCAGGCTTGCTAAGATTTCTCAGCTGCAATGACAAGGGTAGCACATCAGCTGTTTTGCATTTTCCAAGGGAAAAAGAGCTGTTCTTCTCTTGATGAGTAGGAGAGCAGTTTCCTAATTTGAATCCTTCAAGCCTTCCGCTTGTTCCTTTTCCTTAGCAATTTCTGACTCTTCCTTATTCCACCTAGGAGAAAGGGATCCTAGAAATTGTTCTAGCCTAAATTGTGTCCTGGGAAGAAACCATACAAGACAGCCATGCTATTTATATGCACTTACAAAGCAAGCAAAAAACAAACCCATAATTTTCAGCCAGCAAAATGGTTTTTCTTCTAGCCTACAAGCAAGCAGCATATTTCCATATCTCCAGTTTGGGAGACAGTCTGCTGCACTAAACAAAAGGGGGGATTTTGTTTTGAAAATAGCCATTGTTCTTCATTTGTGTAAAAGTATTCACCTCTGAGCTATGTGAGCATTTGGAGGGATAGGAGACAGCGCAATACTCCCTGGCAAAGCAGTACTCGGAGAAAAGAGGAACAGAATGCACACCGATAGGAAATCTTCTGCATCAAATCCATTTCACAATGAAGTTTATTACTAATACCTTTATAACCCCCTCAGTTTCCAATATGCTCCAATCACGGTTGTGACAGCCCAAGAAAATTGAACTTTTCTACACAATTCTCACTAACATGGCCTGCTACTTGGTCTTATTGTTATTAGCATAATTTGCTCCCAAGTTCTGAAATGAACTCTGTGCCCAAGTAATTAAAGCTCTTAAAGTTTCCAGTCCTTTGTTTAAAGAATTCGTCCTTGTGCTCTCTATGCCCCATCAGCTACCTAATTAGCAGAGCCTTTGCGTGATTAAAAATTCTCACAGAGATTCTGCTGGATATTTGCCTCTCTTAATGAGTGTTTGTGGACAGCTGGGAGCGGGAGCTGGTTCCCTCCTCCCAGGACCTCCAATGAATTCTGCAGACCTCTGTCAGGGCCCAGGAGTGAAAGCTGTCATTTTAGTAATGTGGATGAAAATTGGTCAAAAGCACTGTGGTCCTTGAGGAATGAAAGGCCTTGAAATATAAATGAAGATGAATATTCATATTTGGTTCAATAAGTGCCAACTATTAATATACATGTCTGTCAGTAAGAAAAGTCAGAACTTATTCAATTGTGCCTGGCATAATTTGGCTCCTAATTCACAATTATCCTTCTATTCTTTGCGTTACTTTTCAGTTAAAAACTTGCTGGAAAATGAAAGCATTGCTATTGCCACAAAAATAAGTGCTCTTCTCTATCCTTCAGCTCATTTGAAGAATATGAAGAATCACCTGTGGCTTTTACACACAGGATTCTAACTATCTCGCTCAGATTTTCCATATTTTGTTCTCTCTCTCAATGTCAGCTTTTAAAATAGCCCATTGTACGCCTCTGGAAGTATACAAACTTTCTTGATGGAAATTCTCATTTGACTCCCTACCCCTCTTCACTTTGACCCTCCACTTACTTTATTTCCAGACCAACTCTTATTTCATATCTGTTGTGATGTTTAAGGATCTTTCCATTTTTAAGGACTGCAGAATTAGGTTGAAATACTACATAGGGTGGTTTTGTGCAGGTTGGGATTTTTTTGTTTGTTTGTTTTGCTGCTTGTTTTTTAAGTATGGTACATGCTTGGTTTTGGGAAGGATATCTGAAGACACTGAAGAGATGCTATCCTGCTCTATTACTAGCAACAGACTACTAATTTCTGAAATGGAAGACTGGGATGACAGAAGAATCGTAAAAGTACTCAAACTAGACAATCCTGCTTCGCATGAGAGTGATCTCTTATTCACTGACATTTGAGAAATTAGGGCTAAGTGATTTTCCTAATCAGTATATTCCCATTTATCACTTTGTCCCAAACATCATGTGCACTGTGACCAATATACATACTAGTCACTTAGTCCTTAGGAGATGAAAAAGCATTGGAGAAAACATTGCAAGATGGGATTAATACTTGGTTTAAAAAGTTAAGATGATCAGACAAAACTGAAACTTTGTGTATATGAGAGGCTACATAGATCACATGCAAATAAACTGAAATGTATTTTGGATTTCTGGACTAGAATCTGGTGAGAAGCAGCAAGGAAAATATTTGTCTGTTTCCTTTAACCACAGTATTACAGATCACCATATCGAAAAAGAAACCTAGAGATATGTGCTACATAAGATATGACTACTATGAAACCTCCTGCACCACCCAAAGGTTATACAGAGGCCACACAGTGATTTAATTCAACTTTCCTCAGGAAATCTAACTGGACCAGATCCTGAAGAGACATGCTTTGCTAAATGACAGAGCAACATGTATTGTTTCAAATTTTATTTGGTCGGATTCCTGCTGACTTACAATATGAGCTCATCGGAGTAAGGCATAGGTAGGAATCAGAGAGGCTGTAGCCTAATGGAAAAGTAGCTTGAGAGAAGGATGTGAAGCACCAGAGCCACTGTGGAATGAAACCAGCACACAAGAGAGAAAAAGTCCTGGGTATTTGACACAAGTGACCAGATTCTTCTCTCATTTATACAGGTCCCGGTCCATTAGCTTCAAGTCGGTACATCTGTGAAGCCTGTAAGTTAAACAGCTTTCTGTTCAAAGCTTTTAGGTTAAATAACTTTTCTTCCAAACCGTTTCTGTCTGCATTTCATACAGCGCTTATTTTTGTTTGTGTAAGATATTATTTTTCACTCTGCCTGCTAGATACAGATTTGTTTCAGCCGAGAACAGTGGCCAGCTGCTTTCACTGGCAATTTGAAAAATGGAAGTAGTAAGTTAGGACAGGTGTGGGTGCACATTAGTGAGGCAATTAGGTTGGAAATATGAATTTATCACTTCTAATAAGGTCATGGATTATAGATCTATATCCATGATACACCTATTATCTCAGAGGTTCCAGTCCAAATGACCCAAAACACCGGGGGGGCAGGGGGAGGAAGAATGATATCTTTTTTTTTGAAAGACTGTTTTGGTTTGCATGTTTTTGGACCACCTACCAAAAGCTAAATTTTCCCAGATTGGAATTGAAAAGCCCTGTCTCCACCTCTGTTGCACATTATTCCAAGCAGAAGCCAAAGGACAGACGCGAGTCCAAAATTCAACAAGAGTGGACTGAAAGATTGTAAACATTTTAGGCTTATGATTAAAAATTACCACAATTCCACAAAGTCTGTATTTATGTGTACTTGCTTGTTCATACCTGCAGAGTGGTCACACATCACAAACCCACATGCAACAACATGCCATTTTACAGAACTCTTTTGAGTTTATTGGGCTCCTGGGGATTTAATATCTAGCCAGTCTATGTTAGGAGAAGGTGCCATTTGCATCACTACTATTATTGGTCAATTTTTTTCCCCTAATGTAATGAACATTTTTTAAAAAGTGAGTCTCTTTAGAAACTAACAGAATAAAAACATTTGCAAGGGGTTTTTCTTTCCCCTGCCTCATTTTCTGTAATTTCATGTAGCACATTGCCAGAGAGTACCTTGAACATAGTAATTGCCATACCAGAGCAGACCAAAGGTCAACTAATTCTGTCTCATTTCTGGAAATTAGCAGCATACAGGTGCTTTAGAAGACTGTTCAATACAGTCATATGTGCAACTACCAAATAATCCACCCCTTTATTTTCACAACTAATTGTGCACCCATGACCACAAAAGGGGAGCAGCCCATATTAGTTAAAAAAAAAAATAATAATTCCATCTTTATAATACAGAAGTCAGTTAAGTATGGAAAGAAGTTGTTAATCAGCTAAGTAAAAAGGAAGAAAAGGAAAGTAATATTTTAATTCAGTGTTTGGCAAAGGCTCAGCTGAAAAGGTAGATTTGGCACCACATTCCAGGATACTAAACCCTGGCTTTAAAAAACTGAGCAAAACCAAACTCCCAAGTGAGACACTTCCCACAGAGGACAGACTCCTGTTCTTCATGATGTAGACACTGGCTGCAAAAGCACCCCAGCTCCATACTCAGCCCTGAACACGCACACACCTGAGCTCAGAAGGATATATGCTGCAAAAGCGGGACAGGAAAGTGCAAAGGGTCTGCAAGAGTCAGCAAAATACTGAGGTTTATGGAGGCATTTGGTTTCACTGCAGTTCTACATGCACTGGGATGTGCAGGACACTACGACATTTTAATAAAGATGCTCATATTTAAATTATTTTTGAACCAATTATAATTTATTCTGCATATTCAGAAGTTGATCTGTTCACTTTCCTTGCTTTTAAAATAAGCTTTTTTGTTACAGAGGCACAGTGAAAAAAGACAAGCAAAAGGAAAAAAACCCATTTCATTTTTTTTTTCTTAAAGATTTTTTCAAAACCCTTCTGAACACAGCAGTATTAGATTCAGAAATTGTGTCATCAACCACACATGCTACAATAGATGAAAGTCCTGTCTCAAATCAGTATGGATATCTTGGGGGAATCATTAGAGGAAATCTGCACAGAAGTCATCTCTTAAGGAGGGATTTCAATTGAGACAGGGAGATCGTTTGACATACAAAGCATTGGGGGAACATGGGAGACTGTGAGGATGAGAGCAAGGGAAGGATAAACAGTAGGTAGGCTTCTTTCACATAATAAAACCATCACACGTAGGAGAGACTATCTGTGACTAGATACTGTCACAAAAATGCACTGGAATTGGTCATAACTGCAAAGTCAATAAAATGCTCTTAATCTTTCAATAAACAATTTATTTCTAAAAGTTATTTTGGAGCTATTGAAGCTCCTGGGGTGGGGAAGTAAATGCATTTTAAATGTGCTGTACAGTATGCAGTATCACAGGTTTAAGTTTCATTTTATCAGATGTATGGTTTAGTCATTTGAACTCTGGATTAGAAGCCAAAATTCCTCCACTCTAACACTGACTCCTTTTCTGGCTTTCAACAAATCATTTAAGGTCAGACTCGAATAGCTCTCCTCATGAAGGAGGGCAGGTACTATGCAGTACAAGAGAGGAAAGCAAAATTTGCCCTTCAAATCAATCAGCTTCAGTGAAACTAGTGTAAAATATTCACCCATTTTCTTGCAAGGTGGTTGCCAAAATGAATTATTGTAATTAACATTTGGAAAGAATGAAGAATATTAAATAGAGCTGGACAAAGGTTTACGCTAAAAAAAAAAAGAGGACTTTGCATGTTTTAAGATAAAAAGGCTTTTGGAAACCAGTGCAATAAAAAGTTTTGCAAACATGTTACTTCTCTAAATTTTCCTATTGTTTTCTCCGTTTTAATCCATATAGAAAGAAGACCTTGACAGAGGAATAAAGAGGGTAAGAATAATGGCAAAAGTGTAAATATTTTTAGGTGAAAAACCCCCTAAACAGTCATGACATTTAAACACAATTTTTCATTAGGCATTTGCTTTCAAACCTATTGCACAATCTACTGGGCTCAAAATAGTTGCTCAGACTGGAAATCATTCAGAGAAGACAGCATTGCACATTCTTATTTGCTAGCTTGCTCCCATCTCTGTCACTTTAATGTCTCAGTAACTGCTAGGAGGGTTTGGGGAGGTCATTCTAGCAATTGACTGTTTCATCAATTACTACTTACCCATTTAAAAAAGTTGCTAGGACACTTGCATATATTTTCATTACACAATCAGCTTAAAGCAAACCTCACTGCCCAACTTCGAGCTAGCATGCAGAAATCTATGCTCAAGATCCAACATCAGCCTCTTGCTTTGGAAGTGACTTCAGTCTAATTTAATACAGACTATGCACTTCATTAAGAGGTTTTACTTCCTCCTCGTTGCATTCTGTACTAACCCCTTCCAACAGGCTTCGCACAGGACTTTGTAAGCTATATGCAACCAATGCCAGATCAAAATACATTTATCCAAGCAAGATGCTTTAAGAAGAAAAGTGACGATACATTATCAGGATTACCACTGTAAACCACTTCCACGAGAGAAGTGAACTAATCTAGATTTGTATTCGTGTGCAATAGCCGGTCATACTGCTACAACATATTCTGCAACTATTTGACTGATAGCTGTGAAGCTGTCTAAGTCCTGAGGAGGTGCCAAAAAAAGCCAAGCTGTTAGGAACTCTCTTCCTCAGGTGACAAAAGCTGACCACCACTGAACAGAAAAAAAATGAAGAAAAACACATTTGCAGCTTATGAGGTCAAAATGGCAGATGCAGGGTGGCTGTAAAGAAACAAAACCAAGACAACAGCTACTGCTCTGAAAGGAAGTCCGTTAAAAGCAGCAGCCAAAGGATATTTACTCTTATGCATACATAAGAAGTGTCTGAAAAAAAAAACACCCTAGTGGCACCAATGAAACACATTAGAGAGCTTATCCTTCGCTGCACATTTAAACAGACTTTTTGGTAGCTTCAAAGAGAGACAAGGGCAAACCTGTGATCTATATCCTGAAATGAGGAATTCATTCCATTTATGTAGTAATTAAAAATAAAGGCCAAATCATAAATGTGCTCAGAAAGCACCCATCCAGCAGCATAGCTCAGTTGCCTTTGGAAATACAGCCACAGTTTGTTGCCTCGTCTGTATCAACTGTAGTAACGCTATAGTAATGCTGAGAGTACCATGAGGGTCCCTAGGTGACTTCATAACTTGCAGAAACAAGCTCAGGTACCGAGGGAATATTGTAAAAGGTAACACTGGAAACATTAGGGAAGATTAACACTCTCACGCTCATTGACATTACCAGGGGGCTCTTCAAGTACTTCTGTCTTGAATCACAGCTTCTGCCTTTAACCATGCAGAAAGGAGACAAGTGGTGACCTAATTACTATGAATCCTTCCAGAACCGCTCTGCTAGTGTCCCAAACCTTGGAAAGAAGATAGCACGTTTCTTATCCTACCCCTTCACTTGCTCCAACTGGTGATCTCTGAAGTGTTTATTTCTGAAAATGACTATAATTTATTGTGTGGGTAATAGGCATTATTCTAGGGTTTAATAGTGCCCTTTGAAGTTACCATCTGCCTTATAGGTCTGTGGAAGATTTTGTTTCCTTCTTCATGCCCCCATGGAAACTGAGCTACCTTTGCAGCCGATGTCAGTCAAGAGTCCTGTATGTATACACATCTACATAAACACCAAAGAATATTTCCCAGTACAACCCTAATTTTCTCATCAGATGTCCAGAAACCTTACATAAGGAGTAGGACTCTAACATTATGCTTGGTCTATGGTATTTCTATACTGCCATTTCTCAGGTTTGTATTTCCTTAGTATTGGTAACTTTTTGTTATGTAGATAGGAGATTGGAAAATGCCATACCATTTTTCTCTGTTTCTTGTGTATCACAGACAACATCTCATTGCTTCATTTTCATTTAACCTGCCCCTGAAGAGTCTCAATACTTTGCCTTATTACTTTGGATGCAGTAGCAGAGAAACCATTTACTAACATCTAGGACAACCTTTAAATATAGAACTAATGCAAACAGTGTGTTTGATTCTTGGAAAGCAGTTACACCCAAATCCTTCCCCATTCCTGTAGGTCTGGAATGGAGTAAAAACTCTACAAAGCAAACTGTTTTGTTCAACTCTTCTCTTCTCCATGCAATGCCAAGATGAGATGACCCTTGGCCAGAAAATGACTGCGCCTTTAAAACTCCACAGTAACCTCATTCTTAGCTGCAGGTCAATGCGCTACTGTGTGTTCCTGGAGGTAGGAATGGGGTTTGTTATAGACACTGATTCTGGGTTTCCCAAAAAAGTGTAGTCAAAAGAAGTTCACCTCAAATCCAAGATGTGTAGCTTGACCAAAGATTTTAATGAGGGTGGAGGGACGAAGTAAAGAGGAACAGTTAAGGAAAGCATATAAAATGATCAAATTTGCTAAAAGCTCTTATCTTTTCAACTTCCATCAGCAGGCAAGCAGCTCCCCAAAACTACTTTTCTAGAGACAGATACTAAAATGATACATCTGTAAATATATTAAACTTATTACTGTACATCTTTAAGTATTTTTAGCATAAAAATCAGCTTAAATATCCTGTCCTCCTTAAAAACATGCGGTGAAACAAGAAGTATAAAGGGTGAGTAAGAAGGAAGCTGACTCCTGGTATTTTTTTAATTTTTTTTTTTTTTTTTTAAGAACAAGGTCACATCTCAGCAACTGAAAAGTAGCAGAGCTCCTTTCATCAAGTTTTTAACTAGAAAAATAGTATGCCCATTTCTTTGTAATACACCTCTGGGCTTTTTTATTATGACTTCATTTCCCCTTGTAATATTGGAACGTCTCTATAATTGTAAAAGTGTAATAGAATCTAATAGAATTTCATTTGGAACTCTGAATGGTCTATGCCATCTCTGCTCATTTTGAGTAAAATAATGATTTTTAATGTCCACACATGGCTTCCCATGACCTTATTCAATCTTTGGGTTGATCAGGAAATATATTGATTCAATTACATACTGATGACAAATGAACTAAAAGAAAGAGGAAAAAAAGGTCAGCATATATTTGAAAATGTAAATCTTAGCAATGTCTTTTGGGTTTGCCCCAAAAAAAAAAAAGTCATTTCAAAATGCCATTTGTGGCTAATAGTGTGGAGTTCCAGTTCCTATCTGTGAGCAGCAAAGAAATCATTAAAGTGTGAGAAGCGTACTCTCCCCTCCTTTTATCATTACAAAATCCTCTTTCCTTTAGAGGTTTGCATGGAATGACCTCCTTTGGCTAAAAGACCCTTTTTCCCCTCACTTCATGGAAAGAAGGCTTCAGTTCATAAATACACCACCCGTTACACTAATTTTTCTCTTCTTCCTTTGCCCCCTCCTTTTCATTTTGTTTTCTTCATAAAAGCAATTACCGGTGCAAACATTTCATCGTCACCACTTCCCTACTCCACTGCTTTCGTTATCATCACACCTTTATCCACTCATCTTCAATCTCAGCCATATAAAATGCCAAATGGGATGGCGTGCATCAGCGGAGTTGTTTCCAGTTTAATAAGCTGTAAGTGTCCATTTGTAGTGCTGCGGTACTTGATGGCACCTCACAGTAAAAACCTTTTTAATCTGGGCTGAAACTTCACCTCTGCTCTGTGAAGCTGGGCTCTGAACCTTAGAAACAAAACACTTAATTGCTAAGAAGTAAGACATGAATAAAGAGCAGTCCATAGCTAAAGCAGTCACAGCGTCATTAGGTTATTTGGTAACATGGCTTTCACAAGGTACCTACGCATCCCGGGTTTAGGATTAGCTGTTTGGCTGGTTTCATTCGTGTTTGGGTTTTTTTCTTTTAAGAATGAGCAACCAGCTGACAGCTACCCAGTCTGACTTCCCAATATTCACCAACACAGGTACACCCGACAGACCTGTTTTTCCCAACACGAAAAGCCATTCTGCCCCAAACAGGTCTGAACAGGGCAAAGCGATGAAGCCCATGAGCCAGCTCTAGGGGTGCCTTCTACATCTGACAACTTTGCAAGGCTTCGAGATTTTTGCTATGATAAAAATGTTCCCTGGAAACTGCAATAGGACCATTGCCTATCTTTGTGCATTTCACCAAAGAGCTTTTTGGGGAGAACTTGCAGTAATTTTCATCCTATCCTGAGACTAGCACAAGGCTATGCCCCTCACATCTCATGTGAGCCCCCTCGGATCAGCCTCAAGCCTTTAATGAAGGGAATGACAAAATCAGGAATTGACCCGTCATCTCATCCATGGAGGTATTAGCCACACTATCTCTTTCTGCAGACAGATCCTGGTTTTTTAAATTTTCAGGTCTATCATCAGGACACATGTGAATGCTTTCAGATACAAAAGCACATAGCTGAGCATCTACAAAACAGGATATGGGCACCCCACTAAAATCACAGCATCAGAAACAGGATTTTATCCAAAGCACTATATTTTGGTAACGCAGATTTTGTAGAAAACTGTACATGCGCTGGAAAAGATCAACCAAGTATTGACTTTGAAAAGGAAAACACATACATGGGGAAAAGTGGCTGCTTTCTAGAGATTAGTGTTGCAAAATAAATTCAAATGTCTCATAATAAGATTTCTCAGCAATTTTTTTCAGACAGTCCAAGACAAAACCAGATACAGTTTTCAGGATCTAATCAGCTTGAGAACTGGTTAGCACCACATAATATAAAATAAATTGACTTTAGAAGTTTAAAACACAAATATTAATTTTTTTTTTCCCACAACAGCTTTTATTCATATACTCAAAGGAAGAAAGGTTAAAACAAAAAAGTACTTGTTTCCCAATCTTTGCTCATTTAGGACAGAATTACCATGGGAAACATTAAGATGGGTAGGCTGGTTTGCTGTTACTATTCAGTGGAAAATATGGTTCATTCACAATAATCTCTTGAAAATGCAGGCATGCAATAATACCTTCAATCTGCAGCATTTTTTGATTGAATGAAACATTGTTGGAGGATTAGTTTGTCTGCAGTGGAGTGCTGCTTTATGTTACTAGCCTTTGGAGTGCTGACTTCAGAGTACTAAAGTCCCTGCAGACTTTTAGGACAAAATTGTCAATCTCTTTGGAAATGAACATAAATTATGTATCTTATTTTCTGCAAGGAATAAGGATGGCACAGTACAAAAAAAATTTTTTTTTTTTTTTTTAAATTATGCTTTGCTTCAGTGTCACATAGTGACACATTGGATAGTTCCATGAAAGCACTGAGAAATATGGTTAGGGATCTAATCCCACACCTCCAAGTCAAGTGAAGTTCAGAACAAGTCAATCCTTCTGGGCAAGGTGTGGCAGTAAAATATGGTATGGCATGAGACGTCACTGAAGGTGGTGAAATTCCTTCAGCTACTCTGTGAAACTAAGACAAGCAAACACAACATACTTATATATGCTTTTCTTCTTTTTGTCTACCAATTCTTTTGTTTTCCACAACAATTTAAATACTACTACTAATCTAACCATGATATTCCACAAATCTTTAAACATTCAAATCATGACAAAGAAAAGCCAGATTTAAACATTTTGTACATAACTTTGGAGTGTTCAACATGAGACAGCAAACACCCAGTTACATTGACGCCTGGCAGAATACTGCAGATTCCTAGTAGACCAACCAGACTTCTTCACAACTCAGCCACCATAAAGAACTGTGCCCTGTCCTACTTCTCAGCAAACATTTAATGGCAAAGTGTGGTTGTAAGGTCTCATATTACCACAGCCTCATTAATTTCACAAAACATTCTGCAGCACATTTGCTAGCATACTCTGAAGTATTATTGTAAATTATTTAAGCTAAACTACACTTGTCAAACAAATGACTAAATTACATTTTGTGATGCAGAATCCTAGATTTTTCACTCTGGTAGTGTTTCCCAGCTTCCTAATTGCCCAAAGTAAAAATTAATCTGGGCTGTTTTTTACGCCTGCCACACTGAGAGCAGTACAGCCTTGAGCTGATGCCTGGTTGCTCTGTAGTAGCCTTGTATACCACAAGGTCCAGGTGAAAACTGCATTAAAGCATGGGTTGTTCAGCTCAACTAATGCTTGCCCAGTTTGGCCTGTGGAGCAGGGCAGCTTTCCACAGGTGAGGAGGCCGTTTGAGCTCTCAGTAGTGAGCTCTGGGGTCAGCACTGAGAGAGAACAAGGAGCTCCTTTTCCTATGATACCAGTACATCTAATAGAAATATTAATATTTACACAATATATTTTGGTTTCATCGGTGAACCTCCAGAGCTGTGCTCTTCAAGATCAGTCTGCTGTGACACTAAAGGAAAGGCCACACTGTCCCTTCTTTGCAAAGGTGATGGAGGCCTGCAGTGAGCAGTCTCACCACAGCACCCACGTGTTGTGTAAAGCCGGCTCCACAACACTTCATTGCTGTGGTGCTAAAGCACAACCACAGCTGACAAGCAAGGTAACTGGAACTGCCGGTGTCATAGTTTCTAAAAGACCACCATAGCCAAAGCACTCACCATTCACCACTTCCACATTCTTACCTGCCATATTAAATCGTAACAAAAATATTTACAGTACGCTCCACTGGTCTTGAACTATCTTTAATAACTTGATCATTCAGTTGAGGCACACAGGAACCCACACATACCCTATAAATATATCTTAGTAATGAAGGGTGAATGAAAGAACTTGTTTGCTATGTCACTTGCTACAGATTGAAAATGTCCTAAATTAACATCATTTAGAAGAATTGAGGCTATAGGTTATTAAATATCAACTTTGTGCCAACAAAATTAAAGACACTAATTTATTTTATAACACTTTGAAGTATTATATGGCATTTTATTTCTTGATAACCTTTCAATGTCTAACCCCATTTAATTTACATACATAGTTAGCAGCTCATTAACAGCTCATTAGAAACACCAGGAAAAACACCCAACAATAACACGTTCAGTGCAGCAGAGGGGACCAAAATTCTATTTGGGAAATTATACAGAAATTTCTGCTTCCAAATGACAAATCTATGGTATTTTGCCAGCACTAGGCCTGCAGGGCTCACAGTTATTACATGAAAATAGTAAAAATAACTCAATTCCTGTAGCTGACTCTTCTTGTATTTATTTAGACAATACTAGAGGGCAATGTGCCGAGAAACGATCACATGACACAAGGCAGGGAAGATGCAACACGATGCAAATATCGCCACAGGTAAGTGCTGCGTTAAGCACCGAGACCTGGCATTTCATTTAGGATGATATAGAGTTCCCCAAAATTATGCTTCTCTGAAATGTTATTCCTTTTTAATTTTTAAATCATCTGCTTTATTGTAAAAAGCAAATGTGCATAATCTAAAGCCACAGAAGTCACAAAAATGGATGTGCCAGGTCAGCTCACAGCCTGCACAGCCCAGCAAGCTGTCTCCATCAGTGAAAAGGAGCAGACTTTTAAGAGAATGTAGGTAGTGTTGACATCTTTCCTTGGGTATACCTGCTGGCAAATACCAAGTTAGAAATTTTCCAGGCAGTATTACTGTACATCCAGACTGTCGTGCTGAATAGTGACTAATGGACCTATCTTTCACAACTCTCTTTAATCCTTGGCACAGAGTCTCTGTTTGCACAGTGAGAATAAGGATGCTGACTACTATTAGACCCATGGAGGAAAACTCATGAAATATTGTCATCACCTTCTCATAGGACTTTGGAGGGATCACAGAAATGAGTACTGCCAGGAAAATGCAGTGCATATTGGAGCTGGAATATGGCAGCACAGCACAAATCTCATCGATAAATCTCAGATAAAATATCAAACTAGTGACACCCAAAGAGCTGATTTAAGGGAAACCAAAGGTAACTGGGTCACAGAGCCCACTTGAGAAAGTTTCCACATTAGAAAACAAAACACACATTTCCAACGAGGATCTCAATTTCCAAATGCCAAATTCTTGCCAGGTTCTCTGAATTGTCTGCAATTCATCTGCTAATGGACTCTGAGAAGGATGAAGTATACTTCAGATTTGAGGGTGGCCTTCTCCAATGCTTCCTGCCCCTCTTCCAGCTCTCCTGAAAGAGAACTCAGTTGCCTCCTGGTCCTCATTCCTAGCATAATCCTTCAATTCTCCTTTCCATATAATCTCCAGGATTTCCTTTCTATTATACCAAAGTCTTTATATAATCCATAAAGTTTTGTTCCTGCCTCCCAGTGCTCTTCCTCCCACTGCTTGCAAATCTTGGAAGAGAAATAGGTTTCACCTATTTTGTAATTCCTGAGTCTTTTCTTCTACACTATTTTAAACAGTCATTTCCTCAAATCTAGATTGTCTAAAATGGTACTGAAAAGGTACTCAGTCTCACTCACATACCCTCCCCTTCCTTAGTATAATTTATTCATTTTCCACTTGATAATATTTGAAGTTTAAAAAAACTTCTTGCTGCCTCCAGTGGGCATCCAACCATGTTGCCCTCTTAGCACTTTGCCAAATAAATACAGCTCTTATTTCTTTCCCCTCCTTCCCAATATCTCTGTATCCTTTCTACTCTACCTTTGACTCGTTCCTCTGTTCTCAAGTTTATTTGTCAAGTTAATTCAAACAATTTCTGAAACCAAATCCAGAAGACTCACCTACAGAAAATGAATTTGCATCTACTTTACAGGAAAGTCACGGCACCAGGATATTTTGATAACTAAACTGTTATTACAATCATATGCAAGTGTAAACACGTGCATGTGTGTGATTATGAGTAACTTACAGGCAACTTCCATCTTCTCATGCTCAAGTCAACTTGCCACCTCCCACAGAGACCTGTCTTTTGTGATTTTTTTTCCTTTCAGTAACTTACCAACTCAGTAGCTGCTTTAGCTATGAACAGCACCTTAAGTAATGCCATCTGACGTTAAGATTACATTTTCTCGCTTGCCTTCCTTTCCTGCACCATGGACTTTCCACCCGAACAAGCCAACTCAGACCACCTCCAGCAATGGCTTCGCTATGAGCCGCAGGTCCACGCTCAAACTTCAGACCCGGGGCCCGTGATCATTTACGATCTTTCCATCAGAGGCGACTGCGGGCCAGGTGCCCGCTTCCTTCCTTCCTGCGGGGCAGTTCGGCGCCACTCTGCGCCTCCCCATCCCCGGTGCGCTGCTGCCACCTGCCGCCACGCCGCCGCCCCCGGCCCCATCCCCGCTGCGCCGCCCTGCCCGGCCCGGCCCCGGCCCCATCCCCGCTGCGCCGCCCTGCCCGGCCCTCCCCGCTGCGCCGCCCTGCCCGGCCCGGCCCCGGCCCCATCCCCGCTGCGCCGCCCTGCCCGGCCCGATCCCCGCTGCACCGCCCTGCCCTGCCCGCCGGCGCTCGGGAAGCGGCTGCCGCCCGGGCGCGGGCGTTCCGGCAGCGTCCCCCCGCTGGTGGCCGGCCCGTCCCCAAGAGCGGTTCAGCAGAAATTCCAGCTGCGGGTGTCAGCCGGTCCGACAGAGGGGGTGCCCCCGCCCCCGGAGCGGACTCGCTCGGCAAAGCGGGTGCCGGGCCCTCCTCGCAAATACCGGCTGCAAAGCAGAAGCGAAGGGCGTTTGCGGGACGCTTGAGCGCGGTAATTCAAGCTCTGAACCACGATAGCTACTGTAGAGTAGCGGTGGAAAGAAGAGAGTTAATAAATCTTCGGTGAGATTACTTGCCAAGTGGATAGCGTTAGCTTAAAAGTACTGAAAATAAGTTTCAGAGGAAAATATAGTTAAACCTACTAAATGTAGGGGGGTTTTTAAATCTTTATAACCCATAGATTAATTCTCCTCCCAGTGTATCAATAAGTATCACTGGCCAGTAAAATCACATTTATTAAGAGTAGCTGCTCATTCATTGATGACTCCTAATTTCAAATTAGTCTAAAAGTCTCCACATGCATTTAAAATTATTGCAGTTCCAAGCTTAAATCTGCAGTACAATTTCTCAGGAGAGCAGGAGGGCTTTTTAATTTTAGGTCACTTACTTTTAAGCAATAGAGAGCAAATTAAAGTAGACGATAACCACCTCTCTGTGAATTCTCCCACTACCTTAGCAATTAAGGAGATTGTTCATACAAATTTGTGTAATTAAGTGGCATCTTAACCAAGCTGTAAATGCCAAAACCTAAAGTTTTAATAGAAGCTATGCTCTGTCATTTAACCGACTGCCACACTACTGCTCATTGTTTACCACTCTAAATCCTCCGCTTCTACATGTTAAGATGCTTCTCATCCTAAAAGCCTAATAGTATCTAAGTATAACTGCGTTTTAATGAGCTCCCAGTGGATCATACACAAGGCCTTTATGACATCTCTACTCCTCTTTTGCTCTAGTCTCTGTCAAATGATGAAATACTAAAAAAAAAATAAATCTGACAAACAATTGTAACTTTTCTGCTTCAATCTTACATTGATGGCTCTGCTTTTTTACAGCAGGGAAAAAAAAAAAAAAGCAGCTTCCATGGCCAACATATGAAAGAGCAATTTCAGGTTCTGGCAAAGAGCATATATCTATGCTGGAGCAGAAGACAACAATTTGTTGTGATAAAGGGAAAGAACCTGAATTAACTGAGAAGTTAAGCACGTGCTATAATACAAGAAAGCAGATTGATGACTACAGTGATCTTGCAGTTCCCTGCACAGTGGAAGTTGTGAGGGCATGGAAGTCTCTAAGATACCTCTGCACGTTGCATTTCACGGCAGAATGCTCACACGCTGTATTCTGTGAGCATCCACGACCAAACACGCAATACTGTGGGCAAATGTAACTCTTGGTGTGGAAGTGTCACCTGTAGGTTCGCATAGCTAACCTCATCTATGCACTTAAATATACTTGATATTCTTGGAAGCCCCTAGGTACCACATTGTTTTAGCCAAGAATACAGAGGCTTTAATCCATTTCTTCCATCAACCCATATTTTCCTTCAATTTCAGCAACTGCTTTAGTTTGAGTCTTCAAATCAGGAGTTTAAGTGAAGCACCCTCTCAGCTAGCACGCAAAACACTTCTGACACCTTGAGACATAACATCAGGGAGAAGTCTAAGCTAGCCAGGATACTTTCCTTGGATTAGAATGGCCCCAGACTATTACTGTGGAGCTTTTCTAGACTTGCACCAGCTTAAATCACACCTGAACTCAAAACAGACTGGAAGAAAAGTTAGTGAGGGATAGTTACATCTCCAAAATTTTAATGTACCCATCAGAGTCAGAATGTGACTGTTACCTAAATAAACTTAGGATAATTTCTACCACATGTCACCTTGAAGTACAATGTGAGAAGACAAAAAAAAAAGCAACATTGATTTCAGACTTAATACAGAGAGAAATAATTTAAACTGGGCTGGGCATAGATTCACACTCACTGTATGCCCATCAGAAGTGACACTGGATGACTGCATTCCCATGACAAAATACATGCAGTGACCATTGCTCACTACTATCAAGCAAAAGGCAGCTAAATCCATGCCATACCCCAGGAGAAAATACAGCCCAAATGTGGCTAGCATAAGATGTCAAGAATCCTGAGGAACAGAGAGATTTAGCACAACAGAGATAAGAAAGGACTAAACTAATCATCTAAGCATATGAGATCATCATAATTTTAATCATCTATACAAAAGCACTCAAAAATATGAAGTATGCAGATGTCAGTGCTTGGAAAATAAAAGCCTCCTTTTAAAGTCATTGATCTGAAGTGCATACAGAAGTAAGATATACAACGGGGATCAGATACGTACAGAATTTGGTCCGTGTTCCCTGTTGCATATTTGTTAAGAGATTTCTTTTTATTACTTTTTAATTCATTATTGTCAGTGTAATCTCAGTCAAGTCAAATCACTTCATTAATTAAAAGGGATTGAAAAGGTCCTTAGCTACCGGATTCCACAAAGGCCCAAAAGCTCAGGCCTGTTTACAGGAGGTCGTATTTCATTTGCTGCCTATGTCAAACCAGTACCCGTCAGGCCTTTGCCGGGCCCCAGAGACGAGCCAATCAATGTCTGCTCACTAAAGCCCCTCGCATGAATCCATTTAAGCAACGTGGATGCTTCCTGTCGAAAAAAGAAATGGTCTCCTGGTATCTCTGATAGAAATTAGCCACGAATTAAAAGAGAAGCACAGTTGTTTTGGAAGAAAGCCAGAACCAGAATTAATAGGCCATCTGAGCCTCTTGAGTGTTGAATCCCATTTGTTAGCAATTCTTTATGAAAGGTTTCCCCTCCCTACACCAGTTCTGACCAAACCCTTTACGCTGTCTCCTGAAACTAAAAATAATTCAGTTAAATTTTAACCAGCTGGAAAAATATGAAAAGTACTGTCTTTTGTCAAACAGAATTTTAGAAACTTGTTTGATATTTGTACTACAATAACCCATTTGCCCTCCGTTTCCCTTAAAATACACGTTTCCTCACGACTCGTCATCTATCTGTGCTTCGATGTAGCAGGACCACTGACACAGATGGAGTTGCACTAGACGTGAGTTTGGCTCAATTTAATTTCAGTAATTTTGGCAGAATCTTGTAAAGGCTTTCACTGTAAATTTAATTACTATTATCCTGTGTGAATGGAATAACCTATCTTGTTGCCAATTCTCCTAGGCTCAAAAGCTTTGCATATAAGTTTAGTGGCAATGAAATTAAAGAACTGCTAGCGATCTCATCTTAAAATGCTCTAGACTCCCATTTTTGCAATGGACAATTTAGTTCAAGTCTAGGTTTCCAAACTTAGGTTAATTTTCTCCAATTTTTGCATAGTTTAAGCATAGGAATTGGAGCAGGGGGGCTTGTTTGCTTGTTTTCTTTCCAAAACCTGATATCAAATTCTGATCTAATTACTAAAACCTTTAGGTTTTCCAGAAAACTGAGTACCCATTTTTCTCAGAAAAGCTTGTGAGGACTCCTTGAGCAGGACATCTCAAAAATCCACTACTGACAGCTAGGCTGCTCTATCCTGAAGTGAAGCTGTATGATCTGGAAGCAGCCGGTGATGTACCAGAAGGACCTCAGTATCCAATCACACAGAAAAAAACAAAACAACCAAACCTACAACCCGAACACAAAAAACAACCGCCCGTCTATGTTCTCTTCAGCCTCCTTGTTTCTTTCAGAGTTCTGCTATACTTAGCAGAGGTATCATTTATCTTTTCAGACTGTAATATTTACTGTGGTCTGCCTTTTTCATTCTACTCATATAATCCCTGGAACAAGATGACATTAATCCAGGTTGATGCTCTGTATGCTCAGGCTATGCAAATCAATAATTTGTTAATAATATTTATAAGCATGTAATTGGGAATGTTATTAGGTTTAGAATCGTCAGCTAGCTCAAAGGATCTCGCTTGGTGGTAGTCAACACTTGGAGCAGTAAATGGGTTTTTTAATCATTCGTTCAGAACATGTCTATTTTGGTTATAGGGAAGGTTAAACCTGACCTTTATTGGCTTCTCTCCTGTAGACAAGTAGGCAGTTTTACAGCTTATTCTCTCTTGCAGATGCATACAGCCCACAAACCTGCAGGACAGAGGACATAATTTGTGTAATTTAATTTTTAATTGTGACTGGGAAGAATTTTCTGGTTCCTCTGAACAGAAGCAGTCAAGTGATTATTTGGCTACTTCCTGACTTCTCATTTGTTCTCATTATTTTCAAAGGCCCTTTTTTTAATTGATTATATTTTGAAGAACAAATAGCAGAATTTTAACAAATGTCTCTGCCAGTCTTAATTCTAATTGCAGTATCATTTCATCTTTTAGTAAGTCTTGGCAAAAATACCCCACACATTAGAGCACACAGAAGAATCTTGTAAACAACTAGTCTGCCAGGCATCATCTCTAATTCATTTTCACTTGATTTGCGTTGTCTGATTTCATTAACGATCAGAAGATACTCATTTCTAAACAGTCCACCACATAAATGTTCTTCTCTTTTTCTGAAAGAGACCCTACTATTTAATCATCTATGATCCGTTCATATATTTGTCACAAAAAGAAAAGCACAAGACAATTTACTAACCACTTAAGGAGAAGGAAAAATAATATTTAATGTCTTAAATTTTTATTTTTTACTAAAGATATTTTTACTAAGATATTTCAAAGCTTTAATTATGACGGTAGAACAAAGCAATAGATACAATCCCATGGAAAGCTTCAAGTATAAATAATCATTTCAAAGCATCTTTTCCTGGTGGAGATGGAGCATCATGAAGACAACTGTCCCACACACCTTTAGCAAATTAAACAGACTAACACATGTCTTCATTACACCACCAAAGTGGCAAACAGGAACATCTAGAAAGTCCTAAATTTTGCCTTAACTGCCTGACCTCATTTCAGCACACATCACATGCAAACAAACCCCAGCCTTCCTAAAAATCTCTTCTTCAGGTCATTTGAAGCCTCTTCAAGGATACATTGACTACTCATACTTTGAGGAGAGAGGACTGGGTCCGAGTTTAAGCATCAGGTTGACACTGGATAAGCAACGAACACGGGTAGAGGCAGGAGGAGAATACCACAGCAAGAGGACTCCCCCCAAGTATTGCGCCAGGCCAGTCAAATTCCTGTTCTCATTCTCACCCAGAAAAGGAGGAAAGGAAAAATGCACTCCATCTAGTATTGGCAGACAGGTGTAAGGAGGACTTCTTAGAAACAAATGGAGGCACAGGCTCACAGTGGAATAAAAGTGGTTTAATCTCAATTATTTCCCAGAGCTCATCTAGAGGCAAATAAAAGAACCTACAGCAGAACAAAGTGAACCATGAAGGTTTCACGACTACTATTCCAGTTTAAGGCCCAGGAACAAAAAAGCAGAAATAAAGATTTGCCTGGTTACAAGTTATAAGGAATCTAGAATCCAGATCAGCTGTTAGGATTCGCAGATGCCATCTCTCCTCTGTCTTTGTCTCCATCACAGTGCCTGGTGGTCCTTCTCATTTATGCGGCTCAGTGCGACAATGGTTCACAGAGCACATACACGCACAATCTCTATAAAACACCTTGTTCTGGCCAACTGCTTTGGTTTGCTTCTATGAACCCTGTGCCAGGTCATGAGAAACCATCTATTCTGTCTGCTAAACGTGCCCTCACAATCCCAGCTTCTGCACCATAAGCACCGTGTTCTAGCCTGGCAGCTCTCTACAAGTGGCCAAAATACTGTCCGTTTGTACTTGCCCAGTACAGTTTGTAGGTTTCCCTTTTAATTTATCTTATGGTCTCAAGCCAATTCTTTTCAAAGGGCTATTTTTGGGTTTGCTGTTCTTTCCCTCCTTCTTCCCTTCCCTCAAGAGAATTCAAGGGAATTAATTGATTTGAAAAAGGTGTTGATGCTATTAATGCGGCTGTTATTTCTAGTGTGGCTCCAACAATAACACAGATCATTGTTGCAGAAATAAATATAAACCAAGCAACATTGTTTTAAAGACATCAAAAGTACCAAAGCAGTTTAGAAGCCCCACTCCCAGTCCTGTCTTTCAGAAGCGTTTCCCGAATACTTGCTACATGCTTCTACAGTAAAAGTAAAGGAGGAGGTATGCCAAAAACAAATGGCACTTGTCAATAGTCAAAAGTGTTACACGAAGTAAAGATATTTCATGACACAAGCCAGCGGAAACAACAGTCTGCCTTCATATAGCTTATAATGCTCTGAAAGGTAAGTAGCACACAAGATGCATGCAGCAAGTTTCTGACATGGAGTATTTAAAGTATTTTGATTTTAAGCCACTTCTATTTCAGCCAAATACAAAGCAAGTCTGAAAGCAAATAAGAGGCTAAGCCAGTAAATGGACTGAAGAATACTCCTCAAGTCTATAGGGACTCCTTAGATTTCAGTTTTGTATCTTTTACAGGTACAAAGGGTAGAAATACTTTATCTCATCTTTTTCAGAAGTAGAATTCAGGCAGATACAGAGCAGTCTCAACTTCCTTAGCCAAATCAAAGGTGTCCCCAGAAAAGGCTTTTTGTACTTTCCCTTTCAACAAAGCTGAAACATTAGAGCCTGCAGTTGGATTCCATCTTTCCTGACAATTTATGCTGTGCTGGGGACAAAGCAGAAGAGCCCCTTGAGCAAACGAATTTTTGCTTGCAAACTTTAGAGCCTGTAAATTTTGCTATTACTCAAATCCTTCTTATATCATAAGTGCAGACAGAACTTTAGAACTTTTATTACCATCAGGCAAGACTATAATGGCAAACATCATAGATACATCTGTGAGTACCTTTTTAAGACTGGGAAGTCAGAAAATTAATTTATTCTACCTGCAATAAGCAGCACAACACTTCCCCTGACTCCAGACAAGCAGTTTTGGAAGCAGGAGGTCAAATAAAGTTCCCAAACACTTGTATCCTGTGCACCTAGTAGATCATGTGCCAAACAAATTTCCCCTATGCTTCACTCTTGGCTACAAGAACTCTTCAGTATGTCATGAGGGTTGCACAGCAGCCTGTGCAGATGTTGGGGCACTAGCAATGTCTGTTTTAATGAAATATCTAATAACTGAATATTTTGAGACCTCTGTACTTCTAACTAGCCCCTTAATTCAAAATTTATTGGCAGGAGACAAGGTATGAGAGGACATATGTGTAGAAAAGGCCATATCTACACAGATTAAAATTCACAGGGATTGCTTCCTTAGGAAAAAAAGACAATGGCAGTGTGGCTGCCACCCATGTCCTGCTAAGTGACTTTCTGAACTTCTCAGAAGGCAGGACCCTTCTCAAATTTCCTTTGAATCTCTCTTCTCTCTCAGTAACTGCACTCTATGCTGTCCTATGCTAAAAAAAAAAAAACCAACCCAAAAGCCGCACAACAACCCCATACAAACAGAACTATCAATTGTTTGCTTGCCATTTAAGAAAAAAGTCATGTACCCTGTGGCATTTACAGCTATTTCAAGGTCCCTTCATACTTCCAGGGCAGTTAAACAGACATTTATGCACATATGAAGCGTGAGCCCTTCACTAATAAAGGAGTGTGGTCCACAGCAGCTCAAGTCTAAGACCCATGATTTGTTTTGGGCACTTTTACCACTGGAGCCAGACTAAGGCCTCAATTCAGCAGGACACTGGGTGTGTACAAAAATTCCATTTTATCACTGTTCAGCAAAGGACTTAAACTAGCTCTTTCCATTCCTTCAGAGTGCCCAAACTGCAAATGTTTCCTACTCAGGTGCCAAAAATGCTAACTTCCCCACATTATCACCTAAGATGCTGTTCAGGTTCACTGGGAAACCAAAATAGTTCCAATGAACAGCTAAAAAGCAATTTTTCTTCTCATTAGCTTCCTTTCCCCCACGCTTCTCCTTATGTTTCTTTGTTTCTTTCTCCTTCATGCTATAGCAAATTTTGGCAGCACTGCAGAATGCTGATGAGACACACGCTTACTGGGTGAAATCCCAACAGCTATTTTTGGGCAATACCTGGCATGAACTGCCTTGTCTTTGAGGACTAAGGGAGTTTGCTTATCAGGCTGTCTTGAAAAGTTTAACGCTTCATTATGACTCGCCAAAAGGCTTGCAAGTTTTACAAAACTAACATGACGTTAAAGACAAACTCCAGCAACCCTTTAAGCATTCCCAGCATTAAGGCACCAAGATGGCTTTTCCTTTGAGAATACAAAAACTGTAACAAAAGCATTTTTATTCCATCTCTAAAAACAAGATCAACACTATATGTGCAAAGTCCTCCTTCATTCACCTTGTCACTGTTTTCTTTTTTGAAAAACATTGGTCAGGTGTAGAGTTATCACAAAAGGCAATTATACAGTCTTCACAACACAATATTTCCAACATCTGTCAATCTTGACTTGCCTCAGACTGCCCTGAGGAAGGCCTGTCACTCATGGTCTCCTGTCCACTGTGAGAAGATATCCATCAGCACCCAAACTGAAGGCCTGAAATGTATTTCATAGAATCATGGAATCATTTAGGTTGGAAAAGACCCTTAAGATCACCAAGTCCAACCATAAATGTATGCTGATCTCCAATTGCAAAGGACTAATTCTGTGACATTTGAGGCCACCTTATGTCTGAAGATTTACAAACCACTATTCCAAACCCACTCTTGCTACTTCTGAACATCAAGACTCAAAGCAAAAAAAAATTTTATTCCATCATATACTTAAATAGATGATTCAGGAAGTATTTAAGTTTAGCAGTGATTGCATTTTTATGCTGCCTGATCTCCAGTTCTTCTTTGAAAGAGGAAAAAATTGGAACCACTGGCAAATAAGGCTTGCTAAAGGTACCGTTTACCGCAGGAAGTTGCAGGGTGGGAGCGTGGGAAAACTGGCAGCTCCTATCTAACCTTTTCTGATCACTAACCTACCCATTCTAAATACGACTTCAGAAAGAAAAAGAATTGAGGAACAATTTGAAGGTGATTTCCAGAGACAGAGAAAGAAGTCAGACCCCATTCACTCATCTAAGAAGAGGCTTCTAACCCTTTCCTCCTGGCCTTGAAAGCTTCTTGATATCCCATTTGCTGCTTTGACATCTGAACCAAGTCCCAGGCTGCTCCTGCCACAGGAAGGGGGTCTCACTGCTGTGAGCTCGGATCCAGTCAGTTTCTCTGGTTTGCTTTGTTAACCTGATGAAGCACAGTGGTTTAAGAGAGGGAACAGCCAGCAGGGGAATGTGCCTCATCTACCAGTCACCTCATTTCATAAAGTTTAGTCAGCAGCTATATCAGAGCCATTTTAATTAAATAGATCACTAAAGGATCTTGGGTTTACCTTGAAAAAGATGTGGTCAGGACTTTACCTGTGCTGAAAGGTTTGAATTTCATTAGGGCTTTAAAGTGGGCTTTTTCCCCCATCCAAATACAACTAGCACTCTTTGTTCAACACATCGATACAGCTATTTGCATAAAATATTGATTAGAAGTCATTATAATCACAAAATGTTAATTACACCAATTAATTCCCAATCTGTTTGTACCTTAAGCTTATTTACTTTCAGCACAGAAGGTTAAAGCAAGAGTGAATCAGTCTTGGCTTTCTCTCTGGGGACAACTTTTTATACATTGAGGACTCTCATTCTGTAAACAGCAATTTTTCTGTATGACCAGGCTTTTTCCCAACTTTGTTTCATAACTCCCCACACTATTTTCAAGTATTACACAGGGATACCAAACCCTTTGTCTCCTCATCACCAAGCAGGTTCCTTCCAGTCATCATAATTAATCTGTGGGTTTGTAAATAATGGAGAACAAGAAAATGTTCTAATGTGCCCCAACTACCAGATGGAGGAGGTGATTCTGTGGGACTGGTACAAACTCAGAGTGCTGAGCAGCTCTGAAAAATTGGATTCTGTAGTGTTACTGATCTGATTCCTTTCCCCACTTTCCCTTCTACAGAAAATTTCAGTTAATTAATTCATGGCAACACGTTGATTCCTGCAACATACTCCCAAGGATGGCTGTATCATGTTCACTCTAAATACTTTAACCCAATCCCATCAGGTGTGTGGTTTTTTTTTTTCTTTTAAGCATTAGCAGCCCTCTTCCTCTTATTTCCCAAGAAAACCAAAATTACTGCCATGTCCCTATTTTCACCTGTGCCTCCTCATCTTCCTCTGGCTGTTCAAGCAACTTGTTTTCCCTCTTAACCATTTAAAAACTCTAAAAACAAACAAAGAAAAAAAACAACACCAAAAGCCTTTCTCTACTCACTGACACATACACTTCATTAAAGCTGCCTTTGGCTTGAGATCTTTTAAGTGAAAGACAATATAAACTGTCTGTATATAACCTAGCCATTGCTTGCAGTTGACTGTACTGATGAGGACAAGTGGGAAGAGGGAATTTTGCATTTTCTTTGCACTGTTAAGTAAAAAGAAGGTGGCATTAACTTAATAATGTCAGATCCACAAAGTAAATGGAAAGAAGAAAATTATATATAAAATATCTATTCAACCCCTAGGAAAAAAAATTACTTTGCACTACACAGACCTATGTGGGAGCAGCATGCAAAGAATGTGCATTCACTGGAGGCAGATTTTAAGTTACAATAGTACTTCCTATGACATGAAAGTTGGTGCCATGTGGGCACAGACAATGAGTCCACTTTCCCATCCCTTTTCCTAAGCTGCCTGTAAAGAATGATTATCTTTTTACAAAATATCTCCTGGATCAAAATCCTTGGTGCGCAATATTTAAGGAGGTATCATAAAACTCTGTTTAAAGTGATGTTATTGCCTCGAATTAAAACAATAGACTGATTCCTGAATCATTCAGTCCTGATTGCAGCAATGGTTGGTTTGGAACGGTGGTATGTCCAGGTGTATAAAGACTTTGCCACTACCTGAATGGGAAAACCACTTCAAGGTAAAGTGGCGGCCACCTATAAGCCCCATTATCAAATGCAGCCAGAGAACAGCTCATGGAGAATAACTTGTGTACCAGGATTGCAGAATTCAGAATACAAAACTTTATCGCTTCACTGAGCACACTATTTCTCCACCAAAAACTAAGATAGTATTTTTCAGCTCCATGCAGCATATCCACAGCTTTAGCAAGACTCATTACCAATCCCTCAAGCCTTTTTCACATTTACCCCAGACATTAGATGTCTGAACAGGTAAGTCTCCTCTACTGGCCACTGTAAGAAGCTGCAAAGTCCGGAGAAAACCACTGAAAGGAAAGGCAGCCACTCAAGATAGTCTGAGACAGACAGATAACCTACCTAAACTCAGACTGAGCTCCTCTGATTTCCCACATATTGGTCAAATAAAGAAAATGCCAATGTGAGAGACAGTTCTGGAGCTTAATATAAACTTCTGAGATTATCAGGGCATTTTAGTATTAACTCTACTGAGGAATAGTTTGGACTCTGTACTTGCAAATTCAAGGAAGTCAAAGATCAAATATGTGGCAAAGTTATGTAATAACAAAATACATGTAAAAGTTCATGCAACAAAGAGGGATTTAGAATGAAATAGCTAAGACCTCAGTAGAATACTCTCTAGCTAAGGTGGTTGATAGAACAGGAAAAAACAGTTTCTATGGGTTTCAAGTTCAGAGCTTTTTGGTTTTGTTTTTAAACCCAGAAACAGATTAACAATGTCTTTTGTATAAAATCACAGGGTTCTGTACTAAACTTTGGAAAGCTGGCTCTCCTAAGATAACCAGCATTTCCAAGTAAAATTAGCTACCGTAAGCTACCAATGGTAAAGGCCAGTAAAAAACAGCACCCAAACTGCGAAATAGCAGAACTCGGAACTTCCTGACAGTTTTAGCTTTTGTAGTAGACCCCTGTACTTTAACAGCTAGAAAGGTAAAGGTGCAATTATTTTTTTTTTTTTTTAAGGTAAAATCTCTTTGGAGACCACTGTATTATAATTACAAACGTAAGGCAGTAATCTTTAATATTAAAAGGTTTTAAAAAAACCCCACACCCACCTTTCTCTCCATCCCTTTGGAAGGGATTTTGTGGCTCACAGAAACCATCTGGCTAAAAGTAATTGAGTGCATAATCCTTTGCACTTGCATCCATGCCCTTCCAGCACCATTTCTTTAAAGATGAAAGTCTGGGGATCTGGCTGTAGGCCCAGTCAAAAGGGGAAAAGCGAGTGAAGAAAGCTGACAACCACACAGCCTAAGCCTGGGGCTGCATTAACTACTCTATACCTCCTTTTATATTTCCTTGAAGAGCAATGGCAGCAGCTGAGAACCTCAGAGCCACAACTCCAATGGCATTGGAGAAGAACAGTGAGAACTCAGGCTTGAAAGACACATCTCTGGCCTTCCATGCATTCCCAGGGGCTATAAGATTTGGGCAGGAATCAAACCTATTCACTGAAGGGTTTTGTCTTGTTACACCCCCTTGTTTCTGCGGGAAGAGATTATCTGCATGAGGAGCACCCAAAACACCAGACTATTAATATCTTCTCAGCACTGGAAACCATGACCATCCATCAGAGGATTATCAAAGACTGGTTTATGAATGAGTCAGTCTACAGACCTAATATCATTTATGAGTTAGGGCAGACATGGATATTTCATGCAGGTCAGACAAAAAGAGCATACGATTTTCTGTCATGATCATTTATGAGGTCCTGACCTTAATGTAACCTCTCTTTACAGTGCCTATGACTTGTTTTCTTTGGTAATTCCTGTGAATTAGCTTTTCTGCTTAGCTGTCTAAACTAATTTTTATCACATGTAAAAGCCTTTTCATGAAGCAACAGAACAGCTTTGCTCCTTACCTTTAAAAAAATCTCTGCTTTTTCCCTGTGTATTGATACAATTTCATAGTGAGGACAATTTTACATAAACTATTTTCCACTCCACTGAACGTTATGTCGCTCTACATGAATATATTTCTTGGTTGATGCTAAGGCAAAATATTGCTGTAAATGCTGTATTTTCATAAATGCTATTCTCCGACATTTTAATAGATTCATTCCATGCATACTATCAATACCAAGTCTTACTGATGGACCTGTATTAAGCTGCCAGCATAATTTCCTCTGTTGTCCCCAGAGCCTTCACCTATGAGTCAAAGGGAAAAGATGATCACTAGCTCTTCTGTATTTCAAGGCAAAAAAGTGATCAAGATGGAGGGAGAAGCTCCAATGATTTGAAAAACTCCAGCCAGTAACACAGACACAGAGAAAGGGACTTTGAGACTTAGAAGTAGTAAGTGTGAAACAGGGAATTTTTGTGTGTGTCAGTTTTAAAAAGAAAAAAAAAAAAAGTAATTGAAATAATAACAACACAGAATGGCTAAATTCAGAGCCAGCTGTAGATAGGGGTAAGTTAAATAGTGTAAATCAATGTCAGGGCCAGCGAAAGTATAGCAGCTGTAAGTTTCTGATAGCATATAGCATACGAGAAATCCCGATGATCATAATGCTAATAATGCAGGAGATGAAAGGCAGCATGACTTTACCAAATTTAGACTCCTTTTAAGTATCATTTGGCTCACGTTGGGACACACATTTTGTTCTCTTCTACATTAGTTTAAATCTAAACTTTGAGTAATTGACTCCAGGGTTATATTCTTCTAAGGCAGACTAAAGATCAGTGCTGCCTAGACTTGTTTCTGGAAAAGGCCCAAGAATACTAGCAACAGCAACATATTTTATTCTAGCTTTTCAGCATGTTGGGAACAATTAAATGAAGTGCATTAAATCCAAATGCAGTGACTTTGATTCTTCATTAACATATATCTAAACCAAATTTTTCCTTGGCTTTTTAGAATTTGTGATTACTTGTTTGACTGTCCATTTCATAACTGACTAGTTATATGCCTTATGAGTATACTCTCTATGCCTTATCAGTCCCTTCAGTCTTTTTAGGGTTTCTGAAACATCATTTGAAGTTCTCCCTATTTTTATAAAGTCATCCATTATTACAGAGACTGAACTTCCAAGACGCAAGTTTTGTCACTTTCTGGAAATAATAAACCCATAAAACTGTATTTTCAAGCTATGCTATATTTGTTCTGAGCCACTGACAAATATGAAATAGCAAATAACACATATTGCCTTTTATGATTATATAATAAAATAACACAAACTCAGGGTAGGTTCAGAGACAGTTCTGTCCAACTTCCTATTTACCCATGAAAATAGTCACATTTTAAAAGCAGTACCAAGGGGGTTCTGCCAATACAACTTCATAGCAGCAATAAAGACCTTGGGAAAAGATTTTGGACAATTCCTGTTCTATTTTCCTAGAAAGATATGCCTGCTAATTTAATTCAGGACAAGAAGGGGGTAAGGTATGTCGGCTTGCAGAAGAGTTCTGCAACAAGACTTCATATCCACAAAGACTACAAAAGCAACAGACTCTTGCATTCTTATTTGAGCTGCTGTTAAAGTCAAATCTCACAAAAGGCATGGGCTAAATATCCTAAATATCAAGGAGTTCAGGTCTCCAGCTGCTTTTAGTCTGTGTTGCTCAGTGGTTTACACAGGCCAACTGAAAACATGGTCCTCTGGGGTTTGGAAGCCCATCATACATAGACAAGGAGGAAAAGAGATGAAGTTACCACAAAGCAGTTCAAACGCATTTGGTCACACCTATTTCTGAACTTGTAGTCTTCTGTAGTTTATTTTTGCAGTTCATCACTGCAGAAAACACATGACCTTTCAGGAAAGTCCTTAGCCTCCATACTTAAAGGCTTTCAAGGCATGGGGTACAGGAGACAAGTTAGAGTAACAACAGCAGTCACTCAGGGTGTGAGACATTTCATAAGAACCAGTAAGTATCTTACTAAAGTCTCTCATGCACGTGAAGTTTGGGACACAGTTGTTTATCATCCTTATTTTGCTTTTTAAAGCTGAGGCTCCACCTCACAAAAGACACGGAGAGGAAACACATTCACAAGAAGCATCTACTTCAGCTTTGGAAGACCAACCAGGAAATCCTTAGGAAGGGATACAGCTTGGAGGACTGCCTATAGAGGCTTAAGCCAATTTCTATAACATTACGTATAACATTGTGTTACTTTACTTCTTAAGCAACATTTGATTCCTTCATTTATGAAACAAGATGGTAGCTCAGAGGTGTTTGCTGATGGAATGTTCAGTTTGAAAGTTCCCTCGTAGTGCTGTAAGGCACCAGTACGGCTGCTGAATTGGCCTGAAATGGAGGAGTCATTAGCAGTAACTGTGCATACTAATTAAGTAGTTACTGGCACAAAGGCCATGTATCATCACCTTGACTTAGTGCACAGAAAATTTCAGCTTTTACAATTTAAGGTCTCCATCATCTCACTTCACATTATCTAGTGCTGAAATCTTGACCCCTAATTGATACTGGAGCTGCAGAGAATCTGAACAACCTGCTGCCCAGTGAGCATATTTTGATGTCTCTCTTAAAGCTATTAATCTGGGAACAGTGTATAGATGTGTAGGCTGTGGGCTTCTCTGCTGTGAGGCACAAATTATGACTAGGGCTTCAGAGTCAACACTCAGCTGAGTACAGATCCTAAACAATGCTGCTGCCAAGGGGCTAATCAGATCCTAAAGTGATGTAAAAGAACAAATAGCAAGATGGAATCGAGAAGTTTTATCTCCCTTAGTTTGGCATTAGGGCAATTAGTATTGGAATACAGACTTTAGTTTTAATATCCACAGTCCAGAAATGCTATTAATAAATTAGAGATGAAAAAAGCATATGAAAAAGAATAATGAAGTATGAAAACAATAATGAAAATTGGGAAGATAACTCCATCATCACTAATGTACAGCTGAATCTGCACCTGAACAAGAGAAGGTTAAGATGTAAACTGTGATCACAGTCTGTGATTACATAAATGAGGAACAAATTTTGGTAACAAATGTCTTCAAAGGCAAAAAGACAAAAAGCCCTAGTGTTGGAAAGTCAAAATTAAACACAGGTAGACAAATACTAGAAATTAATCCTATTTGAGAGCTACTTTTTATTTATTTATTTATTTATTAGCAATATTGCTAATAACCAGATATTGGACCTGACAAGTATCTTTGGGGGATTCTTCCTCACTAGCCATTTTTAAACATCCTGTCTAACAGTTTTCCTGTACAGCAGAGTTCTAGATGATTTCTAACTTGTACCTTGCACACGAATGTCTTTGAATCATTCTGTTGTCCTATTCGTGTAGCGCCTGCTGGTACCCATTTGCCTTAGTTTTACTGCAGCCTTATAGTGGGCTGATGTTTTCATGTTTGGTTTTTTTTTTAAAAAAAAAAACAAAAAAAAAAACCCAAAAAAAAACCCCCAAACATCTTATAATCCTTCTCTAGACAGGACTGCAGCAAAACTGCTCTGACTAATGCATATTCCCAGCTTTAGTTTATTGTTCCTAAATTCTGTCCCGTTCCCCCCCCCCCCGAGCAGTTTTTAACATGTTTACATAGGTAACCACATTTACATTAAATTCTATTTTGCATTGAATAGTATCTTCACTGAGAAGTGAACAAGCTCAGAATGTTCCTCTTTCTCCCTCATGTCACTATTTTATAGTTATTTAACATTAGTGACTTCAGCAAAACTGAGATGCTTTGTCCAAATAATTGTTAGCACACACTTTAATTTACTACTATATTATTACATAGAATATATAATTGAAGAAGGGAAAGGGATAAACCCAGGCTTGCTAGAAATAAGACTGGAGGCGGCACGCCTCTCCCTTGAGGGACAGTGTGCTAGCAAGGTCCTTTGGTCTGCCATCTCAGTGGAGGCAGGGGATTGAGATCCATGCAGCAGCAAAGATGCAAGTCTTACGGATGCATTAGAAGCCACAGAAGTGCCTGAGAATGGTCACGTAGGAATTACGGCTTCTCTCCACCAAAAGGTGGTGGAATCAATAGCCGAACTGAAGTGCATCTACACCAATGCATGCAGCATGGGCAGCAAACAGGAGAAGCCGAGAGCCATTGTGCAGCAGGAAAACTATGATATAGTTGCCATCAAGGAAACATGGTGGGATGAGTCACATGACTGGAGGGCTGCAACTGATGGCTATAAACTCTTCAGAAAGGACAGGCAAGGAAGGAGAGGCAATGGGGTAGCCCTGTATGTTAGGGAGTGTTTTGATTGTCTAGAGCTTAATGATGGTGATAACAGGGTTGAGCATTTATGGGTAAGAATCAGGGAAGGCCAACAAGGCAGATATCATGGTGGGAGTCTTGTTAAAGACCACCCAACCAGGACAGAGAGGCAGATGAAATATTCTGTAAGCAGATGGGAGAAGTTTCACAATCACTAGCCCTTGTTCTCATAGGAGACTTCATCTTACCAGATGTCTGATGGAAATACAATACAGCGGAGAGGAAACAGTCTAGGAGGTTCCTGGAGTGTGTGGAAGATAACTTCCTGACACAGCTGGTGAGTGATCCAACTAGGGAAGGCACCCGCTGGACCTGTTGCTTGTGAACAAAAGACTGGTGGGTGATGTGATGGTTGGAGAGAGTCTTGTGCATAGTGATTACAAAACAATAGAGTTTTCAATTCTTGGAGAAGTAAGGTCACAACAACCCCATGCAACACTACAGGCTTGGGGAAGAGTGGCTGGGAAGATGCCCAGCAGAAAAGTACCTGGGGGTGTTGGTCAACAGCCAGCTGAATACGAGTCAGTAGTATGCCCAGATGGCCAAGAAATAGCGCGACCAGCAGGAGCAGGGAAGTCATTGTGCCCGCGTACTCGGCCCTGGTGAGGCTGCACCTTGAATCCTGTGTTCAGTTTTGGGCCCCTCACTACAAGAAGGACATTGAGGCACTGGAGCATGTCCAAAGTAACTAGTGATAGGACAAGAGGAAATGGCCTCAAGTTGTACCAGAGGAGGCTTAGAGTGGATATTAGGAAAAAATTTCTTCACCAAGAGGGTTGTCAAGCATTGGAACGGGCTACTCAGGGAAGCAGTTGAATCCCCATCCCTGGAGGTGTTTAAAGGATGCATAGGTGTGGTGTTTAGGGACACGGTTTAGTGGTGGACTTGGCAATGTTAGGTTAATGGTTGGACTTTATGATCTTAAAGGTCTTTTCCAACATAAACCATTCTATGATTCTATATATCACAAATGGAAAATGATTCCAGAATGAGAGGCAGATTTTCAAACATTGGCTTTCATTTTTTGCACATGTAATTATTTGCTGGCACAATCTATCACACACAGATGGCTAAATATATGATTGTACCTCACTATAATTTACAGAGGCACATTAGAGGCTGTGCTGAAATTGTACTCCTAAAGGTCTAATAACCTGAGCCTCAAAAACCCCAGGATATTTAGAATTAGTATACTTAGTTTGGATATTATGACTTAGTAGTATGAGACAAACAGTATGCAATGTTATCAAAGTTCATCATAATCAAGCTCACAAAAGGATGCATTACTGATGTAACGTCAGTCTTCATTGCAGAACATTCTTTGTTGTGATTTCCTCATTTTCCCCTATTTGATGGTCTTGACCATTAAAAAGCCTTATAAGCTAAGAGTCCTCAGTTAATCAGAGAAAAGATCAGGATAGAAGTTTGTTCATTCATTCTGTCTCTCAACCCCCCTCTTTGGTGATGCAAAGAAACATCACTATTGTTGGTTTGCTTGTGTTTTCCTCCAGTCTGCTTCCTGGTAATTTTATCTGATTCCTTTTAATTTTTGCACTGGGAGAGACAGATCGGGAAGACTCCTCAAGGAGATCTTTACAAACCCAGTCATTATTACTAGGTTCTCTCACCCTCTCTCCTTTTAATTATTAACAAAGAACATGGTCAAACTATAACACCTTGTAATTGAGTAAACACAAAATACCTCCAGCCTTCCTTAGCCAAAGAGAGACTGTCTTTTGATGCAGCTGGATGAGAGGCAAAAGGGTACTCCTAAGGCCCAGGTTTGGCACTTGGCATTTCTACACAGAAAAAAAATACAACTTAAATATTATTGGCACATGCAAACAACTATCCTTGCCGCATCTGCCCTAAGCAACATTACCTACAGTATTTATCTGCTTTGTAAGGAAGTCTGCAATGTAAGTAATCGTAAAGCAAACTGGAAATATGACCTCCATCAATCTACAGTACATGCAAATGCTTAATCTAATTTTTCCATCAATTTCCAAATGAATGAGGCTTATTCTATTGAAGAATAAAAACAGCTTGGCCTTTGACTTCATTTGAGATTCCTCTTCCACATTAATGTCTTCAACAGTGTTTCTTGCAGGCTTTGGAAGAATTAGATGAAAAGCGTTCAGACTATACCTATTTGATCTTTACACATTTCCACCAAACAAGGTAGAGAAGCATTTAAAGTAAGTACACATTCAAACATCAGCACAATATGCCTCAAGGAGAACTGAAGGCATTGGTGGTAAAACCTTATTGAGATGTATTGTCAAACAAAAAGAAAAATATACACCAAGATCAGAACTTCACTCCCAGTGTGCACAGCCTACATAATACATTGGTAGGCTTGTCTCTTCTGCTAACAAGTTTTTCATATTTAGTGTTCCTGAAGAGAACTATTTAATTAAACACAGAGATTGAGAGAGGCTGTTCACTACAATCTGAATTTCATTTTGTTTTGCATCCACTGTCAATGAACATAAATTGTAGAGCTATTAAAGATAGAACTCAGTCAAAGTTTCACACTTTGCAAAAGGGAGTTTAACTACAGACATATTGACATTGCAATCAGCCAGGATATATGACTGGAGCGTACGGTTATATATGTGCTAGTCTTAATCAAGCTAATTTAATCAACAGAAGGGAAGACACAGTAGAACAGGCTTAATGCAAGCTTAGGGTAAGCAGTAAGCCAGCAGGGTATCCAGTAAGCCTGTAGAGCCTATGCTGCTGCCATCCATGCCTCTCATGTATACTGGTTGTCAGAGAGACAGTTGCAACTCCTCAGTCCTTAGGGAGGACCTGTGCCCTCCATACACTACATCGACAATTGTGGGGGGTGGCAGGAAGGAAGAGGGCTAATTGATACAGCTGGCAAGATGTGTTTGCTGGTCAGGTTGAGAAGACAGCGTCCAACGCTCATAGGCTAGCATATACCTTACATCAGAGCAAGCAGGAGGTGATGCAAGAGTCAGGTGTTTGGCTCAGTGTTAGAGCTTCTCATGCTGGGAATTTCCACCTAGCCAGGTGACAGATTTAATGCCTTTGTGTTCATCAGATTGTGCAAAACATGTCATTACATTCAATTTTTATTCCATCCAGACATAATGCACCACATTTACCCAAGAGAGACAGCAGAAAAAAGCCCTCATGTTAAGAGACTGATAAATGGAATGGATGCATCTTTGACAGTGCCAGCATCTGGAGGCATTACTATTTTAATATTTACTTTGTCTAAAGTGTTTTATTTAAAAAAACGTAATTCTTTCTCACCTCTATAGAAAAGCAACATGCTGTAGCAAATCATTTTTACAGATTCACTGCTAAGCATGTCTTTCAGAATAGTAAATGACATCCAGAAGTGAGCCTGGCCCCAGTGGTGGTCAACAGCAGATGGGAGGGTAACAGATTCTACCTACAATGTCACAACGTAAAATGGGACAGTGAATACATGTGAAAAACTAGAAGGTAGCAGTGATAGCTTCCAGAGCCTTCCATCCTTGCCATGTTGTGAAAGAAATATTATGGGCCACAAAGTTCTTGAAGCTTCAGTTCCAAAGTTAAACTCAAGGTTTGACCAGGAGTTTAGACAGCCTAATTTAAATTTTTCCTCTCATGGGAAGCGAACCAAATTCCAGCACAAGGAAACCAAAAAAAAATCAGCTTTCCCAAATGAAAGCATCTTGCTTATCCTGAGGAATTTGACAGACAAAGCTTCAGATATAAACAATTTATGCAGCTTTGACACTTTACTCATGAGCAGACTCTTATTCTCCTTCCTTGTCCATGATTTCTCTGTTTTAACATCAGTAACACCATTAAAATAACTTACAGAAAGCACTAAACTGAGGACAATGTCTATGGGCAATGTCTTTCTAACCTTTCCAGGACATTGTAGGCAGTTGTGTGGCAAGTTGTTACCACAGAGAATATAAATGAAAGGGATTCCACAAAGCCAAGTTTTCTATCAAAACTATTTCTTTAAGGGCATCAGCAGAGATAGGAATGGCCTCAGATTTCATAGTGAAATACAGTCATTATCTGGCTTGGTTTTTAAAGTAAATAAATAAATAACTAAAAGTGAGCACTTTCATTTCTTTTTTGTGTAAGTCATTCAGTTTTATTTGCCTGTCTAGCTCCAAGCAAAACTATTCCATTCTCTATATTCTTGAGTTGCGTATGAGCCTGAATACCTTTACTCATTTTTGCTACTCAGACTCTTTCCTCCACTGTTTCCCACTGTCCTCAATAAAATTTCACTTTCTGCTGGGTGGTACAACCCTACCCAGTATCAATGCAGGATAACATGGTTTTCACCAAACAGTGACACAGTTATAGTGTGAAAAGTCTTACTTGAATCTCAAACAGCACCAAGACAAAAACAATACTTCTTTCAATTCGATTCAATTCAATCAGTTCAGGCCCTTCAGATATAAAAGCTAAAAAAATCCTTTTAGCCTTTCTGGTCTCTAGCTGTTTTGTATTGACCCTAGTTTAGGAAGATGCCCAAGTGAGCCTTCCTTAACTTGCTGGCTACAAACTGACTGTAGTCATGGTTAACCGCTTTGTCTCACAGCACTGTTCTAACTGCTTCCAGCGACAGGTTTTCAGATCTAGAAAGCACAGCTGCTGCTTACCAGACCTTCCCAGTTTCCCACCCTCATTACACATTTCCTTTTCCCTCTGCCAAGGAAGGGCACATTTCAAAAAAAAAAAAAAAAAAAAAAAAAAGACACCCTCTGAGAACTTGGAAAACACCCTACAGAAAACAGTTCAGTTCAGTGTTAGAAAACAGAAACTGATGCCACTTCCACCAGCACAAGGTATTAATGACCTTCAGAGCAACGCAACATCAGAACAGAGAGCAGCTTTTGTTTGAAGACCTGGGACATCACATACCACCAAAGGACCTCAGATCTGTGCAATTCATTGCAGCAGAATACTAATAAGAGTTTATCACGCTTTGAAGACTACTATATAGGAATCAAAGCCAGATTGCCTGTGGCCATTTTAAACACTTGAGCTAGCCACTATCCGGTATCGGCTCAGACACTTAGGTTAAAAACTGATGGCATATTTGTAATTTACCAATGAGTCAAGCACATTGGAGTAGTAAAAACTGAGTTAACGTTTCCAAATAAGATGGGTTTTTCTCCTCCTACAGATAAGAGGAGCGAAACATGGTAACATTCTCTTTGCAGTAGCGACAGGTATTTCTACACATGGCAAGGAGAGAAATTACAACATACCTTTTGGTCTGGAAGTCTTCCCAATAACATCATACCCCAGTGTTTTAGAATCCAACACTGGAGACAAGTGATAGCAGCAGCTACAAATGCATTGAAAGTCTACACTGAGATGCAATTTCTTTTATTAACAGTATGGGTTAATAACTGATGTCAGGATGACCAGCAAGAAGCCTGGCAGACCTTGCAAGATGAAGACAATTGATCTCTGATTTTCACTCTTCTGCTCCACTGGCAATGACACAACACTAAGTACATGATAGTAACAAGGGAAGCAGAGATAAGTTACAACTCCTTTACCAAAAATATTCTTCCATTTTTCCTTACTGTAGCCTCTTATTACATTAAGGTATCACCTAGCCTTAACAGGAATAACTGTATGTTGTCTCAAGAAACTTGTTTTCAAGTTACACCCAAATTTTTGTGTGTAGAGAGAGATAACAACTACTACATCACCCAGGCTCCTTTCTCTCCCCCAGAAAATAAAAAGCCATAAAACATATTTCTGTTCCCAAGAGATGGAGAATATCCTGCAACATCCTCTCACTCTCTATTCAAAGCATCTCCCAGACAACTTCCAAGTACAATCTCTTTTCCACGCTGCAGCAATTGGTCTTCTCACATTAGACAGTTTTTGGAATAAAATTGTTCCATAAAAAAAAAATTCAGCAGAGAAGGCTGCAAAGGTGTTCTTCACCATTTCACTAAAAATAGAAACCGTTTTGTTTTTCACTGCAAACTGAAAAATTCTTTACTTAGAAATATAAAGCAGAAAGTATGGAGCCCTGAATCAAATCAAGCATGTTTTAAATATTTTTTCTTCCTAAGATTTAATAAGACTGAATTTATAACATCATTTTACAAAACATAATTCATTTCTTAATTAGGCAAACTGAACACTCCTAGTTTGGAAGCACCCATGAGTGTACACAGTTAATCTCAGCCTTATTTGCTTTTATTTAGTGGCTTTTATCTGTACCTTTGCTTTGGCTAGGTAAACTCCAAAGGTTTTATACTAGGGTTTTTTTCATTTTTTCAGTCCCACTAAAGTAAAAGATGACAGGTAATAATATAATGTGTGGTAGAAGGAGAAATGCTGACAGACATTGTGTTACTTTGCTTCAATTAGGCTCTAATTACTTTTTCTCTTCAATTAGAAAATCACATGAACCAATTATGCCAGATAATGTGTGCTTATCCTATTCAAACTGCACAATGGGTAAGGTCTATTCACATTGATTATCTTCAATTTATGCTTTTAGCCTTTTTTTCCCTTCTGTCTGCATGGCCCATTACAGTTTTAAAGTGGAAGCTCTTAAGCAGTTCACAGTATTATTGTATCATTCATAACAATTGTTATGTTTTGATGGAAGAATAATTTTGATGCCTTGAATGCAGAGGGGAAAAATCTCTTTGGATTGAATGTATTCCAATTTTGCTATTTTGGTTAACAATATTCCCATGGTTTTTTAAATAAATATGATACAATGTGGTCTACTGTTAATGGACAGAGCTGAGTGAAATAGTTGGTTCTACGGGAACAAAGACAGATTTCAAAACCAAATACATGGTTTGAACACAAGAACTGCTCACTCATTGTCAGCACAGAGGTATCAGTCCTAAAAGCCCTATCAGGCCTCATTCATGAATGAATTGCAAGTGGAAGGCAGTCAGCAAAAGCAGAGTGGCAAGCGTAAAACCTAAAAGTGGAGAAACCATAAGAATGTTTTCCTGCAAAATAAATGGGGGGAAAAAACACAATGTAAATCCTCACCAGTCATAGAACAGCCCAATAGCTCTGGATGAGCAGCAAATACTAAGAAACAATGCTGAACACTAGAGGCAACTTGAAGAATTTCACCTCTTCTTTTATAAGGATTTAAGGGATTCTCCTGATACGTGGTTTTATCTATCCTTGTGCTCATCTGAGGAACTGACTGCTTTTAATTCACAAGGATTAAATACAGAATGCACCCTTTGTGGTCCAGCAAGCTCCAAGTCATCTGGAATCAGCTGAAGCTCTCTCAGTCAATGGGAATCCTTCTTGCTTAAAACACAAAACTCCACTCACACTGGCTTGCTTGAATAGAATTTATATGCAAAGAGGAAGAGTCTATTTCCTGGGGAGCTAAGTAGATACAAAAAGGCAACAAAACCCAAACAAAACCAACAAGAGGTTCTGTAAACTGACATTCTCCTTTCTTTCATCAGGAAAAAAAAATGGCAGGGGGGCAAAACACGAGATGACCCTTGAGCGCTCAGTCATCCCAGAAAAGACTTCTAGACACCACTAAAAGCATGATGAACCCTCCCCAACACAAACCAATCCTTCTCCTGAAGGAAGAAAATAATCTCAGGGTTTACCATTTAAAATGTGAAATGGATTTCATTGCCCAGTCATTCAGTCTCATGAGGTCTTGCTGCAATTCCTTATAGCCAGCTCTTGTCCATAATACTCTGAACAGCTTTGTGCCATCAGCCTACATTCCTCTTCCTAATGTTTGGAGGACACATGGGCTTAAAGTCTTTTTTAGTTTACCTCATTCTATTTTGAAATTCACTGTAAATTATAATGTTTTCTATTTTCTTCATTTGGACTCAATTTCAATTTTGAAATGACAATTTTATGGTACTAGCAACCTTTCTTGCCCTAATATTTAGCTACCCTAAGCACTTTTTATCCTTTCTCAAGCCTTTCCACACAGACACTAATGCATCGGCCCCATGCTTCCAACAATACATCATTATTGAGTGGCATCCAGGCTACTTGCAAGGATTTAATTCTTTTAGATGTCCCTTTTAGCTTCTTTTAGAATAGAGTATTTCAGTTGGACCTACAACAATCAGCCATCCCAACAGTCTGACCAGTTCAGGGCTGACCAAAAGTAAAGTATGTTATTGAGGGCATTGTCCAAATGCCTCAAACACTGACAGGCTTGGGGCATCAACCACCTCTCTAGGAAACCTGTTCCAGAATTTGACCACCCTCTCAGTAAAGAAATGCTGCCTAATGCCCACTCTAAACCTCCCCTGGAGCAGCTCTGAACCACTCCCACACGTCCTATCACTGGATCCCAGAGAGAAGAGCTCAGCACCTCCCTCTCCACTCCACCTCCTCAGGAAGCTGGAGGTTGCTCCTCAGATTCCTTTTCTCCAAACTAGATAAGCACAAAATCCTTAGCCACTCCACATAGGACGCTCCTTCCAGCCCTTTCACCAGCTTTGTTGCCCTCCTCTGGATGCATTCAAGTCCCCTAACATCCCTCTTAAATTGTGGGGCCCAGAACCGCACTTGGTTCTATCCTATTCTATTAATAGAAGCGTCATCATTCAATGAGCACTGGAGAGGAATCAGTAGGGTAAGGTTTCTAAGCTAAGTGGGGCAAATCCAGAAGCATTTTTTGATATTCACAGTGAGAGCCCAGGAGAGTAGCTTAGCTTAGCCACTTAACTTCTTGATGGGTATATTAACTGATATTAATTCCATTCTAAAAGTTTTCTGATATGTTAAAAATAAACTGGGAATTAAAAATCCAAAGACTTTGTTAAATATATCAACTTGGGATAACACAGCCATTGAGGTTTTTTTTTTCCCCTCCATGACTAGCTTTCAGTCAAATACATAAGCAATTAAGGCTCTGGTCTGTGAATGTGACAAATAGGAACACACATAAGGTACAAAATTGCACTCTTTTTACATGTGGCATACATACATTCTCTAAAAAGGCAGCTGCCCAAGAACAGTAAAATCATACTGCATAGTGAAACAAAAACAGGGCAGAAGCTAAAGAGTTAAACAAAGGCAAGTTATTTTCTATAATGTTAGGAACATGAAATGTGTATTTGTCAAAACGTAATTACAAAGAACTGTTATATTACATGATAAAATGAATGCCATAATGGAAGTTCAAACATCCCAGGGAACATAGTTACCTATGACATGCAGAATCATTTTTCATTGAATTATAAGCAAGAGATGTAAACAACTAAATTATTTGTGAGACCGCACTATTCTAAGAAACTACTACAGAATTCTACGTAGTTTAGGCAAGACAAGCCTGTATCAAAAAAACCTCTGGTTTGGCTAACAAGATTCTCAGTGATCAAAATGCTCTGGAAAACTCGGCTTTGGAATTTTCCTTCCCTCCATCACACATGTTTTTGAAGGCCAGATCTTGGTCCCAACTAAAGTCAAGGTGTCTCAGTTACCTGCTTTCCCTGACAGCAGAAGGGAAAGCAGCCAAGTGAGAGAGAGTTTTCTCACAAAATTTTTACAGCGGCAGAAATTAAAAAAATTAAAATATCAGATGCAAGAGACTTCCAGTCCATCTGCCAGATCAAAGAGTGGAACAAGTTTAAATGAAGATCTAAACCTTTGGAAGCTGATGTGAGCAGAAGTATTTCTCTGCTGAATCTTCCTCCCACCACTCAAAATTCAGTAACACAAAGTTTTTCTCAAGTTCCAGAACACTTGTCTAGCATTTTTGAGTTATAAAAGTGACAAAGAAATAGAAGTTAAATTTTTTAAGATGCTTTTTGCACTCAAAGAAAATGAACAGATTTGTTTTTGAAGACTAGACTTGCATTTCTCAATGGCTCACACCTCTTCTTCATTTGGAGGACATTAAACATGGCAGCTCTTGCCAGCTTGATTGGAGTGACTACAAAACCTTTAGAACCGTTTGCACTGAGTGAGACTGAATTGATATATTTGCCCGATCTCTCTTTAATAAAAAGAGTCAATTTCAGTGAATGGTCTTAAAAAGAGTCAGCTGGACTAGCCAATTGGTTTTGTCTGAGCTTGGACACTTTGGCTGGGAGAAAGGTAAGGAACGCAAGTTATTTGTTTTAAATATGAAGGATGCTAGACCACATAGAACTGGTAAGCTTATTTCTCCCACCTAGTAAAAATAAATCACTAAAAGTAACAACTTACAGTTTCTGTCATTATACTGGCTTCTATCCAGAAGTAGAAATAGCAGTACCAACAGTTCTGTGAGTAGGTTACTTTATTGCTAAGGAAAAAGAAATCCTTCTGTCTAATCCAAAGGGCTGCATTAGTGGAGGGGTCATACAAAAAGGGCTTCTATTGAGTTTAGACATGCTCTTACCTTAATAGAACTGAAACTTCCCTTTATGTCTCTTCAGCAGTATTATGTGCTTTCCAACCAGTAAGAATAAGGAGGAATAAAATTAGACCTTGCCTATACTTGCAATTATTTGGGGGCAGGTATGCTACAGCAATAAAAACAAGGCCAGAGACATGAGGTAGCAATCAGCAACGAAGAAGTTTCCATGCACACAAAAAAGGAAAGAAACCCCAGGTTTTAAAATGTATGTGTGCAAATTCATTTTCTCTTGGGTATTCATAACAGTTTAGAAGTGAAATGCAGTTTATGAGCATGAAGTATTCTCATGGTTGATTTAAACTATTGTAAATTGCACTGCATTTACCCCTTATAAATACTACTTAAAAACAATTATGACCTGTAGGTAAATGCTTTTACTTGAAATGTTACTTTTTATGGCAGGCACTATACCTTTATCATTTACCTCAAAGTTTCAGAAATAGATTAAAAGAAAAGCAGAACTGAAATATTTTGGCCATGAAAAGAATTCAAGTACATAAGTCTCTTCCCAGATATTACCTGTTCTTGATAAAGGTATGAGAAGAACTTTTGCATACAAATGGTAACAAACACTCTCACAGAAGTCAACGGGGATCAAACAGCACAGGAGGGAAGCAGACACTCAGAAGCAGCTGAAGACAAGATCTGAAAGTTTTTTAGCATGCATGTTTCCTAGTTTTAGATGTGAAAAATAATCTGAAAGACTTGGGGTTTAAAATTACAACTTAACTGAAAACTTAGTTATGTTAAAAAAAAATCAGCTTTGAAATGGATTACTTGAAATTAGTTTTAGCACTAAAAGGAAAACAGGTTGATGCAACTCAGTGGGAGAAAAATAGGATTTTTCTAGGTAGACAAACTGCAGTGATCATTCACTCTAATAAAGTAGCGTATTTGGTTTGGGGGACTTATGTTTAACAATTATAATTATGGAACTGTATCAGTGATGAATATTCTGTGTCATGAACACAATAGCATTGTATTTTTAAACTACTGTATAATTCCTGGGCATACTTTGGTGATTTTTCTGGCTACTCACCTATTTCATAAATCAGCAGGAGGCTTGACAAGATGAGAAAAAAAGGTTTCCTCCTCTCCAGATTTATATGTGCTCAGTTATATTCATTGTTAGTGCTGTTCTGAACAATTTACTCATTGATTTACGGTATGTGCTCTGTAAAACCTTTTTACTGTTTTTGTGTGCCCTGCATATATCTCTTGCTTTAAAAAAAAAATAAATTGAAGAACAGTTTCAGAAATTAATTTCAGCCCCAGAGAAGTAATATAAATTGCCTCTTCTTTCCTAAATTTAACACACCTATATATTCCTCCCCTCACCCTCAGGCAGGTAAAGGAAATGCCAGTGCCTTACATCATGGGTCAACAAAACAAAAACAATGAAAAGAAGTTTTTAAAAAAAGCAAGTGAGAAAGCAACTCATGCCTGTGGCAAGCCAAAAATTTTCAGTACATCTCGCAATTCTGCATGTTTCCTCTCAGACTCTCTCACTAAAGACATCTCAGGCTGTCCATTACATCTGCTCTCACAGGGACAAATGATGAAAAAGGAGGCATGCACATCACTTCATCAAACAGGCTTTGGGTACTAAGCCAAATTAAATATATGTTCACATGCTCTAAGACTCTGGATCTCTGCCCCTCATTGCTGGAAAGGTTAAGGGCTTCCCCCTCTTCTAGCCCCCTTCTTCTCAGAAAAGGGGACACTAGAAATAAGCCAGTATAATCCTCCCTCTCTCTGAGGATTAAGTCCGATTTTCCCTTCTTCCCCCACAGCAGAAGGTACAGAATCTAAAGGCCCTACTGGTGGTACCTTCCTTCCTTTCCATGCCCCTCTCAGCAACAGATGGGCTGCTCAGCTGGGTTATTGCCCTTTGTCTCTCAATTATTTTCCTTTCTTACTCCTGAAAAGCAGCTGAAAGTTAAGTATAGGGAAGAAGAAATGCACTGTTGGTAAAAGTTGAAAGGAAATAACACTCTCTTTCTTTCATAATTATACCCATTCTAATGGATTAAAGCAGGTGCCACTGCAATACGCCACTCATTCCCCTGTAGGACTTCAATCTAAAGTATTATCAGTGCCTTTCAAAAAAAAAAAAAGAAAAAGAAAAACACATTAATTCCTTAAATAACTTTTTCAATTTCTGGGCATTTAGCCCAACCAGTCCTTAGTGCTATTGTAATGCAAGTAATAAATAATTATTCCCTCTCCACTGACTAAGAAAATGATTGTTCCCATTTCACAGTTGAAAAAAAAAATAAAATTACTTCCCAGATTCCCCAGAAAGTCTCCTTGAGCCTGTCGAGTACCACAGACGCAAGATCTCTTTACTTCTTTTTAAGGCATCAGGTGACTTTCCCAATTCCTTCAGAAATAGGGCATGCTACAGAAGGAAGCCACTGGAGAAAACAGGGCAAGTTGCTGGAAGAGACTGTTCCTAGGTGCTCTCTGTCTGGGCTAGCAAGCATAGGAAGGGCTTGCGAGTTTGCCCATCTGATACCTGGAGCAGGGATGCCTCATAGCAGAAGGCCAGAATCTCTCTTGCAGTGCTCCTTGATTGGGAATTTGATAGACATGGGAGTAGGAGCACTTAGAAACACTCCATAACACACAAAGTAACACTGCATGTCCGAGGTCCTTCACTGTAATAGCAGAGGCAGGTTTGGAGCAACCCAAACCTCCTAGATTGCAGTTTTGCAGGAAAAAGTCAACAGCTAACTCAGATTCAAAGTACTGTGAGTATCACAGCAGCTGGGAGCCAGCATGTGGGAGCGGGTAAACCACAGCCAGAAGATAATGCTGAGAAGCAGCTGTTAGTCTGGAAGCAGGGTTAAAATACCCTTAAATAACACCTTTCAAAGGCACTTAGTATATAGAAACTCAAAGTGAGGTTGAAAAAAATTTAAATGCATCAGATTTAGCACATAATGACTTGTGCTTTTTTTTTTTCTTTGAAGTGCATTTTGGGTCCACCTCCTCAGCGGAAAATGAGAGTCTAACAATACTGCCAATGTGACATATCCCACAGCGACAGAAAAGAACATGCTGGGAACAGCTTGTCTCAGCACATCATGTACAGTAGACAAGGTAATGTCGTACACCAGAACCACTGTTTTGGCCACGTCCCCAGGAGCCAGCACACTCCACAGGCTCTGTGCTTCTCTTCTCCGTTTGGCGTTCACCATCCCTTACCTATTTCAACCTGGCGCCTGCGATGCAAGCAACAAACACACCATCTCATTGAAACGCTGCTGCCAAGCTCAGGATAGCAGAAAGCAGCAGCACCCTCCCAACCTGCTCCCACCCACCCCTGCCAATGGGTGTCCGAAAAAGTGTCCCAATGCAGTACTAGTCCCAGCACCACCACCAAACCTGGCAAGCGACAGAGCACACTCCACCACAACCCCGACCTACTTGCCTATCTCCCTCTCAGGCCAGAGCAGAGGAATACAAAATTGTAGACACAGAGTATTTTGAGAAACAGCTTACTGGAAGTTACCAAGGGATGTGAATCCGACTTTATAACAAAGAGCCATGTACCAATTTGAGTTCGAGTCCAATTCCCAGAATGACATTATCTGCGTAGTGTTAATTCTTTATTATTCAAAAGATTGCTAACTGTTCATATCTGCACAAATGCGTTCATGCTTCATTCATTCCGAGTCAATAATAACGGATTCTTACTATTGATTATACATGAGCCTTTTTGTCCCATCATAATGAAATTTTAATGTTGATGGTCCCCAAACTATTATTTCAACCTAATAACAGTGAGACTTGACAATTACCTCGCTCTGCGAATTGCAGATAGAACTAATAAGGTCATCCTTAATAACTTTTTGTTTACCTGACATTTGGTAATTTTATAGTTATTATGTATTATTTTAAAGTCAGAGGAGTGTTTTGCAAAGAAATGTTGTGTCCCCGTGGAATAAAATACAATTCTGCCAGGAGGAAGCCTTTCCCCTGCCTGCTCCCTGACCTGTGGTGCAGTGCTTGGCTGCCATTACCTGAGCCCCTCGGCCCATGGGGAGAGAAGCAGCTCCACGGCTGCAGCTCAAAGACATAATTACAAAAGGGGAGAGGAAAAAAAATAAGGCAAGAATCTTTAAATCTGAAAAAAAAAATCTGTAAGGGAAAAACTTAATTTAAGAATCAGAAAGGATAGGATAGCTAGTGATGTGGTATTAGCCTGGTTCAGTGAAATGGAGCATGTCTTCATCTCACTGTGCGTATATAGCACTGTGGTGGGACTGCCCACAGGAGGTTTCTCCCCTTTCTGACCGTCAGCAGCCCCAGAATCCCAGCATCACCAAGCACCCCACGGCACCTCCATCACCGTCAGACCACAGCCAGGAAGCAGTGGCTTTGGTTCCCAAAGTAACCTCTTCCCATCACCTGGCACTGCTCGCTGCCTGGCCTGTCGCCTCGCTCCATTCCCGCCATGTTAGCCCACAGCCCCCGCCACTGCAGTCCACTGCCATGAGATCCCTTCTCTCATGGCAGCAGGGGGATCCTGGGACCGAACTTCCACTTAAGCAAAAAGCATACTTTTCGCTCCAGAACTGGGTTGTTTCCAGCACATTTGGTCCTTTTTTGAAGGGCTGAAGTACTGCGAGTCACAGGCTGTAAGCAACGTGTTCTCCCCCCTGAGGTGCTGACAAGGGGTGCCTCTCCACAGAAGCTTCCAGAGACAGCAGTGGCCAGGGCAGGGCAGGCTCCCCTCAGGCAGCTGAGGAAACAGCTACCCAGCCCCAAAAACTGGTTTTCCCCCCAAAAAGGCAAACAGTGACAAACAGTGGCCTTGGGGGTGCACATGGTGAGAGAAGAAGATTTAAACAGAGAGAAACTAGCAGCAAGGAGACCACCACAAGGTTTCCGCAGCAACTCCAAGCTGGCCAAATGGCCGACAGCCTCTGGGGGAGAGAGCGGGAAGAGAAGCAGCAGCTGTAGGAGGGCTCCCAGTCCGGCCAAGCACATAAGTACAGAGCAAGCAAATGGGATTTGAACTGATCTTCTTAGAGTAAGTGTGTGTGTAAGCACTCTCAATGTTATTAAGTTAACTATGTGTATAAGCACTGTCACAGATCTGAGCTTGAGTACTTTCCCAGGACTGGGTTTCCACACCCCACCCCACCATGCCGAGGCCTCTGTGACATGTGGTTTGGCTACAAAAGAAACAGTCATGGGTGTGGACCTGCCTGTGCAGCAAGGAAAAACGAAGTCTTTAAGGGTCTTTCAATTTAGGAAAGAAGATTTACATGGAAAACACTTTTCTGGCCCCTGTGCTGACAGCAGGTTGGCTAAATCTAGGAATGTGGCTATCAAGTAATTTCAGGAATGATGAGGGATCCTGGTGAGAAAGCTGGTAGGCCTTGCAAGGTACTTGTGTGGGATTCCCTGATTCCAGATGGTTTTGAAGCAAATGCCCAGACTTTCTTGGAGGAGGCAGCCGTGCCCGCTATTTTCACCATGGCACTGGCACAATTGCCTGGCATTATCCTATTGCTTGAGACTGATGAGGCAGAAGGAATCATTAAAGAGCACTTTTAATAAATAGCATTTCTGGAGCAGGACAGAAGAAAAGAATAAGCTATAGTAATCATCAGAAAGATATCCCAGGGCTAAGACCGTGTTTTGTCATCCAGTCTCATGCACACATAGTTTCTTGGTTAAGTAGCTTTTCTAGTACTATGAAGATCCCAATATATGACAGCGATATAAATGCTAGGAATAGCTATTTGCAATTGTTACAATCTGCTTCAATTACTGCATTCCCCAGACGTACTGAAATAGTCAGGGTCTGGTTTAACATAACATTCAGTCCAAGGCAGGCAATTTTGCATTGTTAAAGAATGTATCTCAGAAGGGAAAAAACAAGCACCAAGTCTGTACCTGGGCTTACTGAGCAGTAGCTTCAATATATGGCACTGGTTATGCAAATGGAAAGGCAGGGTTTGAATTTCCCTAAATTCTTTTTTTTTTTCATGGCTTTTTTTTTTTTAACTCCTCTGGCACATTACTTCTTTCATTATACTGTTTGAAACCTAGGCAGTAACCCATGTGACAGAACTGTACCCATGCATTATACTCTGAAATTCCTACCAAAGAAGTTTTTAGGCTGCTCAGCTAAAAGTCTGCAGGAACTACTTAGAACACAGGAAAAAAAAAATCCACCCATATCAATGTGTCTAGTGGAAATCTACCTTTTTTTTTTTGCTAACTAAAGTGATCCTGTCCTTCAAGTCGTTCTTTCCCACTCACTGGAGAATCAAAAAAAAAAAAAAAAAAAAAAAAAAAAAAAAAAAAAAAAAAAAAAAAAAATCCAAACACCCCCCAAACATTTATCTTTCTACAAGAGGCATTTCCAGAAGAACAACCCAGATTTTATGATCAGCCTTGATTTTGCAACAATCCCTAGTCCTGCTGTAGTTGTTGTGAAGTTGCAGCCATTCAAGTACTGGTACTTGCCTTGCTGAGGAAACGGCACCGAACCTTTGCACCCAATTTCGCAGGCATGCCAAGGGAAGATAAAATTACACAGCTAGCTTACCAGGACAGAAATCCACACACATCTTACAAATAAAGGATTGGAAAGGAAACAACTTAAATTTCTATTCTTTCCTTGATTTTCTAACTCAGAGGAAGTTGTGCAAAGCTCTTATTTTCAGGCTTGCTAGAGGCTAATTTTTTTGTTTGTTTATTCACAAACTTGCCCACAGCTCTAGCATTCCTAAGATTTCTGACAAGAATTTGAATGCAGTGTGCTAGGACACCATAGTGCTCAAAGTCTCCCAGACTTGTCTCAAAAATGAGGTGAAGGTTCCTGAAGACAAGAGGCATAGCCTTTACATCCCTGTCTCTGATGTTGCTGCTGCAGATCAGTACAAGGAAGGAGAAATGAACTTCCTAGGTACAGAAATTAGTATTATATTTCTGATTTTTCCCACCCCTCCAACTCGTATCTTCTTATGCTCATGCACAGCACAGGTTTTGCCACTGCTGCTTGTGCTGCGTTCTGGGGAAGAAGGGAGAGGAAGCAGAAGTCTCCCAGAAAATGAACATGGTTTCCAAAGATAAGAATGTGAACTTTTTTGTTTAAAAAACCCCCCAAAAAACCAAAAAACCCCCACCACCCCCCCCCCAAACACACACCCAAAGAAAAAACCCCATAACAAACAAAGAAAACCCCACACCACACAGCAGAAATGTTAAATTTGTTATAAAGCAGCAAACCAATGGTTCCTGTGCAGGGAATACTTCAGTCTTCATGAAACAAGTTTCTTTCACATGTATTACATGGAGAACCTTGGATTAAAAGACTGGAAGCAAGGGGTCTAAGTAGTGAAACTCCCAGTTAGAAACTTGCAAATGATTTTGCGCTGACCTGGCATAGCGTATGGGGTAAAAGAATAGTTAGGAGCTAAAAAAACAGGGTCAAAAGGGAAAAAACCCAAACAAACCACAAAACAAAAGACTGTTTCAACTTTCTCAAGAAAAACGAGGGGGTTTTTTTAGCTCAAAAGAGGGAAGCCATCTGGGCAGAGGTTTTCCAGAGTCTTCCTAAAATTAAAATCAAAGTTAATATACAATCAAAAGTCTCAAACTGAAACAAAAAATATTGAAAAGACCATAAGCTAGTTTTCTAGCATATTTCCCCTTATCTCAAATATATCAACAAAATTAACAAAACTAAACAACCTTGCTCAACCCTACTCTTACTGCAGTCTGTGAAAGCTATGATGTACATGCGCCATAGCCAGGCCTCTATATATTCAACATCACAGATAAAAGAATTACAAAAAACCCTGTAGTCATATATTGGCACCCAGACTTCTGAACTCTTTTTTTCCTAAATAATTTTAGAAAATTTGTGCCGCAAGGTTCTTTTTTTTGTTTTCAAAAGCTATTTGGGATAAATACTAGAGCTACCAGGAGCGTCGTTTCATGCAAAAGTACCTATACTGAGACCCCATTTATGATACTCGAGTGATCAATATATTAATAAAAGTGAAAGCAGAGAGATGGTTAATTGTTACCGTTAACAGAGCAAATGGAAAGGAGAAGGAAATGCCACCATCCAAACAATGCCAATGCCATGTAAGACAGAAAATTGCTTCCAACAGCAACCAGTAAACATCCAGCAAGCAAATCACGTGTGCGTAGTACACTGCTTATAGAAACCAGAGTACACCACACCAAATCTGCTCCAAGTGTAATGAGAGCAAAGTGCCTCAGAAGCGGTCTAATCAATACTCTCCTTTTCTACAAGCACACACGCTGCTAAAGCAGACTTCTTAGTAATAAATAGGTGCTTAATGCATTGCATTAAGGGTAAATACAACCACCTTAATAAACACAGTTATTCCCCCTTTAAAGATAAAATGCAATAATAAAAAAATATATGCATGTAAAACTCAGGAGAACAAGTTTCCACCACAGCAATTACATGAGGGGAAGTCTGCTGCTGCTCTTATTGGAGAGTCCCTAATTAAAGGCTCACACATTCCTGTGTCAAATTAAGGAGGTACATTTTGCTTCTCCTAAAAGCTGCCCGAAGTTTCAACTATGTGAAAAAATTTTGCTTTACTGATTGCACAGGTTTTGCAACAGTTACATAGTTCTCTTAGAGTTTGATAGAAGTCCAATCTGCCAGAGAGATGCATGCCACCCACAGCCTGCCCTGTGCCTACTCACGCTGCATCCTCTCACTGCTCCTGCCACATCGGCCCTAACCAGCCCCGAAGACAGGGAGAACTTCGTTTGCATTTGCACATCCACATCAGAGCTCCTATAAAGAAGAAAAATTGATGCCGCCTCCTTTTTTTAAGGAAATGTGCATGCTCATATGCCTCTTATCTACCCAATTGCTTCTACCTGGTTTTAAAATTCCCCTTGCAACATCTGGGGGTCCCAGCACCACTTATTGCTGGTAAGTTCGAGAACTGGATTTGGATCCCTCTCGGAGTTTCTGGACATTTCTTTGCATTACTGACCTTTAAGGACACGTCTCCGTCCAACTGTCTGTCAGTGGGAAGTCAGCTCTAACAATTCGCCTGCACCCTTCCAAAACATACCTTATCAACAACTCTAGCGTTATTGTCACCCCTCAGGGGGAACAGCCCCATAGCCATTATCAAATGTGTCAATATTATGATATATAATAAATCTTGAGTTCCACAGCAGCACTACTTGTGCACAACTCTTTTTCCCACTGTGCTTGAAAACACCTCTCCTTGACCTCGAAATCAGAAGCACAAACAGTTCCACTTCAAACTCTTCCTGCGTGGATGTGTCTTGGACCAGGCTCTTGACTCCACACAGCAGAACAAGCTTTTTCATCTCCCCAGCATACTCCTGTGGTAAGCCAGCAACTATAGCAGAATAATTTTTTTTTTTTTTCCTGTAATTTGTTCTGTTCTCTGCATTTTCAATTTTTAGCCAGAAGAAAAAACAATTAATGCTTTTGCCCAATAGATTGTGTTGGGTTTTTTTAAACATAAAAGCCAAAACCAAAGGAAAACTACTGTTTTGGGCAAATTAGTTTGTAAGAGATTATATTGAATTCAAAGAACTAAACTTCACCCCCACCCCCAATTCTTGATCATTTGAGCTCAAATTTGTGCTGTGAGCGCCTATTACATTGGTCGATGTGCCAAAGATCATTTAGAACCCCTTGCATATATCATGTCACCTAGTTGCTTTATTCTGCTTACTTTTGCTCTGAAAAATGTAGCTCCAACCACACTGCACTGACCTCTGAAGCACAACAGAAATGCTGAAAAACCTCCCATTAATTATTGAAATCCTTGCCTCACCTGCTGGCCTACAAGAACATACCAACACCTGTAGGACCCCTATCCAAAGCTGCCTTGATGGTGGGCTTAGAGACAAATCTGTTTAGCCCTTGGCAAGAGTTAAGCCAAGAACTCCGCAGCAATTACCTGTCAAAAGTAAGGCATGTGCTTGTGGCAGTTGATGCCAGAGCTTGAAATGGGATTAAGGTGACTTCATTCCATATACAGTTCAGCTGTTGCTTCCCCAAACAACTATTCCCTTAAATACCTGAAGTGATAGTTGGTCACTCAAAACCCTCTTGGATTTGGTCCTCAGCATTCCTAGGACTTGGTTTCCTTTTTAGGAGTATGCAACACAAATGGCTTGTCTTGACAATCTAAATAACTACTGCACCTGCTTTCTATCAGATCTTCTAATTATCCTCTGCCTTAGAGAAAAAAAATTTTACAAGTGTTAATATCAGGGATTAACAGCACTGGGAAACTCTCATAGTAGTGGTGTAAGAGAAAACAGCACTTAGCTTTCAGCTAGCCTTCTGCAGCATAGTTCTAGGGGACCCCAGGTTTTGGCTTCATGGCAAGGTTGTCGTCCACTGATTTACTTTACAGTTGGCCCATTGCACTATATTTTAGTTATTTATATAGCACTTTTGAGCAAAGTATTGGGAAAGGATAACAGAAGGACACAGCAATAAAACAAAGTATAACAATTAGCAATGACAAAAACTGTGAGCCAATGACTGGTGGCCCCGAGCGAGGACAAAATATTAAGCTGACATGAAAAGGCATCAGATCTATGGATGAAATGCTTTTAAGAAGTTGGGATAAGAGAGGCATTAAAACAAGACATTAAGGTGCAAAGAGGAACAAATTAACAAGAGGAAGATCCAAACTCTTGGATTGAAAAGAGAAAGTACAGTAAGAAATTTATAAGTAGCATTTAGAGGGATTTGAAAAAATGAAAGAACAATAAAAGATAGGACCACATGAGAAAAATAAGAAAGAATCTGTTTCAGTCTGGGCAACTGGTTATATAAACAAGTCAGAATTTGTCATTAAGATATAAAGATTCAAATGAAAGAATGTCTCAAGGCTCACATAACTGACTGGGATGTTCGGTTTCAAGATCTGCCACAGACCTGCATGACCTTGGACAAATCACAGTCTAACATTCAGCTCCTGTCTTGCAAAATGGAGATGCTAATGCTTCCTTTCCAATTTACATTTAAATCATAAGACAACTGTTGATGTACATCCACGTACTGTCACAGCACATTTAGGTGGGACATTTTTGGAACAAACTCTTAATGACTATCAAGACAATGAGAAGAAATCAGAAACATGCCCAGGTAGATAGAACAATAGATATATAGCCTAGTTTAAAGATAACTGGGGAAAAGAAAAAAAAAAGGGGGGGGGGGGGGGAAATGTGAATGACACCATGGAAATAATGTTAATTTAAAAGAAAAAACAGGCACTGACCTCCCAAAGCAAGCAACAGACCCCTGTACCAGCTAATAAGGAGAGTTGTTATACGACATCCCCTCCAACTGAACTTCTACCAGACTTTTGTTTCCTTGGAGGCTACTTTTAGATGAGGCAAGGGCTGATGCTTGACTGTGGTGTTTTATTTATGCTGAGACATAACCTTAACAGGAACTGACAGGTAACAGAGGTGCACATCTTCACCCCTTTACTCCTAAGCACCAGCTCCACTAGCCTCCGAAGTTTAAGGATCTTCCTTCCCCTCTCACAGGCATATCCCTCAATTTCTCAACAAGCAGGTTTGCTGTTTTAATACATTTTGTGGACTTGCTAAAGCACATTCTTTAAATCTGCACAAATCCACCTCCACTCAGCACACCGTTAATGTAGCCCTGCTTGCTGTAAAGCCTTGCTAGCTATTAAAGAAGATACTAAGAAAAAGAAATCACTAAGGTGGCTCAGGAAGAACAGGTATCAAGCTGCCTGTATTACTCCCAAACTGGCTGACAGTGTTATTTGCCAGCACAAATTATCTCTGAGTAGTTCTGCACATCTGCAATTTTTAGTACCCACTTCTCCCCCCGCCCCCTTCATCCTTATTCCCATTAGGAATAGCCCAGATTCTTTAATAGACAAGAGACTGCCCACAGTTTGACATTTTTATGTTAAACTAACAGTCACATTACTTTTTCATATTTAAAAGGTACTATTCTTGATCAGCGCCAACACACATATTATTGAGTGCCTTTCAAAGATGGCATTTAAATATTGCTAATGGAATTTCTTTGTAATCAGTCCCAGAGAGTTTAACTCTATCACACAGCAAAGCCTTCCTAGCATCTGCCATCGACTCAAATAGCAGAAGATTCATAACTAACTCTCACTTCAGTTTTTGTAAACATGATAAAACAAGAAAGTGACTTTTCAAAAGAAAGCTTATGAGTGGTGCACTGGTAAATCTCATCTGGAGATGAGCAGTGTTTGGGGAACCTCTGAAGCCTTTTCAGAACATGGCAATTAAAATAACAATTATGCAAGGAACTCAAACCCATTTGGATTTCTTCTCTGTTGTCAGGCTCCTTCCTTTGTCGACAGATAACTCTATTATTAACCTTGCAACAGATGCATACTGCAGCACTAACAAAAGTGGGTTTCAGGCTTATATTCTTTTCCTCTTACTTTTAAAAAATAATCTTCTTATTATCCACTCTTGAAGTGAACAGGTTATTGAAAGAAATTCTGGACAAGGACAGGTTGGTGGGTTTTATTGTAGAAAACAGCCAACCAGCTTCTTTTAATCTGCTTTTACTTAAGAAGAGACGACTTTTTTAACACTTCAAGAAACTGTTGGCCTAGTTTGCGTAAAATAGGAAACCGTTGGCTTCATTTGGCCTAACATTACTCTAGGGGTCACATTGCCCTAGGGACCAGTGTAATGCAGTTGGCTGTACCCTCTGCAAGGCAGGGACTTCAGCATTTCTGTAGTTAATCCTTTCATACATTTCTCAGCCTAGCATAGCTACCTGGATAAATACTGATGAACTGGACCCTCTCTCTGCCTGTGCAACAGATAGTAAATCTGCTGTCAGTGCAAAATGCAAGGTTTAAATCCAGGGCCAATTTATACATTGATTTTTTTCAATAATTTTGTGTGAAAGTCAAACTGCCTTACAAAGAAGTTCCCAACACTGAAGTTACTAGAACTATCCTCTTGTAACTGAAAGCTGAACCTCACCCTGCATAGAACATGTCCTTACAAACCAGATGAGCTGTCCCTGTCCACGGCCCCCACCAACTACATCAGGGAAAGGATTGCCTATCAGGAAATTTTCTTACAATGCCTTGCAAGCTGTGCTGGCCTAACAACATCTAGCTCTTGGGAAAAGGCTTTCCATCCAACCCATCCGTAGATTTTTGTTTCATTTATACTGATGTCCAATCTATTTTTTCTTATTTAACATCCTGGGCTCAGTCGTATGCTATGCCAAGGGGGTCCACAGGCCAAAACATCCTTTAAAAGTTTATTGCCTCTTGGCTTCAACAAAAAAGATAATCAAAGAATTATTTACATTGGAAGGGACCTTAGAAAATCACCTGGTCCGAATCCCCCCGCTTCTCAAAACAAAGCCAGATTGATGTTCATTCGATGATCACTATAAATGTCAGTAAGTGGTCCTAATTTTCTATACCTCTCTCACAACCCCTTAAGGAAACTAAAGAATCTGTTTTCAGCTTCATGTGAGTAAAATATTTGTCCTCTATGCTTTTTTTCATGCCTCTGAGTACTTTCATTTTCTGACTTACCTGACACTTAGGGGGGGAACTGATCACTAGGAATAATCCCTTCCTAAACACACACATGACAGCATGCAGCACCTGATGAGCCAGAGTGCTTCTGTGATGCTTTTATAGCTATCGTTTTTCTCCTCATCACTACAGCCACATCTCACCGCTTTCAATATTGTCCTGTTTTGTTCTACAGGATCCTGCAGATTATGCTTTATGAAGATAACGTAAACCAGTGGCAACGCTGCCGATAATCTCCTCGTATATGAAAGTAGCGCTTGTCAAGTCACAATCCTGGATAGCCAAACAGGTCAGACTCCACAGGCAGGGGGAAGCAGGCAGCCAGCGGATACATAACACTTGATTTCACAAAGGCTCTTTTACCTCCGGATCACATGCACTTTGAAATCACTGTGGTCCTGCTCTCGTGTATCAATAACTCAGTCCACTGACCATGTTTTCTAAAGATTTCACAGGCACCAACTGAAGTCAGCCTCTTCCTTTAGCCAGTGGCTTTTGGTGTTGCATGTCCCAGTTAGGAAAATTTGCAGGAGTAGCTATAAAAATGAGCCATTATTCATCATAAACCCATTCTCCAGATGAACATAGTCCTCTCCAGGACCATCTCATGTTGGAAGCATCCACACTTCCTAAGACTTAAGGGACATCTTCCAAATTTCACTGAAGTGTTCCATCCTAAACCAACTCTCTTTCATAGTAATTTTTCCTGGTTTGTTTAATTTTTATTGTGTGTCTCCCTCTGCAGAAGTGGGTTTGTGGTAAAGTAAGAGTTATGCAAAACTAAAAAGAGACAAATGAACATTTAAATAAGTAAATAAGTAGTAATCAGGACTAGAGTTTTGATATACCAGTTTATCTGAAAATTCAGTAGCAGAGACAACACATGACCAATCCCTGAGAAAAAGGCAAGAGGATTCAGAGAATGCAGGGAGGTGACTAATGGTTTACTGATGCACGTCAAGTTACAGATGGGTGAAAATTACGTGGTAAATAATAAAAAAAAAGTTAAAATGTTTTCTACCATAAATGATCATTTTCAAGTTCTTAAAGTTTTTCTAACAACACTAGCTATGTGACCTTGACCAGAAATTCTGATCCTAATAAGAGTTCCTACTCAATGGTTTATCTATCAGGTTATTCCTCAGATACAAATACATTTTTTTTATGGAATTTCAAACACATCTGAATATTTTGGGTCAGCTCAAAACACAACAATTATTAGCTTTATGTGTTACCCGAGGGAGAACAAGGAATTAACAAACCACAAAAATCACAACTTAGATGCACACAAATGCACCCCTTGCTAAAACACAGGCATGGCATTTCTTTCGCCACATGGAATTACCCCAATCACAGAAGGACAAAAAGTTTTCCCAATAACCAGAAGAGAGAGCCTGACTGAAAGCCCACAGAACCCCTAGTGACCACAGAAGTGTTAAGGACCTATAGCTAAACTGCTCCCTGGCTAGCACTGTCATATTAGTTCCAGAAATACTGCCAATATTGTGCCATTCCCACAGGAAAACTAATGGAAAGCTATTCAAAATGAGAATCCTTCCTGCAGGTGGGAAGGTATTTCTTCAATCTCAGGGTTAATTGCATCTCAGCTGTGACCTGGAGCACCCTTGTTATTTAAGTCCACAGCCTCCCAGGAGCACAGAAATCATGCTAAGTTATGGTGCATTTATACTGTGGAAAATGACTGCTAGATGCTAGTGTCAAAACTATGGCGCTGTTATTTGTGACAAAGAGCACTTGAAAACAGGTTTCTCTCTTTTCCAAGCACAAAAAGCTTGTTCACTGACTCACTTCAGCCCTTTTCCTCCCCCCACAATTTTCCCTGAGTTACATGGCATTTCAACCACTTAGAACCAGAAGTCATGATTTCCTGCTTTTAACAATAATTTAAAAGAATAGCTACTAGAGCCAAGGGCCACATCCTGCTCTCGCTTACATCCAGAGATCAGTGAAGTTGTGCCAAGGCTCTTCAGCTGCACTTGCAAAACTGAGCGCAGAATCTATTCTTGGAGGGACTAAGCCTGCTCAGTATAATGGGCCACCCGTGCTTTAATTCTTATTAATAATTCTTTATTGATTCTTTTACTGATATTAGCTGTCAGCAGGGACATCACAGCATGAATGGAGAAGGGGAAAAGTAATTGAAATTAAATGATAGCCTGCAACCAGGAAAAGAGAAACCCGTGCTGACATTATACCTTGGAATCCATGAAGGCTTGTGGCCAAAGACATGAAACATCTTTCAACTTACACAATATATAACTTAATAAAAAAACCCAAGGTGATACTTTTACCTTCCCTGTTTCTATTGTGGTAACCATCCTCTACTTTTCATCATTTACAGGTCTGAATCAACAACCTAAGCTCAGATATTTCCTCACTTCTATTCAGAGAGCTTGCTGTATTCTTCAGCACTTCAATATTTAGTTTCAAAAATGTTTCTAGCCCATCTGATTGCAAAGCCAGCCTCACATCTTTAAACGAATACCTGACTGTCTCATTGAGTCTGCTGTCAGAGCCCAGGAAAACAATCATAACTAGCAAGTTGCTCCGCTCTCCCGGTTGGCCTGACACAGGGTGGGATGCTAATGCTAAAACCTAATTGCAACCACTTACAGCAGCCACCAGTGAAAAGCACTGAGTCTCCTGCAGGTACTGCCGAGTCAGCGGGCTCCCGCTGTGCCAAACAACACACTGAAATGGACCTTCCCTGCCGCGCTCACAGCACACAGGGCCTGTAGGAATGAGCCCCATGCTCTGCAATGATGTCTACTTTATATGCTAATACTGTCAGAGCAGCACATTGGGAGAGAAACTGTGGTCTGGGTTCTAACTCCAGCCACCCTCTAGAAGCAAGAACAAAAAGACACAGTACTGTAAACCTTTCTGGTTGCCAGCTCAGTGAACCAAAGCAAGTCTATGTCATAGTAATTATATTTACACTGTAAATCTAGGCAAGAGCTCTTCAGGTGGTATAAACTGGCATTAGCCCATTACAATCAAGGAAGCCTTATTGATTTATGTGAGCTAAGGCTCTTACACGAATTTTCTATCAGTTACCAACCTAAAGCCACCTCCAGACTTGAATCGACCCATAAACAGTACACTTCTGGAATGTCTATAATTTTTCTTCACTGTGTAATTTTTATTACTAAAAGCTGAAAGTTTGGCCCGTGGCATTCAATTTCTGATGACTAAAATCTATGCTAGGAACAGGTGGCCGTATCTTCAGGTCTCTTCACAACACCAGCCTTAATTATAACAGCAAATTACATGATTTCAGGTAAGGCTGTATCAACACTTCTGATTTAAATGTTGAATTTTCAGGAAACTGAAACATGCCCATAAGTTTGCCTCGACAGCAGAGCTTTGTTTACAAGCCCAAAGTTGGCATTTTGCTTACTTGTTTTAAGAAAACAACGGCTTTCACATGCTCCCACCCAAGCAGGTGGTAACCTGTCAGGAACCTTTTTTTTTCTGCTCCTCTAGAAATTAAAAACAGCTGAGACTGAAAGAAGTCACATGGACATAGGGTATTCCATATTCCAAATCTGAACTATTAAGATACTGGAATTGCAAATATGCCAACGTCATCTGAACAATAAGTCTTCTCAGTCAAAATTTCACCAGGCTAAGCTCACAAGCCAGAGGTAGTTTCCCAATACTTCAAGTAGCATGTTAGATATTAAACTTTCCTCAGTAGCTCATTTACTGCACATGCAGAACTTGCACATGTATCAACAGATTATTTTCTCTCCTAAAAATACATCCTGAAATATTCACTTTAAATACATACACTACCAGACTGTGTACATGTACCCAGGGCAGAAGACTTCTTTCTACTTTAGTGTACCCTGCTAATCACATACCATCTGGTAATATATTATGTATTCAAAGATACACATAATATATCAAAACACATACTGTAGGCATATTATGGTGTGAGGAAAGGAGGAATATATCAGATGTATTCACACAAGTGTAAATAACTTCTCATCCAAGAGAGCAGAACAGCTTTAAAGTACAATGACATTTTGAAAGATCTGCATCATACCTAGAAATGAGAATTTTTTAAATGAGTCTGAGCACTCAGTGATGCATTAATTAAAGACTTCATCTGATACCCATAAAAGTAATTGGAAAGACCTGCTGACTTCACCCATATCTGAATCAGGCCCAGTAGCACATTAATTGAGGGTGAGTTTACATCTGCAGCAAGCCGAAATTCGTTCTCAGCACAGTAAATCATGGTTTCATGCATTAAATACTGATGTGCAGTTACTTTTATTTCCTGAAAGATCTCAATTAAAAAGCATGCATTTCAAAGCTACTCCATACTTAATGTTTTAACACTTAGAAACAGAAAAGCTTTATTATATTGGTAGGTTTCAACCATGTGCACAAGCAGGCAGTGGTCTCTTGACAGACAAATGTAGATGTTAAATTATTTCTGTCCATAGCTAAAAAATAAAAAGCAGCATCAGTTGCTCTATTTCTCTTAAAAGAAAAAACCAAAACCCCAAACCACCACCAACCCTTCCCCCCCCAAAAAAAACCCCAAACAAACCAGCAGCTGTGATTTTATAAATCTGTGGCATTTAAACTCTGTTCTACAGTCAATGCATTTAACTCCTATCTCCTTTGAGATTCTCTCAGTGGTTGGACAGACACACTCAAACACTTCCACCGCTGTATCTTCTGCTGATCCCATCAGATCTTCATTAATATGCAAAGGACAGTATTCATTCAGCTGTGTAGGATTTTGTTTTCAATTGCATTTTCATTGCCACTTGTTTCATCTCTTATTCAAAGAGAAGAACGTTTCATGCTTACATATAAACACAGTATAACAACTTACAAAAGTCACATAGGACTCCATTAGCATAAAGCAGAAAGGAAGCTATCTGAAGGTCTTTTTAAGAGAAATAGAGCAACTGATACTGGAGTGAGTAACTCCAGGAGCACCTGCGGGGCAAGAGGATATGGGCAACTTCCCACTGAAACCTCAGGCTTTTCCTCTGACATTGCAGATTGCTCTGGAGTTCCTTGGCACAGATAATAACAAAACAAGATCCCCAAAGAAACTACATTTGTTTCTGTAAGGGAGACAGGAATAGTGGTGAGGACAGAGACAAGCATCAGTAAGTTCCAGCCACAAAAATCAGTATAAAAAAAACCACGTACAGCATACTGGAAAATTTGATTTCCCAGGCATTCACTTTTAACTGCCTTGCTGGAAGACAGAATTTTTAGAACAAACCAGCCCACATTTGCAGACAAGATTACTGATGCTTAATCTAGTTTTTAAGTTACCTCCTTGGGACAGTGTAGAGAGGGCTGGGTTTTAGCCATGTCTGAACAGTCTGCAAATCTCAGTCCCTTTTCAGGTTTCTCATGCTGGGCTTCAAGCATCTTAAATTACTGTCACTCCAAACAATATATGCCCATTCCTTTTACAGTGCAGCTTATTCCTTATAGCAGAGTTAACCCATTTCATCTTCACACTGACAAGCCATGCAAATGCTGTCTGCAATTCCAGCATCAAGGGTTAGGGATCACCAATTAAACCAGCACAATATTGTTGTAAAGGAGATGGAGGGAGAACAGGGGAGCTCAAAGAGCACAGCCCCACACTGCTTTATTTGGGTGGCATAGTGAACTGATCCAGCTGCATGCATTTATACCTGGACTATTCCTTTTCATAGGCTTGATTTTAGATAAAATTTGGGTTAGAGAGATGCAGTTTCATTAACAAGTGAACTTTTGAAGGGACATTACTGGTGCATATTAGATCTTCAAGGAAGGCACTGTATCACGGTGTTAATTTCCTTCTCTCCCTCCCCCCCCCCATCTGCCTTCTTACCTGTCCACCACCAGCAGATTCATTTGTTCAGAGATCAAATTTTGATTCCTATATATGCCAGATTTCAGCATCTCTAACTACAAGCAAGACACTCCTACACTCTGCAGGTTGCTGGCTTTCTTGGTAATTACTGTTCCATCATTGTCCCTAAGGGGGAAAAAAAATCTGCCGTTGCCCCATTACCAGCTGTCTTCTGATATTACTGTAACTCCTGTCTCCCTCAAGGTATTCTTGCTACTGTTGACCCTGTATTTTCTGATATAATTTGTGATCTCTTTCATATCAAAAAGATCACAGACATGTATTTGTACATACAGCTCACTCATCTCTAACCCAGGTCTCTAACTTGTGTTCAGGCTGCCAGAGCCTGAAGTCTGCTTCTAATCTCCAGACTCCTCTATATGCTGCATTTCTTCCATAAGTCTTTGCTAAAATAATTTTTTTTGAACTTTAACCTTATTGTCACAGCTTAAAATCTTGAATGCAATGAGCCTTATAAGGCTCAGAGCCTGCGACATCTCCCTGAAGCACAGCAGAACTCAGATTCTCTTTTAATTCCGTTTCTTCCCTCTCCTCCATTCCTGATTCTCCACCCTTGGAAAAAAACCTTTGCTACCTTTGATCTGAGGTAAGAAATACAATCCATTTCTTTTTCATTTAAAAGTGCTGTTTCCTTACTTCCAGTTTTCTATTATCCCCACAGCTCATTCTTAGAAGATTGCCACAATGCTGGGGATGGTGGAGTCTGAGACCTGAAAGCGGGCCTGTCTCAGTAGCACTGCAAGACAGCAAGCATCAGTGTAGGAATCCCAGTCATGCAGGCTATTTTACACAGAGGACTTAATAAAAGCCTAGATTATTTTTTTTTTTCCCGTTTTCTACTTGTGGAACAGACCAGACACAGGTGCACTCAATATCCTAAATGAAATCTACCCTTAGCTGAGGTCGAACAGTCTCGTCTTTCAACAATCTCGTCCCTATACTGAGAATCAACACAGGCTCCGAGTCCATCTTAAACCTTCTGCATGAATGAACTCCAGGAGCATGCAGGCTCTTGGCACAAAGGCAAGTTTCTTATCATTAGCAAAGCTAGAACATAGCATTAATTATTTCAAGAGATCATTTTTCTTTGGATTATCCTAGTGCGTAAGCTTTAATGATCCTGGCTTGTGCTAATTATCTCTAGTGGTCTTCTCTAGTCTCCTCCTCTCACATGCCTCACCCGGATACTAGCCATCTATTTTCACAATTGCAAGCAGACTTTCAAACTGTGCCTGCAGAGATACAGAGGTGGAAAAAAGGGGAAGGGAACGAAATAAGGTTGTCTTTCACTAAGCATGTTGCACCAGGCGCTTCATCTCACCTTGTCATCTCTTCATATTGCAGGCATATTGTAGCATATTGTGCTATACATTTTATACATATATATGAGAGAGTCTCTTCCAAGTGCGATCCAGCAGGAAGTCTGTTGGCTGGCCAAAAGGCACTGTTTATTTTACTGTTACTTTTACTGATGGACACCAAATGCAGTCTCCATTAACCTTGCATTTAGGTCAATAGATATTATAATGCATTAAATGTGTTGTGAAATGCATTATTCAGTACTGCAAGGTGTTGGGAGTATAGCTAAAGAAAGTAAGAAGGGAATGCAGTGGTTTCTCTTCAAGCTAGTTTACCCTTATTTTTCTTGAAGAAATTTATTCTTTGTGATTATTTATATTTCCAGCCTCTGAAAATGAAGCATTTCTCACAGTCCTGTGCATGTGATTTGGTCACCTATGCTGTACAGAATTGTTCTTACATCTTTTTTGACAGAGTTGAACATTTTAAGCAGACTACTACAAGGTCACTTAAGACTGAGTTTTCAAATGGGTTTGAAGGGGGTAAAGAGCCAGGTATCAACTGACCTCCAGCAAAAAGCAGTATCATTTTTCTTGTCCCTTTGGAAAGAAAAGTGAGCTGGGCCATACTAAGCTGATGGAATCCTTCTGTTTCCAAGCATTTATTGAGCAGCTTTTGCTCTTCTATTCATAACTAACACAGGGCTACCAGATCTTACTGGGCAATACAGTACTTTTATTCATGAGTATATGCTAAAATACATTATTTAAAAATCACCCAGATCCTACAGATATGACAGATTGCATGCAGTGGTGTAAAACTGATTAGAGATAGCAGCCCAATTCATAAATAAGCCAGTATTCAAAACAGCTCAAGTAAGAGATTTACACTAGAAGGTGGTTTCAAGACCAAAGGTAAATATGCTGTAGGGATGAAGCTAAACAAGTGTTACTAAAAGATGAAAAGAAAAAAAGCTGGTGAAGGTCCTGGATGTGGAACAGTCTGCAGATACCTCCACATGTGGGAGAAGGAAGCAATTTGCCATTCACACAGAGAGGTTAACAGCGCTTACGTCTACTGACCAATACTGCGTGACATCAAGAAATGGGCTGTCTATATGTTTATGTGAAATGCCTTGCATGGTGAAACCCTGATCTTGACCACAGATGCTGTTAAGATAATGGCCGATACCTCTGAAAGGATTACCAGCAGGCTCATGATTTCTTCACTATAAAGAAACTGTAGCATCCTAAGTTATGCAGCCTTATTTCCTACAAATGCTTTATATAATACTACTTCAAAAGCTAGAAATACTTCCCAACTACAAGCCCTACTTTCTAAGAGCCAATTAAACTGCTCAAGGAATGCAGAATGCCTAATGCCAGAAAACAGGCAAGTGGCAATCGTGGTAGTCAGAGGATCACACCGAGTGCTGATGTAGTAAGATTCATACATAAGTCTACCCGATTTCTCAGCTGCAATGCACAATCACTGCATATAAATTCTTCACTCAGTGCAGGCAGTATGCATTTAGTCCAGTTCTTTGAGAACTCAGCCTCTTATCTGTATGCAGACTGCTTTTGTTCTGAGCCTTTCTTCATGTTCTCCCTCTCTTCTTAATTAACAGAAAAAAGTTATGAATATTAAAGAAGAAATTAACAACAGTGTAAATAATTTCTGGGTGTTTGTAGATTCCATATTTAGTTTTTAATTAACCCCCACTGGTTTCAAAAAGCTGTTTAAGAAAAAGATATCCTTTCAAAATTTCCCTTGTGTTTAAAAAGCGAAAAAGAAATAAGGTAAGACCATAAAATGGCAGTTTGGCATTGCAGACACCAGCATCATATGAGGATGTTATTCTGCAGTTTTTCTCCTCCACTTAGCTTGGCTTAGGACCTGGTTTCAGCAGAACAATTCACATACTGCCTCCTTCATTTAACAAGCGAAATGCGGGGGGTCTGGCCAAACACTGTGTAACTATGATAACATGAGTGCACCTTCTACAGAGTTAAAAGCATCCAACTCTTTGATTCCTAGTGGATAAAACCAGAACATAAGAACTGGCCAACTGCAGAGGTCAGATGAATCTCACATAGTAACCACTGACCGCAGCTAATACCAGATGGTATTATTTTGAGGAAGATGCTGGAAGCCCTGATGTAGCCATTACAAAATCCACCTTTTTATGGGTACAGCCCTTTGTCACCCAAGTCCTATGGCCCTGGGGATTTTGTTTTGGTTTGTACAATTCTTCTCACAGCACATCTGTCTGTCCTTGCTAGCCATTTAAACATCCAGTCTTTACAGTTGATCTGACCAACCTAACCTTCTTCAACTTCTATCAGCAAGCTCAGGCTCTTCTGGATTAAAGGAAAGGGAATTCCTCACCAAGTTTTTAACAGGCTTATTTTTTCCAGTGCTTTGGCATTCATGTAACCTGAAAGCACATGCCTTGAAGTGACTGCCACATACACGGGCAAACATCTGTACATCATGCCAATAAGAGCAATTTATGTCTGTCTATTTTACACCTCTTGAACAGATACAACGAAGGAGACATCCCCTACCATCGATCTCTGTGCAGCAAGCCCTATTGAGTCAGTGGGAGTTCCGCCTGTGAGACAACTCAAAGACAGACGCTCCAAGAAATCTAATTTAAAGATGCCTCGGGAAAGCTTTAAATTGCACTTCCCAGTGCATGCAATGGGGTAGATCATCCTCTCCCTTGTGCATAACACCCACTAGTGTTAATTTGAGTTATCCATGTTCACTGGGAGGAGAACACGGCCTGGTGCTGCTGAAGGTATTCCTCGGTTTCTCACCAACACCACTTGTTCCTTCTGCTTCCTCACACAGCCGTTGTGCTCACATGTACTAGAGAAATATTCCAACGTTCCGCACTCTGCCTGAAAGCTGCACAACAGGCAGAAATTTCTATATGGCAACCAAAAAGGTACCTTCAGACTGACTGACTGATAGTGGTGGGTCTTGTTGCCTCTGCAACAGCTGAGTGACAACATACTCACGTAAAGAAGGCATATAGAAAAAGATACTACTTTTGAAATACTGGTTTAGGTACAAATTTTTAGTTCTTACTTGGAAAAATTATTTTCAAGGAAAAAAAAAACCCCACACAATACTTCTGAGTCTATACAAGCCCTTCATTAGGAGCCATCAAACAACTGCATTCTTTGGCCCACAATTAACACCTTTTATAAAAAGGAGGAAAATATATTTGTTTTACCCCATCTCTTGCATTTAATGGGTTTGGTTGGGGTTTTTTTAGATTCCTTTTTATTCTAAGAGTGTAGTTAAGTAGCAAAAGTAAAACACCATATGATTTAATAAGAAAGTGGATTAACTGCACAACTGCCAACACAGAGACACATATCAACAGAAACGACTGCTAAGAAGGAAGGGTGGAAGCTGTCATTCATGCAGCTGGGATACATACAGATGCTCTGCCTCCATGCCAGGAGAAGCAAAACACTTCAGGTGAGAAATCAGCCAGGAGCTGCAGAGCTAGTGCCCTACACACATCTAAGCACATTGAAGTGGCTTTTCAAAGAAGGAACTGGGAGCAGGTTAAGAGCCCAGGAGCACATTTGGGGAAGAAATACAATCAAGACTAAATCCCTGTAAGGACAGCATCCAATGAGCAATACAAAACACCGTGGCAAGTGTTCCCAGAGAATTGCCACCCACACTGAATCGACCTTGCTGCTTGTGTGAGGCAACGCTGCAAGCCCATTTCTTCACACCCAAACTGCAGAGGGGCACAGGTTGCCATGGGAATCTACTTCTACCCAATACTTGGGGTGCACCATAAAGACCCCAGCCACCCACCACAACAAAGGAGATGACAAAGAGCTGGGGCTGGGCCTGGAAGAGACCATCGTCTTATCTCTGTCCTTCGTGATATTTACCACCCTGACAGGTGCCCTCTATCAACGTAAGAACATACCTTCTCTCATACTGAAAAGCTTCAGCCCAGCAAAGCGGATTCCTAAATAGAAGCACCACATCCCCAGTGGGTGCAAATCTTTTCCATTTTCATCGGGATTCACTAACTGACTGTAGCTACAGGCTTGAACCAGGAAAGCAGCTCAAGCTCTTTTGTGCCGGCTCCAGCAGCTCAAGAAGAGAAAGAAATCAGGAAGGCAGTCACACACACTGATTTGGCCTCATACACAAATCCCATCACCAGCGGCACGACTCTGCTCTGCCTTGGATCAGGCTGATCCTGTGACAGACCTCGTGTCCGCTCAGGAGTTGGACAGGCAGGTGCTCAGCATAGCAAACATAGCAATGGCCATGTAGCAGATGCAAGCACAGTAAGTCACCTTCCCACGCAAGCTGGTTTTCATGCTAGCTAGGCCATTAGCAATCTTCAATCCCTACACATTAGAAGTTAATCCTGCCTCAGGCAGCATTAACTTAGACATTAGCTCTTTAATGTAACATCACTGTGCTGGAAGAGTCATCTGGTACAAATATTTTCCCACATGACTCCACTCACTTCCTCAATTGCTACATTCCCTTTTCTTTTGAAGGGATCTTTTAAACGTAGCTTTACCCTGGAAGGCTGGAATTATCATGGTTAGATCCCACAAAGGTGTTTTTATCCTGCATGTGGTAACTTTGAGCCTGGTTTTATGGTATCCTCCAGCAATGCTCACTTGGTGGTGCACAGGGAATGAGCCATGTGGTATACAGCAAAAGCTGCTACTGACTAGACAGCAAAAACTTTGAATATTCTTATGAAAAGCCCTCCATGCAGTTTGCTATTAGCAGTAGGGTCATCGTAAAGGTGCTACGTATTTGCGAAAACATGCACAGATCAAAGCATCCTGAATTTCAGGACAAGTGATGATTTATTTAAAAATGCATACTAAATGCCTAATTTATAAACTATTTATAACCCAGCAAGGGAGCAGAAGCTGTACTGTTTTACAGACTCCCCATGCAAAAACTGCAAAACCAATATTTTAAGAACAAGCTGGATTGATTTCCAACTTGTGTAAATCAAGCTAACTTCACTGGCTCTACTTTGATATGCACAAATTCTTCTATGTTTATGAATAATAAATACTTTTTCCCCCCAGATAATTATAATAAGATTACATATCTTTTGCTGTCCTAAAAAAATAATCTATTTCATAAGGATGCGGTCTTAAAATAGTTAAACCAACAGTCCTATAAATTGCACGTTTAAATAACGCTTACAGAAATATCACAGGGAAAAAAAAAGAATTTCTAGAAATTAATGCAAGAAAGTCACTAGAACAAGAAACCCAAAATTGTTGTAAATAGGCTTCTGAAACTGTTTCACAGGAAAGTCACTAATGAAATCCTTGGAGAGACGAGGCAATCTTTAGTTCAACAATTCAACTCCAGGTTCTTTTTTTTATTTTTTTCTTTTCACATTTTCAGATGTTCCCCAAGGTGCCTGTGCTCCAAAAATACCTTTATGGTAAGACAAGTTCAAGCACAACTTAAAAGAAAATGTATTTTATGTCATTTTGATAGGGTGAGGTTGTCACCTTATTGTTCAGTGACATCCCTGGCACATCAACTGCTAAAGAACCAAGCAGGTGTTAAGCTGAAACAAAGCTATCTAAGTCAAGGTGATAAAATCTCTTTTGGATAGAGCACCCTTTCCTTCTTTTTCAGCAAATGTCTCTTAACCTGACCCTCCAGTTACTGGAGACTTGTAAAATCCTTTTTTCCATGCAAGGTAATCCCCACCTAAACAAGGTACCCATCCAACCCTTATTCCTGTAAAGAACTTGCCTCGCCTCCCCTCCCCCAGGGCTGTTTCATGTGCCACTCTCCTTACTCCAAAGCAAATACAACCCAAACTGGAGATACCAAGGGATAACATGGTCACTATACCACAGTTTCCTAGGCAAGATCCTTCCCACCGTTACGTGTCCGAGTGCTCAATGAGCGTGGATTTAAGTTACTTCATCAGCAAGACTGCCACCACTCCCCTCGGCAGATCATTGCATGTCCTGATCGACCTAAAGGACACGATTTCCCCTGTGCCTCTGTAATTATTTTCTTTTTAAACTGCCTCATTATGAGCAGATAGGTTGATATTTCAACAGAGAATAACAGAATTAAGCACCTAGCATAACTCTCAACTGTGATCTATGCACTGCTGAAAGGTAACAGTGTACCACAGCAAGGCAAGTACAGTCCATCCATCGTACAAAGTGCTCGTAGCCTCCATTATCACCAGGATAATCTACTGTGCTTTTAGTTTAAGAGTAATGTCATGTTTTGATGCCTTGCAGTTTGATGGTATTTCCGTTCATTAGTAGTAATAAAAGAACCACTTTTTATTCATTAAATTATTCCAAGTGACAGAAAAAAAACCCCTTACTTAAGACAAGCATATGCACAGCTGCATTTTTTCTCATGCAGTTGGGATCACCTCTCTCAGCACATTAATATTGTATTAGAGGATGTAGATCGCTTTTTCATTCTTAATTGGTACTTAAAAATTTCTCTCTAGTGAAAATACTGATTGATTTGGTGTTTAAATGAACTTGTTCATTGCGACGGCAAATATCCTGAATACTAAGTAGTTTAAAATAACTTGTCATAATAAAAGGATAGATTGACCATACCTAGAATAAAGTGCTATTAATATCAAAATTCTAACTTCATAGATATTTTTTAGTATCACTGAATAAATAATGGAATGAAGGAAATCTGGAATAAGCCTGCCATAATAGTGCCCATTTTTGTGCACTGCCAGCTTTGAGGGGTCAAAAATTATGAAACTTTGAGAGAAAATGATCAGACTATTAAGGATAATAAAATCATAGTCATTATATTTGCATTTTCATTTCTGAGTATTTTCAGATTTCATATTTACAGTATTTTCTCTGTATCCACATGACCCAGTATTTTGCGTTGGTTTTGGGGTTTTTTTAAGTCTGTGTAAAAAGGGAAGTGAAGGCAATTCTGACCTAATTGCATTATTTAAGATAAAAAGAAAGATAAAAGTTTGGTAAGAGTTGAGAGTTGGATGCATTTCTATTTTGTTTCCCCCTCAGCTGATAGGATTTGTTCATCAGCCATTGCGAATGTGCATGGTGGCTGCTCCCAGGTGCTACAGCAGCAGGACTTACATGCCCATGAAAGGTTCTAAACACTAGTGGGTGTGCCGAGCAAGATTTTCTTTCCCTCTTTAGCGTGCCTCAGCAGTCTTCACCTGTATCAGAGACCACTACCATTGCCATACCAAGTAACCTGCATAAAGCTTAACAGAGGCGGCAACACAGGAAAGCTGCAGAGAAGCTGGACAACCCCACAGTCAGCGTCAGTTTGGGGTGAAGCGCACTGAGAAACAGCAACATAACCTCAAGGGTAAGCGTGAGGAGGAACATTCAGTAATTACCTGTGGGTGAGCTCCCCAGGCTGGTGGGGCACCAAGCTGCCCAGGTGAGTGCAGGCACCTCCAGGGCTGCAGCCTTGCCTCTTGCCACTCTTCAGGCTCTTTCTCTCTCCTTCCCACAGTCATGCTTAGCCCTGCTGGTCGAGCCCAGCCAAGGAGAAGGCCTACGGATGATGACTCGGGTCCCCCAGGGAGGATGTGAGCCTGCTAACACCTCTTTTATGGGCTGGGCAAGGAGCCCGGGATGACCAGGGCAGCTCCCAGCACCCCCCACCTGCCAACAGACTGTGGTGAAAGCTGGTTTCAGCTGGCCCCTGCACCCACGTGCATTCGTTAGCATTTCACAGCACTGTGCTACCGGGGGTGAAGCTGGGGTAACCTGCCCTCATCTAAATACTATGCATTAGCACAAAAGACAAAGCTTGTGTTTTAATGTAGGTTGTCTGAAGACCAGAGTGGAAAGGTAAAAAGTAAGTTCATTAATGTACCGCAAGCTTATGATCCTTATTATTTTTGTTCAATATAATCTAATCCAATTTACCTATTACATACAGATTTATTAAATAACTCATTTGCCCCATAGAAGAATATATGGTCTTTATTTAACAGCCCTTGAGGGTTTTTAAATTTTTTGTGGTTTATTCAAAGTCTACTAAAACAGAAACAAATACGTATTACAATCTACGTTTTCATTAATGATTCTGTTTCCTCCATGTAAAATGCCCTTAAGAAGTCTCTTTCAGGCAACACTGAGCCTAAAAACCCAGCTTTTTAAATGAGCACCCAAAACCAAAGGATTCTACCTTTGAAAGCATAGGTTATATGTCAGTACTTTGTTTTTATCTTCATGTTACAGAAATGAATTTATTCTTAACGTGGCTCAAATGTCATGCTTTGTTTTTTCATTCCCTATTCTGCTCAGCAGCATTGTTGATTGTTTCATCAGGACTGGTCACAACTCAGGAGAAGAGGGTTTAAGCAAGTCAATTAACATTGCTGTAGAGCAGAGCCCAGGAGAGGAATGGACATATGGCATGTGATGATGTGCAATTTGCTATTTTTTAATTTCTTAGTAAATAGAGTGAGCTGGAGGACATTCTTGGTCACATTAGGATGAAAGACCAACTATAGAGCTTTACTAATCCAGCCTCACTTAAAATTCATAGATGTTTCACATGTCAAGTAACCTAACCTCTTGAAAATATACAGGAATGAGATTTAAAAAATGGGATTTGTTTGCTACACCAAATATTTGCTTTCATTATACATTCATTAGACTGGGAGAAGTGCTGGAGGGCAGAATTTGGGCTAAGTGTTTAATGTTTATTAAAAAAATCCTTTGTTAGACACAAAAATGTCCTAACAGGTCATCAAATTTATACCATTGCACCACTACAGCCTGACCTATGTTTATTTCCTCATATGCATCTAATCAATTTTTATAGCTGCTCTAGAGTAGTCAATTAAGAGTTCTATTAATAGTAATGAATCCACAGCTCCAGCAGGCAGGAAATATCAGCCAAGATTTCCTTGTTGATTTTTTTTTTTCCCCACTGTGAAAAAGAGAAGTGCATTCGCAGAGAAGCGCGCTCACAAACGCAGGCTTTGCACGGCACTGGTGCAGGTCAATATCCCACTTTGCAAACCAGGGCGCTGCCCTTCTTGGCCATCCATGGATGGATGTAACAGCTCTCCCATGGCTCCATCCTGCCGTGAGGAGTCAGAACGAAGCACACAGGCACTTACCAATTCCCCCCAAGTGCTGGGTAGAGAAAACAGGATAAACTCTGGGAGCAGTCAACCTCCATTTGAACACATTTTTGTTTGTTTCATTTACCAAGAAAACCAGAACACAGGAAGGGAACAAGTGCAGACAAAGCCAAATGCGTGCAGGTTCACCTCAGAGCAGTCTGAGGACCTTCCACCCTTTAGCAAGCCACAGCAAAAAGGTTTGCACAGCTTCCTTAGCAGGTGCACCCAGCGAATGGAAGCACAGCAAAGAGAGAGCAGGGCCTATGCATGGTAGGTGTGCTGCAGGTACATGTAGCTATAAAGCAATGCTGGTGGCAATATGGAATACTTCTTTTCCTGTTTTTCCACGGATATAAGCTCCCCTAATATGAATCGCATTAATTCCACACAGTGCCCTTTTAAGTCCATATAGGCACTATTGTGCTTTTTCTTCCAGCAAAGCTTTTTTAACCAGCCAGCCAATCTCACTGTTTATATATGCACGCTCTTCCTCACAGTTCTAACAAAGACAGAAAAAAAAAAGGTTTTGACCTTTCTTGTTTTCTTACGCTCCCTTTCTCCTTATGAAATTGCCCCCTCTCAGGAGTTAGCAAGGAAGGCAACCCATTGATCAACAAGCCACAAGAGCAACAGCAAGATAGGACATGACAGTGGTTCTGGCAGCTGGAATGAAAAATGAATCTGTCTGTCTCTAGCTGGCCAATTCGAAACCAGGTTAACAGTACCTGAAATTCATCACTATCTAATGTCTTTGTGAGATGAGACTGATGTCAGTTTAATTTAATAGGCCAGGTTGAAAAATGCGACAGTTCAATAACTGATTCATGAGTGGATTAGACATCACTACCTCAAGGGTGGCAACATCCACCAAAGGGTGGGGAACATGGCTGGGACAGCCACAGCATTAGCTCCCTCATTTTAGTCCAACCTCCAAATCTGCCAGAGACCCCAGCCTGTACCCACACCACTGCAGAAGTGGGCAGACAGGCCCGTGACTGAACGCACCTTGGAAATAAAAGCACACCCTACATTACCCATCAGGAGTGCAATCAGGGGAAGCTGGTGCTGTAGATGTCTGTACTGTATACCCTGCTGGGAATAAACCAAGGACTACAAGGTACAGAGCTGTCAACCAGGTGCTTTGTGCAAGCACTGAAATTCACTGAATAAATAAAAGGAGAAAAGGGAGATGAGAGTCCTTTTATCTCTTTCAAAGATGTTCTTGCTGCCTTGCCTCATTCCAGATAGGTGCAGTCTTCGTTCCTTATCGGATACCTGAAACAGCAGTCACCCTTGTGCTGCTGTTTTCTCTTCCTGCTCTTTCACCCCACAGTCTCCTTTTCTTTAATGGTATGTAGTGATGCACCACCTTTTCCAAACATTTCCTAGTTAATGTTAAGAAGCCTCCAAAAACTCCATAATACATTCTTCAGCAGACAGTCACACTTAGATTATTACTTCCCTATCCTTGTATCTTTATAGATAATTAGCAAGCAACTTACTTATGGGAAAGGAGTAATTGGGTTTTTTAATCACCATCTTTTATTTGCAGACCCTGAATTGGGATATAGTAATGTTTGCACAATACTTTTCTGTTTTTCATACAAATTATAAGCATGGGCATGATAAGCCATGCTGCACTTCACAGTATCAACGTGAAAGATAGATTCACTTTTAGCACACATTTTAATTAAACCTCAATTCTACACTAAATTCAAATTTTGCCAGAAAACAGTAGTTATTTGGATAAACACTGCATCATTTATAGTGCTTCTTACTATGTTTAATTGGGACAGAAAAGCAAAGTAACTCCAACAACTAAAACTCCTCCCTGAACATAAGAGAGTAGCCCAAGCTGAGTTGTAGAGCTCTTAGCAATCCAGGAGCTACCACAGCAAACTTCCACCTTTTGGAAAGCAGGTATTTTAGATGGAAAAGGGGCAGAAGCTTCAGGAATCTTACGGTCCTAGCTGTTTTTAAAAAGTCCCATCCAAGGCCTCAGTTAAACCAAATAGGGGACAAACCTGGGAAGAGGGTGCTACCTTGAACTCACTTCCACCAAAGCCATGCTCTCACGAAAACTCCAGTCGTTCTTCCAAGGAAGTTCTTCCCACCACACTAATGACTCCAGCAATCCTCGCCAGGCAGCAGCTGCTAGCACAGGTTTGGTCACAAGCAGCTGCCTTGTCCAGAGCATCTTGGAGCTCCCTGTTCAGATGTCAGGGATCCCACCTTAACCTATCATCACTATTGCCATCAAAAGAAGTAAAATGGCACTTCTAAAATCAATCTTCAGAGGACGTAAACATTTCTGACACTATGAATATGAACCTAATATAGGTGGATGAGAGATAGAGAGAAGAAAGTGATCAAACTCAGACACTCCTGAAGCAAATAGGTCCAATGTATTCAAAATAATGTAGGTATAAAAATGATCCATAGCCATGATTAAAAAACCCATTCTCTTTTTAAATATGCCTGGGCATTATCTCAGTTGCTTCCTCTCTGGAAACAAAACTGGGGTTAGGCTCAAATATGGATTAAGCTTTAATATCCAGATAATGTATAAACAATAGTCATTCATTAACCCCTTGGACTGTAATGAACCAGAGGCTACCATATATGGATTACTAAACAGAAACTTCCAAATATACAAACGCAGAATCCATGCTGGAACCAACACAGAAACCACACAATAGGCATAGCTCCAAAAAAATAACTAATTTGCTTCATAAAGCAGGAGTTAAACAGTGTTGCCCTTTTAATTTCCACTATAGTGTGTATTACAGACAATTAGGGCATACCTGCATGCCCATAAATGAAGAGCTGCTATAGCTAGACTTGGATTTACTGCCATAATTGAGACATGGGCTTTTAAAGCCATTGCTGGCCACCACAACTGTTACTGCAATTTTACTGACTTCAGTGCTTCTATTACATCAGTGCCTTAGGCTCAAACCAGCTCAGGTTGCAGCAAGTGCTCTGTAAACCCTTAGAAATGACCATTCCAACTCCCCAGAGCTCACAGCGTTACGGCTAGCTAGACAACACCATGAGGTTTTATGACTTAAACTTGCTGGCAAATGCCTTGATCCCCCCTCCTTTTTTTTTTTTTTTTTTTTTTCTTCCCCTCCCCGCAGGGGGAGCAGTTAAAGCACTTTTGGAGCACCTTTTTCCAGGAACATGTTAAGTTCTTCCTGCTGAACATGTTCCTCAAAGGATACCAGTCTGTTGCCTAAGTAGTGCAGAAGCAAACCCAGGAGCTTTGAGAAGTGAACCCTTGAATTCACCTCATGTGGTGATCCAAATGAGAGACTGTCTGGCACCACCTTCTCTTTAAACTGCACGGAACAGATCCTCACCCCATGTAAACTATCAGCATTTCACCGGAGTCCTTGGTGTAAAGTGTCAGCTCATCAAGGTCAGGATTTGCCTCCAGTCATCCTGTCTCTCAGATTAAAATATAAACTGGACACAGCTCAGGTAAAAGCATTTTTGTGCCTGAAATGGTAAATAAAAATATAAATAAAGTAAATAAATTGAGAGTAAATAAAAATATATTACTCTGTCAAGAGCAGTAAGAGATTAGTCTGCCCTCTTACACAGCACATAGTGCTTATCCTCTGAGCAAAGTAATGATCCAGCAATTGTGGTTACAGAAGATCTCCAGTTTGAGTAGTGCCTGGTAGAAAATGCAGATTAAGAGATTTTTTTTTTCGAGCACTTCTTCCCCTCTTTCAGGAGCACACATACACCACTTGGCACTGTTCAGGACTAAGGAAATCAAACACTCATAGAGACTTTTAAATTTCAATTTACCAGCAAGGCCCATTCTTTCTCATAACGACGAAGTACTTTATTCATCCTACTACACACCCAGAGGTCTACTCAGGCAACAAGGACCTTTTATGGGTGCAGATGATGTTATGCAGCTCCACTTTCTCTCATATGAATTTATACACTAAAATTAATTTCAATAATACTTCTGCTGACACTGACAATACAGGAAACACACTCCAGACGAGATGAGAACTACAAAAGAAATCCAAATAAAAAACACTATAGAAAAGTTTAAAATTTGGAATTACTTTACAAAGCCAAAGGAATAAAATATGGTCAGTATAATCATGCAGCCATTCCGTAACGGGAATACTTCCCGGTGTCTTGGCCCTGTGTCAATGGCCCCATCTTGTGTCCTGGTTATTTTTAAAGCAGGCTTTACACAGTAAATAAGGATGGAGGTAGGGAAGAGAAGGGAAAAAAAACCCCACCAGTCTCCTCTTAGGAAAATAAGACTTAATTAAAAAGTCTGCCATTGCTCTGCACTTAATTAGGGCTAACACAGATGTTAATAAGTTTCTGATTGATAGTAAACCTGATGTCTGCACAGAAAACTACTTACTTGGTTCAAAGATGCTGATAGTTTCATGCAGAAAAAAGATTCTGTTTTGTAATTGTGCATAATGTTAATATTTGAAACATCCTTAAGGGTGATTGTATCTATTAAAATTTCATATGTGAAATGAGAAATAAATGAATTGGTGTTGCATTTTTAAAGGATCAGATTACTGTTCATTAAAGCTTTGTCTACACTTGAAATTTCCCAGTAGAACAGCTCTACTGGTGGTTGTAATAATAGGAGGACAAGCAGAGATAGGCTGCCAGCAACCGCTGTTTAAATTACAATGTCATACAGACCTGAGCTGTGATGGGTTATACGAGCCCATGGTTATAACGTGGCTGTAGCAGTTAGTACTGCCAACCCAGCTACTGTTACTGAGCATGTGATTAAAAAAAAAAAAAAAAAAGGAACAAAACCCCAGTATGGATGCAGTCAGAAAGTTGGTGTTTGTCCGTAAAGCCAAGATATAGGCTGGAGTGTTTATCCACAATGTGATAAGCTGAATGCTACCATGAATTCTCACCCTATTTGAGAAGTTAAATATCAAGCAACAGTAAGAGAAGGGGAAGATGAAGTGGAAGGACAGAGCAAGAGAGGGAAAGATGAGTAAAATTATTTGGAAGTAGAGGAAGGAAGCATTTGAGGATGGTAAACTTCATAGAAGTGGGAGGGAAGAGAAACGGGCCTCTAGAGGAAAAGGAGAAATAAGAAATTCCCATGCAATCTACTTTTAATTTTTCAATAGCGCTCCTCCATGTAGCAAATACAGTGAAGAGACTAAAGTAAGCTCTCAGGGTTGAAAGGGAAATACAGAGAAAAGCCACATCAAAAGAAGAAACAAGAAAGAGATTTGAGGAAGAAGAAAAGAAATCTTTTGACAAATGGAAAAAATCAACAGAGAAAATGTAGGTATTGAAAAGGAGTGAAAAAAGGCATAAAGAAAAAAGAGGATAAGGAAGAAAAAGGAAGAATGCATGGAGCTTATTGTAAAAGCTGTTTTGTTTAACGAGAGCTTTAACGTTAGGAGCCACTGATATAATGAAAGTTTCTTCTCCAGCCTTTGGGAAGATGATGTTCTACTCTTCTGCAATTCCAACACAAGCTCGACCGCTTGGCACCTCCCAACCACTCCTGTCCACAATCAGTCTGCAACATCACCTTCAAGATACATCCAGCCTGCATCCTAATTCCTCACCCCCTCCTCTCCCTGACACAGCTCAGCTTTCGGCAGGAGGCAGGTTACAAGCCCCACAGCCCTCTGCTGTACATCATCAAAATGCACTGATATGTCAGGACAGCACTGTACACAAGTGAGACTTAAACAGGGCAACCTAGGGCATACATCTGGTCTGTGGCAAAAAGCATGAGGAGCTGTGGAAACAGAAATGTACCTAGGCAAAACAGAACAACATACGAAATAAATCCAGGAGTGCAGAGAAAAGAGGAAAGGAGAATTAAATTGGAACAGGTGAGATCAAAGTCAAGCCTGTTGAAGAGCCAGCCACAAAAGGTGTGCCCTAACCAAAATATCTTAAGATTGACAGAGATGGGAAATGATTTAATACGTCAGGATACGAGAATGAACCCACAACAAGTAACCAGCTCGCTCTCTAAAGGTAAATTATACTTACGGTGTCCTGCTGGTGGTGTAAAAATGACATAACCCTTTGATGTGAAGTAGTGCATTTCCAAGCTTCCTTGGTTCAAAAGAGCAGGGGTGGTAGAAAATGCCAGTGTGTCTGCTGGGCTTCTGAAAATTTTATCTGTATTACAAGAAAGTGTGTCTGACAGCACAATGCCAGCACCCTCAACACTGTGCCACGTCAGGGAAAGAAGTTTACTGGTACGCCACTCCAGTGATCGGGTAGGACTGCCGTGAGGGTGGCTAATGATGTGGCCACTGTTTTGATAGTGAATCCAGACATGCCCTTCAAGCAACTGTCTCACTAAAGGAAAAGAATGAGCAGTGCCGGTTAATAGCCGAGTAGGTAGTTATTCAGGCCACAATCTGACCTAACATTCTGGTGTCATGAGAACCAGAGAGCAGCCCGGACCACATCAAATACAAACAGGTAACTATTAGAGCTCACATGTGAAGTAGACTTCGCTACTGGGTGAGCGCACAACAAAAAGAGAGAGAAAGGACAACTTCCTCCCTGAAGTGAAATTCTTACTGAATTCTGTCAGAAAAGTATAGAAAACTCTGACTTTCTTACACTCACTGCATTTTGTAGAACCCACCTTTTGTGCCCAGCTCCTCAACAGGCTTGGCTTTCATCTCACCGGAAAAACAGAAGCTAGATTAATACTCCCCAAAGGGTGCCTGGTTGTGTACAGACAGCTACATTCCTCGGTGATAACGAGAGTGATATATTGCCCTTTTAATATTATATGATGTCAAAAAGCTCTTACTTAATTTACAGTAAATAAGATCTTTCCAAGTTTTCACATATGTACAGAGAAAGACTTTGGCCCCATAATAGAAATACTTCACGCCTAAATAAAATCAAGGCTGTAATGCCTGTAAGAGGATTTCAAGATTATTGTGGAGATCAGAAGATATTTAAGTAGGTGGCATCTCCTCAGACTGATGTTCTCAGCAGCATTGCTGGAATAAGCCATAACACGGAATGTACATATATTTAAGGAAATGTTTTCAACCAGCCAGGAGCGTGTATGTTTTGCTCGTATCGCATACCATGATGCCAGTCTACTGGTAAGACCTGTCCTTAGAGAATGGCTTTGTCTCTGGAACAGTAAATCACATTGCATTTTACACACATGTATAATAAACCTAAGCTTAATGGTAGCTCATCCTTTTGAGAATGAAGATTAATTAGCTTGTAAAAGCCATTACTCTAACACCTGTTTTATTTAAAGAATTTAATCAACACACCAGAAATTCAGTAGCGAGAACCATACCAATTCCATTGTACTTAAAAATATATTTCCTATTCGTCAAGCTTAAAATAAGTTCGCTTAAAAATAAGCAACAAAAAATTCCAAAGACTGAAGCACTTGTGCTATAATGCCTCAAGCAAATTTATAAGCAATTTCCTAGAATATTTTCCGAGTGTAAAGCATGCAGTTATCAGGAATCCCTATTACAGATTCTGGCCTCATTTTTTCCCCCTAAATGTTTGTGACAAAAGTAAAGAAAGTGAATGCAAGTAAAACCCAGCAAAATGGATTTGTGAAAGCAAACTGCCTACCTGGCATGGTGCCTCTTAGTGCAGGACAAATAAATTACATACATTTTTAGACAATTCTGTAATTTGTACTCTGACAAAAATACTATCAGTGGATGTCCTTTTACAGGTTAGGAGTTCACACTGCTGTTAGCTTTTCTTCAGTGCTGAAGGAAAGCTAAAGCTTTCTGATTAAAGGGTTCAGGAGAGTAAAGAGACAAACACTTCAGGATATATTTGTCCATCTTTATATAGTCTGCTCATTTTGGCACAAGTAATAGTTGTTTACTCTTAAGTTGTTCAGAGTTGATGGATGTCCTATGATTTCTTTTTGGTTTTGAGTGCGGCAGCAGACTTCAGTAGGCTTTTATTCCCCAGTTCCTGGGTGGAAGGCACCGAGCCCTTGTCCAATTCTCCCTTCTTTTCCTGGAAATCTTGATGCCTCTTTAAATTTGATACTGGAGATACTGACCTACCTGCAGGAGACTACAATTTAAAAAAAAATAAAAATAAAGACTGCAACTTTATAAGCAAACTGAAAAGGTGGGAAGAACACAGATAATAACAAAGTAGTCTTCACTAACTAGGTTTCTGAATCAAAATCACACATATTAACTCATCACAGTATTCAAACACCATTTTAAATGGTATCTTCATCTTACAAAAATGAGAACTGTATCTTCATCTCTCATAAAAACGATGCTCTTTGGGATCCCTTTCTGTGGTCTGTTTTGTGGTTAAAATTCAGCCAAGACAGGATCAATGGTCTTCACTGGAAAAAGTCCAACATTTACTATGAGATTCATCTTTTCAGAAAAAGAGACAAAGCTAGCAAAACAGCTGAATATACCCTGGTACAGATCTTTGATAAGAATCAGTGATTTTAGTAATAATCGTAACAACAATTTATACCTACTGAAAAGCTAAGCCTTTTGCTTCAGTACAAGAACAATTTCTTGACCTTCTAAAATATCATTCACTAAATGCTCCTGCTAACACAAATAATATTCAGTACTAACAGATTAAGTACTCTGATATTTTTAAAGCTTAAAATCATGCTCCTAAATATACAGGTAGAAACCCAAGTGTCTAAACCCTGGTTATCTCATACTGGTTCCTCCGCATTGTGTTTCCTACCTGAATGCAAAATGGTATTTTACCAGGGAAATATGAATGAGCCGGCCTTTAACTACACTTTATCTCTCAATTTAAACAAACTTTCAATAAATTTTAGCAAGGGCATTTGATAAGGTACTCGCAACACTCTAACTCTTGAGGGTTGTATTCTTCTTCCCAAGCGCTGAATTTGGTAAAATAGATGTGCTACTTTTTTCTTGCCAATCCATGAAGCAAGACTGAAGGGGCTGAAGCAATCCACTGATACACTTTGGAGGCTTAAAAAGGCCCTAGAGAACAAGCACCAGTGATTCTGAACATGGTGTTCTCTGGGGGAAAAGAGCAGTCCAGAGAATTGACAACCTCTGTATGTTTATCAGCAGTAAAATTCTTGCATAGCTAAGCTCCTGAATATGTTCTACACACACTTTTACCCTTGGGAGAAACCATATTTCTTTTCCCTTGCAGAACACTGAGAAACAGACTTCAGAAAAGAAGAAGAAAAAAAAGGAAAAAAGGAAAAAATGGGGGGGGGGGGGGGGGGGGGGGAGGGGGAATGATACACTTAGGGAAAAATAATCCAAAGCAGGTCCACGTGATGCCTAACTCAAACGGCAGTTACAGTCACAACTCGGGAAAGCAATCTTGGAGCCATCACTGAGAGCTGTCTGGCCTCAGTGGCTGGACAAGCAGGGGTATCCAGAAAGCCAAATATATTTGACATCGCTGAGATGGTACTGAGAAGACGACAATACTTACATTTTCCTAATATATAAAACCTTGGTGCCTCTGCATCTTTAGCACTGCACACAGTTCTGGTCTCCACATCTCAAGAAAGACAGAGTGGAGTTAGAAAAGGTGCAGAGAACGGTGATTAAAATAATCAAAGTGATAGAGCACCCAGATATAAGAAGAGATTAAAAAGTCTGGGACTTTTCAGGTTGGTGAGAAGGTGACTGAGGAGAGACATGGCTGAGATTTTACTTAATGAATGTGAGCTCTCCACCACATCCTGTACTTCTAGAAATAAGGGCCATCTGAGGAACCAAGTACAGTTTAAACCAGAGAAACAATATGTCTTTACTCAGTAAATAGTGCATTTCTGGATCTTGCAGTCATGGGCAGCTGCAGAGGCAGATGGTATCAGCGTATTCAAAAAGGAATCAGACATATTCATTGACAACAGGTCCATAATGAATACTAAAAGGATTCATTTGGGATGCATCTTCTAACAATCCTAAGATCAGTTCTGGATGCCAGGGTACTACAAATGGGAGGAAATATCCAGGCTTCTATATTCTCCCTCAATAGCATTTCCTTCTGCCACCGTCAGAGAAAGTGCGGAGCTAGGTGATCTCACCCAGTAAGTAATTTCTTACGTTCTAGGGTTTTGCCTATTTTGCTATGACTTCCTATTTAGTGGATTTGGGAGGAAATGGGTCTTTTGGGCAGGCATCCCACATAAGTCTGCTAGGCATGATGATCAACTGATGGCTTAGTAGCAGGAGCAATTGGCTCTGCACAGCAGCGCTGCACTTTGGGTACGGAAAGGTTGTCTGGGGTTTTTTTTCTGTATCGCTATTTAAAATATTCATGCCAAGTCCCATCTTTTATCTTGTGTGGGAAAGAAGGAGGAAGAGGAGGGAAATATAAGCAAATTCCAACACAGGCATTGCCACAAGTAATTTGTGCATACATGGTCCATACAGTGGAATCCAAAATGCAGCATTTGCCCTCCATCTGTAGGGGGAGTGCTAGGCTTCTTTGAGTAATAGCGGTGAATGATGTGAAAGGAGATATGAAACGATAAGAAATGAAACAAAAGTCCTCCCTGAGAAAGGAACTGCCTGCAGGCAGTGTGCTCAAAAAGAGGAGGAAACTGAAGTCTCCTGCCGTTCATACTCCATGCCTAGGCTAGTGTAAAAAAAGAGCAGCAGCATTAATGTCACCACATCTACATCCTCGGGACCCATGTCTGACAAAGAGTAGTTTTCAATGCTTTTTATAATGCTTTTTTAAAAAAATTATAAATCTGTGACACTCCAGAAACACTCCCTGGCCTAGCTCTTCAAAAGGGCCTCAGCCAAAGACCAAGACCAGACATTTCTGGGCACGACCAGCAGACAAAGTCTTAGGTGCCCATAGAGCCTGGAAGCAAGGACAGCAGCTTCCATATCTCCAGTGAGGGTGGCATGAAGCAGAATTTCTAGAACTTTGATTTTGACATAGAAAGTGTATTTAAATCCTTTTTTGCATATAGATCCCTCACTTTTAATTCATACAAGAATATTTGGATGTAATAAATATGCATTATTGCTCCATATCAAGAGCTCATTCTTTGCTAAGCAGCCTCTTTGAAATCAGAAACCATCCAATGTAACAATGCTGCTTTCAGACTCAGCACAGCAAGCTACCTTGTGACTGATAAATCTGAGAGCCTTAGAGGTCACAGCTAATGCAGAATCCTTACTATTTGCATTATGGTTTTTCCTTGCTTCAGCTGAAGGATCAGGAGACACACTATGAAAGAAAATTCAGTATCTTGGGCAACCATCTGAAGAAATCAAATGACTGTCCTAAGTGTTAAACTTTGGACTTCAGTATTAATTGAGGGCTTAATAAGTTTGTTGCCTATGGACAAATTGTTTCCCATTTTTTTCTTTTTCTTTTCCCATCTGGAGACAGCATCATGAGATGGTTACTTACATTATTCAGAAAGTGTATGTACAAAAAATTGGCTGTCTTGTGAAAGATTCCTCTTCAATTGCCTTAAATATTGTTATCTTAAGATCCTATGTTTTTCTGCCATGGTCCTCCTCCCCCTCCCAAACCATATATACACATACCCCCTACACCTGAAGAGAACGAACAGGAGACATTACCTGTTATGGACTTGGTATCTCAGTCAAAATGGTTTCTTATTTGTTGACCCATTCTCTGTTTCAGTTTCTGCACTAAGTTCTACGTTACCACTGTTACTGGTAGAGCTTTCTTGTGCTTTACTGGTTTCATTCTGTTGAAATGTAGTAGCAGGGTTATTTGATTCTTCTATACTACATTCCTCACCAATGTCTAGATCATCTCCCATTCCTTCATTAACTCCAAGACACGGCCTCTGGACAACATTTGTTTCATCCTAGACCTAGCAGTAAATTTTATTAAAGTTTGACTTCAACAAATCTAGGAACTATTGTTAAAAACATAACATCAGAGTAATGGCCCTGTTTATTTTAAGCCGTGCACTTTAATCCACAGTCAGACAAAAAAAAAAGTGTTTTCCAACTGCTGGTCATCTCTTTTGCAAGCACAACCCTGCAAATACTCCTCCTCCTCCTCCTCCTTACTACAGTCAGGAGGGAAGCAGATGATCTTTTCCCCAGAACTCCTTCAACTATGGATCCCAAAAATTTGCAAAGGAATTTTAGCTTTTTCTACAAAAGCAAGAAGAAAACCCACAGAGTTAGAAAATGGCTCCGAGATTTTCCACTGCCCCTGCTTCTGCCTCTTTCTGTATGCATCAGTATTTCTTTACGCTACTGAGCAAATGAAGAGGCCTAGACAACACCCCCATTTTATATAGCCTAATCTGGAATGGGTAGTGTGACGATTTTTGGGTCCAGAAGGAATAACTTTTCTTAGATTGCTCGGGCTTCTGTCCTCTCAGCTCACTCTGAATGGTCTGAAATAATTTTGGTTTGACCTCTTCGGCCATTCAGTAAAGCTGGCAATTATGTGTCTGAAAGTTTGGAGAGAAAGGCAAGTGCATGTTATATACAAACTTTATACACAACTCTGAAAACGAGAGTTATCCTGTTACTTATTTTTAAGGGATAAACTTTTGCATTAATACTACCAATCTTCTGATGCTCTTAGAGCACTTCAGTAACCACAGGGATATTTTTTCTAATATCAATTAATCATATATTGTTACTAGGTAGTTTTTTATCTGCATTGTACAGACTGGTAAACTGCAACACAGAAAACGTAATTATAATGGCTTTTTCTAAGGTCACACAGTGGATCCAACAGGGGAAAGAGGTCACAGAAAAGAGGTTTGGTTTAGAGCTCTTTCCCCCATCCTATTAGACTAGCAATTCTTACTTCAAACTCCTATTTGCTTTCTTTTACATGAGGACTGGTATTTAGAAAGTATTTCCTTTGTCTGAAATAGATATCTATGTACACATATGTACCAAATGATCAAGGAATAAACACTCATATCCACCAACAATGTAAGCTTCAACTTTGCAAAACAGCCTCATCTGTTGCAGATGCAGATTTGCATCTGCAATTATGACAACTGTGGGCATAACTGATGACTCACATTTTAACTACCTCTTTTGCATGAACAATTATGTAGTTAAATACATAGCGTGCAGTGAATTGCACCCACAAAATCGGAGGCTGAGTTTAGGCCTTTTTAAAAGCTTTAGGCCTTACAGAGTGCCAGATAATTGTATACCACATAAAAGAGAAGAGGGAGTTTATTTCTTGATAGTTTTTAAGAAAATGGGACCATTTAAGTTAATTATCTGTGTTGGCTCATTTGAACACCTGTTGGGTTTAATTCACTGGCACCTGGTGCCAATTGTGGGCAAAAGGAGTGGAGGTTTACTAATTGGCAGACTGTGTTGTTTCTGTTTCTTTTGTTTCCATTTCAACTTTTCTTCTGCTCGATTTTTCAGGAGCAAACTTTAGCAGAATTCAAGACAAAAATGCAGAGATATCCAACTACTTATGGAAAATACAACAAAGTATTTTTTCCGTGAACATATCTAACATACAAAGTTTTTAACCTACCGAGCACCTTTATTCTGTTAATCTCAGTGTGTCACCCTAGATGTTACAGTATACCAGTTTAAAACCACCAAGGAGGACAGGTTGAAGTGATCATTTTCAAGAGCTGTTCAAAGCATTAGCCTGGAGCATTTTAGATTTAGATTTTAGGGGACAAAAATTCAGTTACAGTATTGGGCAGGAAAAAAAAGATTTTATGTACCACCAGTAAATGGAGGGCAGGAAACAGAACTGTTAAAATCTTGATTCACTATCAGACTTTCAGAAACCAATAAGCACACCACCAAAACCACTAAAATGTTGTAGAGCTAAACAAAAGTGCCTTCAACTCAGGTATGATACACAGTAAATGGAAGAACAAGATGTCTGGAAATACTAAAAACGATTCTGATACAATGGGGAAAGTTGACAGAGCCAGAGAAAAACCTTGATGTATACAGAAAGGTCTTAGAATTTAAAACCAAAACAAATGTAACTACAGAGAAGGCAAAAAGGAGCAACTGTCTTGCCTGGTTTCTTGATTTTTCTATGCAGAAGAAAGCTGGAGACAATGCTTTAGATTTAGTTCAGAGAACTCTTGAGTACAACTATCAATTAAAAAAGGAGACTGATCCACAGAAGTGGAAAATATAAACATAAGATAACTAAGATGGAATAAACTCACAAGGACAGTGATAAACCCACAAGTAACTACAGATAGTATAAACAAAAGGGAACTTGTGTATTAGAAGAATATCATGGAGTGCAACTGCTATTTATTTTATTGAGATCTGACAGCAGAAGGCATTCTTTTGCTGGTAACAAAAACGTTGAAGTGGTTTCAAGTTTCATATTTTGTGCAGAGTGAAGGTGTATGTGTATAAATCCACTTGTGTAGCACATATTTTAGCCCTTATCATTCTTGTCAGATGCCTGCTCTACAAAGTCACAGAAAGTGATCCAACCCGGATGTCATCACTTCGGTCAAGGGAAGAAAAAGCGATGCCATGCTCTCACCCAGCACAGCCCTTTGCCTTTAGGCAAGTTTACACTCTATTTCAAGCCAGGGTCTCCTGCATCTTCAGCAAGTAGCCTGGCAACTAGGCTGCCCCTCAAAAAGTTGCCTCTCTGCCGGTCACTAAAAGCAAGCTGTGATTTTACTGTATTCTGTCAGGAATCTCCTGAGTTGCGTCTGCAGGCAGAGGAATTGAAGCACTGAGCACTCACTGGCATGTGAGTTTCTAAATCCTAACCTGTAACCAGCTCTGAACTGCCCAGCGCTGCCAAGGGAGGGAGACCCAGGCACACAAAAAGATCCAACTCCAGGTGGCCAAGAAGATTTAAGATGGGAAAGTGAGAGGCAGCTTTGTTAAAGCGAGAGCTCTATGCAGATTTCTTCTCAGAATCATTAGGCATCCTTAGGCATCTCAGATCAATTTTTTAAAGTCCTCACATAACTTTGGAAACACACTTAACCAGTTTGCAGAACAGGAGCACACATATGTGCTTTTTGCTGAACTGAGGTTGTCAGTCAGGCACCAGTGAATTTGGGCCTTAGGTATTTCATTTCCTTGTAAAAGTCAATTTGCCACCAAAAGAAACAAGAAATCTCACACACTGTACACATAACTTTATATTTAGGGTCTTGCTTTTACTCTTCAGTCAAGCAGACTCATGTACCTGTAAACTTCACCAAAAATCACAGCAATAACACAGAATTCTAAACCAGAGCTCACCTTCAATGTGCTCAAAAGGTCTTCTGAGAAAAAAGAAAATCAGAGGAGAGAAAAGAGGAAAAAAACCCCAACCTTACTACCTGAAAGGAAACACCACCTTCCCTTAAATAGACTTAAGAAAATATAAAATTCTTCCAGTGGGAAGTGAAGAAAAGGAGGTAGAGTATTCTTATAGATAAAATATATCACAATCCACGCAATATATAATATTAGGTAGAAAAAAATTGAATAGAGTATATTTTCTAAAAATCTAGCTTAAAGTAATTGGAAATTACAGTATCAAACCAAAAAACATGTATCCATAAAAATATTTATTGCAAAATAAGATTTACCCTATATTTCATTAATGTTATGCTCAGTATATAAGTAATACACTCCTGCAGATTATGCAGCATCAATACGTAGTGGTAATACAATCTTTATCTGTCTGAGAAATTTAAAAATATTCTGCCAACCTGTCAACTTTTTTGCTCTTACTTTTTAGCAGATGTAAAAAGTTAAATGTGTCTGGGAAAGCTTTAACTGTTACAAAGATCAGAATAATCAAAACTAGTAACAGAACTGCATTAATTAGTATTTCCGGTAAATAATTAATCATCAACCCTTTGCATAGCCCCTGGCCAAAACTATATATTGTCTCAAACTGACAACACATAAACCTCCAGAGGTATCTGCTAACTTGAATTGAGCTTGAGCTCATTTGTTTAGCTATAAGTACATGGTAACTTTTAAATTAAAATTTTTATTGTTAAAGTGCTGTTCTAGAATATAAAATTGCTGCACCTATGTTTGAAATGCCAGTTTTAATCATACAGAATGACTTGAGACTTCATAAATTTTTGGTACAGATGGTACGGATTTCCTGGTGGGAGACTGTGGTGCCAAATGCATTTACTCCTATACAGAAGCTCATGTGTCACACATGGCACCAAGGGGTTAATTTTTTTACACGCAGAATTCTCTACATGATAATGCACTTTCATGTTCCCCATCTGGCTATTGTAAAATCACAAAGGCTGTGAAGGCACAAGCATGAAGTAGAAACCGGTGTCCTGATTTTCAATGGTGCTGAGTATCTGCAACTCCCACTGAAGTGGGATGGGAGCCACAGGTGCTCAGCAGTTCTGGAAACCAGGCCACACTAGGACATCTGCACGAGCCTCTGCTAAAGCATTCTGCATGGGGTCACTTACCACTTTAAGTCCCTGTTTTTTCTCTTTATACTCCTCTAAAAACCTTAGGAAAGAAAAAAGAAAGTGGAAAACTATCAATGGAAAAATATTTAACTACCACTTCAAACACTGCAATATGTAATACATATGAAAACCATAAGCAGCATAGGAGAAAGCAAATAAGACAACTGGGGGCTTCGAATGAAACATGCAGATGGAAGGTAGAAGGTACAGAACCACATGGGAGACGCTCCTTCACAGTCTGCCTACTGAAGCTGGGCAATTCTATGATTCTAAGTAAATTTTTATGTGAGTTTAAAAATATTCAGACAAGTTAGTGGAAAAAAGAAGTTGACTGAGCTTTCTTACCATCAGTCTCGTTTGGTTCAGGAAACCCTGAGCAACAAGACCGAAGGCTGGTATGATATTCCAGTACTGAATGCTTTTCCTGTCCTTATCCTCTAAGTATTTATCCTTGGCCACTGATCATGAAGTGAGAAAGACCTTTGATGTTACCTTGTATGACCATTCTGGTGTTCTTAGCTCCTTACACAAAATGAATAATTTATGTTAACGAAACAAAAATGTTATTAACTAAATAAATAAGCTGGAGGTGTCAATACTTGAACAGAGATGCGGATGCATTTAGTAGTAAAAATGCTAAACAGGTCCATCAGTATTCAAGAAAACAGATAGCGGTTGAAAAACATTTTTCAAGAAATTCAGTAGAACCGCAACAAGATGCTGGGCACCGCACACGCACAGCACTGAGCCCCAGTTCACCAAGTACCCTCTGCGAGCAGATCCAAAGCATCTAATGTTGGAGCTACTGCTCACAGACAGATAGATAGCTGCCAGAGTCTCCTTTAGAACTGTAGACACAGCAACCCAAGCCTTGACATGGCAGTGAGTCAGCTCATGTTAACACAGAGATATTTAAAAGACCAAAATGCCTCTCTGCAATTCTACTGTAACAGAAAACACTGGCTGGTCACATACAGGAAAGGTCGAATCATGAAGGCAAGATCACTGTTTGAAGCACTGCCTCTTCCAGAAACTTTTCCCTTAGGGAAGCAGCTTAAAACTGTGCTAGGAGTAGATCAGCTGGAGGAACACATGGCTTCAGTGCATTTGCAGAGCTCATTTCTGATTGTATTTATTTCTGACTGAATAACATCTGCAGAAGCTGCCCATAGCAGCAGACTTTGGAGCTGGGTCCCTGGCATGAGGGGATTCTATCAGCAGTCTCTGATGGCCATCTCTCAACATTAAGAAATATTCAAACTTGATGAAAATATCCCAACTAGGGTTCTGCATTGAAACTAATGCTTAAGGTGTTGCACATTTACTGTGAAAGTGCAAACAGAAGACAACTAATATGGGGTTGCATTTGTAGCTATTTTATAGTTAAGATAACCAGTCTGTTACCTACTTCTTAAATGAAGAAAAGCATTATAAATTAAAATTTACTGTGCCTGAAATGTATAGAGGAACTATAGGAAAGTCTTCTTACATGCAATTATGTTATCACATGGAATTTAGTCTCCAACTTGATGAATATACATGATGAAAACTCATAAAATCTCATGGATGGCAGTTTTCCATAGCTCCTGTTTAATGAAGCCAGGACAGTATGGTACTGGTAATATGGCAGGGCAGAACTGGATGAAAATTGTCTCAATTTTCAGGACATTATAGAGTTACACATTTGCTTGTGGCTAATCCTTCTATGACCAGGTGACCTGCCTGGTGGATGAGGGAAAGGCTGTGGATGTTGTATACCTGGACTTTAGTAAAGCCTTTGACACTGTCTCCCACAGTGTTCTCCTAGAGAAGCTGGCGGTTCATGGTCTAGACAGGTATACTCTTCACTGGGTAAAAATCTGGCTGGATGGCCGATCCCAGAGGGTTGTAGTCAATGGAGTTAAATCCAGTTGGTGGCCGGTCACAAGCGGTGTCCCCCCCAGGGCTCAGTTCTGGGGCCAGTCTTGTTCAATATCTTTATCAATGACCTGGATGAGGGGATTGAGTGTGCCCTCAGTAAGTTTGCAGATGACACAAAACTGGGTGGGAGTGTCAATCTTCTGGAGGGAAGGAGGGTTCTGCAAAGGGACCTGGACAGCCTGGATTGATGGGCCAAGGCCAATTGCATGAGGTTCAACAAGGCCAAGTGCTGGGTCCTGCACTTTGGTCCCAACAACCCCATGCAATGCTACAGGCTTGGGGAAGAGTGGCTGGAAAGCTGCCTGGCAGAGAGGGATCTGGGGTTGTTGGCCAACAGATGACTGAATATGAGCCAGCAGTATCTGCAGGTGGCCAAGAAGGCCAACAGCATCATGGCTTGTATCAGGAATAGTGTGGCCAGCAGGAGCAGGGAAGTGATCATATCTCTGTACTTGGCACTGGTAAGGCCGCACCTCAAATACTGTGTTCAGTTTTGGGCCCCTCACTACAGGAAAGACATTGAGGTGCTGGAGCATGTCCAGAGAAGGGCAATGAAGCTAGCGAGGGGTCTGGAGCAAGAGTCTTGTGAGGAGTGGCTGAGGGAACTGGGATTGTTTAGCCTGGAGAATAGGAGGCTGAGGGGAGACCTTATTGCCCTCTACAACTACCTGAAAGGGGGTTGTAGTGAGGTGAGGGTCAGCCTCTTCTCCTGTTAACAGGCAATAGGACAAGGGGAAATGGCCTGAAGTTGCACCAGGGCAGGTTTAGGTTGGACATTAGGAAATTTTTTTTCAATGAAAGGGTTGTCAGGCACTGGAAGGGGCTGCCCAGGGAAGTGGTTGAGTCTCCATCCCTGGAGGTATTTAGAAGATGGGTAGATGAGGTGGCTAGGGACATGGTTTAGTGGTGGACCTGGCAGTGTTAGGTTAATGGTTGGACTTGATGATCTTAAAGGTCTTTTCCAACTTAAAAAATTTTATGATTCTATTCTCCTCCCCCCAAGAATGCACTGAAACTCTGAAAAAAATCATCTTGTTCAGCTCTACTCAATTAGCAGGAAAGAAGAAAGATGTACGCTAGTCCAGAGTGGTTCTTTGGTAGATGAAAGTGTGAGGCAAAACCAGTGGTCCATTTTGAATAGAGTGAGCTATTTATTCTCCCACATACCAGAATAGTTTTCAATGATTCACAGGCATTTCTCTTTCTAGATGGCATTGAAGCCAGCTATGGAAGAAATTAGGGTTTGCTATCATCAGTGTTGTCTTTAAGTAGCAAACATATCCATTCCCTCTGCTTTAATTTCAGCTACAACTGTTTCATCAGACAGCTGAAAGTTCAGCATCCTCACAGCAGTATGGTCCGCAGCCCAGCCAGGAAGCTGGGAGCTCACAGGTTCCCTTCCCAGCACTACAATTCACTTGTCTCCAGAATGGCCAGATGCCCCTCTAGCTCAATCTCCTGTTTTTAAATTTAAAAAAAATACTTTTATTATAGCAACAGGAACATTATGAAAATTAATTAAACCTGACCTGAGCCCATACTTTGATATTATGCCAAAACATATGGGAAATCAGCTAAAGTTTGTTTGGTGTAAGGAACGCAGCGTAAAGCTTCTCCTAGTTAATGGGCTTAGCAGAAGCCCATGGGATACAAGCAAAACATGTTAATGGATTTGGGAGGTTTGGATAAGGTCCCTACAAGTGTTCTGTTGCTTAGGTTGTGTTTTTTTAAATTTTCCACCCTACTGGGTTCCACTGAGGCAATACAGCATCTTTATATACCAAATAAGTAAGAGGTAGAACACAAGGTGAAGAAACGATACCTCCTCAAAACTCGCTGTTATCCACCGGTTATCAAGAAATTCATTAACTGCGATTTGGTGAGCAGGATCAACTTTCAGAAGGAGTCTCAACGCTTGTTTGTTTTTCTAGGAAAAAAACCCACAATGTGGTACATCTCATTTCTGCTAACAACTCAACACATTTTCAATTGAGTGCTTTAATTCAGCAGAGAATATTTTACTTAAAATGCTGTGAAATTAGTTCATGATATCATTTATGTAAATTTCTTTTTTAACATCAATTTCCCTTTTCAGAAAATGCATACTACTTAAAAGCAAAAAAAAAAAAAAAAAAAAACCAAATCAAAACTACTACATTTGTAGAATTCATTGCAATCCTGTCAGTACTACTTATTTTGCGAGAGCATTGTGTACTTACCAGCCTCATGAACTGTTTCCCAGACCAGATTTTTAAAGCACAGGTCTCCCTTTCTTATTAGTTCAAAAAGCTTTTCTTCTAAGCTTGCTATAAAAGGTGTAAGAAAATTAGGGTCAGTGAACAGATACCTACTATTTTTCACTGGTGAGGCAAAAACTATGTATTATGGGATCACTGTGAAATCAAAAAGTTCACAGGACTGGGAAAGCTTCAGAAGAACTCTACAAAAGTGACTCAAGTTCTGAAAAAAGTGTGTCTCGGAGAGATTGAAAGGAAAAAGGTTATGAGGTTAAAAGGTGATTTAATCTTGGTCACCATGTACCCACATAAGGAAAAGATAATTGATACTTTATGGATTTTTTAAAGTAGCAGCCAAAGGTTTCACAAGCTACAACAACTGAAGGTAGAAACTGGAAAAAATTAAACTGAAAGTGCAGCATTTTGCTGTTCTGTAACTCACTTGCCCAAATCACGTGGCTAACTGAAAGCTAACCTGTTGCCACCACGTGCGGTATTTCCATCACAGAAATTCTGTTTACCGCAAACACTTTACACTTACCATTTCTTTTGATTTCATGTCAAGGTAATGTTTTCCATTAAACAATTCAACAGTTCTGTCCTAGCAACCATTACATTTCAGTAATAAGGACCATCATTAATTCACGTCCCACTGGTTTTAGGCTAGTGTTAATCACAAGAACTCCAACAGCAGCAACAAGACCAAACAGAGCTTTCTCCATTTAGGCATTTATGTCCCACTCCGCTGCCTTTCTAAAGAACAGGGTTTGCGTCAAACATGGGTCATGGACTCAGTGTAAGAATTACTAGATACGTTTTATTCCATAGCCTTATTTTATATAAGAAGTCAGTTTAGCCACACGTAGTGGTTGCTTGTGTCCCTAGAGTCAAGTGTACTGCTGTTCAAAATGTAATAAACTCAGTTCCAAATTCTTACATTCTATACAATTTATCCAATTTTCAGTCTAAGTCGCTATTCTTCTTTGAATAACAGTAAATTAAAGCAATTGTGATTCACAGAAGAATATAGAAGTGTATAATATCCTTCTACTGCTCCAAAAGATGTACTTTTCAGAACAAAACCATAAAACGGAAAACACTATGACAAAACAAAACACCATTTTTAATTTTTCACTTTTTGTTCTGGCATCAAGCTGTATGTCCTTTAGCTACATAGTGTGAGCATTGCCTTATTTGGCCTAATCTGAACTAAGGGATCGGTAGAAATAGGATAATGAAAAAGCAAAGTTATCAGAAAAATTTTAAGACATACCTGTAAAAGTACATATTAAGAGTACATAGGTTCATAAAAATATACCTTGGCTGCATTCTTGCCCTGTATCTATTTCTTGTTATTTTAAAGTTAAATATTCGAGTACATGTGGTGTCTGAATGTCTTTCTGTATCATCTGCTTCCTTTATGACAGTTGTGTTCTCAATGATGTTGTAACAGTAAAAAAAAGGTAATATATACAAAGCTAAAACAAATGAATTCCTAAAAAAAATTGTGTTAATATCAAACCCTTTGTTTAAACTCACTTTGTATCTGTGTTTTGAGACTATTACTGTTTACCAACAGAAGTATTAACCAGAAACAGCAACTATAAATGTTTATTAGAGAATATACTTTGAAAGTCAATATTGATCTGTGTTCTACTGATCACATAACACATGAAAAAGCATATCATGTGATCATCTTTTTCAATCAAAACTAATAAAGACAGATTCAATTTCTAATCTAAAATAGATTTTACATCATACTATTCACGCACAACTGACATGCAAAAATTACATAGCAAATACTTTCAAGAAATTAATACACCCATTTGTGGCCATTTAAAACAAAAAGAAGGTAACATCATCCAATAAATTAATTGCATCAAATTGTGGGTTTAGTTCTACTCCAAAAATACAGAAGTAGCTGGTGCAAACGTAATCGTCACATCCTAGTGAAGGATACCTGTCACTTCATATCAAAGTAAAATATTCTGGAGTTTCATTCACATGGCTTTAATTTTTAATTTTAAGGTAAAACATACAATTAATATTTTAGTGCATTTTCCCCAAAACTTTTAATCTCAAAATGTCATCAACAAAAATTGCTGTTTTCTTTTCTCCTCCAATTCTCCTTCCCAGTGTCCCTCAGCACTTAAATCCACATGGAACTCAATTTAAAGAACAGAAAATGGGAAGAATACGTTCATTTTGGGACACAAGACTGTAAGTGTTGACTAGTGACAATGCCCATTATTCTGTTATGCGCAGACAGGACGAAATTTTCTCCAGACTAAGGCAGTGACAGACGACAGATAACTTCAGCTAAAGAAATCAAGTTAAGTAGGTGAAACCTATCACACAGAACCTTGAAAAATCTGTGGAGAAATGTTCCATGCCTTTAGAAAGGAGCAAAAGTAGAAAATTTTCTTAATCGGTTTCTTATTGCTGCAATGCAGGAAGTAATTTATTAGGCATCCTAGGCTTCTTTAGTCGCACAAAGGTTTTCGAGAACTATTGCAGGGGCCAGACTCTCTGAGCACACTTGGAAGAATGAGCAAGAAATCCAACAGCGTAGATTGCACAGGAAAAAGAAGCCCCTGACCCTTTCCGATTAGAGAGCAGCACATGGACCATAATCTGGGAGTGTGACAGGCAGCGGGACGCTTGCTAGCCTACTCTTTCAATGTGCTGCCATACTCTTGTATTTTAATGGATTTTCTTTTTGTTGGTTGCTATTGTGTATGCTTCTATTAGTATATGTTAAAATAGAAATGAAATGGAAAGTATAAAGTACACCTCAGTTTAAATTACATATAAAAATCCATCACGCTGGCATTGCCCCATTATGCAGAGGCAACCCTGTGCATTAACATTCATGAAAACGGAGTTCATGAGTCACCTCGGGGCTTATGCTCCCCATATAGGTAGAGACTGAGCCTGTCGTGGCAATAATACCCTTGGTACCAAGATGGAGCATGCCATCTGCACTGCAAAAAGAGCTCTGGCAGCTAGCAAATTACCAGGGAGGCATTAGCTGTAGCCTAGGAGGGTCAAAGTTGTGATGGCAGCAATAATGGCTTTCACAGTATCTTTAAGCCCATTAAAGGAGCACCAGGAGCACACGCTATTATTCAGGGTGGGAAGAAAAGTAATTTGCAAAACCAGAATTAAAACCAGAAGATGATCTTATGGCTTTTGTATTACTCTCTTCAAATTAAACAATAAAAAGGAGTGTGAACTGTGTTCTATTAATTCATACACAGTATTTTCATTCTTGTGTAGTCAACACAACGAGGGGTGAATTAATGTTACTTTGTCCTGGCACTGTTGTGATTACAAAATGCTAATTTTAAAAAATATTTATATTGCTAATTAAGGAAGAAGGTCAGAAGTTCTAAGCTCCAGCTGCAATCAACACAGTTCACTGCTCTGAATTTTACAAGTTCTTAGCTGTGAATTGTGCTGATTGCAGGCGCTGCTCTGGATTCTTATTAGCCAGCCAAACCATCCAATTTCTACCAACAATTTTATAATATATTCTATTGTATTATGTTGTGCAAATCCTACTACCCTGATGCAAACATTAATATCATGAAGTACAACAATAAAACTCATTCTGTATCAGCATAAAAAATACACATGAATTTTAGAAATAAAAAAAATAAATAAAGGCAATAAAGCTATGAATGCTTCATCATGCTGACACAAGAAGAAAAGTGAGCTAATTTTATAGAAAAGAAACTGACGAACCCAAAAAAAGTGGAAAGAAAACCAAAGAAAATCCAGAAAAGAGGAGGTTATGAAACTGTGAGCCTGTGTCTGCATGCTCATGTAAAAAGTCTTAAGTTATAGAAGAACTCAGCTGCATGCAACGAAGGTAAAACAACCACAGGACAGAAATAATAACAACAAATGAAACGGCAAGTGGTAGTGTTCTAAAACATTCGTATTAAAGTGTCATCTGGGAGCAACAGAGAGAAGAAAAAGACTAAAAGTGGAGGAAAAAAACATGCAGATACATTATGAAAGGAAAAATGTCCCTGCATACAATGTGACATTTTAGTTGCATCATATGAACAGTAATTTATGTACTTTGCAACAATTTATTTTTAATTACTGGGGTACCTTTTTATATTATTTAACTTGTGTAGGCAGGGTAAGAATTTTAAGAGAGGAATTATTATTTTGTAACTAAGACAGGTGTTATAAATGATGAAAGACTTCAAGAAAAATATGCACATATTCTTACAAATGTAACATTTCATTTCTTCCCCTAATAACAGCAGGCTAATAAACTTTCAAAGGACACAGGTAACCTGTACAGGGAGACCTCGCAGCCCTCGAAAATCTCCGTTACAGAGTTACCACAGGGAGAGGTGGAGAACAAAAGCCCTTACCCTGATGGCACGTTTCATGCAATCCATTTGAGGATTTGACCAATAATCTGTAAATCAATAACTTTGTTCTCATACGTAGATCCAGCCAACACATGAACGAGAGGCCTAAACTCTCAGTTTAGGTTTATGGTGTTTTCTCCAATATTCTGTAATATTCTGTTATTTCAGGATTCTGAAGTGGTTCATAAATCAAATACTCAATTTTTAACACTAAACTTTATTTCACCTAGAAATTTGTAATGTTTACATACAAGCAAATTATAAAGGTTCATTCTTTAGTGAAGGTTTAACACATGGGCTTATTTTTTATTTTAGTGCAAAATTTTAAGTGCTTGTATTATAAATGGGTCTGTACATTTTATATTACTTTTACAAGCTACTTACAGCATGTACATAATGACAGCTATGCTCCAAATGTCACACTGTTGGCTGTGGTTGTGGCACCGATAACTTCAGGAGCTGCCAACCAAGCAGAAAAAATAGTATTAATAATACAAAAAAAAAAAAAACTTTTAAATGCTTAAACACAAAGCATGAAGAATGTGCTGATGTGGTATAATTTATTCCCATATGTAAAGAGGAACCAACAGCAGATGTTTAAATCAATAATGTACAGACCTTAACAATTCATGCTGCTGTGTCCTCACTTTTATCATTTAGCTGTTAAGGGGGTGTTGACACTGGGACACGAGCTGTATGATTAAACTTAGTATTCTTTTTCCCCACAATAAGTTCGTAAAGCAGTATTCATAACACACTGACTTAAAGTACCGCAAGACACCATACAAACTTTTCTTCTTCTCCCAGGTATAAGTGTAGTGCATAAGAACACAGGGTTTTTGCAAAACACAAGAGCCTCTGTTTGCACATCTTAGGTTGAATACAGCATATGATGAACAAAATCAATGCCAAACTACTCTAAAATATAATTTTTTCAAACTTATTTATTTATATCTTAGATTAAAAAAAATCACAAATTATAATCTATTCACTAATCATTTTATTATTTCAGTCACATTTTTAAAAGATGCTGCTTTGGGGCCATCTTAGTAATATTTTACCTGCTGTATCACGGGAGATGTGGTTGTGAGTTTGCAGCAAGACCTATGGTCTTCACTTCCAGAATCAATTGAGATGACAGACTTAGCCCCAGTAAGGAACAGAAGATAAAAACCTTCATGCTATAGAAGAGGAGCTTGACAGAGACCATTTTGTGTTGTCCCACCAAATCAAAAAGTTTGTTTAACTGTCATCTCAATTTTTATGTTTTAGGTAGGTACCAAGCTTCAGATATCTAATTATTTTATCAAGGAACTTAAAAAGGTTAACTTAGTGGTTTGATAATACTACAACTGGTAAAACAAGACATTAATGGAGATTCTTCCCATTAATATTGCCAAACTGGCCAAAACCTACAGTATCATCTCATTTTTAATTGATTGTTTTGAGAACATTTTTAAGCAGCAATAATTCTTGCTCTTAACATCCTGGGGAAACTTAGAAACTTACGTAAGTTTATATCCTTATATACGTATCCTACAGGAAATTGCTATTACCTTTCTATTTTTCTTTTTTAAATGAATAAACCAAGCTGGTTAAATCATGAATTTCCGCAAGTGTCACACACAAGAAAGGAGTCTACAAGAGATGGAAATAAGAACAAAAGGAAAACAGAAGCATAGAGGGACAAAATCAGAAAGGAAAAGTGAGGAGCAACTTAACAAGGGATGTAACTAAAAATGAAATAATCTATAAGTATTTGAGTAGTAGGAAGGCAATGAATAAAGAGGCTGGTATTGTATTCAACCAAGAATGCAACTGATAGATGGTGCTCAGAAGGCAAACATATTAAATATCTTCTTACATCAATCTTAAACAAAATGTCAGCTGCAAGCAGTGGATAGCACAATCAATATCAATGACAAAGGGGCAAGACCTCAGTTTTTTTACAGAGAAGCCAAAGGTTAGCAAGTACTTAGGTTGGAAATTTTAAAATCAGCCATAACCGATAAAATTCATTCTAGAGTACTTTAAAAACTGACAAGACTTTTCAGAGCTATTGGTGGTTCAAGAACTATTAGTGAAGGCAGGTAAAATACCTGAAAGCTGAAAAAGGCAATCATAGCTTCTATCCATAAGAGGGCTGAAAAACTGGTGTCAAAGAATAATGGATGCATCCCACTAATTTTAATTCCCAGGAAAATACTGGAAATAATAAGCACCCAGAAGAAAACAGAGAGGTAAGTAACAGCCATTGTGCACCCATCAGGAACAAATCTCCATGTGGCACAGGTTGACAGGTGTCAGGGTTCGAGGAGGAGCACTAAGTATCACAGATCTCTATTTTAGTAAGGTTTTTGATATGGTTTCATGTAACTTTTTTCATAATAGTGTCTACATTGAAATATCACAGGAACAATGCACAGGTATTCATAAAAAAAAGCTTTTCAGAAAGTAGTTATAACTTGTTCATTGCCGAAGTGGAAGGCTGCATCAAGGGGTGCTTTGTAGGTGTCTGTCCTGGGCCTGACACCATTATAATTGAAGACCTGGATGATCCAAGAGAGAACACGCTTATTAAATCTGAAGACAACATCCAACCAGGAACAACTGTGAGGATACGGAAAGACAAACTCTGAATGCACACACAGGGAGAAGAGCTGGTCAGGCAGCAGCTGAAGGACTGTTGTGAATCACAAGCTGAACATGAGTTAACAGTTCCAGTGTTACCAGACAGGTAATAGCATAAAACACCGACTCTGGTACAAAACCTCATTGTGCACACCTGCCCTTTCTGAGGGGGCCAAGGCCAACACTCTTCCCCTTGTCTGGGTTAGAAGCCTGTTCAAATAAGCCAGGAGAAAAACAGGCCAGCAGCCTGATTCCCAGCATTTACCTCTTGCTCTTTTACGTGAACTTCAGAGTCCTTAAATAAATTACAAAAATACAGCCATCATCTGTGCTTTATGCAAGCCCAAGGTCTGCAGTATGTACAAAAATCCTTCCACCCGGCCCAGCACTGGTGAGGCTTCAAGCAGATATTGTGCTCAGTTTGGGATACTCCCATTTTAACATAATGGGTATCAAACAGAGCATGGCGAGTCAATCATGAAGACCAGAAATGCAGGACAGGACAGGACCAAGTCTAATGAACAAGAGACCGAGGGAGAAGTGTGATATCACATTGCTGAAAATAGGAAGGTTCTTCATATCCATGATGGATAGTGCAAGGAATAATAGTCTGAAAGTATGAAGTGCAGTTCCATCCTTTTCTTCAGCCCCATGCGTAGGCTCCCACCACCTCCCTTAGGTCAGCTCTCGCAATTATGCGGCTGCAGGTGAGTTAACTGAAAATTTATAATGAAAAAAGTGATTAGATCATGGCCTGTAGGTATAAGTTTAAGCTGATTGTCAAACTGAAGGTTCAGGGCAGACAGGAGGAAAAATTTCTAGGAGGATAATGAAGCATCAGAATAGAGTGCCTGGGAAGATTAGAGAGTCTCCATTACTGGAGGTCTTTAAGTACACTTTACACAAATATTCATCAGAAATGACTTAAGTATAGCTGCTTCTTTCTTTGGACAGAGAAATAAATCAAATGACTCGAGGTCCCTTCCAGTGTTGAGACTCTATATTTCTATCATGATTAGTAAATTGGAAAGTAATTTCATTCTGTGCAACCCCCTCACTTAAAGAAGTATTTAATACTATGAGTATTTCATCAATCAAAATGTCAGAAGGACTAATTATCTCCCTCCAAAAAGGATTTCTTTTTTGCTTCAGCCTGTTATAAGCAAGCTGTGAAATGCATTGCTGGCATATACCATTGAGGAAAAGAACTTCACGGAATTAAAAAATGAATGCTATACTGGATAATGAAGTGAAGTATGTTACAGCATGCAGTATAAATCAGAAAGGGGTACAAATCTTTATATCGCAGAATGCAAAGCATTCATTGCCTAAATACACAAAGAAAAAAAACCTGAAAAGCATGCCCTTTGGACAGGCTATGTCATAATTACCTGCTTTAGTGGGTTTTTTTCAACTTCCATTTCAACATCAAATAATAATCAGCATCATACTCTGGGATAGACACATTGTTGGGATGGAAGTTTTCTAAGAAAAAAATGGTTTAGAATTTAATCCCATTGTCTTGCTGGAGTTTCCTAAAAGTTTCTGCAGCACATCAGAAGTTACAAAATAGCTTTACATAACCAGAGGGAGGTACTGTGATTCAGGTAGCACTGTTGGCTTCAAAAACGCCCAGCAACAGAGAAGAAGCTGGCCTTGTAACGACAGAATGTGTTACTTGCACTGAACTGAACTTAGCAATGATATAAGATAGGCTGAGGCAGTTTGAAGATGACATCATGTAGAATGGAAATGCAAAGTGAGCATTATCTGCATGGAGGGTGTGATAAAGCTCATGAGGAAATAAAAAAATTAGTTCTGCATATCATCTAAGAGACTGTAATGAGTATCTGATGGGCTAGGAGAGCAGAGAAAAAAATAAATAAGCAAACCAAAACCAAAAAACCAACAAAACACCGCAGCAGAAGAGGAATGCCTGACAGTGAACAGTGCTGCATCATCAAGGAACATCATCAGACAAGACCCGGAGTCCTCTACAGCAACATCTAAGATCTGATCAAAATCTCCCCTAACTGCTGCCTTCCTTTCTTGTAGTAGACATGGATTTAATTTCATGCACCCTGCAGGTGTTGATTATAAAGTGACTCCCCGCATGCCACAGCATGTCACTGCTTGCACTCTGAAGAGGTACAATCTGCTGGAACAGCCATTCGTCCTCACTGTAGGGACCTGCTTGCTTGTCTCCTTTAGAAACTGGATAGTGAGTGGAGTGAGAGCATCGCCTCAATCAGCTGACCCAAGTGGCAGCAGTCCTCAGCTGGCGTGCAACAGTTGTACTACTTTTCCCATGCGTAGCTGAGAAGTATGGACTTCTTCCATCTCTTTTACGCAGAAGGGAGCTTGAAAAGAATTAGTTGCCTTGCATTAAAACTGGCTCTTTGAATCTCTGATTACCTGTGGCCACCAATGGCACATTTGCAAAAATGACACGCACTTGATTTCAGATTCCTTGGTCAGTTATGTCTCCTGTCAACTTTGTCTAGGCTTTAAGTACCCATGAATCTTCCAAGGTGGACTTAACAGATGGCACAACCTTAAACACTATTCAAGTTCTTCACCAACAAAGAATTTCAGAGGTTTTGAACTTCCAAAATAGCAAGAGAAAGAAGGAACATGTGTAGGCAAACATACCCCAGAGCTGATTTAAAATAAATCATTGCTTGTTTTCTTGAGAGCCCCATTTATCTCCACTCCAGTTCACTGAACCAGTAGAGACAGACAATAAAACCCATGGCTATTAAAAGAAACCTTACCAAAAAAGCACTACTCATCACCTGTCCCTGGAAAGGGGATGTAAAGAACCTATGCAGCTGTTCTGCTTACCTACCAGAAATATATGCCTCAAAAGACCTGTGAAGGCTGACTGAATAACAGCACAATGAAATGCAATTATTTCCAAGAGATTTTAAGTCATCCCTAACATTATTTGATAGAGGTGGCATCCAAATTAAAATGGTGATTCCATACCCTTTCAACAAAAGCTACAAATAGCTGGAGAGATGACATTTTTCTGTAGGACAAAATCTGAGCTTGCAAGGCATGTACTTTAGCTTCCTCTCCTTAGAGTAGAACTCAAAAAAGGAAAATGACTCATAACTGAAATTCAGAATACACAAACTTGAAATGAAACCTGCATATCGCTCTGTTGGTAGCCAACAGCAAAAGATGACACTCCCAAATGAGCCTAGAAACATTTCAAGAAGGGAAATGTTGGGGGAAGGGGAGAAAAAACTATGCAGCTATTGGGTCAAGGATGGTTGTATCATTCCCTTCAGAAAAACCTTAGAAGCTCAGAAGATGTGTGCTCCCTGGCTGGAGGTACAAGGGCTCTGTGGACAGAAAGAGTTGAGAGCTGACCCTTTCAGATCTCACAGCCAGTCTACATATTTTTAAGGATAAGTGTTGACATCTCAGATGAATAAAGACAATAAGGGGTCACTTCTACTAGACACCACTAGCCAAAAGAAACAGAAAGGCATGTAGAGTGGAGTGCATGTGGACAAGCCACATAAATTCACTATTTTTTTCATATATATAACAAGTAGTAAGCATGTTTAAGACACCAGCAAGTCTCAGGATTTTGCCAGCTGCTTTACCCTGATACCTTATCAATACCTGTTGTAACCTGTCCCCTCTGGATCCTCAGGAGAAGGCCTGATCTCTGACAGACCTCAGAGAGAGAGAGACAGTGTGAGCGGTCTGCCAAGGGTCCAACAGTTGTGCCATACTCTGAGCAAAGACAGAGTTAATCTGTGGAATTCACTGCTACGTAGAAGCTATAACTTAGTAAAATGGACACATCAGAAACAGATATGCTAAACATTCATATTTATATAATGCAAAACACATATGAAATGTAAATTCTTATAATGATGGACAATTTATTCCACAGCAGCTGCATAAGATCTGACAAGCCCCACTAAAAGGTTGTTACCAGTTATAGCTCCACCTTTCTCTGAAGCTGATACTTTGGGTCTCAGAGATAACTGTATGAGATTAGAAATACAGGCTGCTTCACAATTCCTGTGAGAAAATAAAAAAAGAAAAAGAAGGGCCTTAGAGATCATATGTCTCTTTGCGATCTGGAAGGAATCTAGCAAGTTGTAGTTCTTAAAAAATAACAAACTGCTGAACTTACCTATATAGGAGCCCCACAGACTGAAACATGCCTTCACCACCACCAGCCTGTTGTACAGCTAAACCAAAGTCAGCCACCTAGTAGAAAAAAATGCAGTGTTATAGCTAGCAATAAAGATGGATTTTTTTACTGCTTTTGTTGAGTGCAGAACTTACTGTTTGTAGTCAAAATGCTGAAGTCAGAGAAAAAAACATTAAAAATGAGACTTTCATATAACAATCTTTGGTCTCTTCCTCCCCTATTCTTCCATAAAGATAAGCAAATTTGTGCCAAACACCACTAACATTTGTCCTGTAATTACTTTGCTGGGCAATTTTTTCCACTATCAGGTGGGGGTTTTTAATGCAACAGTTTTTTCCTTGACATTCAAGCTCACATTAAACTAAGTATCCTCCAAGGACAAGAAAAAGAGGATGCAAAATGAAAATTTCACTTCCTGAAGGCAATTTTTATATACATTGTTCTGCTGGTCTGAACCAGGCGTCAGAGTACACCACCAGCTCCAACATTCAACCAAAAGGTGATGGCTAGAAAAACTTAACTAAAACCAAAGAGTGTTACTTTTGATTTAATTTAAGTTGAACCAAATGAATTTCATTCTATATGAAAGTAGGGTGAGCAAATTAAGAAAGAGAGAGAATATACCCACACTTAGAAACTTCTCTCTTGTCCAGTTATAACCCTGGAATTCACTGAAATAGACGTTTGTGTGTCCACCCTCTCCCAACCCTCAAAAAAAAAAGAAAAAAGAAAAAAGAAAAAATCTTTACGGTGGATAAAGTTTTAACTACAAAGCTAGGGGTTGTGGTTTGGTTGCCGTGAGGTTTGGGGGGGGAATGTTTGAACAACAATAACAGAAAAAAACCCCAAAACCCAACAACTTAGCCGCTCCTTTTCATTTTACCAGTGTCCACAGTAAAAACAGCTTCCCCAAGTTTACATTAGTTAACACATTATGAAGGAATAAGATTATTGCATTCTGCCTCCTTGCCACTTCAAGCACTGTGTATTTGAGAGATTAGTGAAAGTGAAATGAAATGGGGCCAAATTATGGTCACCTCTAAAAGTTACCTGTAAGGAGACAAAGCTAAAAGTCTGTGCCTTTCAAATCACTGTCATGCCATAAGCAGCCCAATATCAAAGCCCTGGAAGTAAGAAAAGTTGACTTAAAATATTAGAGTCATTCTATACACTATGATGTGAGGTTTGGTCACAAATTTAGTATTTTGGCATTCCAGGATATTACAATTCAGCCATTGTACCTTTTTTGTTAACAGGGAAAACAATGGGGGGCAGGGGAACGGTAGCAGTTTCTGTTCTCTAGCACCTCCTTGCAGGTATTTTGGGTGTCCTAGAATAGGCTGTCATTACCTAAACTCACTTCTTTCTTCACTTTCTTTTCCCATGTGACAAAACCATGAGGAGCTCTGATATTCAAAACGAGAGTTTTTCTCACAACACTCACATCATCTTCCATAAAGATATAATACCCACAAACAGCAAACTGGAAACCTGATTGTTTCCTTTTGGAGAGTCGCCTTTCCTTACAAAAATTTACTTAAACTCTGTCCTTTTTGCTGCAAAAACTGGAAGCAGTTAGGACCTTGGGCTTTGACTTCATCCCTCACATGGGAAAGCATTTCAAAGGGGGCAAAGAAATGCTGATTTTACCTTTTTTTTAATAGATGGGGGTTTATCCTGATAGTAAAACCTTATTCAGGTGTAACATTTATGTGGAGAAGCCATTTTCTTCAGTATATTCTGACACTTTTTATTGCCAAGTCTGAGAGACAGTACATATATCTGAAGTTGTCGGTGTATCTGAGCTTGGGAAGGGATGTCCTGATACCTGCAGGTGGCTTGGAACTGAAAGGCTATCTATACTTACAAACAAAAATTTCACCTAAACCCCATGCCAGTATGCACTTGTGCCATGTACTAGTATATCACATGGAAGAATCTCTGTTCTTTCACCAGGAGGAATCTGGGTCTGGGTTTCTCCTGCAATTCTCTCTGCATGTCCTGCCCCAAACCATAAAGTCTTAAAAATTCAGGAAGACATCTTCCCACAGCCAAAAACAGGAGGGTGCGAACCTTAGCCCCACGTTTAACATCAGCTGCCTCAAGCCTGAAAACTCCGAAGCAGATAAATGTTGTTCTTAGCTGTTTATCTATTTCACACTTTTATTGCTACTAGCCATACCAGCTTTGGGCTTTGCCTCCCTGCTTTCTGCTTCTTCCATTATTCAGGATTTATTCTCCTCTAAAATAAGGACAACAAGGAAAATGGGGAAAGATCTGCTCTCATTCACAGGACAGAGGCCAGGAAAGATGCTTGCGCCTCGAAGAAGAGATGATAGAGTGTGATAGTTGCTGTTCCAAACGGATATATAAAGCAAGGCCATGAAACAAGAATAGCTGGCCCTGATGGTTTCCACCGATGGAAGTGGTGAACTGACTACAAGGATGGAAAACTGTATGACAAACCAGAAGATGTATATCAATGTCTTGCCTACCTCTAGCATTTGCAGGAAGAAAGGAACAAACTGTCCCAAACTGAAGGATATAGGGTAATCCAAAATTATGCTTCTTTAAAAAGTATGAAATTATACAAAAATACAGAGGCTCTAAGAAACATTGCAAACAGAGTTCTGCACCCTGGATTTATCCCACCATCAATTACCAAGTTGTCCACACCCTTCAAGTATCTGAAATGCTTCTCAACGTGGACTTCTTTACCCAAGATAGCACATTCATGATCCAATAATTCAGTTCTACAAGGTTATTTTAGAAGATACCTATGTTTTCACAGTAACTACTACTAAAACAGCAAATCAGCAATGGGTAATTAGCATACAATTTATTAAGCAAAGACTATTTTTTTTCAATAAAAAAAAGATTAAGCATATGACACATTCTGTTTAGGTAGTAAATATTTATTAATATCAAAAGAATCCTAAAATGTATTTGTCTTTCAATCAAGGGTACAGTCTAAGTGGGCTTTTTTTCTAAATTAGTAACAGATTTACATTAAATTTACAATTTATATTAAATTGACAATTCCTTATTTAAAAATTAATTATATATCACAGCACCTGCTGGCTTCCTGTAACTAATTGCTTGGGGCTATGCTAATGTAGATCTAGATGAACAAGGTATGGTTACTTTAAGGAATTTTTTTTTTCTAATTGACCTAGAAATATACTTATATTTTTTTAAAAAAATAAAATAAAAGCCTTTTTTCAGCAGTGGCATTTAGCTTCCAGAATGATTTTTTTTCCCCCCTAATAACACCATTTAGTAGCTCATTTCAAAAGCTTCTAATAGGTATCAAAGTCAGGTCTCCCAGTAATATCTGGATATTAAAACCAGTTCTCGAAGCAGAACTGCTACAATTGTCATCTTACCTTTATGTTTAATTTCATTTCCTTTGCTTCATCGATGTCACTGCTTTTAACTAAAATGTTTTCCAGTTTTAGATCTCTGTGAACAATATCTGCCAAGAGAGGGTAAGAAATAAAATGTTATCAGTTGCAGTAAAGATATTCTGACAGAAATGTTTTAAACTCTTTCGATTGAGTAATTTCTTTGAGCAATTCCAGTGCATTTTACTCTGAACTATTGGAAGCCTAACCAGAGAAGTATTTCATATTTTTAAGTCTCATTTGTCCCCACAATTCTGTAATAAAGGGAAAAGTTCACATTGGCTCAGTCTTTAATATCAATCACCTGACATTATCTAACAAAAAAGTAGGGGTTATATTGTATAATTATCAAATTTACGCATATTTTCATACATGCAATTAATTTTCATATCCAAAACCAGTAGAAGTTTTTGCCCTTCCAATGAGTACACAGAAGAAACAAGGCTCTAAACAAGGCACCGTTCCATAACCCTGTATATATTGAATAAAAGGTAAATGAAGGATTCCTAATAGTAGTATGCTGTAACAGAGAGATTAAGAATTCCTGCATAAAAACCATACTGTTAAAGAAGTACCAGAAACAATCCACTTCTGCTTTTTACCTCCTGTAATAGACTATACACTTAACAACTAAACTAAGTTAACATTATCATGCAAAGCAGTTGCAAGTTAGGAAATACTAATATGTGTTATTATCCATAGCTGGTACAGAAAGAGAAATAAAAGAAAAAAGGTAGCAGTTATTGCATCTGTAAGAAAAATAAAGCTCTAAAAAAAACATTCTTGTAGTATATTTTACTTTTTCTTTACCAGACTATCTTTATGCTATGAAATAAATAATAGATAAGAATAGCAATCATTAACTGTTGTTAAATGTATGAACACTTGAAGTCAATGAACATATGGGAGAGACAGAGGAACCTAATTACCGTTTTTGTGAAGATACGCTATTGCTGCAGCAAGACTCTGAATGGTGTGCCTTGTCTCATTTTCTGTAAAATGTCCCTCACTACAAAGGAATTTTTTAAGTTCTCCATCCTCACACAGCTCTATTACAAGATGCTTCTGCTAATATTAATAAAGAGAGAGTGTAATGATTTTGTTATTTCTGAGTTTAGTTTCTTTTAATGTAATAACAATACATATAATTAATAGCAGTGCTCCAGCTGCAGTGATGACCTAGAACCCCAATGCACTTAGTATTTTGTAAACAGAAGACAAAAGACAATTGACTTGCTGCAAATACTGCCAGTGCTTATTACGACAAGCTCTCAAGCTTTTAACAAACATACATTTAAAAAATTTATGAAAATACTATGATTTCAAAACAAGTACTAAGTATGGATGCAGCTTAAAGACTCTTCCATTCAATGCATCATCAATGTCTTTTACAGAAAGCCTAAGAAAGTACCGACATTTGAAAAAAATATAAAATGCAACTTTTCAGCAACTAGGAATGAAAACTATAATGCATCACTTAAATGAGAATTCTGACCAATTAAATCCCCCCCCCAAAAAACCCCTGCACTTACAGCTAACAGAAAATACTGTTTTACATGTGTTATTGCAATATTTATAATATGGTGCTGCCATTATAAAGTCCTGAGATCTTTTCTGTTCAGCTAAAGCAGTAACACCTTTCCAACGAGTAATACAGTAAGTTAAAGACAGAATAGTAGTAATTTAACCTCAAAAATAAGATTTCCACCATTCTTTGGCTTTATAGCAATTAGTGAAACAACAGACATCTATCAAAAAATGGAAAAACTGCTTATCGGCTGATGCTTCCCCTTGTTCGAAACGCTATGGACACACAGGAGGACCACTTTCCTTAGAGAGCACTGCACAAACAAGCAGAGGGGAAAAAACAAGCCTGTAATTTTCATGGTAACTGTATTTAATTATTGTTGCAATAGTTATGAATAGAATAGGAAAAAATATATATATATGAGAATTGGAAGAAGGAACAAATGGAAACCTAGGCTGTAGTAACTGTCTCTGCCTACGAGAGAGAAGCAAGCAAACCAGGCTTACTCAGGTATTTCCCTTGACAAAGGGAAAACCACAAAGTGGTTTTGTCCTCTGTTGAACTGCTAGTTTATATTTCTGGCAACAGTGGCTTAGCAGGAAATTAGAGCAAAATAAAATATTTATATTTCCACAATGTTTTGGTCAAGAGCTGTAAGATTTGTGTCAAATTACAAAATTGTTAAATAAGATCTATGATGAGTTACCATGGAACAGAGATGGTCCCTTTGTTTGTTTCTTTTTCAGTCTACCAACACCAGTGTGGCAACTAATGAAATCTTACCTCTGGTGTCTCAAACATCTCTTCTGAGTGTATTACATGATCATAGTTCACTCTCTAAGTGCTCATGTCACATCCAAGTAGCTTCATGGCAGAACTCCTGCCCTTAGTTATTGATGGAAAAGACATTTTGCAAACATTTTTTTCAACAGCAATTTAATTTTAAAAAAGATATAGGATGTATTAAAGACATTAATAGGTCTTACATTCTGAAATATGACTACCAAGTAAATCCTAGCGTATTGCTAGACTGTTTCCATTGATCTAATAAATCTGTCCATAACATCTTACAGTTTTAAATACACAATACTATGAGATGTTCTGTAAGCCTTCAAGTGTGAGTAGTGTGAAAATGGTTGTGATTGTATACAACCATTTTCAAACTATTGAAACACACCGTGTACTTATCAAACAAGATTTAAAAAGACTACTTAATTAGAATAAGTTATTTTTAATAAGCATCTAAAATTAACACAAAATAGAGATGTTTGGGCAGTGGAGTTAAAATATCATCATTCACATTGGAAGCTGGCAAGCTCAGTAGAGCTAACACCCATGATCTCACAAATATGTGAACAAGGCCAAATAAGCAAAAAAATTATTTTGCAGAGCACCGAGCATCCCAGTACCCACCAATAACATAATGGATTTTAATGTGGTATCAATGAAATGAAATAATTCAATCCACTCTACATGAGGGTATCTTGTTATAATCATAGCTGGTATTGCCACAGCTGCCATGTGCTAACAACAACCAAAGTTCTGTATTTTTCTTGTTAAATAAACAAAAATTTAAAATAATTTATTATTGCCAATTTAACAATTTGAAAAGTTTAGAATATTGAAAGGAACAAAATAACCTATCTAAATTTTCACCTGGTAAATTGCAAGTTTCAGGATTCATCATGCAGCCACAAAACTTCAGGCATAAAGTTGTACTGCTATATCCATACTGACGAGTGAATGTAACACTTTGTGCTCCTAATTTATACCTTACTTTATTTTTAAAAATTAAAATAAATACATCAAAAACAAACACCTTTCAATTGCTTATATTTGATCAGATTTGGAGAGTTTGGAATCTAATATGCAAACAGCTTTTCAATTACTCTTCCATGAAGGAGTAAGAACTCTAATTTACATGCGGGAGTAAGAACTCTAATTTACATGGTTAGAAAACAGAGTGTGAGTATTTTAAAAACCCATGCCGCTTCTAGTTTCTGCTACAGGGGCAATGACTAAGACACAAAATAATACCTGAAAAATGAGAATAAACATCTACATAGGTGAAAAGAGAAATGCTGGATCTAAGACGACATCTTGGTGCTCAAACAGAGACTGAGAAAAAAGAATCTTCAGATCATAAAAAAGATAAGAATACTTTAAAGGAAATCACATATCTACATGATATTTACCTTTTTCCTGTTAACTTTCTTGATGGCCCATTTTTTGCCGGTATTCCTGTGTTCTACTTCATTTACTACCCCAAAGCTGCCTTGTCCTGGTTATCCTCCAAAAGAATAGATTTAGTAAAGAAACAGAGAATCGTAAAAAAAACCCTGCAGCTTTAAGAAAGTGTTAACATTTCTTATCTATTAAAGTAACCTAAACTTTGCAATCAAATGTTTAAGAGATGTTTTTAATAGCAGAGAAGCGACCTGATTTTTCAACAAAAATATTTACAGATTTTTCTATTGACTGTTTCAGTCTTCACACATGCTTTCCGTAAGTTTTAAGCCCAGCACTTTGTAGAGTTCAGTATGAGTTTTCTATTTCACTTTGCAAAGTCCCATGAGTTATCACCACAATCCCAGAGGAGTAACAGGTGAGGTGCAATTTTGAAATATGAAGAATAACATGGTCAGCATGCAAAGAAATTGCACAGTTTTGACTTAGAACAGCAACATGAGTACAAACATGACTTCAGAGACAAAATACTTACAAATTTGTGATAAGATTAAAGTTCAGAAATTTGCTTATCTGTGCAAATGCCTGTACACAGAGTATGTTGACCACAATTCAGCATCCACAGCAAACACCCTGTGACTTTGCTGCGGGTACCCAAAACCCTGCAAGGGTGAGGTCGAACACTTGACTCCACCACCAAACCTGCCTCAGTCATCTCACCCATATCGATGATCTTGCCCCACCACTTGTGATTGCCTGGAATATGGTCATTGCTAGCTAGGAATCCCTCTCTCTACTTTCTATGAAATTCCAACATGCTTTCTGGGAAATTCACCTATTGCTTTCTAGGAATTCCCATCCCCACCCCAAAATTTTCTTTGTAGGAATTTACTTCATTCTTTCTAGGAATGCACTCCACTACTTTCCAGGAATATCCCTCTGCTTTCTAGCCATTAACCTTCAGCTTCCTAGAAAATTTTCCACGTGTCCATAATTTTGCACGTAATTTCTTTGCTTTATAGGACTTGCTCATGTGCTTTCCAGGAATACCCTCTCCACTTTCTAGGCATTCCCACTTTCATTTTCAGGAAATTCCCATTGCTCTGCAGATGTTTCCCCCCCTCTTCCTTTTCCTCTTCCCCTTCCCCCCCCACCCCCCCCCCATGCTTTCTAGGAAATCCGCTGCTGCTTTCTAAGAATTCTGTCCCTACTTTCCAGGAATTTACCTTATGCTCCCTAGGAAATTCCCACGCAGCTTCCCAGTTTCCCACCTGCTTTCCCCTTTATTTTTCACATATTTGTCTCAGGTATCTGAAATTATGTTGGTTCCAAAATGTTTTGCTGAGTAGGACACTTTGTCTTTGCCAGAGGTACTAAAAAGCTTGTGAAGGGAACAGGAGGGGAAGCCATTTCTTAAACTGCAGCAGCTGATGGAATAATCTGCAGAGATTGGAAGTCACAGAGAAATGCTTGGTTTGCCTCATCCACTAACAAATACCCACTGACTTCTGGTCCACCTGGGATAATAATGACTCTCCTAGAAACTCAGCTACCGAGACAGTGAGTGGATAGTCACTGTATAAATGCTAGTGGTAAATAAAACCAATGAACAAACAAAAACACCTTCCATGATGCCTATGGCTTGTGAATTGCAAAAACTGTCTGTAATTGAGAATTTACATCTTAAACACTGTTCTTAATATAGTGGCACCCCCTGAACGTAATACTGAAAAAAACTCAAGCATGTGTCACATAAAGAGAGCATCATTTAATCAACTTTCTCATGCATTTTCATAAAACTCCTATGGGATCTAAAAGTGGATACTGCTTATATGCCAGCAACGAAACAGCCAACTAGAGAGCTACCACAAGTTCAACTGCTGGGGGGAATAAAGGTGGCTATCCTATATAATCTGGTACAGCTCTTGCAGTATCACAAATAACTATGGCTACACATCTCTAACCTCCTTGTTAAAGCTTTGTGTGTCCTTCTCCTAACCACATTTTCCACATAATTCACAAAAGCAAGTAATTGGTTGTATGCTCAGATATGACCAATTTAGGACGATAGTTACTTTATACCCATGTATATGAATATAAAGAAATTATATGTAAGAAATGCTACTTGAAAGGGGACTCAATTATGTTAATAGCCAAAATGATGGATTTTATTCTGAAATTTCAGTTTCATTGCTTTTTTCAATTTTCTTTTCAGATGTACATATAACACAAACTCCACCAACGAAAGCTTTTAAAGTCTTCAACTGAACAATTTTAAAGCCTATAATATTAAAGAAGGGATTATGATACAAGATAAATATGTCTCTGTCAATGTGTTAACTACTGCAGGAATGATAGGAAAAGAAACTCTGTACATTGATAAGAATGAACTATGGAGAAATTAAATTCGATCAACTTCAAATCCAACTTCTGCCTAACTTTTTTTACCTACTATCATTTGTATATTATTACCATTTACACACTATTATATAGCTGAAGAGTACCATATTGGAAAGACATTAGGGGTACAGTGGGTAGTAGGAAAAACAGAAAATTGCCCACCACATGCAAACTCTGACTCCTAAAACAAAAGCTTGATTTTCAAAATATAATGAAGATGCAAGTGTCATTAACTTCAACAGTATTTCTATGAATCATGTTAGTTGTACTTAAAGCACTATTCAACAGAGCTGTAAAGCTTGTGATCTCAGAGGTCAATTTTTCACAGCTTGAATCAACAAATAATCCAAATTCAGAAAAGACTGAGCATGTATTCACTGACCACAGGATGGATTAACTAACTGGCTATCACCTGATTATTTCTGACATGGATTTAATAGACGTTTACTTAATTCTTTAACTTTATTTTTCCCTACATAGTTATCCAGCCCTAAATCCTTAAAATAATTTATAACTTTACAGCCTATAAACGTAATTTGACATATGTTAGGTGACTTGTAGGACTAATAAGCTCTTTAGAGCATGCATTTCTTTATCAGTTTATACAGTCATAAGAGAATAAATAAATTAGGTGTGCAGACAAACCTTCTGCATGAATTGACTCAGTCTTAAGGATTAAGGCATGATATCACCAGATAAATAGCACTACAAACCACTACACCATTTCAAAACATCATGTAATTCATCCTATTTGTTATATTACCTCCATTTAAAACAATAACGTTAAATGTCTAAAGAAATAAAGTTTGAATTTCAAAGTTCAACATTTTAAGCTAGTTTATATAACAAGTCTTCCAATGAATGGATTCTTTTAAATAGTGGAAAGCTTCTGCTGTGGAATTCCTTTTGTGCCTACCTGGTGTAACTACTCCTCTGTGTTTTAATGAATTTCTTGGAACGCAGCACTTTCTATAACCATTGAAAGTAACAACAAGTTGTCTTTAGGTGCAAGAGTTCAAAAACATTCTCTGTGGAAGAGATTTTCCTTTATTATATGATACTTTAAAGAATTCATTGGGAAACATAATCCTTACTTTACTTCAAAGAAATGAGCACTAGTGACTGTAGAATATGAAGAAATACCTACTCTTGAATACAAACTTCAAAAATACAGAGCAAAGAAGGATAGGTCCGATTTTGGTCTGCTTACCTCCTCCATGCATGCTGGATCCTTCAAAAGGCAAGGCCATTTGTTATCTTCTCTGTCACTGGCTTCTTGGCTGGATGCCTCTGCTAACGCACCTCCAGAACACATGGGACCTTTGTTGCAATGGGGGCAAAAAAATACAACACTGTTTGGTTCAAACAGGACCGAACATGTGGTACATTTTATGGTCTTCACGTCTCTGCTTTCAGCCATCTGTTCAGTCTTATATAGGCTCTGCCCAAATTAAATAAAAGCACAGAGACTGGCAGGAATACGTCCACTGCTTGAAGAAACAGAATAAAACCTGAGAGATGAGGGGGCTGGTGGAACACAAAAGCCTTGTGTTCTAACTACAGCTGTCTGCTGCACTGACAAGGAAATAGATTGGCATAACACAGCATACTGGTTTGGATAGCAGTTCTGCAAAACCCAAAAAAAACCATAGTAAAAAATACTTCAGCTTGCCTATCTACAGATTGCTGGTTGCATTCAGAAATGGAAAAAAAAAATTTTTTCCACCAGACAGTTCAAAACTATAATAGATTTTTCCTTTAAAGCAAATGGCATACAATGCATTTTTAGAGGATTTCAAAATACTACATTAAAACCTGGGAAGTTCTTGATCTGGAGTGTCAAATAAAAATGAACTTTTGCTTCTAACCAGCGCCATGTGAGGACATACTTCAGCAGTACTGCCAAGATGGTGATAATGAAAGCAAGTATTTCTGGGTACTCTTGTAATTCCCCTGAAGAGCTACTGATTTGTACATGATTCCTCAAAGTCTACTTTTCTCAAAAAAGAAGTTGCACAAAAAGGCTCAGAGGGAGTTAAAAAGCACTAAAGGCGGCACACTTGTCTAAACATTTTCAGGCAAGAAGGCTAGAGCTCAGTTCTTCCATAACGGAGAACTGAGAAGCAGCAATATCTGAAACATTAGGGGATTAACTAGGGAACTATTAACTACCTTTAACTCTTGGAAAACCGTCACATTGAAGGTGCCTAACTTTATAAAGAGAGTTGTCCTTGCATTCCACATGGCTGGCATGAACGAGGCACTGAAAACTACCTTTAACTGCTGATACTGGCTCACCTCCTGCAGGACAGGGACCCAAGTGCCCAGGCTTGTGGTCATCCCTCAGCGGGCAGCTACTCCCCACACTGACGCAGCTTCTGCCCTGCCCAGCTGCAAAAGGCAGCACCCCTTATCTCGGGCAGTCTGGGGCTTCAGTCTATGGAGACTACAAGGCTGATGGCATTCTAGAGACTGAGGTAGACAAATGAGGTAAAAGAAGGATCCAAATGTCAAGAAAATGGAAAACATTGGCTTAAGTTGAGAGTGTACAGCCTGCGTTTCTGTAGAAAACAAGGACCAAATTTTCAGTAGGCATTCTGCAAAATCTCCTCTGCTCCAATTCCTCTGATGCACCTCAGAGATAAACTCAGATGTCATTTGAACATCCTTAAGTCCTTTGGTTCCTCCCTATCCCCTCACTTCCCAGATCTAGGACTTTTCCTTTTGAATGACAGATGGCTTATTAGAAAACAGTAGTACAAAATCCTTACATGCAGGCAAAAACTACTTAAGAGAATGTTCTTTTCTGATGCAGTACTTTTATAATGAGAGATAGCTTCTAATCTCACTCGATAGCCTACATTCTGCAATTTACATGAAATGATTAATACCCTATTTCCATATTTAAGTCGCTGACAATATTAGTACTCTTATTGCTACCATCTAAGAAATTTTTAACTGTACTATGATAAAATTATTACAGTATTTGATTCTCTGAAACTTACCAAAAAAAAAAAGCACAAAAAAAAGAGAGATAAGCTTAATTGTATGTAGAAATATTTTTGTTCTCTTGAAGATATTCTGAAAATATAAAAAAGGGCTAAAATCCTGCATTTATTTTACATTTTGCTTCTGGAAAAAATTTTTGCATTAAAAATTCTGAACTGAGTAAAGTCTTCTGTTGATAAATCAATAAACTTTTAACATTATCAATAAGACTATGTAAGAAAAAGGATGAATTACTTTTCCAGTAGTCTTTGTGAACCCTTCATCTAGTCACAAGAAAGTACTACTAATAGATTAGTTCAAAATAAATAAATAAGGGAGGGACCTACAGCTGCTTTAAATTAAACTACTGCCAACAGAAGAACAGAAAAAAAACCTGCTCCTACGTTATGTTTTACTTGAGATTTCCTATTCTGAATACTTTAATTGCATTCCGAGAGCCATGTGGCCTTCCTCACACCCCTATGGGTGCCAGTACCACAGGGCAAGACATCAGGCAAACCCTATCACAACGTCTGTGTGCACCTAACAGAGTATTCAGCAATGTTTTATTAATCACTTAACTTAAAAACTGTAACAACAGATTTAATTAACCAATTAAAGAATGAACAGATAGCATAGCAGACAGCCCCATGGATAGATAAAAATGAGAGTAGCTGAAAGGAATCCAGCGTATGTCAAGAATGGAGAGTACTCTGGAATACATAGTACAGTTGTTAGATATTCTTTGGTAATAAATATCAAAAATCTCAAATGCTCCAGCAGTGAATTATCTGCCTTAACCACTCTACGTAACTATGACAAATGCACATCTTACACTATTAAAAGCTGTACAGGAGGAGCAGACAAATACTTGCTTTGTTTTTAATATATGCATGCGATACAAAGAGGGAAATGGCAGAGGAGGAAATGTTACATGGCAGCTGTAAGCACCTAGAAGCACTTCCCTATCATATTTGCAGCTTGCTTGCTTTTCCATTGTGAACTGACAATATGATCAAAAAGCAACTTGAAGTTATTTTTCCCTCCCAACCCAAAAGTATTTTTAGGTGGTTTTGATCAAAGTTACAATGGTGAGGGACCCAAAGGGAATGCAAGCTCACATCGATATATTTAGTTGTTACTGGTCAAAGCAGATACACTAATAGACACTGTGTCCATCGTGAATAAAGAATGGTCACACACTAGGAATTCCCACTTTCAACTTTCTGGTATTGAAAGATAGGAGCTTCTTGGCCCACATATCAGAATCTAACATCCCAGATCATCTTTTATTTCAATTCCCCTATGATTTTTAGCATCTACAATACCTGAACTTGATTAAAAAACATAACAAAGCAGAATGCTGGGTTTTAAGCCTTACTGATTGCTCATTTCTACTTTTGGCATATCTGCTTCTAAACTGAGTCAGAAATCAATTCTTCTCTCAGATGTAGCACCTCCTTTGGGAGCTGAGAAGTTACATCACCCTCCTGCTACAATTTTCCTTATCTCTTAAATTAAGATAATGCCACTTATCACAATTAATGTTGTAAAATATTAATACATGAAAAATAATTTGGACAGGAAGACAAGTACTGAGAGCTATGAATTAATTCTGCGGCCTCCTCCTGCAATTTTACTTATAAAAGAGCAACACCTAGAACACACAAAAGCAGGGCCAGGACCTCATTGCTGCTGGCAATGTATACATATAAAAGCAAGCCAACAGTCTCTGTTCTACAAACTGCTCTAATAAAGCAGTGAAAATCTTTTCATGTTATGTAGGTTTTCCCAAAATCTGCCAATGCACCATTTTTAGAAAGAAAGGCTAGAATTAATCTTACCCTCTGGCAAAAAATAAAGGCTCAACACAAAATACCTCAACATAAACTATAAAAATAGTTGATCTGATAGTTAATAAATTAATACATAATTATTTGTAAGGAGTATGTTTTTACCTTCAGTTTAAATTAAAAGTACGTAATTACCAGCAAGTGAAAGGTGAATTCTGAGAAAGACCGTGATAAATTCTAGAAGAGGTATAATTCCTTGAGAACACGTGGAAAATTTCTACAAAACACATCGAAAAAAAAACTGGACAGCACAGAGAAAATTCCTAGAAGGCGAGAGGAATTCCTAGAAAGCACAAAGACAACTTTCTAAAACAGACAATGTAAATTCCTACAAAGGACAGAGAGAAAACCTCGAAAGCCCCTGGCAAATTCTTGCCTGGAGGGGAGATTTAAAAGGAAGGGGGTTCCAACTCAGGGGGAAATTGGGACAGAAAGGAAAAAAGAGGAGGTGCGAAAATAAAACCAGAAAGTTGAGGGGTGAATTCCTAGAAAGCACGTGAAGACTTTCCTAGAGACTCACAGAGTCTGGTCTTTCCTACACAGCATTACACTCCAGCTTGAACAATTGCATCAGTTTTTGTCTGTGCAGAGAACAGAAGTGCTAGGGTACGTTATCACCCCTTCCCTCAGTGACAAAATAAGAAAAATAACTTGGTAGTGCAAGCAAAAATAAAGCCGTCATTTAGGTCAAACACTCCTCGATACTTTCCTTTCTGGACTGATCTGTTTGTTTTATTCTGCAGCCTCTAAGGGGCAGGTACACAAAGGCATTGAGGCAGAAGGTAGGGGTGACCTTCCCTACAGCATGTTGCAGGCTCCTGAAGTTTGAAAAGGCCTAAAATTCTGCTTTCACACATGCCCCCAACAGCCACACTTGTACTAGGAAAAAATACAGCTCAAACGTTATCTTGCATCTCAATCCAAATTGAGTTTCCAGTGCAGTCTGCCCTGGTGGCTGCTTGGCTACAGTTGCTCAGAGAGCACCCAAAGCATTTCTGTAGGAGCACTTTCATCCCAGGGCACCGGAGAAGCACCAGGGCACAAGCAGGCTGCAGGGAGCATGAACCCCTCTACCACCCACAGACTCAAGGGCATGTCTTGCACTCTCCCCAAAGAGTGTGACATTTTAGACTCATCGGGGATCAGGACAGACCCCACCAGCTCTTCTGCTGTGACCATATAGAGCATGCACCACACTTCCTCATCTGGCCACGTGTGAAAGGAAGGCGAAGACCTCCTCAGTTCTTCGAGGGGAATGGTTCAGGGCTGTCCTGCAGCTGAAGCCCTGGGAATGAAAAGGACCAAAGCCACATCCCTTCCTGCAGAACAAATGCTACTCTAAGGCACACATGTCTCCCCATACACAACAGACTGAGATCGTGAGCTCTCCTCCATAACTTAAAAACCTAGGGCTGTGATGTAGCATTGGCTATGAATATACTTCAAGTAGTTGTTAATCTAGCTCTAAATATGCCAGTGTTTCAGGGCCTTAGAAATACTTACAGCTAATTATTTCCCTATATCCATACCTGAGTGAAATCTAGGACAGATGTTCAATTAAACCGTATTAGTATGTTACAATAAACAGGTACTTTTTTGATACAAAAATACAGCCCATACTCACTTTTTTTCATGCTCCTCCTTTCTTATCTTATTAGTTGTGTTTAACATTTCTGTATCATCCCTAAATATTACACTGAGGATGCATAAAAATTACAGTGGACCAATTTATTAATAGGGATAACAGAAACTAGTTACTACTTAATTACTAGTTACAAGTAGTTATTAACGCAGATATCTCTGAAATTCATTGATTAGCACCCTTTACTCAAAATTTTAAAATACTGAAATGAGAGATTCTGAGAACTGATACCTTAAGGGTCGAAAGACCCCCAGATGTAAGCAGCCTACATGCATAAGATTTAGGCCTCATTGTCTAATTTTCTGATGCTTTGCTAAAAATCAGTAGTGTCTAGTTTGGGTGTTTTGCTAAAGTCAGTAGTGTCTCTTGGATGTTTTTCTAATAGTGTCTAGCTTGGATGGGGTTTTTTTGTAAGTCAGTAGTGTAGCTACTTATTAAATTTGGAACCCTATTCAAGGACGGGAAGAATCGGGGGGGGGGGGGGGGGGGGAATGGAGCAGAAGGATAATAATGGTTTGCCAAGGTTGCTAGACTAGAAGGAATGAGAACTAATTGATGCAGGAAGATTTGTGGCTCCTCACGAAGGACATTTTTTTGATAAGAACCAGGAGTTTACCTCAAGAACTGGTCTACACCGACCCTGCAGTTTGGGCAAGAGCCAAGGAGCAACTGAGTCTGCACAAGAACAAGGGGTTACTAGTGGTGACAAAGAAGAGCTGGCAGCCTTCATCCCCACGACCCCCGATGACCACCACAAGGAGGCACTGAGCAAGCGCAGTGGGGAGGGATTTATGGAAATGACCACCTGAAGCTAATTTTAATACAAAGTGGAGACAGGTTATGCATATGTATAGGCATATCGGGAAACTTTATGCATATGTAATACTTTGCTACATATAAATGGGGCAAGTTGCCGCTTATAGGTATGCACGTTAGGTGGAGCGATCCCCCGTGCATCCGGCGCCGTGAATAAAGAATGCCTGCCTTTTAACACTACATTGGTGTTACGAGGTTTATTCTTCCCGATTTCGGTGACAGAACCACAAGTAACAAACAGGCACAGGATTCCCATTAATTTTCCTTGGTCAGTAAAATACAGGAGGAAAAATGCACATCAGGCTCAGCACCAAATTAACTGGTCTTATCACATTAAAAAAAAGCTTCCAACATTAAGAAAAAGTCTTCACTAAATAGCAAACGTTCACATCTGTGCCACTGAAGACAACTGTGCTATAAAATCTGCTGTGAACAAGCTACATTTCTCTTCTGTACAAGCCTAATGCCTCAGTCCCTGCTATGTAGACAGATCTCCCGTTGACAGTATCAGAGGTGGGAAAAACGACTGCACAATTAGATCCTACATTTCAATAGTTTTTATTTATGGCCACTTACCAAAAAGTATTCTAGAACACATCCAATCCTTCCAGACACACTAAAATATATTCATATCCATTTCAAACTGACTATAAAGTCAGCAGGAAAGCTCGTGAATAAAGAGAAATGCTAGTGACAAGCTGCAGGAACCTTAAAGCAACTCAAACTGGCTGTAAGACCATGAAAAGTCGACTGACCTGTGCGTTTAGCACAACCTTGTGTCTGTCAGTACAAGCACACAGATAAGCGACAATTTCAACAAGTGGTCAGAGACAAACGCTATTTGAATAAGAAAGCTGTCACAAAGAGATGGGGACAAGTCATCCATAGCTTACTTTCTTTGGTGACTTCTGAAGATCCTATAGTGGAGCCATGAATGCAATGAACTAAATTCGGATTTCATTGACTCTGCATTTAAAACCAGGTCAGTAGGATCAGAATCAAACCTTAAGTGATTAAAATCAACAGAGCACATCATCTGCTGATACTATTGCCCAAAAAATTGCAATAAGCCTCAGGCATGCTATTACTAGATTACACGATTTCACCGTCAGGTTGACAAGTTTGAAAAGCGACTACAAACTGTGGAGGATTTAATTTTCACAGGCAAAGGATCCTTTCTTTCAATTAAAAGGACAAGACCATGTAATTTCTTCAAAGTTAAAACTAAGTTTTGTTCTTTGCTCATAAAATGCTAGACAGAAATGTTCTTGTCCTGTATTTTACCAGAAGAATTATTTTTATCTGTGACTGGAATGCAAAGAACATGAAAATTTGATTTTGCTTAAGAATGCCATATAGTGCTTACCATACAACACCACCAGACATCACAACACTGTTGATACCACCGTTACAGCTGACATAACACTGTGAAGTGCTTCTCCAAATGGCGGAAACAATGGCCACAAATTTATTTAGTTCTTAGTGATGCTAAAAGGTAAAAACAGATTCGTCCTTCCAAACTCAGATGGAAGCTTGTCTCAGTAAAGACTGCATTACAAAAATAAAGGATTACAAAGATTCTGACTCAGGAAACTTCTGAGAGACAAAGTTGATATGTTATGGTATGAAGTCAGCACTTCAAGATATCTGACAAAAATCTTTCTTTAAGTCCACCACCACTGAAGTTTTAGTTATGTTTTTAGCCTTTTCATATTTTGATTGCAATTTCCTTTCCACAACCTTCCCAAACCCTTGCTCTCTGCATTTCAGAGTGCTAGGATGCTCAGTTAATTACTGCTAGTAAAGTAGACATGAAACTTCACAGCTTTCTGGATGAAACAAAAGTCGGCAAACATGCAATATTTATTAACTTGGAACTATCTTTTTTAGATTACTTGCAATTACTAGTTAGTAAAATTTAGCAAAGCAGAGGTCAAGCTGGTAGTTTTTGGCAAAATAGAGTCCAGAAGCATAGATAAAAGGGGATTTAATTTTTCACAGCTTTGATGTAAGCTTTCTTGCTGCCTTTCTGCACTCACAGTTGCCCTGCTCCAAGTTTGGCAGGAATACAGGGTAAATGTTCACACTCACCAAGTGCCAAGGCAGCCTGCAATGCTTAAAAATCAGAACTGGAAGTCTTGTCAGCAAAAGGTATTTATTCTGGCGCCACCAAAACTGGACCAGCCAGTAAGACTAAATGTAGTAGCCACTGCCAGCCGTTACATTTGAAACTACCAGAGAAGTATACCAAATATACAGCTAAAACCAGGGGACTGGGAAGCAGCTGATGAAATACGTGGGAAAATCTCAATGTTTGGCAGCCAAGAACAAGAAAACAATAGTTCAGACAAGAAAAATGTAATTAATTGTTGCCTGCTGAGTTGTGTTTTAAATTCCTTCCTGTACTCCATAACTAGAATACCCAACCTGAAGCCGTGACTGAAAAATGTCTCAGTATTAATACCCACATCTCAGGCAATTCTGTTTGACATTGTAACATTCATATAATCTGCTAGGCAGTTATCAGTGTACAAGCCTTCAAAAAGGACATTCTGTTAAATAATATTTTATCAGCAAAATAACGAAAGTCATTTAAATAAGGCAATCTATGCTAAGTTGTTACAGTATATAGTAACAACCACTGTTGTAGGCAGTTACAGAAAACCTAGCAATTGACACTTTTGGTGTGTATGAATAAAACATGATTTTTAGACAAAAAAACCCCAACAAATGCCTGGGATAACCATCAAGATACACACTTATAAAACGTACAAACGTACATGTGAATATCTATAATTGCACATCCAGCATAAGCGCCGTTACACTTCAATTATGTACTGTTCCTACGTTTCTCGAGATTTTTTTCAAAAGTGATGTGTGTTGGGTCTGTCATACTGCATAGCTATTTGGCTGCTTAACGATTACAATAGAGGAGGAAAAACATCAGAAGCTATTGCTGTAATTTATTAGGTCCAGTTCTAACATATTATGGAGCTGCACACAGCACTAGCTGCTGATAATTTTCATTTCCCTGTATTTAACAGTACTGAAAGACTGTATCACCATTATTAATAAGAAAACATGTTTCTCCCCTACCTTTTTCTACAAGATTTTTTAAAAATAATTCTTCAGCTTTTTCCCCAGCAAGTCAGTATAGCTCTGCAATTCTATTTCATCTCCCAAGATGGGATCCTACAGCTGTTGTCTAGATAGAATTTTATTTGAAGTACACCACAACGTAACAGACAAATCCCCAAGTTTGAAGCACTGATAATGGCTTTGCCTAAAATAATCAAATGCAAAGACAAACCTTCACGCAAGAAATATATCTGACTACATGTACACATAACTTCACTGACAAACGCACCCCCAAAAAAACTTTTATCACCTATTTCAATTTATTATTTGGTGCATATCTTTATGGTGCTATACATTAAAAAAATACAAAATCCTAAATTTCTTTTTTTATCTTTCATTTTGTTCAAATGTTTCACAACTTAAGCCTATCATGTCACAAGGCTCTTCAGGAGACTTAAATAGTATTAAAACACTATCTTCAATTTGAAGGGTAAAATACCTGGAAAATTAAGGTCACGTAACGTTACAAAACCTAATGGAGTATGGATTTCTGCTTGAAGTACTTCAACCAGAAACCTTAGTAATCTTAAATCTATCTCCCCTAGACCTAATAAGTTTTAAAAGTTTGAATGAATTTCAGAGTACGTTTCATATACCCTGTAATTCCTGAGCAGTGTCCAAAGAAGTATTATGTTCAGAATACTGAGCTGTTATGGGAAAGACAAATCTTTCAAAACAAAGGCACTCCTACAGGACATTAGAAATAGATAGCTGCAGTAATATATTTTGAACCAATAATTAAATACAATGTTAAGTTCTTGCACTACATTAGGGTTTAAATACTCATAAATACCATTGTAATAACAGGTCAAGGTGTTACAAAGCAGAGCTTGGCATGCTTAAAAGATGTGCACAATCATGTACAAAAAAAGAGCTGCATCTGACGGCTATTACCAGAGTATTTACCTGGCTTCTTGGATAATTCTAATGTCATCAATTATTTCCTAAGGGTACACAAATCAGTTAACTTAAAGCATAACAAAGAACAGCCTAAAACATCTTAAAACTAGGATTTTTTGGGGGTTCGTGTTTGGTTTTGTTTTTTGGTTTTTTTTACTATGCTGCAATAGAGGTTTTTAAATACCTAATCTTTTATGGTCAACATTAGCCAAGGAAACCACCACACTACTATTCAGCCCCCAGGAGAGAGCGGAGACAGCACGGCTGACAGTCTGAGCCCTGCTCAGATCACTACTGTGCTACTACAACCCCCTGCGGCCTGCTCAGCAGTTCAGGACAGCAGCACGTGAGTGAGCAGCAGATCTCAGAGCTGTGACCTGGCCTCAGGAATTCTGCTGCCTTTCCAGCTACCACATAAAGAAGGTCTAACTCCATCTCTTGCCTAGAAGTAAAACCAGTCCTTTATAAAATAATTGGAGATGCCAGTCACGGAGAAAGTAATTGCCAGCCATGATTTGCTCAGCTGCATGGCAGAACTCCCACCTGTGTTACACCGGTTGTCCACACAAAAGGGAATGAAGAGAGACTGCCTTTGCCTAATCTGAACCAAAGTTAGCTATGGAAAAGAAGAAGCCTACCTAGGTATTTACACAGGTTACACCAACAATCCTCCTGAAACCTACAGACAAATCGGCAAGAAGTGAATCCAAAGCCAAATGCAGACTATGTTGCTCATAGATACTTCAAATAAGCAGGAAGACCAAGTACTACATTGGCTTTATGTGAAGCTGTGCTAAAGAAAACAACTTTAAACAACTTTTGTTTTCCCTCCCCCCCCCCCCCCACTGAGCCTGGAATTTTTTAACCCTTCCTTTAGAGGCTCACAAGCTTAGCAACCTGATTTCCAATAGATACTGATGTACATATGAATACATTTTTTAAATGGTGTTAAAATCTATAAGGTAAAAGAAAAAAAATCACTAACCTTTGAAAGAATGGTACTAATAACATCTCATTTAAAGATGGTAAGATGAAAAATAATATCAAAATGTTGCAGCCTCTTTCCAGGAAATGTCTGGCTAGTCATCTCGATGAAATATTAGAAGTGCTGTCACAAGACCCTGCTTTATCACATGCTGTGTTCATGTAGAATTTGATTTTTTCCCTTTGTGCACTGAAACTATAAACACATCAAGCTAGGGATCTATTACTTGTTTGGCACAAGTCTGTTACTCTATGGTCCACTGGAAACTTAGAGTATTTATTTGACTAAGCTGAAAAAAAACCTGTAACATATATTCTGGATATCTGTGAAATTTGGACAGCAACAAAACCACAAAAAACAGCTACTACAATAAAAATGTATTTACCAGTTAGATCACTGGGGCCACTGAGACTGTGGCCAAACTGAGGGGAAGTACTCCCTACTGCGCACCGTGAAGTCTTGATTCTTTGGTAATTTGCATCAGGAACTGGACTGTGTCATGGCTGCTTTCCAGCACATGCATCAGGTTTTTATGGAAATGGATGCCTCAGGAGAGGCTGGGTCTTGCTCTGCACATGTTGGAACATGTGAAGAGGCAATGCAGAAGGCAGGAACTCTGAAGCAGCCTTCTCCAGCTTAGACATTGTCATGAGGAGGTAAATACTTCTGTGGAGGCAGATGAATGCAAATTTTCAGTTGCCCTTGTAGCTTATCTTTGCTATTTGCAAAATTGAACTTTTCCTTCTTGTAGATCACCACCTTCTTCAAAGCCATAATAAAAGAGTTCTCATGAAAAGAAAAGCTGAACACCTAGGAGTTAACAATCCTGTGGACACATACAAGACATGTAATGCAAAGTGTGAAGGTAAGAGGCTATTTCCTAGGTGGATGAGTACCAGGGCTCACACAGAATAGACAATTCCACTAGAGGCTGGATTTTGACTTGCAGCTGGCTTCCAGGACAGCCTGACACCAGTCTTGGTAACCCCCATTAGCTTATTTCTCACCACATCGGAGATCTGGGTAACTCAGATGCTCTTCCACATGCATACTCCCTCAGTCAGGAACAAAATGCACATCCTGCATGGCAACAACATTTCAGCTGAGAGTTGTGTGGGTCACACAACTCTGAGCTCCCCAGCGTGACCTATGAAAAAAAGATCTCATGCAGCATGTAGTGGCAGGAGTACTTTAAAAAAAAAAAAAATTCTAACAACACTGGGAAGTGTTTCCCATGCCAACGTCACATCAGAGATTCATGATGCACAAACAAGCTTACAGATCCTGAAGAGTTTGTTATGAGATTCTTATACAATAAACCTGGGTTAAACAGCGTAGTTTTTCCAAAGCAAAAGACCAAAATGAATGAGTCTGCAAGAATCCGTGCAAGAATAAAGAGGACAAGTGAATTCAGGTAAAACAGCCAGAATAACATAGGTTTTATCTGGAGTCTAAAGCACTTCACAGACCCCTCTCACTCTGTGGAAGCTGTGCAAACAGAACATATGAACACTACATAATACTTCATGACAGGAACAGAAATCAGATTTCTGTCTGAAACTGCTTGGGGAATTTCTGGTAGCTGGCTGGACTGCGGCATGGATACCAAGCATCTACTGCTTCCGGCTGAGAGCTCTCGTGAGCCGACTCGGACACAGTCTGCTGGTCCATATTTTTTTAAGTATTGATATAATTTCCTTCAGTTTTACTCCCCATATAGAGCAGCTATGAGGGGTAATTTCCACTGAATGAGGAAAAAAACCCTGAAATAATGTCCTCAAAATCTGAAACACCATATATAAACCTGTCCAAGACAAAGGTGATTCAAAACCATAGCACCAAGGTCTGTAGACACGTGGTATTTCACTGAATGCTGTAAGAAATCCATGCTGTGCAGCTAAGACAGACAAATTAATACATGTAACATGTTCATCTGGGTATGTAGGGAGAAGAATTCCAGCACAGGAATGCATTCACCATTCTGTTTTCATACAGGGAATATCTACAAAACCATTAATTCTGATTATGCACTCAGGTTAGGACAACTGCATTAAAATTGTGCTTCAATACATTAAGAACAATACATTGAATTTGATGCCAAAACCATGTGGTGATTAGGAGCACAAATGAAATTACATTGTGTGATTTTTAGCAGTCATTGAACACTTAAGACCAGAATGGTCCAACTGCAGATACTTAGATACTTCATACAAAAATACTACATATAAACCCCCAAAATAATTGTAAATATTTAAGAAAATACAAGCTCGGATTCTAACAAGTAGTCACAAATACATAAAATCTATTTGGTAAACAAGTGATTTTGAATCATGTCTACTGCATCATTTATTTCACCCACAAGGTGGCATCTTTATCCTACAGTTTCCTTCTTTAATAGCCTAGGTAGGACCAAGCTATCCTTTATAAATACTGTAACCTCAGATGAAAAGTGGAGGCCACTGTACAAAGACATTGTAGAATTTACATTCAGAAATCACCAATATTTCTTCTTGAAGATCAAATGTTTACTGATTTTACCACTGAGATAGGAATCAATTTGCAAGTCATGGCATCCAGTTTAACATTTTTCCAATTTGATTTACCCACTAAATATAAAAGACAAATTGCTTTAGACATGATTGCAGAAAATCTCTTGGTATTCTGTGTACTAATATTTGGTACTCTTAGTATTAAATCTTTAAAAATGAAAACTCTATAAACATGTATAAAGTTGTCTTGACCTGTAAAGCTAGCCTTACACCTGTCTGATACTGATTAAAACAGTTCAGTCATTCAACACTTACTTACACCCAAAGATCTGAATTTTAAAAGTTTATATAAAGTTTATCATTAAAAATAAAATAAAACATCAGCTAAATATGAGCCTGCCAAAAACACATTCTGCACTGCATGAAGTTGTGTACTAGTACATATATTACATAGGTAAACAGCTATCGTATTATGTATTTAAAATAAATCATAAAATTACAAGTAATATAGATTTTACCATGTCTTGAAGGTAGCACTAATTAAAAATTAATTGTAAATTACAGAACGATTTCTTAGATGACAGTAAGGCAGATTTTAATGCAAGGTCACAATGAAGTAATTACATTAAGAGAAAAAAGCTAAGCAACCAAATATGCCTCTGTAGAATTTATGCTAACCCTACTGTCTTCTTCTCATCACTGTTCTTTTGTGTTTGGTTTTCTGCCATAATCAAATGTATGTATTCCTTAATTCCATACTTTGTTATCACGATCTGGGAAGGTACCAAACTTTCTTTTACATTAAATAAAAAAGTTAACAGAAACACACATGGTTGTGTGCACAGAAACACATGCTAAGCTAGCTACTTTATGCAAAAAAATTCAAAATATCAAATATAATTTCAAAAATAGGCTCTCAAAGATTAGAAGGGGGGGAAAGGCTACAGAAAACCACCCCTAGGATCTTCCCGAGTATATCATATTCATGCATTTTACTTAGATCTCTCTTGAAAATGAACACTCAGTGGCACTAAATTAATTGTCATTCATTTTTACACTGCCATCAATATGCAATTTGAATGTCATAAAAAACAGAAATCTATCAAAATTTAAGAATACAAACAGGGGAATGTGAATTATATGCACTGTTGCAAGATCATATTTACTGAATAGAAATGTCAAGAGTAAAATTTAATTCTTGCAGTTACTTTACTTTGCCCATCCAATACAACTTTCTATATTCCTTCTTAAAGATTGCCTACCATTAAATTTAATGCACTTCTTCCAAACTTCTTCAATCTGAAGACCTCTGAAAATTTTTCAGTAACAACACAACCTATTTCAGAAATTTTGCACAGACTGCTGTATAATGAATATGAAATTCATAGAATCATTTAGGTTGGAAAAGACCTTTAAGATCATCAAGTCCAACCATTAACCTAACACTGCCATCCCACCACTAAACCATGTCCCTAAGCACCTCATCTACCCTCCAGGGATGGGGACTTGACCACTTCCCTGGGCAGCCTGTTCCAGTGCCTGACAACCCTTTCTGTGAAGAAATTTTTCCTAATGTCTAACCTAAACCTGCCCTGGCACAACTTCAGAGTATTTCCCCTTGTCCTATCCCCTGTTACCAGGGAGGAGGGACGGACCCCTACCTTGCAACAGCCTCCTGTCAGGCAGTTGTAGAGGGCGATAAGGTCTCCCCTCAGCCTCCTCTTCTCCAGGCTAAATAATCCCAGTTCCCTCAGCCGTTCCTCAGAAGACCTCCAGACCCTTCACCAGCTTCATTGCCCTTCTCTGGACATGCTCCAGCACTTCAATGTCTTTCCTGTAGTGAGGGGCCCAAAACTGAACACAGTATTTGAGGTGCAGCCTCACCAGTGTCAAGTACTGGGGCAGGATCACTTCCCTGCTCCTGCTGGCCACACTGTTCCTGACACAAGCCATGATGGTGTTGGCCTTCTTAGCCACCTGGGCACACTGCTGGCTCATATTCAGTTGGCTGTCAACGAGCACCCCCAGGTCCTTTTCCACCAGGCAGCTTTCCAGACACTCTTCCCCATGCCTGTAGCATTGCATGGGGTTGTTGGGACCCAAGCGCAGGACCTGGCACTGAGCCTTGTTAAACCTCACACAATTGGCCTTGGCCCATTGATCCAGCCTCTCCAGGTCCCTCTGTAGGTCAACACATTATGCCTCCAGAAGATCAACTCCTGCCCCACTTGGCATCATCTGCAAACTTACTGAGGGTGCACTTGAACCCCTCACCCAGATCATTGATAAAGATGTTAAACAGAACTGGCCCAAACACTGAGCCCTGGGGAACACCGCAAGAACAAGCTTTGTTCTAATATAATTTCCTACCTTCCCTCTACACTTCTGGCTTGAACGACAGCAAATGAAAAGGTAAATCATCTCAAGAAAACCTATAATCTTTCTACACTTACATGCTAAAAACATATGACAAATTAGACAAGTTCAAATCAAGACTTTCCAGCTTTGGATAAGGAAGCAGATGAAAACACATTGTTTCAGTGAAAAGCAGCAAACAAACAAGCAAACAAACAAAAAAACAGATGAAAAGTCCATTTGGTTGATCTTTTGGTAGCAGGTACAGGCACACGAAAGAATCAGCAGCTGCCCTGTAACCTCGTAAATAATAACTTTAGTCTGAGTTTATAATCTATTATTTGATGAAAACTTATCAAAAAAAAATTAACACCTGTCAAATTTATGAGCTGGACTAGTATGAGAACAGAAGAAAGGAGATTATTATTATGTGTGCAATTGCCCTATGTGTCGAGCTATGGTCAGAGAGTGTTATCTGAAATAAGGGCCTCTATGGATTTTTTTTCTTTTTTTAACTAGATGCACGAGTTAAGTTCCTGAAGTATTTTAAAGGGGACTTGAAAACCTTCTACTACTATACAAGGTGATGATTACAATGTGATGTATCTAGCTATCGTAGGTTAAGGAAAGACAAGCAATGAAGGTCCTTCAAAGCTTAAAGAAGAACCTTTTTACAACAGAGATAAATAAAGAAGTATAGTAAGGAGTCAAGAAGGACAACCATGTGATTTGAAAAATAAACTACAGAAACATTTCTGACATGTTAAATAGGAGCTACTTATAGCAAAATATCCCCTATTTTACTGACATCAAATATGGGTAAAGATAACAGTCCCCTTACTCCTTCATTGGAGCTTATACCTGGGACTATCTGAATCATCAAGTTCAATTCCATGCAGTTGCAGGCAAACACACAAAAGGATGCTTACTTCAAAAAAATCCACAACACTATCTAATCCACATGCTAAAATATACCCTATAGGTCAGACACTTTTTTTTTCAAATATCACAACAAACAGAGCATCTGTTGTAGAAATTAACTAAATTAACCAAAACTATGAACTATAATGGGCCACAGGATGAAGGAAGCAATCAATATCCTGTGCTCCTGCAACATCAAATTATTTATTAAATAACATCTTCCTTCCTACCATTCTCTGTTATGACTTCTACTGCTTTCATTTTTCATATTTAAAACTATATAATAAATAAATTGCTCTAATCAAAGCTGTATGGTGTTTCAATACTATTTATGCATTTGGTGTTTTGCTGAGAGCTTCTGAGAGCAGGCGTCCCCAATCTCAGTGAAGGATCCAATTGCTCTTGAAGCTCCTGGATACCCTTCTGAGTATTAATGCATAACACCATCATTTGTTAGCTATTGCTAATTAGCATCTGTAATGAAAAATGCTAGACAAAGAATGTGTTGCTTCTCCAGATGAAAACATTTCAGCGTCTAGAGAAATTAAACAATGTACAAAACTTAAAATTTTTACTCCCAACTGTATGAAATATTAGGCTATCACGAATGCTTTTCCCATACCAAAGAAAAATTTACTAAATTGATTCCCTTCTTATGAAATTGAAAGCACAGAAGCTTTTGCATACAAGTTTCCATTTCTTTTTTGTTGAAGTATTCAAAAAAAATACTTCTTTCTGACAATTATTTCTCATATAAGTATGAAGATGAAGATCACAAGATTTTGCACACCACCTGGACCAAATCTAACATTGAAAAAAGTAGGTTTGGAAGTCTTACAGCTTATGTGAAAGCATATCCTGACTATTTTCAAGGTAACAATTACCATGTGCCATAAAAATTCTAGAATTATAAAATACGTTTCTATTTTTGCCTCCCCTCAATACTGCTAAACAACATATAAAACATATACCTTGCTTGGAACTGTACTCAAGAATCATAAAACCCACTAGTTTTCAATTCACCTGAGTATCTATTCATATCTAACAGGATAACATACATCCTCACCAGCAATTTTAATAAATAACCATCCTACCTTTATAAAGAAATATAAGACTTTTTCCTAATTAAGATGGCTATTCTAAGTAGGTAGAAAATGGTAAATAATTTTTAAGGTATGAAGATTTTTTTTCAAGTTCAACATACTCTTTCTACATGTACTCAATGGGAACTACTTACATGATGAAAAGGAAAGTAATAGCTAAAACATTTCATGATATTAAGCCATTTTCATAAAATAACAATATAAGAAAATCTATTCTCTGAAGGGTAATAGCTTTTTATGTATGTAATAGATCAAATAAATGTGTATTTATGACATTTGCCAATTAAATATATTCAGGGAGGGGAGAAAAGCACAATGATTTCAGTAAACTGCCAATTTCTGTAATACCTCCCTAGCAGATTCTACTCTCTCTCAGACTTGGGCACAAAGCACGTGATTAATCCAGTTTCTAGAGAAAGTGATTTCTTACTTTTAATGCTGTTTGTTACCTCCCTGCTTGCATAACTGCAGTGCATTTTTGACAAACAGAAAAGGAAGGGCATGTACCATGGAAGCCCAGTTCCAAGGTACAGATAGGCTGTTCTTTTATTACCAGGGCTACTGATAGTTTAGTTGTGTTTTCATTTCACTTAGACCATCTTTTATTTTCAAGGGTTTCTCTAGACATACTCAGGAATCATTCAAAGTATTTACCAAAAAGGTTATTATTTAAACAGCGTGTTTGCTCTGGAAGAGTAGCAAACTTATACATGCATAGAGTTTAAATTTCATGCCACGTGATGTTCTAATAAAGCATATCTACAAAATACAGAAATGCTTTTCAATTGCTAGGCCAACAGAGAACAAAGATCCACTCTTTCAACCCTGTGTTAAAATTTTAGTTGATAGGAGAAACAAGATACGCAGGCGTGCATATTAAACATCACACTATGTTACTACAGCCTTATAAGACTATTAATTTATGAAATATATAATTTAGATATTTTTCTTTTCACTTCAGTATTAATTATCACTGTAGCTGACCAGCGCCAGACACCGCTTCAACAATTATTTTTATGAGCTAAGAAGTTAAAAGCATTTGGTATATGGCAACATAATGGACAAAACCAAAAAAAATTAAATAAAATTTATAAATTGAGAAAAGAATAAAATTAACAAATGCTATCATAAAGAATATTCAAATGTCTTCAAGAAGAAAAAGCTTGATCTAACGAAAGCATGTTGTATTTCTTTGGATAATGACTTATCATTCAAAACCAACAAGCAACTAACGGACCACATGCAAATTTTCTGAGGGCTTAGAGGTTGTATTACACCTTGAGACACGCAAACACAATTTTTCCCATTTGTGCTTGCAGCTTGTCAGAAAATATGAAACAACAAATACTAAAAACATTTAGAATTACCACTAGTTCTAGTCATAATTTTCTCTTTCAGATTACTGAAAACAATGAACCTTGGTTTAGTTCACCAAACTTAGGGTTTTTATTATAATTACATGAACTGAAATTGCTCTCCAATGCAAACAGGACTAACCCTACTACCATTACTGGCATCACAATCGTTCACGGCAAGACCAAATTTCAGGAACTCTCCCACAGAAATCTGAGATGATCCCCTCCAAAATACAGTGATATGGATGAATGTGTTTCAAAGTCAATGTGACAAATTATAGACAATGCACAAATAATTAAAATCTCTTGTGTTTGAGAGATCGTGTTTTCTCAGGCATTCCAAGAAAGATAATTTATACCTTGTGATGTTTCAGCAAAAAGAAAAAGCTTAGACAAAAAGTACAGGACCTGATCCTTCTTCTAGCTTAAGTGTTTGAGATTTATTTACCTGAGTATGCATTAAAATACAAAGTTATAGAATACTAAAATCACCAATATTTTGTGGGCTTGTGCTGCAGCTCAGTCTAAGTTTAGCACAATAAAACCTCAATTCAGTTCAGAGTGGCATGTTAGCATACTAACATATTTTAATGTTAATAAAGACAAAACTGTCAAAGGAGATTTTGCACAACACAAAAGTATGCTTGTCCAGCATTCAAGGTTGCTCACCGGTGTACTTGGCGCAGCAGGTTGGAATTATACTAATACGAGATTCACCATCAGGAATCTCAGGAACCTGTAATCTCAGCAAACTTCTTAGTCATCTACTGACCCCAAAAAAGTTTGGAATTTACTTTAAAGGAAGAAATGTTATTACCAGTAGTCAGATAAACAATACTCCACTGTGCAGCCAGCAATATTTATAGAAATCTGAAGCATGAAAAAGTGACACAACACAAAATTACTTGGAAGCGATCAGTATTTCTTGATTTTATCAACTGGGTACTCTACTGCAAAAAGAAAAAGTATGTACAGGAACCAACAGAGAGGCCTGTCCTTTAAAAGGTATTTGCATAAGAAATGGTAGTGGGAAAAACTTTACACTTCATCTCACTCCTGCCTTAACTATCTTATTCTACTCAGTATATCAGCAAAGCTGCCATGAGCTGTAATTAATTCTCAGGACCCTTTTGTTTTACTATAGGGAAAGAACATGAAATAGTTGGGTGAACGAAATTGAGCATCAAGTACATTCAGTTTGCTGATGGCAAATTGATTTTTTCACAGCAGGCTATCAGTACAATTTCAGACAAGCATTTCATTAAGATACAGCATACATAACTCCTTATAACTTTGAACTACCTTCAACACCACATTAGGATCAAAGAGCAATCAAGTCTTTAAGACTATTCTTAAAATAAAAAATGGGTACTTGACACCGTGTTCTCCAGACAGAATTTAAAAAAAAAAAAAAAAATCAAACTCAAAAAGCTTGCTTGTACAGCATTTAAGTTTACTAACAACATAACGGGCATGAACTGTTGCATGGCAATTTCTACACTAATTTCCCAGCATTTTCTTTAAAACGTTTTCAACACCTGATGTCAGTTCTAGATGAAAATCCACACAATTTCTGTTACTTTTTTTTCTAAATGGCTTGTCACAGCAGTGCTCCTCTGACAATTAGGCACAGAGGACAGCCAGCTTAGCAGTACAACAGAACATGGAGAAATATTCTCCCCAGTGTCTGACAGGCAGGTAGGTCAAAAAAAAAAAAAAAAAAAAAAAAGAGAACTCCGAGCAACGCTACTCACACAAAACCTACCAGTTTTCTCCAACCCATCCCACCAGGTCTTCTAAAACCTATAGCTCCATCTGATTCAAAGCAGGAGGCTGGAAGCAATCCGGGCAGGATAAATGAAAAGTGGGATTGAACTGGGGAATGCAGAAAGTAGTGTTGTCCAAAACTGATATTGAATTTATTATGTTTAAGTAGAGGGTCAAACATGTTAATTATTCGTTTAGGTTCTGATTTGGATGCAGCAGTGACTAGCATTGTTACAGGTTACTAAAACCTCAAAGTAACAAATAGTTCATGCTGAATTCCTGTTCAAGAAAAAAAAAAAAAGAAAAAAGGTTCAAATCAGTACTTCCTCTAGGTTCAGTTCAATTAGCTGTACTTCTATGAAAAGCAGTGGAAAAAATGCTGTCTTGTTTACTGTTTTTCTTCTAACCTTTCAGACAGGGTTACTGGGCCTCTGCTTAATGAGAATTTTTAGTTGAAAGCTCAGCCTTTAAGTGCTTTCCAGCTTGCTGCCAGAAATGATGCTGAACTCTGTATAGCAACTGGAACTACCAATTTATCTTCCTCCTCCATTCACTCCTGTCAGATATTACTAGCCCTCTCTCCTTCTGTCCTACCCATCCCATGACATTTTATATCACGGGTGCCAAAACTTACTTCTCTGTTCCCATCAAGCACCTCCTATTCCCTCCTGTATTCCCACACTGCCTTTCCTTTATCTTATCTAGTACTCAGCTGCATCACCACAGGCTTCAGACAGTATTTCCAGTGATGCTTTTTTCCCAGCTCCTTCCTTAGCTACCTCTGAACAGGTTTTTCCTACTGCTTCATTCCTTTCCGTTCTCTTTCATCTTGATATTGTCCCCTTGCCTCAAGCACAAAAGGCCTGAATCTCTCTAAAAGTATCCAAATTCCAATCCCAGAGGGAGACATCAGAGGTATTGGTTATCTTTATTGTGCCAGTCTAAACTCAAACCTGCAAATATTTAGTAGAGCCCACAGTCTCACACCCAAACTAGCGACAGGTAGTAGATACATTTTAAATGATCAGCTGGTAAAGAATATACTCACCAACCCATAATGGCAGCATTGAACTCAGCTGTGAAATAAATATTTGAAACAGTCTTGCAAGTAACACATAAGTATTTAGTTTAAGTGGCCTGAATTAGGACAGATCACAACTGGATTTTTGTAATGCAGGAATTTTTAATTATTTCACAGTTGATATTAACAAAAAGTAATTGTAAGCTTAGTTTCAGATGGCTTGCTTTGTTCATTTTAACTCAAGCCAATTATTCTGTATACTTGAGTGTTTTTTAAAAATGTAAATTTGGTGCACAAAATATGTCAATACAGGGAAATTCATTATTTTTCCATGCAAAGCAGTTCAGTGAAATATCTAACTGTATGTGAAAACTCAAAGAACAAACACAACTAATAAATCACAACCAGAGTTTCCTCAGTTCTGTTACACTTGCTTAAGATATGAAACAACCCCTTTTTTTTTTAATTGGTCGTTCCTGGTTGCTTTCTATACAGTGCTGCTTTCCCTGTGAGATTTAAAATGATAAGTAACTGGAAATTAGGAAGAGAATTAGTCCACTATTCTGTAGTGATGACACAATGATTAATTATATTAGTTTACTGCCCCTTCTGCTTTAAAACCCTGCAGTCATAAAATGAGTTTTGTTCAATATTCCAGAAGGGACACGAGAATTAAATTTACACAATTTAACAAATTCCTTCAGGAAAGCCATACTCATCTAAGATAGTAGACGGATGAATCATCTAATTTACAATAATATGCAGATGGCATACCCCTCACTGAGCAATGCACAGATAAGGAAGCTTCCCAAATGAATCAGAAAAAAAAAGACCGTGAAGGGACATGGGTGGAAATATATCAGGCAAGTCTGAGCCTGTGCATCCTCCTGGAAAGCACTCAAAAACTTTTTACTGTAATTCCGTCTATGTCTAATAACTGTACTTTCTTTTACCTAGTTCTTTTTAAATCACCTAATATTTTAAACACACTAAGCATTTTCTAAGCCCTACTAACATGAAATAAGTGAATGGCTACTAGGTTCTAGGGGAGGCAGGTGAAGGTTTAAAAATCACTGCCATACCAACACAGATCCCCACATCTTCCATGTCTCTGGTAATAACGTATTTGAGGAAGAGTATCTTACCTTTCAGGAGCAATGTTTCTGCCACATTTTCAATGTTGGAAAACACCCAAATGCAATCCAACCTTCTCACTATATGCCTTTTGCATGACTTTATTACATAAATCAATATCTTTGCTTTTAATTAGCTGACTGCTTTTTCTCTCCAGAATTACGAATAATATCAGAGTTCTGGAAAATGAAATATACATCTTAACCACAAAACAGCTATGGCAACAGAAGCAAGACTCTGCAGCTAACTTTTGTGCCTTAGCCCCAACAGGGACACTCTTCTCCTTTTTTAGAATATGAAAATATACTGCCTGCAAGGCATTACTTCTGTGTTTAAATTAATAATACAAAACAAAACAAAGCTTCTATATAAAGAATTCAAGGGCTTTATAGGACCAGGGTCTACACAATTCTGAAGTAGATTTGATCAAAGAATTTGAATGCTTATACTGGAATATAATCAGGACATAGCTACATTATTGGGAAAGAAGAAAAAGAATAGCAGTAAAATTGAAGGAGGTGTTTATGGCTTGATTTAGTAAATTGGCATTTCATATCTCTAATATGCTGTATTTCAGGAAAGGAACTGAAAAAAAATTAAAAATCCTAACCCTCACAGTGTTCTTTAATCCCAGTCATTTCCCTGGGCACACCCTGTCCTCGCAGTCAGACCCTAAGCTCTGGCTCAGCTACTCGGCGCCCAGCAGCCGAGAAGTCTCCTTACCAAACCCTCTCCCACCACACAGGGTCCGTGAGCAGCCACCCACACCCTGCACTGCCCTGGGGGACCCTCTGCACCCCAAGCTTTTGTCAGGGCTGCAGTAGCACCCGTGAGCCCTGGGTGCATACGCTGTCCTGGGTGGGCCCAGTAATTGCTCAAAAATTAGCAAAAGTGCCATGTTCTGTTCATTGAAATTGCTACTGCAAAGGTGACGGTTGGACCCGCATCCACCTCGGCCCTCCACATGTTCCACAGCTTGTGGTGCCCTTAACTCAGTTGTGGGGTTTTTTTAATTGAACTTGCTCCTAAGTCTGTTATTGCAGGTTTCTTTAAACCTGTGGAGCTGCTGGTTGGTCCCCCCTAACACTGAAATTCAGAGCATTCCCCTGCAGGCTCCCACGTGGAGGTTTGCTGCTGCCCAGCTACACCTCATCACCCCAGCCCAGGCACTAGCTGAACCATGGCTGTCCTGGTTCCCAGCCCAGTGCTGGACCCATCCCGCCTGCCTCTGGGATCTGCTATGGACAGGCACCTGCTCTGACCCACCGGTGTGTTCTCTTTATCACTGCAATTCTGGGTTGTTCTTTCGTATCCACGGGCTATATCCTGCACGTGAATCCAGGCCCAGCACTGTGTATTCATTAATTCTGGTCTGTTCACAAAATTCGGTGGGAGAAGTCGAAAAGCAGGAGTTACTGCCTGGCCTGCCTGTAACAAAGAGTTTAATCCTTGTCATCAGATTAACTCAGACCCAGATAAGTTTATTTTAGGAAAAAAAAAAAAAGTCAATATTCTTAAGTATTGGTATTTCTAATATATGATAAGAATATAAAATGTAATCGTGCTTCAGCTAATTACACTTGTTTCCCCGAAGTTACTTGCCATTGGAGAGACAGTAAAGCCAGTGGGTGCACAACTTCATAGCAACACTTATGCCTGCTTCCAGCTCTAGAGACAGCACCTTTGGGGATTAGAGCATTAAAAGCTGTGTTCAAGCAGTAACTATACATTTTCTTTTCTGAATTTTCCGATATTCCTTCTATGCCAAAATTATTGTCGTTTAACTTTCATGGATACAAATATCTGAAGTATTTGACTGAAGTGTATTTGATTTTCCAGCAGAAAATAAAGCAAAAAGGTTCTTTTTTTAAAAAGTGCTTTTATTCTGCTCATTATCCATTATAAAATATGAATCTGAACTTGCTGCAGGCTCCCACAAATACCACAGGGTACTCAGACCTGGCTCGTGTGAAAGGGGCTCACCTCAGGAGCCTCCCCCATTGTGGTACATGAGGAGGATCCGCATCGATCCAGGGAGGTGGCATGCACCCCTGCTCTATTTCAGGGGGCAGGAAAACAAACACGGTATTACAAGGCTGCTGGAGGGAAAAAAAAACCCAAAACACAAAACAAAACAAAAAAACCCAACAAACAAAATAGAAAAAACACCAAACAAAACCCAAAGGAATTCCTGCATTGCTAAGCAGAGCATGGCAATGGTCTCCATGAGGGTTCTCTCAGCACAGGCAGGACTGTCTCAGCTGAAGACAGGAAAAAATAAAGGGGCGAGGCAAAGAGGATGCTGAACAGCTATGGCAAAAAAAAGGAAAACTACTATATTAACTTATTGGACTTAAGCAGATGTATAATCTTAAAAGGTATCTGAATACAAGTGAAACCTAATGGAGTCAATGAGGATTTTTCAGGTGTCTTTTTTTCCCCCCTGCCTGGATTTCTGGTACATTTTTAAGAGTCTGGCATCTCCTACCAAAACCAGCATTCACTCCCCTGAATTACATCAGAAAGAATTGGTCCCAAAGATGAGAAATTTAAAAAGCCAGGCTTACAAATGTTCTCCACAACTACTGCTATCACCATATTGAGCGGGCCTTTGAAACCAATGTTATTCAGATAGATAGACCACATTGCCAGAGTTTGATATTAGACATCAGATACCCGTCCATTTAGTAACTGAGGTTGTAAGGCCTAAGGTAACAGATGAACAAGTTACTCCAGGTAAATTATTATGCAATCCTTGTATGCCAGTGTAGCTATCATTATTTTTTCCTGAAGAAAGATTACTAATTTCCTAGATGTAAAGACATAGGTATGTATTCCTCAGATCTGGAATAATCTGAAAATGAGTGAAATAATTGGCTAACTGTCACAATTTAGGGACAAACTTTGGTTCTCTCTGTTTGGGGTGCAATTCCATGGCATTCCCACTAAAATTTGAGCTCTTGTGCTGTCTTTTCTCTAGGGGTGGTACATCTTTCCTTGCATGGAGTGAGCCTCAGAGTGGATTCCCCAGTTACAATCTTTCTTTAACTTGGGCACAGCACCTCCAGTTCTGTTCCTACCGACACCATGACCGTGAGCGGTGACCAGGAGTACCAATGCTAAGAGACTTTCTTAAAGGCTTATTTAATAAAAAACAGGGCCTTCCAGAAAAAAAACCAACAAAGCAGCATCCTAAAAAAAAAAAAAAAAAAAAAAAGAAAAGAAAAAGAATGGATTATAATTATATTTAAATTCTCCAATATTTGCCAGCCCTAAGAGTTTGGGAAGAGCCCTATTACTTAAGCCATCTCTCTCTCTTGTCCTTTCAAGCATCCTTTCTAGATTACTCCAGTTTTAGTCTGAGAAAAAAATACATCACAGCAAGTAGAGCCCGAGGTGAGAGTGAGTGACTTAGGTACATCTGAGAAAGGCCACTTCCAGCAGAAGAGGTTGTACATAACATGCCAGCTTACAGAAGAAAAATTGCTTGTTTGACCACTGTGGCTTGTGAATCAAAGCAACTCTTGACTCCTCTAAGATACCTGAATCACAGATTAATGTTCCAATCCGCAGTTGCCAAACAAGTGCATTATTTCTGGTGTGTTTGCCTGCCCTCAGGAAAGCAGGCCAAGAGCCGGCTCACACAGTCACCTGGAGTAAGGGCGAGAGGTCTTCATACAGGGCGGGTAATAACAAAAATATGTAATCTAATCTATTGCAGGGCTGGTTTTGGGGAGTTTTGTCCCATTGTCTGCGGCCAGCTGTCTGACTGGCTAACTGCCTTTTTGGGTCAATTAGAGCAGGATTGTTCTTCTGAAGTAATTGCACACATAGAATGTGCAGACTCTTTTCATAACCAGAAGTAATCCCTCTATTCAGATCTGAGAGGTTTTAATATAACCTTTTCCAGGCCTTCTAGTGGTTGCTCCCAGCCTGCCTGTGCTGTAATTTACCTTCATTGTGTCTGGGTTGAGCTGACCTGGCTTGTTCACAGTCCCATACGGGTCCATCATTTGTTTATCCCATCAGTAGCCTGTACAGAGGAGGCTGAATTGTCTCTGTGTTCCTTCCACTGAAAGGTTTGAGCTGAAATTGTCTGTGTACCTTGCCAGGAAACTTAATACCAACAAAAGTAAATAGCTTTGTCAAATAAAGGGCATCAGTTAATAAGAGAATAAGCATTCAGTATTATGCCAATAGGACAACAATAGCAAGACTAAAAGACAAAACACATCAAAGCCTCACACAGAAAATTATTCTTTCTCATGCTACATTTCATTTTTTAGTTCAAAATATTAAGTACAAGTAAGAGCCACATATGAAGGAAGGAACCACTGTGAAAGCTTCTGTGCTCCTCTCAGTTAGGACAAGACAATCTTGACCTTCGTGCCATAATATTAAGCTAAAGTTCTTGAAAGGGGGCATTGTTTCAAAAGCCAGACATTTTTTCAAGGGTGAGAAATGCCTGTTAAGGACTAAGCTGAAACCTCCGAGGGTCACATTACATTTGACATGTGACATGTAAACTTCTTTATCTGAAAGGGGAATTTTAGAAAGCTCCCATTCCTCTATGCTACTTAGCTGTGCTTTGAACAGAATCCAGCATAAGTGTGTTCTAACAGAAAGTCCATGGGAAAGCATCAGATATGGCATTAGACATCCTTGCTATTTATCTAAATATTTAACTTGTGATGTGTGAGTATACCTGCTTCTCTCCTTAGGGCCTGCAGAAAAGTTATTTTTATCTCAGATAGGTATGGCATTAAACACACAGTGGATAAAGTACCACCATCCCTCCCGCCCCCATCAATAGCAACACCAGAGGAAACAGTTACCAGAGTTGTAAAATGGTGTCATTTATCATACAGTAAGGCGATTCTAGTAAGAACCTATACACAGATGTACAGAAATTTTTACCTTCTTCACAGTACAGAGCACAATAAGCTTATCAAGTGCCAGTACCTTTAACTAATTGCCATGACAGCAACAATGTGACATTAAGAGCTATGGCGTCACTGACAATGGGTGAAGTTTGGGAAGCATTATTTGGAAAGAGACACACAGCAATAAATGCTTATCTAAATTTTTTTTAGATGAATTCTGAAATCTTGTAAAGTGCTCCACTTGTACTCATTTCTCCATGCAGCTTCATTCAGGGGGAGGGAACATCATAGCAGGGCAAATATTAGCAGCACACGAAAATGCCAAAATCTTGGCCTGCACCTTCTACATTAATTTAACCATCTCTGGAGTGACTGGGATCCTGTAGCTCCATCTACCGGTACTGGGAACCCTGCAGCAGCCTGCCGGGCAGCAGCACTCACCTGAACAGGCGGGACAGCAGGCAGTGGCAACCACAGGTGGAACTGCAAGTTTAATGTGACCCTCTCTGGGAAGCTGCTGCTGCAAATCCAGAAGATCCCCTGCAAAGTGCCAATGCTGCCTGGTCACGATGTTCAACCTTCTGCCAGCTGGAGTGTCCGGTCAGCTGAGCTTGTCGGTCTGTGCAATAAGAAAGGCACATGAAAGTAGGTTACACATGGCAGGTTCGTTCATGAAAGATTCGCATAGGAGGGACAGAGCCTGTCATCTTCACTTGGCTGTGGAAAGTCTCAAGTACCTTCAAATGAGCTCAAAAATCACTGAGACTCCACAGTAATTGCCAAGTGACACGGTACATGAGGACATTTCAAAAGGCACGAGGAGCTTCGGTTTAGGTAACTTGGTTGCACCCAGATTGTCAAATTCTTACAGGCAACCCTCTTTAAAAGCATGCAATATCAAATACCCCTACCACTTATTTCTCCCTAAAATTGTTACTAAGAAGTGGTAAAAACCCACAAGCAGACAAGTTCTCTTGGTCCAATTTTTTTTTTTTTTTTTTCTTCTTCCCCAAGAGTGTCTCAGATCAGTTCTTCTTTGGGCTATAGAAACATCGATTTCGGAGCCAGTGCATCAGTCCTGCCAGCATGGAAACAGGCCTTTCACAGCACTCCAATGAAGCCTTCACCAATTTATCCCAGGAGAGAATATGGTCAAATAATCTGTAACAGCCAAGCCATAACAGTAAGGCTGATTTGTGTATCTTCTGAATGAGAACTCAGTTTACAGCTATTTACAAAGCTCTTTTTATATCCAACAGCTTTGATGCAACTGCACATACTTTAAAGAAATAGTATGCGTTTGTTTAATGTTAATATCTATTTATATGGCCACAGCTTTATTAGAAACGTGGCTGTTCTGTCTTTTCCATAATTGGTGCATAAATGCTAGAAAGACTTTTGGAAAACTGCTGTTTTGACACTATCCGTATACAAATAAAGCTCCTTTGACAAACACTTTTAGCTTGGTTTTCTCATACATTTGAATTTAAGTACTATCTTTGTCTAGAAAGAAAATAAAGGGGGAAATTAATTTCCCTCTTTTCCCATAAGACCAGATTGATAGAGAGCTATCAGGAGATATACAAGTGCTAACTATTTTCTACTGGATACTTAAGGGAAACAGATGGGTGTAATTATGGCTTTATGGAGGCCTCACCTAAAATGCTTCTATTCAGCTGCCACATTACAGTTTGATTCTTGGTTATAAATACATATATTAATCTTTGTAAAGGTTTGTACAGGTTTTAATCTAAAGGGGAACATACAGCTTTGCAGCTTCTTCCCAGGGAAAGAAACCACATTAAAACCAGAAGGCACAATGATACTGGAACGTCCAGGACCTGAAGGAGGAGAGTGCTTGTTGTGTAAAACAACTAAAATCATTCTGCAAATCAGCAGAGGGAGCCAACTGCCTTGTTTTAGAAGTACCAGCTCTGCTTGCTACCCCGAAGCCAGCCTAGCAGCCTGCCTGCCAAATCCAGGCAACGCTTTAGCACAGGATGGTGAGTCTCCCATGACCCAGGAGGAGCAGGTTGCCTCACTCCATCATTCGGTCTAAGGGGAATATTGGGGAAACCTGAGCTTTGCTGCATTATTAAAGTTTACTGACCCACCCAGCTGTGCCACCACCTCTGGAAGTGACCAGTACATAAAAGTACATTTGAGGAACCTAAGAAAACACCCATTTGGTTGCAAAAGCTAACTGAGGGAAAAAAAAAAATGTTATCTTTGTCTCCTGCTGTCCCCTTACAGCTACGTAAGCATCTATCTTTTCATACAAGCTGCAGAGGCAGTTTTGCTCAAATCAGTGGGGATAGTTACAGATAGAACTTAACTTCTCTTGAGAAAAACATCAGTAACAATACTGCAATGCCACCCCCAGAGTATCACCCTTCTGAGTTAACTGACCTTTAATTCCTTTAAAGGAATTCTCCTTTCCTGTATGATGAGACAGTGTAAAAAAAAAAAAAAGAAAGCAGCTAATTATCATGATGCATTTTAAAATCTGAAATCAGCTTTGACAGGTAAAGTAATAGGAACACAAAAGTCCATGTGATTTTGGATCTCTAGTTCCAGAACCACTTTTTTTCCCCAGCAATTACAAGAAAACACCTACGAAGTTAAAAGACACAGTCCTCCCACCCCAGCTCAGAGAGCCTTTTCCACATAAGATCTGTTCTTCTTTGTTCCTCATCCTTCATAACGGTGAGTTTGAAGGCTAAACTATCTCCACGTGACCTCAGTTAAATCAATCAGTCTTCAATGCATTTACACAGGTACTCTTGAGGGAACAATTTGGTTAGCTAATCATTGAATTACAAACTGCTGAATTAATAACGCAGGAGAACTTGGAGTGAGAAGGGCCTTACAGGACTGACATCTGGGAAAAGGTGAGGCAACCAATGTAAATTTATTTGTAAAGTGAACATATGTTGTTTGGAAGTGGTAAAATCCAATAAATGCAGAATCAGACTAATTCCACAGGGATCTTCCCTTCTCTAGCCAGAGGACAGGAAAGCTGATTTCCGAGTAGATATACAAATGTACTCAGATATTTACAGTATTTCCTAATTAGGACCACTGAAAGGAAGGAAATTATATATTCTCCTTCAATTAAATAACCTTCTGCTATAAGAGTCATCTAGATAGGTGAAGGGTGTGCTGGAGTGACACTTCCCAGCTCAGTGTTTGAATGTCTCCAGGGTGCTCCTGCCTCTCCAGCACGTGTCCGCAGCAGGCTGCCTCTCCCCTGCTCCCGCGATTACAGGCCCCATGGCGCAGGCTGGCATGATGCAACACCACACAGCATAGCACAGCGCTAGCAGCCTGGGAAGAGCTCTGAACATGATGCAAAAGCTACAGCCAAGCAGTGAGACTGTCACCTTAAAAGATCATTGCTGGGATTTCCTTGTCCAGCAGACTCATGCCAATCAATAGCGCTGGCACTGCAGAGGTTTTTGTGGTATTTAAAAGAGCAAAGATAAAGATGAAGACTTTCATTTTTCTCAAATGGTATGAAATATTACTTCTGAGGAGCCTTTATGAGGTTCATTCTTTGGAGAAAATCCATCCTGTTTGTAATATCCCTGAGATAATCTCACTCAGCCAGAGACTGTCGTTACAGTACCCGCATTGCCCAGGCCACTGCGACCAGCTCCTGTGCTGTCAGGCAGTGGTAGGTTTGCAGCAGTGGATTGAGCATTGCCCCATTCCCCTTTGCTGGATAAAACTTCCCTGTAGGTAGGACAAGATTTGTGTGATTCTCAGCACTGCTCCAGGACGGGACCTCAAGCACCGTTTGCAGCACGCTGCCACAGCCAAATCCCTCCCTCTGTAATCAACAGTTCAGGCTGTGCATCCCAAACCTGCAATGTGTCACAATACTTTCATTTAACACTGCTAGATAGTAATCCTGCAACCAGGTCCGAGGGCTGTATTCAATTTCCATCTCTGCTGCTCACTTGTTCCATCAGCTTATCACGCTGTTTTTCACAGTTATAAATGGGAAATATTTATAATACATCACAAACACAGATGAGAGCCAGTTTACTGATGTTTCTAAAGCCCCTGGAGACCCCGGGGAAAAAGAAATGGAGGAGTGTCCAGTGTTTGCCTAAAGCAGTGAATTTTTTAATGTTATTTCTCATACACTGAAGCCAACCTGTATGTGCTAATATACTGCACTGCAGATGCCTGAGGTATTTACAATTATGTGTAAGATGCAGCACAAGGTTTGGGTAGGATGTAAGGATGAATTTTAAAATTATTTTCTCTTTCTCTAAGCTCTATATTTTTTCTTTATTTATACCATAGAATAAAATACTCTATAAGGTTTTTGTTTAATTTCTGTGATTTACAGAACGCTTTTGCATAATCTTCTAGTTATTTTATTAATATTTTCATTATTACAGATTAAGGGTGTTTTCCATTTGCTGTTAGGCTGCAGGAGAGAACTGCTTGGCTTGGCCCAGTGATCTGTAAATTCAGAAGTGTGGCACTATGCACCACAAACTACACAATATGGTATAGACAAGTGCATAAATTGTTTCCTTGATTTAAATTTAGGTCTGTTTTAAAGCTGTTGCAAGAAATATTAAAAGTGTAGTAAATAGCAAAAATACAATTATTTATAGGATGAACACACTGACTTATAAATCAGTGTACAATCCAGAAATGACTACATAAAATATCCCACTACTCCAATATCCCAACGTTCCTACTTCAACACAGTTTATCTGTTTTCCTTTCAGTGTTGGAAGATAGCACTGTTCTGCTGCTTTTTCATGATCACTCTATGCTGACATTTGCTGGGCCCAATATAAAAGCAGCTTAAGTTCTATGAGTTTCTACAGGCATAATTCAACATTTGAAACACTGTTAGGGTGCTGTGTTTGTTCATTCAGCCAGGAGAGCAGTTCAGGCCAGTGCAGGCAGTCAGCACAAGACCTGGCAAACAGCTAAATCCATAGCATCTATCCACAGGAGCAAATCTCACCATTTCAGAGGTACAATCCAAACATTAGCTCCGATTTGAATATTTTATGATGTTTTCACTGTAAATTTCCCATAAGGTATCTCATGACTTCCCTGTTTGTCCCATACCTGCACTACATCAAGAAACTCCAGAAAGCCTACGGTTAAAAATGAAATAGCACCAACACATTTTCCTAGAGCAGGATATCATGGAATAATGAGCAAGTACTGAATTTATAAGAGATGTAAGAACCATTCCTGCTCTTAACTAACTTCATCAGAAGCAAGTGCAGGCTAATAAGCAAACAAGGAAAAATATTCAAGTATGTTTCATTTCCTGCCTAAATGTCAGTATATAAATATATATATACACATATATTTTTTTTTCCATCTAAAGTGAACTCACAACTGCTAATGAGAAGCATTGTCAAAAAGTCATTCTAGCGTGGCAAGCAATCACACGCATCAGGTAAGGGAGGAATGTTGGAATAAAGGACAGATGTGTCATCTCAGCACAGACCATCTAGGAACATAGCATCTTTGTTATGCCTAAAATAACTAAGTGACATCTCTATCACCTGTACTGGAAACCTGGATTCCCTCAGTGACTTTCACAACATATTTAATAGGCATTGCCTTGGTATCAGACTGCCTCTGGAACACATCTGTATTGACATAATTGTCCCAGGCACTACAATCAAGATCAAGAACAGTAACTTACAAACTAACATCCACAGCACAACCATAAATCAGCATTGCTACTTCCATAAAACTGTTAACCATCTCAAACACTCTCCAAAAGCAGTAAAATACTCCCTGACCTTCAGACACTACCCTATTTGCTTGGGGAAAAACACTTGTATGTCTTATCTCCTCAATCCAGAAAGGACTTTTCTACAGCGGAAATATACTGGGAGATAGAATTTACAGGGAATCTGTTACAAACTACATCCTATGCAGGAAGAAGTTATCTGAAAAGTGTCTTTCAAAAACTTCTTTTCAGACACTTGGAATAAAAATGGAGCAAGTGGAGCTAGAAATTCAACAACAGATTGGAAGGTAGAAATTTGTCATTTCCACAATAGGTATTATCACCAGAGTAAACAATTTTCACAACAAAGCCACCCAAATACCATTGTTCTTACTGTTACACATAAAATTCTGTGAAAGTCTACCTGGTAGACTAAATGCTGCCAATCTACTAAATGCTCTTATGAAAGTACACATAACTACACACTAAAATGAACTTTCATAAACATTTACTAAAGGACAGGGACAATAGGGTAATATTTCTCAAAAAACAATCACTCTACCTCTCACTTCTTGCTCCTGATCTACAAAGACAGCTTCCAGAGATGTGCATCCTCTTTAGCTCATGACTACTGCCTATCTTTATTTTCCCGCAGATTCTCTCATTGGTATCTAATTAAAGTCAGAGAAACTCAGCTGGTATTTATCTTTGAAGTCCATCGCCTCTATTTCACACTCGAAGGAATTGCATGCCCAGAAGTTTTTCTACATTTTCCTGTTTATGCAACAAAAAAAGTTACCTCTATCTACAAATTCTCTCCTAATTATGTCTGAAGAGCAGTACAGCTGTAACCCTGAAAGAAGGATTCCTTACCCCTCAAGCCAGTAAGGCCTCCAGGTCAGAAAGTTGCTGGTGATAGTTTTATACTCCTGTAAACCAAACTGAGAAGAAACAATAACAATAGAAATAACATCTGCAGTATCTGCTTGACTTTTTGCCAATGGAGTATTTTTGTTCTATTTTTTTAAATTATTCCATAATTCTTCATTTTCTAGCATTTTCAATTTTAGAGTATCTTTTCCAATTCCTTCTGAAGACACCACAATAGTTTTTTCATCTCACTGGTAAGTGGTATGTTCTTGGCACTTTAATGTACACATACATTTAAACTACAATTTTTTTTGTTACTTGTTCATGACATGTTTGGTTCTCACTAGCTTACACTAATTGAAAAACAAAAAGGCAAAATACCTACTTGGTATTTAAAATTCCAGCACAAATAGAAAGCTGATCTCCTGTGTTAGCATAGCTGCTTTTGTAACCATTCTGCTTTGCCTTCAGTAGTTATCAACAACTTAGCTAATAAGCATTAAACAATGTTATACAATCCATATATTAATTCAAAGCATATGTACTCTGAGCAAAAATTTCAGATTGATGTGCAAAAATACATTTCACATATTTTATTGTTCAGCAAAGCACATTACACATACAAACATGCAGTCATTCAATAATCTGAATTGTTAAACACCAGTTTGTATTAACTCTAATGCCTATCATTCTGCTGTAATGATACTGGAAGAAGTACATCTTTGAAACTGTCTGTAAGGGAATAAAAGTCAAATTTGTAGCTGTCATTTCTTCTTCAACAGACCTGCTACTGGAGTGTAATTAATCTCTTTTCCAATTGCTTAAGCACAAAGAGGATTTTCCCATTCTATGTTTAACCCATTTCTAAAGACAAAAGGAAAAATTGTGCCCTTGGTTGCATTTGCAGGAGCCTAGTGTATTCACTGGGGTTCCCATAGTGTTCCTGGCATTTGTTGCTGCCATACTTACTTCCAGTGGAAAACTTCAGGGGTTCCTCCATGCTTCCTTTCCTACGCATTCTGGATTGTGAAACAGGCTGTGTGATAGAAGAAAAAGTAACCTCATAACCTATCATTTCTCTTTTAGGCCATGTGGGCAGTTAGATTTTAGGAGAGAGACCCTTCCTTTCGTACCTGTCAGTGCTGTTACCAGCGTGCAATTCAACTTCAACAGAGTCAATGCCCCAAGAATTTATGGCCCTGGAACATCACAAGCCAGCAGTTTTAAGGCAATGTCCGAGATGGATAATGTTGTTCTTATGACATGCAATCTATTATGAAATTGCTGAGCCACAGATTTGTGTTTGAAAGTATGTCAAGTCATATGTACGAGTTCAGTTTTTGTTCTGCTTACCAACATGACATGAAGTTTACCAGCATTTTTTTTAACTGTTACTATGTCTTAGAGAAGTAACCAAAACCAAAGCTAGCCTTAAGAGTGCTCAGGCCATACAGTCCTGCCAGCACACATCCAAAGGGTATCTTATATATGATGACAAACTGGTACACTTCAATTTTTAATAAAGGTATAATATACCCTGGATAAATTTTATTAAAACAGGTGTTCTCCAAAACTAGTGGTACAGTTAACAAACTTACAACCTTTAAGAAAGAGAAGCAGGCTCTTGTTGACTCTGTTCTTCCAAGAGGAAGTTGTCAACAGTCTCTCCCATTTCTACCTTTACCCCTAGAAGCCCTAGAAGGCTATACAGCATGTTGGTTTTGTCATACTAATGGTAAAAGATAGGTCTTTGGTGGAGGAATTAATTACCAACTGAGAATAGGTGATACCTGTAGCACAGATAAGGGTTATTAATTCAGTTACAAACCTGCACTCATTTCCCTGTGCCAAGACACTTACTGTTTTGAGAACAGGAGTTTGACAGAAAGCAAACACATAGGAATTCACATACAGAAAATGTAAAGGCTGTCCTTTCATCTCACAGTTTTCCAGTCAGCTTATAATATCCAGATTTTCATTTCTTCGAAGAAAAGAAAACATTAGCTCACTACCAAGTTAATGGCAAACAGTAAGTCACAGACATCATAGAATATAACATTCACATCTTATTATTTCATATATAAACCTTTACTTTAAAGTGTTGTCTAAAATAACATACAGGGTTACCAGACCAAATAGCCCATATAAACTATGCTGAAAATATTATCTTTATTTACAGGAACCTAATCAAAATGAACTTTAACTGTGTTTGAGATCTGCAACAACCCTTCTCTCTCAGAGCCAGACCACAGCCCAGCTTTACACTGCTGGGCAGAGCTCTAAGGAGGAAGATGCCCCTCACACACACAAAGAAAGCATTGGCCTCGCAAAGATCTGGCTCGCCTGCTTCTGGAAGAGGTGAGAAGCAGTTTGCAAACCATCAGTCTCTGATCAGGTGTCATGTCTTGTTACCTATCCCACCCTTCAGGCTTTGCAATTACATGCTACCCTTTGTTCAAGTGAGCTCTAAAATTGCTCTTCTGGCCCTTGGTGGTGTTCTGCCAACATATTGTGGAATTTAGAAAAAAAAAAATAAGCTTAGACACCCTTTCATTCTGTTTGAGCTTGTACATATACACATTATCATCATCTTCTAGCACTGTTGGTAATCACAACTACAAGAAATAAGCAAAGAGAAAAATCAGGACTATAGGACATTATTTTATAGGCACTTCTATAACCATGTAATTTGCTTCATAGTTAATTTACTGAATTCCAATATCTGCTTTAAAGAAAAACAGCTGGCTTGGGTTGTATAAAAATGCTACCATTGAGACCCAAGAAATGCCACACTGCTTTACTGAGCATGAATTAGATACCAGAAAAAACATTCTTTGCAAACAGAACATCCAGTATACACTCAGAAAGAGTTCACACAGAGCCCTAGTATTAGCACTATTAGCACTTGTTCTTTCGTGATTTAATGAAAATGCTCTGCTTCAAAAGAAACAGCTGATCAGATAATCACATTAGACTGTCTCATAGGCCTTGAGCACCAAGCTCCCAGAAAAATCATTGAGTAAGACAACAGGATTACGGCTTTTATAACTACACATCATATTTATCATAAAGCATGGCCAACATTCACACTGAGCTTGCAAGATTATTACATGGTTACCTGTGCTCTATAAAATAGAGATGTCATGTTGAACAGATTATAAATCAGTACTGCAGTATTAGGTATTACTAGCATGTTACTTTTATTATTAATCATCATTAGCTATCACCAAAACATTAGTACTTCAGTGTAAACACTGCAAAACATATACATGATTTAACAGATTAAATATTGACAGACTCAAACACTTTGGATCTGTTAGCTATCCACAAGATCTAGAAATAAGGCATATGGTCAGCAGATTAGGAGAGAGAAAGAAACAGCCCAAGTGCTTTGCTTTCCTCCCACACACCTTAAGTCCATCAGTTATGCTGCTGGATTCCTCACAGTAAATCTCGTATCTTGAGGAGGTCATACCTAAGGAAGGCTGTTAGCTGGCTGAAACATCATTCTTTTAGTCTTTTCACTTTCCTGTGTACAAAGGAAACAAACAGTGAATAGCTAGAGGGCTTAGTCTTTTTAAAAATCTTGACAGAGTTTTCTGATAGGAAGATAACTGTGTGGCCTGAGAGACTTCATTTGTTCATGCTCACACATTTATATACAACTGACACTTTATTCCACTCAGAGGATCTTGACATAAAATTGTAGAACTGATCACATCTCTGTGATAGAAGCTTGACAGTTTTCCCCACACAGCCCTGTCAAAACTTCCCATCAGTAGCTGTAAACAGAATTAGCAGGGTGGCCACTTAGCAACCAAATGCTTTTGCTTTTGCAGTCTTACAGCATGGCGCCGTCTCCTTTTAGGCTGAACACACTCCTGTCCATGTGATGGCCACTGAAAATCTTGGGGTGGCATTTTTCTATTCTGACTCTCCACTTCTTCAGAATCAGAGTCTTCTTGTTGCATTGAAGGAAAATGCCTGTCTGGATAAATCTCCTTCAGTTTGCCCTCAAAGAACACGTCTAGGCATCGTCCAGCCTCAGCAACCTCTGAATCTGGCTATAAGAGAACAAACAACCATTCAGTGTTACTGCACACAGTAACATCAAGAATCAAAACCAAATGACCACCCTACGGTAATATCTCACCTTGGTTCTGCCTGCTACATCTCCATTAGTCTCCTGTCCACTTTCTACAGCCCATTAGTCCCTCTGCATTTACAATGTAAGTAAAAACCAGATGCTGCTGTTAAGGAACACTTTTCTGCACCTCTAAGAAAAAGAGATGTGCAGTAAACTAGAAAGAATAGCAGTCATCCTCGCTTAGGAATCTCTATGCACCTGAACTTTCTCTAGCTGGCTATGACTGGCTTCTCACAGCAAACTCAGCATCATTCCAAAAAGTTGTCTGCTAAGATATGCCTCTTTAGTTTTAGATTTACATGTATCTCAAGTTCTCAGGTCCATATACATATGTATTTTCATTTCCGTCATTAAAAAAAAATGTATATAATTTCCAAAGAGTAAAACTAATTAATACTTGTTTATCCCAATCCCATATATGATGCCAATGGAACCGATAGTTACACCACTGTGACAGCTCAAAAGAGCAACCCTCTGGTTTGTATCCCCCCACCCATGAGTATTAGAAACCTACATAATTGAACTTTGCACAGTTCCAAAACATGAGACGCACGTCAGTCACAAGTTCTTCAGGTGCAGAATAGTGGGACTTGTTCTTTTTTTGCAGCTTTTTTCGTATGATTGACAAATCCATTGGCCTTTTGATGATCTGATAATAATGCCGAGCCTGCAATAAGAATAAAACACAGGTATGTCACCTTCTTAATTAAAACATTTCCTCTCCAGTGACTTCTATCCAAGTTTGGTCAGAAGTCACTGCAGAGGATTCCTTGCATCAAGGAAGAGAGCTCTAGTCTTTTGGTGCCTAGACTTGCATATCATCTTTCTGGGTGCTTTTTGGTTTGATTAAAAACATATTTGCTTGCAAGATTGATCTTGAAAATAGCACACTTCAGTGACTACTCTGCTATTTGCACTTTCTAAAGTTTATCCCCAGATATAAATGTCATCATTTAAACATAATCAATAATATATGTAACACTGACAATTAGCTAACATTTCCCCCAAGAAGTTATAAAAATAATGTGTTGAGATACTGGCAGCTGATACTGTGGGAAGTAGCCTGCCAAGAGTAACTAAAAATATGCTACCATGCACTCTTTTTAAAGTTCAAAAAAAGTCTTTTTCAATGGGCACCAGCTACCAGGATATCCCACTCTTTAAATCTTTCTGGGTCAAAACCTACTTGTTAGGTAACGTGTTCCATAAGTTCATTGCAAGCGTTATTAGGAGGAATATTTTTTATATTGTTATTTGGACTATTCCCTCACATAAAACCTTTTTTGTCCTTCTCATTTTTGTCCTCCAACTTGTCTCACATTGTGTTCTATTGTTACAATAATGTGAATCTACATCTTCCTTAAAATATCCGGTTAATATTGCAAACGTTGAGTACACAGATGAAACAGCAGTCTTCCCCTGAACACAGTCATATTGCCACCTCTGTGCAAAACACCAGAAGAGGTGTTTTCTAAAGTGGGAGTCCGAGGTTATTTCTAAAGCAGACCTCTCTTATGGCAGTGCAACATTCTCCATACATGCAGCAAGTCAACTTTCTTATTCACTGGAACCCCCCATATACCTTTAGTATCCTACCAGCATCTTATATTGGCACCCAAACCTGGCCTGAGAACATTGGCCAGCATTTACCTGCCTCTGACCTGGCACCCTCAAAGCACTTGCAAGAGGAAAACAGCTACTCTTCCCTAGGAAGCAACACCATTCAGGAAAAAAGCTAATGAATATCTTTCAAGAAGACAAATGAGAAACTCACAAGGTGTGCCAAAGTATTCTTTGGATTCCCTCTGACCCATGCATGTGCAGTACTTACCAGGGGGCTGACGGGTTCATGGAATGGGAGGCTCATACTACTGCAGAACAGGGAAAGCACCAGCTTTTCACACTTCTGTAGAAGCCAAATTTGAAATACATTTTAATTCAAAACAAGTGAGTTGCATTCTTGCCCTTAGTTAATCAATCATACTAACAAGGGGAGTTTTCACGTAGTCTGTGCATTTCTGATGCAAAGTGGCACACTTCACTCTAACCTGGGGAATGTTTTGCCTCATAGCATTTTTAGAGTTTTCAAAGTGAGGATAGTCAAGAAATGCATGAAAAAAACCCATTGTATAAAAATTTTTGTATGCATGTATCTCTCCTGGAAACTCTTAGGAATTCATAATTATAATTATTTCTTTTTTGCACTCCAGATCTATTCTTTGGCTCTTGACTAAAAGAATGGCAGCAACAGTGTGGAAACAGTTAAATGGAAAACATTTCACTGTTCATATCCATTCATACAAATGGATGTAAGTTATGTAGTTGGTAGTACTGTGTGAAAACAGTTCCGTTTAATCATTGTTAACTTGTAAAATACTTACACTAGTCTTTGGTTTTTTCACTGATGCCAAGAAATGTAATATGAAAACATTATAAGCCATGTTTGCTCACAAGGAATGGAATTTCTTATCAACTCCATTTTCTAAATAGAACCTCACTAATCAAGACCTAGATCCCAACTATTTCTGGCCAGTTGTACCCAATCCAATAGAAACAGGGATCACATCCATGTCAAGAAGTTATGTCTAGCTCTTTATGGACATAGAGTAGCTCAGGTGTGGAAACAGCATGGAAGAATTTGAGTAGTGCTATGGCTACGCTCATAGGCCTTGCTATGGAGCCCCAATGCTCCAAGAACTGTGGCTATTAACCTTATGTATGGTGCCCAGACTAGATCAGTGCCTTATTCTAGGCTTCATTTGTGCAGGGCCAGCTCAGCATCTGCACTCAGCTGTGTGGACTTAGCCTCCCTATCCAGCTGTCACCAATATACACAGGTCATTTATTTGGAACTTGTGGCTTCCAAGTACCAAGTGGACTACAAGTAAAGGCATTTTTTCAAGGGAGATTTAGTAGAGGAAACTGGTAATGGGGATGTAAAGAGATAAGCTTTCATCCAGTTAAACCTAAATGATTGACTATCCAAAAGTGTCTACTTCACAAAAATGTTATAGCAACTGGCCTAAGTAGATGTCTGAGAAGGTGCCAAGTCTTAAAGGAAAAAGATTCAGTGGCAGGAAGCCAGGCAAAGTTGACTCAGGGAAGTTTACTCTGCTGTTGAATGCGACTTCCCTGTTCAAAGGAGAAAGGAATTCCAGATCTGCCTGCTTCATCTTTCTGTAACATATAATTCATCTTAAAATTGAACAGTGATGTCTAGATAGAAGAGAATGATATAACTGAGTAATAGCAATGCTTTCGTTGTATTTACTACTCTGAAACATTCCAGTAGCAACCAAGTCAAAAGTCATCTTTCCAATGAAGAGGCAAAACCTCACGCTGAGATCATATGTCCTTTTCTAAATAGTACAATATATAGTTATTCTCACCTTCTGGTCATAGTCATCAAGGCCATATTGTGCATTATAGTTGTGGCTGTAGCGTGTGTTTTCACAGTCATATTCTACCTCCGGCTTCACTGGATTACGGCAAAGCGTGCACACCCATTCTCCCCTGCAAAACAAGAAACCAAAAACTTGTGTCAAATTTTGTCAGCAACCTTGTCAAATAACAAACCTCAGGAATCACTGTATTTGGAAACAAGTCTCATCCTTAACTGACAATGGACAATCTGAAGCCTATTCTACTAAATGTTCTTCAAGAGATTTGAATCTAATTAGAAGTGCAATAGTTTCAGATTCTACTTAATGCACTTTTTCTGTCACAGAGAAAAAGACAAAAACAGTGTTTGAAATCATGTACCAGCAGTGTGTGCAGCTGCACTGATTCAAGTGCTGTTTTTTAAAAAAAAATATTATGGAAAAATAGCCACCAGTCGGGTCATAAGATAAAAACAGATCTGTTTGGTAACTGATATATTTATTATCAATTTATATCATAATTGACATATTTATCTAAGAAGTCAACATTACCAGGAAAGGTCATAGTGTGTGCTAGTACACAGGTTCCCAAACCAAATAGACATAATTCTGCAAGGGTATAAGTGTCCTTCCTAGTAGATCCATTTTCAGAAACCTCTTGAAGAATTTCATTAAAGCAATGATGCAACTTCTGCTACATCAGGGCTTGAATAACTATAGATGAAGGTATATTAAAGAACTATGAATAAAGAACTTTACTTAAGGGAATTAAATTACTTCATTAGAATTTAACTTTGCCTAGGAAGCTTATTTTAAAAGGAAATCTTTGTTTTCACATTGTTTTGATTAAGATGTCATTGGTTTGATAAAGACTTAGCTATTAGAGAAAAGAGTGAAAAGCCATGAGATGGAAATTCTGCTTTTTGAACAGAAAGAACAAACCAGAATCCCCAACTAATATCTCACAATGTATTTTACTCAGCTGAGACAGTTATTTGGGCCTGGCACAAATGAAGTAGCCTCTAGTCCCACACAGTGATGATTTGTAACAGAATTCAGAATTACACACCACCAGCAATGCACATTATTTATTTAGTATGTGGATGTGTACCTAATTCTGGCTCTTTGTCACATACAATTCATTAGTGACAAGTTGCTAAGGAACATATGTCTTAGGGAAACCAATGTCCTAAACACCGACACAAAAGCCCCAATAATCCTAAATTGGCTATTATAAAAATTGGCTAAATAAAACTGGCTAGAAAACTGAATAGGAACTCACTGATTCCCCTTTCCTTGTGCTAGTCAGTGTTCTTGCAGAGAAAAGCTGACATCTACACCACAGTTGTTACATGAGAGTTAGGATTTTGTTTTTCTCCAATAAGTCGTATGAATGTTTTTAAAGCTCAGGTCTGCAACCTCCTTTGTTGTACTGGCCAGCTAACTGCAGAAAGGGCATGCATGGCTGGAAACAGTTCCTGTTAATAATTCATCTAGTTCCTAGTGTGTAAGACAATTCTTCCCTTTGAAAGAAAAGTAACGAAAAAGGCAAGTGAGACATGCAGTCCTTGCCCTTGTGTAAGGTTGACACATACATCCCTGAGGATACATACTGTCCCAAGGTAGTGAGCAGAAACTGAGCATATTAGTCATACATACATACTCACACTGGAAAGCTGAGCAGGGCTGGAACATGGCAGGAGAGATGGAAGACCTTGGGGCAGTGATCACAGCACAACAGTTCTCCTCCATTAAGACACACAGCACAGAAATCCTCATTTTCAATTGGATTGACTTCCTGAGTAACTGGAGATTTTTTCGTGATGGAGATGCCATTGCTGAGTTTCTGATCAACAGATGAAGTATCTACAGGAGAGGACTGTGTCTGTCCTGCAGCCTGGGATATGAGAAATTTTCTGTCCTCTGAGCTCTCCTCTTTGGATTTCAGTCCTTCGGGTGGACTATCTTTATTTATCTTGAAGGAAGAAAAATCTGGGATCACACAATCATCATTTTCATATATAAGCATCTAACAGCAGTGATTATCTGCAGACAAAATAGTTTCTTTGCAGTGAACTCTACTGGAGAGGGCACTTGGCTTCAGTAGGCCCACACTCAGCTTGACGCCTGCCACTGGCTGGCCAGGTCACCTTGGTCAAGTCAAAACCTTCACATACCACAATGTAATAGCACTGAGAGACAGCTGAACAGATTTCATACCACAGATGATAGAAACAGGATACTTCAAAATCTTGTTTGCAAATTTGACAGTAAACAGCTCAAAAAGAGTGTAGTCTTTTGTTCCCGCCAGAAATTCCCATTTCCTTCTGCGGAAAGAAGTTCACGCTCAAGACTCCACCGAAGCAACAGAATACAAAGCTTTTAAAAATCTATTACGCTGTGATTTCTGGGATCTGTTTCTATCACTCAGATATGGATTTGGTTCAGTTTTAAGCCATTTATCCTATATCTGTTACTAGACAGATGAGCCAGGTTTGTTGCTAGAATACAAAAACACTACAGCTATTCAATCCCAGAGACAGACTTGGACAGAAATGGAAGTATCAGAGCACTACACAGCAAACTAAAAGCTGCATTCTGTATTACTTCAGCCCATCACAGAAGTGTCCGAGGGTGAAATGAATCAAAAGGCTTGTTTAGTGTAGAATAAATTTCAGAAACTGTGGGTACAAGCCAGTGGGATAAAGGGGAGAAAGCAGGTAAAGCCTCAAGGAAATTCTCCTCACCTTTATAGACATACTTGAAGACTGGGTCCCACATTCCATTATCAGGAGGAAATTGCCCTCCTGCTTACTGTCCTGTGGCTGGAGCTTAAACACCGGGAGCTCCCCCGCTTCTGATGTACATATTTTTAGACGTTCCAGTCGCACATAGGGGATCTTCTGCTCCTTAGGACCAGCTCTACAATCAAAATGACACATGATTAAATTCGATCATATTCCACAAAATTCTCCTTCCTACTCAGTTTCAACATTTTTCACACACGATTGTTTGTGTTCCTTTTCCTTTGCAACTGTGACTCTGCTGGCTCAACACTGAAAATCTGGATGTTTTTTCACATGAAAATTCTTTAAGAAATGTGAATGCAATCATTTTAAATTAATCATATGTGTAAATGCATTACTAACTTACGTGCTAAAAAATTTGCCCTGCTCCGTATATTTTTGCTTTAATTATTCCAATTTAAGTTATGCTTAATACTTTTCAGTGTGGCTGGCTTCAAGCAGGAACAGAGCACATCATCAGCTTCGCTTTAAAATATTATCACAGTACTAGCTGAAAATAAATTTTATAAAATTGTTGAGATAATATTAATCCTGTTCCCATTATATTTTTTAGGTTTAATTGGGGCTAAACAGTTTCAAATTGTTCAAGTGAGATAAGTTTGCAAATATTTATTCATTCCAGAAAATTACACAGAATAACAAAAATACATGAACTCACCACTTCTTTTAAATTGTTGTTTTCAAGTTTAAGAGAATACTTTTCAACTTTCAAAATTATTATCTATAAGGAATCTTGCATTCTTTTTAAGTTCTCCGTTGTCATTAAGTATGACAAATTTTCTAAATACATGCATAAAATTTCATGGCCACTGCTTTTGTATAAAAAAAGACTCTGTTACCTGACATTCTGATTGCTTTTCATATCCATTTCAAAATGTTCCTTTTCACAGTTATTGGAATCTGGAACAGAAGATAAGAAAATGAATAAAATATTTATAATACCAGAGTCAGATTAGGGTAGAAAGTACTTCAATATTCATGTCCTTCTGACTAGTGTTTAATATGATATCATAAGTGAATTATGGAATCATTTCATCTATATGTATAGAAAATGTGTATGCTATTTTCTATTCTGGGATACAGTCTTTGTCTTTCTCTTTGCTTTTAACCACGGCTTCTGTACTGAATATGAGGAACCTTTCCAAAATATTTTGTCAAAAGGGTTACATTCCCAGGGAGTTGTATATGTACACAGCCATGCCACATTCATACATATACATGGAACAACTTAAGTAATCCCCTTTGCTATACAACCTTCACTTGAGAAAAACAGACCTACTGAGGTCTGAACCCCTGAGGCTCAGGAATTCTCTACAGTCTCCTGCTCCATGCTAAGAAGCTTCTGGATAATTCTAGTTACTTGAAAACAGGAAAGAAATTACATCTCCCATCTGCCACTGAGAGACGAAAGCTACGCTGTATGATTCCTTTCTATCCTCCAATGCATGTACATATAAACACCTGAATTCAAAGCTGTCCATTACATAAGCATGCAAGTAACTGCAGCTCTTGACTGATACTAGACACAAGTCACAAAACAACTTTGGAGAGATGGGATGGGGTAGAGATGAATGCCCCAGTGGACGCCCTCATAAATACCAGTCCACTGACAAATTTCATAGTAACTCCTCCTGTTGTTAGGAATTAGTTTGACAAAGACAATAATAACAAGAAAACAAGCCAAATATCATGGCTATCTGGAGATAAGTGAGTGCCAGGAAAACATGGGGGTTTTAAAGAAAATCTAGCTCAGGTCAATGGTACTTAACCCATGACTTGAAAGCAATGTGCCTCTAAGATACTCTGTTGTTCCCAGCCATAGGAATCACAATAGAATCGATATTGACAAGAAAGTGTACATTTCACATCACTCCCAAAGTGTTATTCACTTGTGATTGTTGCTCAGGTGAAGGGTGGTAGTCATGGCTCTGGACAGACTTGCTGAAGAGTGACTGCACACTGAACTGAAGGAGCAGCTCACGTTGCATGCTGTCAAAGCAGACGTTCCAGGGGTACTGGGTTCCTAATATTAATCAACATTTCCATCAGCAACTTGGCTCATGGAATAACTGTACCTATAAAATTTGTGGAAAACACCCAACTAGAGCGGTTGCAAACACTGTGGAGAATGTTTACAATTTAAAAATTATCTTAATACATGAGAGAAAAAACAAAGTCCTAAATCAGTAAGACTGACTTGAGATAACTCTAAGTATTATGCCTATGAAGAATCAGATTAATATAATCACAAAGGAAAATAACTGACTAGGGAACCGTTCTGTAGAAGGAACTAAGGGTTAATGTGGACCATTCAATACACGCGAGTCCACCGCGTAATGCTGCTGCTGCAAAAAAGGCGAATGCCATCCTGCAGTGTATTACCAGCACTGAGGAATGTAAAACACAAGTTGATACCCTGGCTCTGCATGGCACCCCAGAGGCTTCAGCGGCAGCACTGCGTTTGGCTGTGGGCAGCAGTCCTTAATTGCAGAGAACCCAGAATAGCACAGCAGGAATAAGATGATTTAAAAAAATCACAACCCTGACCCACAAGGAGAGACTGAAACCATCAGATTTGTTTAGTCTAGGGAAGAGAAGGGGAGGGTGTTTACACAAACCATGATAAGAAGAAAAGTGGCTGTAAGAGGGAAAATGATGATGTACAATTCTTACCACATCCCTTGGGGCTAGGATAAGAAGTACGTTGTTGTAAATTAAACTGAAATATTTAGATTTTATATTAGAAAAGGATGAGTCATGGGCGATATATACCAGAAGCAGTGGGGTTTGGCAGCACAGCACTGCTGAAGCCAGTAAGTCCTACTGAGAGCCACTAGCAAAGATAATGTTGCCTTTGCAACAGAGTTAATCTCTCTCACTGGTGCACACTGCATACGGTGACTGTATCTCCTCAGCTCTTCCCTCACTGCATGCCTTTAAACAGTGAGAGCAGGATGGGAATTGCTCACCCCGATCCTTCCTTATGAAAAGGGAGCAGCACTGAATTCAACACTCTAGGCTTTCTACCCTCTTGCACAACAGGACCTGTGCTTTGCACATAGTAGCATCTGTTATACACAGTGAGATTGTGTGTGTTGGGGCTGTGTTCTGTGTGTAGTGTCACACGACCCAAACCAGATACTACAAAGCTGCTCCTCTTGGAGACGCTTAAGCCTGACTGAGGCACAGCTTTCTAGGGGTGCGCCTGATCCTTACAATTCATACAAATGATTGTGGCATAATTGTCACAATTTGGCATAGTACATATAAGAGAAGACAAATACATTTCCTTGGCTCACTGAACTAGGCCTCCTTTGTACTAATTAGAATTCTCGGAATAAAAATACAGCACAGAGATAGAAAAATTAATTCATCTTTTGCAGAGAAAAGCAGCCAAATATTGGCATAAGTCACAGGATAACAGCTTGATCCTGCAATCCCTTGCTTGCATGAATAGTCCCATTGACTTATAGAGTTTGCAGGAATGAGGCTTTACAGTGTAGCACAAGGATGCTGGCAATTTGCCCATGAAGAGAGTTAAGTAAGGTCTAATTCTCCATTAAGACTGAAGAAGGCCTTGGCTGAAGGGAATGTTCCACAGTAGACAGAGCCAAGCAGAAGCACGTACTGTGCAATATATTAACCTAACAAAAATTTGCTGTGCTACTGATGTGAAGGACTTAGCAGAAGGCACATTACATTTCGGAAGTAATTTTTTTTTTTAATTGAATCTGGACTCTTCGAACCAGCTCTTCAATAGTCATAATTGCAAGTGTCATTAACAGGAGTGCTTCTAAGACAACTAATACTCCAGGTACTTCACACAGACACACTCATTTCTGGTTCGTAGATGAAGGATGTTACAAATTCAAGGCATATCATTTCCATGTTTTTCCTCCACAAATGAGATCAAGCACACTTTTCCATTGGATTAAGTACTTGGATAATATTTGAAGCTTGCTGGAAAAGCATATTTATATCTAAGTACATTAATAAGCATACTGCTTTGCAACGCTTGCAATGCACAGTGCTAAGACAGACAGACCGAAAACCTAACTGAAATAATGAAAAGCCTGGTACCTTCTTTGCTTTTAAGTTGTCTCATTCTGGCATTCATCGGCAGGAAAGAAGTGTTGCTGAGCAGTTCAGAAGGAGAAGTGCAATGTTGAGATTTCTTGATTGAAAGATTAATAGGTTCTTCCAGCACTTTTTGCATAGAAAGAGTTAATTCATTAACTACCTCTTGCCCAGCAGTAGCCAAGCTGTTTTCTAGAGGATGGTCTACAGTATTGAAGTCTTCATTTTCCAGCTTCAGGGGGAAGAAAAAAAAATAAATCAAATTTTTTTATTAGTTTTCTTTCTTTCCATCTTAAAAAAATAATTTGTAATCAGTCTTCAAATACCTGATAAGGAAAACTTTACTTACTGAAATAGCTGCCTTTGACTGACTGACTAAAAATAACGTACTATCAATGAAAGTGGGTTCCCTTTCAGTAGAGGAGTTTGAGTGATTCCTACCTTGCACTTAGTGCTGCCCTGGAGTGCATCAGCTGGTGTGAGGCCAGCGGCAGCCCCAGGGCTCAGGTCACTTGGAGCTCTGCCCAACACCAAGCTGTAGCTGGGCACTGACTCTGGTGGGGTATCACAGTCGCAAGGGGTGTGCGGGGATGGACCAAGTGTTACAGCAGCTGCACCTTGCATCTGTGAATTGGCTGAGCTAGACAGCCTTGTTGAAGGTAATTCCATTTCTAAACCGTCTGAAAAGCCCGCAATGCTTAAGGATGCCGAACACTGGGAAAAGAAAAAAGAAAAAAACCCCAATACATTAATAAGCTTTTCAGCATCAAAATGCTATGGTTCTTTCTATAATGGATGAGATACTCCGTTTCAGCTATACGTAATCAACCAATTGTGTCACAAGGGCTTGAAAGTATCTATTGTAATCTTATATCATTTTCCAAAGCTTTACAGTTTCCACTATTAAAACTGAAAACCGGGAGAGGAGACACCTAGGTTACTCTTCTGTGATTTACAAAAAATATCTTCTTTCAATCAGTCCAAGGGATCCAGATTTTTAACTCCCTACAATGAATGGGAAATGTAAGTATGTAGAATATTGTACTAAATCAATCCTTGGTATAAACCCACTAGCTTCTGTTAAGTTGTTCCAGAAGAAATAAGATTCAGATCAGAAATTTTATCATTTTGATCAAAAACCATCAGATCACTTTATTCAGAAAGAAGATTCAGAAGAAATAAGATTTGTATTTGCCACAAGTGGATGAAACTATTTTTACTGTTAATGAAGCTGAAAACTTTATGCTAGTTAGTGAGTCTGTCCCATTAAAACCTAAAGCACTTGCCCTTTAAATATCATAGTGTAAATCCAGAAACAACCTACGTGTACTAATGAGGAAAGGATGTACGTCTAGTTTCCAAAGAAAGGGAATATTTAGCAAAGTCTCTGAAATAGTTTTAGCAACATGCATTTTCTACTGTCTCATTATTTGTCACTGTCAAAACCACAGAAATACTTTTATGCAAAACAAATCCAAATAGGTGACTCCCTAGATGGGCCTTACATCCAGGAATGTGCACTGAAATCAGGACTCTTTTAGTGTCCACATGAAGAAAATATAAGCAGTCTTAAGAAATATGCAATCTGTGTCACTTGAATAGGTAGTTTTCCATTTATTTCATCATAGTTCATTGGTGTTTCCCCTTGATAATTGACTGGATAAATCATTTTCATTTGACTACAATACAGTAAGTAGCACTCATTGTAATATAAATCAAGACAGAAGAAATGTGTTGTTTGCATCTGAATTAGAGTTTAATTTCACTGTTGTACTTATTTTTCTGCTAGGCACCTGTGTCTTAGCAGTGAATCTGAGACAGGACCCATTTCCTAGATTTAATTATTATTTTTCTCAACTGTTACTCCATTTTGGATTTTGATACCTTTCTCCATCTTAATCCAACAGCGGTAGACAGTAGACTAGATTGAGCTGTCAGTTGTGCCTGTGGAAATCCTACATAATGCCAAAGAAATCAGTCTTGAATTCCTCTGCTTGCAATGTATATCACCTATATGCTAAGAGAATACTCTGCCCACAGACATTAATTTCCACCTAAGGATGCAATTTAATTTCCTTTTCCTCAATTTGCAATAGATGCTACAGTAGGAGCTTTGTCTGAACAGTCTGAACAGTGACCACTTATATTCAGTGAGACAAAATAGCCTGCTTTTGAGACAGAAAGAGGTCAGCTCTTCTGCAGTGCTAGGGAAGGTTTGTGCCATTCTACCACACCATGTTCTAGTAAGTCTGTTTTAAAAAGTGCTTTCACGTAGAAGGCACCCCAGAGAGTATCGAGACTCTGCAGCCAGGGTATTGGCCATTTTCCTCCTCTTGAGGCAAATGAATGTCCCTGAATCTAAGCTGTTTGAGCTACAACAGCTTCTTGGAACCAGCTGGAACTAGTCAAACATGTTCTTCCTACCTTACATTTGAGCTGAAAACTAGGACGTAGCAAATGAGGAAACACATTGGTGGAGGCACAACTTTCCATGTACTCTGCCCAATAGAGCATTCCTAAGAATGCTCAGGTTTCAAATGAAAGGAATATACGTAGGTCAGACAGTAATCCAGCTTTCATGGTCACACATTCTAAAGAAGTCCACAAAGATCAAAAATGTTCATTTGCTGTCATAATTTGCTTGTGACAGGTTCCTGCACATGCAGTGACAAATGTGGCCTACCAAGTACACATTTGCCTTTTCATTCAATCACTCTATCACAAGCCTTTTTCAGATGACAAAATAGACATGTGAATTGTTCTTATATCACTTACAGAAAATAAAATATATAAGCAGAATCCATGCTTGAACAAATGGACTGCAATCAGCCTTGCCTTTTCCCCTTATTTCAAAGTCCATTGTGAGCCTTAATTAAGTCCCTGTGAGGTAGTTAAATATTTATTTAGCCGGATTCTCAAAAGCATGAAGTATCCACACATTCCTGTCTGAGTCAATAGGAACTACCTAATGCCATGCTCCATTGGAAATGAGCATGCTGAGGCATACACATGGTGTGCACACCACCCGAAGCTGCATAGCAAGTTAACTGGACAGCCTGTAGCTATTCACTTTGTCTAATCACTACACACATCTTCCTTTACTTATGTTACGAGAGCGTGCCATCATCTACTATCTATTGAGACCTGACCCTGTGAAGACCCGTCTGTGCGTAACTGCATACACTGCAGGCAAAATGTTAGCCCTGCTCCAGGATTACTCCTGGCTTCAGTGAGACAAGTTTACTTATTGGGAGTAGTCGCTGGGACAACTCTAACTGCAGGAAAAAAAGAAATAGATACACACATAAGACTTTGTTATAACTAAAATTTTTAGAAAGGTGAAATTCAATAGCATTATATGGCTATATCTTTTTTACTCTTCTAGCTAGCGTCAGTTTCTTCAGAGATCTTTTTAGATTATATAAGCCAGTATAAAACCTTACTCTTGTTAAAAAGAAAAAAGAATAATGAGGCCATCAAACTGCCATCTGTCTTTCCCTTGGGGCAAAAGTTAATTTTGTGGTTATTTTAATGATGAAGCAACATTATGATCTTTCAGTGCAAAATATTAAAACTCACAGTTAAGAACAGACACATTCCATTCTGATCCATGGAGCTGCTGTCAAGTGTGAAGTGAACAATGCACTGGGAACAAGGCTCATTAATAGCCTATTAATTCACTCCCTAAAATAATCATTTCTTTTGCCATTAGCAAAAATTTCTCTTTTCCCTTGACAGTTCAGCTAGTTTTTGCAAATGGGATGCCTTTAAAGAATTGATCTCTGTTTTATAAAAGCTCTATTGCTTTTACATTGCACCCTTTGAACAACAACAAGCATTAATTATGCTCTTGGGTAGATGGTGGCTTCAGCTGTAGGTTAATTTTAAAACTTTTGACATTTTAATGTACAGCCTGGCACATCGAACTACATCTGTGTCATTATAAATGGAATTCTCATTGTCTCATAATTAATTTTGGTCTGATCCTTATAATATAATGGTAGCATCATCACCACCTCAAAATGCCTTCTACCACAAATTTCATAGCTATGGTAGTGAAAGGTAAGAAGAAAGAACATGCAAAGTGCCTTCAGAGAACAAAAAATAAACACATTGTTCAGTTCAAATATTTCTTTGATCACTGTTGCATTTAAAAAGGTCCAGTGTAAACATGCAGCACTAATACAGAAGAATTCTGAGAAGCAAATACTTACCTTGAAACACTGGGATTAGGATTTGTTAGGATTGTTTTGGCAAAGTCTCAAGGCTGTGAACATTAAGAGTCACAGATAAAGAAAGCTAAAACTAGGAACCACCAATTCTCTTTGCTATAAGAGAAATAACACGCTGCAAATGGTTGCAGAGTAATGAACGGCTGCTATTAAGTGGAGCAATCCCCCTGGCAGCTCATTATGCTAGGAGGTTAAACAAATGTACTACTCCAATCCAGTTGTTTAACTCACCGCACACAGCAGCACTGATAACACAGTCTACATATGCTTCCTATTCATATTGCCCAATTTCAGAATAGAATCCAAAGGATTTCCTTTCCGTTTTTATGAGAAAAAGGATCCAAATATTCCTTAACATTTTGTCTGAATAAACTGTATCTGGCTTAAAGCAGAAGGAGGAAGATATTGTGTGGAGCAAGCAGCATCATGTTTTATTTATCCAAAAGGTTTTTTAAATTAATTGGGAAATTTCATTAAGCATGAATCATTTGTGCTGTAACAGTAATTCTTTAAATCAAAAAATACCCTGATACTTTAGGAATTTGAAGGACCCTAAATTCCAGGCTGTTATCATTATTTCCTTCACCTCTAATCCCCCTAAAATTAATAGTAATTAAAAAAAAAAAAACCACAGCAACAACAAACCCACCTCAGTGCCAAGCTCAGATTCAAAGTCCTAGGGTCTGGTATTAAATTATTATTACTTTCAGTCACTGAATAATCACAACAATCTCAGTGCAATACTAACAAAAATAAAACCCATATGGTGCCCCCCACTCCTCTCCCACAAATTTCACATGCTTTGAAAGACAAAAAAAAATACCATTGGTTAAGCACTTGCCACCGGTATGGAAGAGTTGTCATTACTAAAGCTTAGGACAAATGTTTTGGTGCAAAATACCCAAGAATGCCACCTACAGCAGACTGAGATCAGCTGTTCTCTCTGATAATCCTGTAGTAACAGCAGCATTGGCATGTCAGAGCCTAGAAGTTCACAGGCATCAAGACCCAGGAGAGGCTGAGCGGTTCCACCACAGTCACTATGTTAGTCTTGCATGAAATGCCACCATTGCATATAACTGTAATAAAACAGAAGCCTCTCTCAGAGTGCTCTCAAGAGTGCTCCTTGGATGGCACGGAATATTTTCTAGGATTTCACCATTTCAGGTACTTCATGATGCTTGAGACAAACGGAGTTCTCAAACTAAGAAGCTGGGACTTAATGTGAATCAAAAAGAACAATACAAAAATCAGAGCTATAGCACTATACAAAATTTCCATGTGCTTGCACCTTGATTACTATTTCTGGTCACCCTGTCTCAAAAAGGATTTATCAAAACCACCAGATATAGGGAAAATGGCCAAAGAGATAAAAGACCAAAACAGAGAATGGCTTCCATGAAAAAAAGGCACTAGAGAGACTTTGCAGCTTCAAAAAGAAATGTTTGAGAAGAAATTCAATATAGACCTATAAAATACAGTTATTATGAAGGTGGTGAATACAGAGTGATTATTCACTGGTTTTCCTAACACAAGAACTAGAAGGCATCCTCCTGAATTATCAGGCAACAGACTTAAAAATAAGCAAACAGAGGAACTTCCCATGCAGTGCAAAACTCAGTTGCTGCAGAATGCTGAGGAGACCCATAGTATTAAAATAGACTCAAAAAATGGATTAGAAAAATTCACAGAGGAGAGGTCCACAAAGAACTGCAAAACAGAATTGTCTGGGCACAACCTTCAATTCAGAAAGTCCCTAAAGTGCTGGTTTTCAGAAGCTGGGATAGTGTGCCATCAAAGGATCAGTATTTATCTGTTTCTTGTACCTTTTCCTAAGCATCTGCTATCGGCAACAGCTATAAATGAACAGATACAGCTGCTCAGTAATAATTTACTAATACAGTGCATGACATATTCAGAGATTTATTTTAAGCAGAAGGTGAAATAATAGGTGAAGGGGAGAAACCCTCAAAGGTTGCTAAGGAATATAACCAAACCTGAGTTTGACAAATGCTGTCCAATCTACTCACAACCAATCAGTGTCTCCCAGAAGGCACAACCATGAGTGCCCAAGCCAGTTAGGCTTTTAGGATGAGTGTGGACTGTAGAGAGTGTTCCACTGCCCAGGATCCAGCCCAGCAGCTGGACAAGACAAGGAATCCTTCCTCCCAGAAGTAAAGGCCTTGCTCCTAACTAGAGAAAGGAGTGCACTTATGGAGTCTGAGAAGGAGAGCTGTCCAACTGGCCCTGCAACAATGCCAATGTCTGTTGCAGCAGTACCTGAGGCTCAAACTAAAAATTTCTGCTATAGATGTACAGTAATTATGACATTTCTTCAAATGCTAGGTACAGCCTTTAGATCTCTTGCTCATCACAGCCACAAATGACAATTAGGTACATGGAAGCAAAACAGGGATAGTATGTCCTTTATTACTCCTGAAAACACAATTAGGCCAAAAATATCTTCTTATTCTCACCTCTGCTTCAGAACAGATGACCTCTCCAGTCCTGTGTGCAAATTAATAACTCAATATCATACTATGTAAAAGCAACAGGAGGACCATATCATTGCAGAAGGTTGGTAACCCTTTCTACAAAAATGTTAATCTAATTGAGTACTCATTCCTTCACACTGCAACTTAGCAATTCAATAGCTTGTATAAAATCTGTTTGCTAGAGCTTGGCATGATTCCCCAGAACAAAAGCACAGGTACCACAAAAGTTATTCTGAGATTTGTCCTCTGTCTTGCTGGCATTCTTACTGGAGAGGTTGGGTATGTGACAAGCATGGAGACGGAACAACTCCACAATCCAAAACAGAGGTCCCAGCTACATGAGTGAAGTATACTGACAGGGGAGCATGAAGAGAAAATTATATCTATTTTGCACACAGACAGAAAACTTCCATTTCTAGTGTTGCATTCTTAAATCAAGCCCAAAGTTATGCTAAGTGCAAGTACTTGTATTAAACAATCAATGGTCTAAGTACAGAAACATTTATTCTGCACAAAAAAAAAAAAAAAAAATCAATTCACAGAGAAAGAATAGTTAGAGGAATACAAAGGAAGACAGAAAGGCTGACAAAATATCACAATTAATGTTCCAAAAACAGTGAAACAAATGAAAACAAGCCCCCACATAACTGAAGTTACATGTTTAAAGACTATACTATACACACACACAGAGCAGCTGGGCACAGACAGGAATTACTCTGAACTTTAAGACAGCAATAGCCTTGATGCCAATGTTTCTGATTGACGCCAGCTAGAAAACCCTACTTTATATGACTGGGAAGCCAAAATTCTGTCTGCTCAAGTGAAGCTAGATTTTTGTCCTGATAGTGAAATATAACACACAAGGACATTTTACAAGTGCGTGAAGTGGTTCATCCTTGCTTCTCTACTTCTGCTTATCAATAACCAGCTCTAAATGTGAGGGACAGAAAACAGTGCTCATCAGAATAACTTGAACTGGCATTCTTTGAACTCAAAGGCACTCACATGGCATACAAGTGCCTCACACCGTGGTATAACGGCTGCACTAGCACTTGTCTGGGATGATCTGAATAACGTACTTGTGGTTTCCCCATTTATGAGTAATGTTGTGATCCCAAACTATTAATAGCATCTGCTCTATATTGCTTCACACATGAATATGATCCTGTATGCAGACAACTCATCTAGTTATTAGTCAATAGTATCAAATGCATACCATAAGCATGTTTCAAAATTAATGCACAGATGTTTAATTACATGAACAATCAAGCCTTACACCCCTCCAGAATAAAGGAAACCACTGGGCTAATGGAAGCTTTGGTTTTTGACAGACATTGGTAAACGTATCACTAAACAGTTAATTCTGAGTTTTGCTACATCCTGCTTCACACTGTTTTCTCTTTAATGAAAGACTCTCAGCAGCCAGAGAATTATCTAGTCCACTAAGAATGCTGCGCACAATGAAAGCTGCCAGAGTTCAGCTGAACTGCAACACAAGGCCAAGAAGTCCAATACCAATTATTCTCCAAGAGGCAGAATACAGTTCTTCTCCAGGTAGCAAAAGGTTTCTCTAGCCATTTTCTCTACCATATTTTCCAAGTGCAGTATTTTAGACTGCTCCACATTCACTTTTTCCATGTCCTCCAAGAACTTGAAAGAGATGAGATGTTCTGAATACAGGCCGTATGAAAGTAAATGGGCAAACACCTATACAGAAATTTTTGTCTGGAGATGGGCATGAAAATACTTAATCATGCGAAACAGAGATGAGAATGAATAGACACATACCTTTGTTCTTAAATAGGAACCTCCCATTTAAACCTAGATTTAATCTAATTGTCAGCAAAAGCAGTCAGACACCTTTAAACAGCATTCATGAAGAATATATTTCAAGGGTTTCCTTACTGTGCTGTTTCCCTTCATCATTTCTAATTAGCCATTGCCAGAGCTGTCAGTACATTATGGCTCCATCCCAAACAGCTCATTACAAGAGATAAATACAAGCAAAGATGGCGTGCTGTAGCTGTTGAGTGTCCTCATTTCTTGCAGAGGTACCAGGAACTAGTAAAAAACTAGACACCTGTGCTTTCTGCACAAGAGCATACACTTCTCAGCACCTTCAGAAAAATTTCCATTTTTTTTTTCTAGGAGTATCCTCCTCTTGCTGCCTTCTCAACTTGTACAACAGCGAATCAGCCCTTCTTCCTTTTTTTTCCTCCTCCTTTTCCCATCAGACCACCAGTCTCTCTCTTGCACATCCTCTTCCATTTTCTTCCCTCTTTCTGACTTTTCTTGTTTAAGCTGTTGGGAGTAACTTTCCTTTACAGGTCCAGAAGACAAAGGATGATTTCTTCAACATGCATGTAGAAAAAGTGTCTGAAAGCTAGTTGGTTAGCAACACCATTTGTTTTCACAAATAACTTAGAGGGTGTGTCTGCATTACAAGAAAAGTGTGTGCTCAAGTTCATGGTCTTGCTCAGGCCTTAAACACACATCTTCAATTTTTACAGTCATATCCTAAAGTAAAGTAGTCCTATCCTAGAAAATTTGCATAGCTTTCCTCAGTCCTGTGCTCTTATCATCAGAGGTTAAAGGAGATCTGCTTCCTCATGTGAAAGTTCAGAGCCAAAGAGCATCATCACAGAATGTTGTGAAACCATCAGCCTGATCCAGAAATTTTATCACATCTACAGGATTAAGTTAGCAATGGCAGATTTCTTTGTGGCTTCCAAATCTGATTTGCATGCTGCTTCCAGACCTTTAGTAATCATCACCTTTCTGTGTGTCTACAATTCCCCAAAGGATCTCCAACAACTCTCTGAATGGGTATTGCATCATAAATATATTGGCTCAACAAAGCTACATACTGAAGAAGGATAAAATAATTTCCTTTATGGGGCTAGTAAGGAAAGACAAGTTCTTCCACAATATTCCACACACAAATTCCAAGAAAAAATATCCATGAAAGGCTTCTACATGGTATACAACATGAGCCATGCACAGAAGTACCAAACAGATTTGAGCAGCCAGAATATTAAGTGTTGTTTGGAGTGTTTTAAACAAACTTTATGGAGACGTAAAAGGCAGCTTCTCTGCCTCAAATGCACAGGTGATATCCAGAACCAGCAAGGATCTGCTGATAAAAATGAGCCCTCCTGGTTTTGTTTATGCTGCTTCAATAGTTAGGGCCTCCCAGTAGGTGGAAGGATCAAAGTATGGCTCTGTTATGTGCTGAAATATTCTAGAGATACAGAAATCTATGATTTTTCTCCTTATACACAAAGAAGGAGAAGGAGTATAACAGATTATATCCCTTTCAGACACCACATCTTCAGTAATAATTAGTATTGTTATTTCTGGGACAACTCTTTTGAAAGATGTTTTTCAGGCCTGATTTCATCAGAATCAACGACACTTCCCCCTCCCTCCAAATTAACTGCTGCTAGTATGGTAGTTAGCAAGTTCTGATAGTTAAATCCCTAAGGATAGGGACTGGACAGAATTTACTCAGTAAAGAAATATTTAGTCTTCTATTTATTTACCAGTTCATACTTGACAATTGTGCCAGCCAGATCTAAATACTATCAGCTTATGGAACAGTTGCTGATCCTGGCGACAGCACAGTATGTAGGCATCTTACTGGGAGATGCACACTAAGTCAGGCTATGACTGTCTTTCAAGATTTATAAGCCATTTTGTCAACTTTTACTGTATTTTAATTTTTTCAACCTGATTGCAAATTCCAATGCCATATTATATTCAATATTATCAAATCATGTTTTCCCTTTAAAATATTATTTTTTTTAAAAAAAAAAGTTCTTTATACCTTTCTCACTGGATGGAAAGCTGATTGTGGCAATGTGCTCCCAGGGGAGTGACTGCTGACACTGGCTTCTTCATCTAGTGACTGTGACAGGGAGGGACTATCACTTTTGTCAAGAGGAATTACAGGCTTCTGGGCATCAGGTTCAGTGGAACTCTCACAGACCTACAAATCACAATTAAGAATTTGTGTTTTCAAAATCTCAGAAAAAAAAAAGGTAACAAATTCACATCAAGTCACAGCATACACAATACGACAAGACTGAAAAGACTCTAAAACAATAAAGATATTTAAAGTAACCCTAATTAAAAATAAATAAATAGATAAAGATTTCTCTCAAACATCAACGAATTAAAAAAAAAGAAAGAAAGAAACAAACAATAAAGCTGCTGAAATGTACATCTATTCCACAAGCCTGCAGTCTGCCCCTACAGGTAAGCCAGTTGGCAGGAACTCCATAGAAGGGAGAAGTCTCATTTAAACAACAGGAAGTCCCAGCCACATTTCTGTTGCAATTCCCATTGTTTTGAATGAATTTCAAAGCCACCTTGTTGTGCACCTTGCCTGCCTTGTAGTTTGGATGCTCACCACCAAGCACTCCCTTTTTCAAAAGCAGGATTCTTACCAACAGAGGAAAAGGGGAGAAATTAGCCCCACTGACAAAACTGTAACAGAACAGCATGTATGAATACTGATTAAAATCTTAAAGGACAGTATAATGCAGTAGCAAGAGCAATTACTAGTAGAATGGGAAATAACTCTCAGACCAAAAAAAGGTGTTCTTTCACTCCTTTTTAACTAATCATTCAGAATCAAAAGGGAATCTTTTTCAAGGACTTGGGGCTTAAAGTTTCCGGTAAAAAGGAGTTGAAATGGAGAGTTAAAACTACTGCAGTCCTCCAGTTACCTATTCACAAAGGAGGAATGATGATGCTTTTGTTCTCCCACCTGCTGCTCACCTTGTATATTTAGAGATTCAGGTCTTTGGGATCCAGCACTTTAGAGAAAATTTTGGCCCAATCTGCATGAGGCGTGAAGCCTCTGCTGAATACATATATTGGCAATAACAGAAAGTTCAACCAAATACATGAAATCTCAAAGGCGTCTCCCATTTTTGACTAAACACAACAGGAAAGGACTTTCAGAGAACTTACTTCTGCTTCATCATGGATTTGTTGCTGAACTGGGGCTGGCTGCCTCACTATGTAGTTGATTTGACCAACTATGGTCTGTTGAACATGCTGAGGTGGCTTGGCTTGGTTCAGCTGCAAGCTGGACTGTCCTTGGGCCTGCAGAAGAAGCTCCAGATCCTTTTTCATCTCCTCCAGTTCAAACTGGTGGTGCATTATGTCCAGGCTCTGCTGGACGACTTGTTTGTGGGTGTTTTCATTCTGATCTGATGGTGGCGATGATGGTGGCAGCTGCTGCTGCTGTGATGGCTGCTGCAAGTGGTTAGATTTTATTTTCTGGAGATGACCAAGTTGCACTTGTACAGTTGATGTCTGCAAAGAAGCCTGTGTGCGGAATGGCTGTGGATGGCTCATGTGAACTTGCTGAGCCTCATGTGATACAACAGCATAACCCAGGGGTGCAGTCTGCTGCAGCTGCTGGGATGGTAAGTGCTTTCCTGTCCTCCCAGACACATTCTCTAGCTCTGACCGTGACTGCTGTTCCAGCCCAGACTGTGTTGTCTTCATAGGCTGGGGGGCACCCCTTTGCTCTTTGTCATGTTGCTGCATGCTGTACTGCAGAGGGAATTGCTGCTGATGCAGTTCAGGAGGTTGTCGAAAAATGTGATGGCAGTTTACATCTTGGTAAGAAGGCTGAGCCTTGTTTGGGTGAGGTATGCTGAGGCAGTGAGAGCAACACACAGGCGTAGGACACTGAACTGCATGTGGAAACTGATGTGGCTGGCTATTCACAGGCTCTAGCTGTGATGCTGGTGAATGGTGCCCATGATACAAGGAGGTCTGCAATCCTTGCACATTTCCACAGAGTAGCACATCTGAGTGAGAAATGTGTCCACCTTCCATAGTGAAACCTCCTGGAAAAGAACAGCAAATTTACTCCCTCCCATGTTCTTGAGAAATTTACACAATAAAAACTGTGAATGATGGCCATTTCCTTGTCTTCATTTCAAGTATAAAAGATACTCCAATATCCTATGCAAACAGTCCTTCAACATACCTTCAAGACAAAATTTTCAAGATTTTTCAGTGATTTAAGATCACACCAAACTCCCACTGATGTCAGTGGAACTTATGGTTGAATTACCATTATTTTATTTTAACTGATGGATGTGGCTTATACTTTCATTTTTTACTAAAGTATGAGCATATCTTCTCATCCATAAGCACAGGTACAAAAGACTGCTTCCAGGATGAAAGTGGCAAAAATAAAAGAGATTGATGTTATGCAGGTGAGAATCATAAAGGCTAGAAATAGAAGTGACCTGTGAACTGATCTTGTCCATGCTTTTAGTGAAGATTATTCCCTGTAATACTTTTGATAATGTTTTACCCCATCTAGTTTTAAATATCTTAAAATAGGAAGAGAACCAATCTTTTAGACCATTGAGTGACCCACTGAACCGCATTTACTGTAAAAACCCACTGCAGCTGTGAAATTTATAGCTGGTGGGAAACAAAGTCACAGTATGCACATTCATTACCTAAATAACACTGTAATTATTATATATTCAATGTCTTAAAGCCATCTTTGTGCTCATTAATTGTAAGTGTCTCAAGCACTGCTCAGGTCCCTTGGCCGCTAAGATACTGAAGGATCTGAGGAGCATGGGGATGACTGAGCGCAGCTTCCCCTGGGTAAGGCAGAGGAAATAGCACAAGACCCACTGCAGATACTCCATTTCACCCAGGGTACTACTTACAGGACTTCCAGAGCCACAGTGTTGTACAGAGCTATTGCTTCCTGGGACAGAACTGAATTTCAAATACATTGGGCAAAGTCAAGGCTGTTTGATAGCCAGTGATGTGACATTTTAAGTCATTTTGATTAAAAGTTATTTGTTTAGTCCTGCACAGTGTCTCCAGTAAACTAGTAGTTGTGTTCTTACATTGTGATTTTATAAGACCACCAAAGATGCTATTTATAGAGTGTATTTCTAGGTAGTGTTTATAAGGTAATATTTATATATAGCAATGTCATTTAATAGGTGAATTGATATAACTGGAGGGAACACCAAGAAAGTTCAGCCACACTAGGTTTTCTTCAGAACATGACAAAAGGAACAAAACTGGAAGTCAAAACAAAAAAGGACATCACTTTAGGGAAAGTATTGTATTGTCTATATCTGTCCTGTCTAGCTTTGGGCACTTGCCTAATAAACCGCAATGTATTTTTCTTACCCAAATTGGACAGTTGTTTAGTCCAGTAGGAGGGATCCCAAGTAAATCTGATCTTCAGAGGAGGGCCTATGTCTGTGTTACAGTTTGTCTCTAACAAGCGCTGGATCTGAAATACAATCTGGTGACAAATCAAAGGATGATGATTTTATTCACAATTTAAGATCCTGAAAAATGTTTTATTTGAGAAACATTAAATCCTTAAAACAGTTCTCAGATTTACTGCACAATTTCAATTTACTGAGAAAATAAGTATTGCTCTTACCAGTTCTTTACTGAAGAGAAATGGGATGCTGTTTTTACTGCACACTGCCCAGCTGATGAAGTTCTGCACATGTTCTACCTGTCTGCTTAAAACCACAACACCTTGCAGTTGTTGCTCCAATTTCTGCTTCCTTTCACTGGTGATTTTCTGTTAATAATGTGAATCAGTAGAAGATAGCTGTCATTATTCAGCTAATGCATACAAGCATTGGCACTACATTATGCATTATTTGCAGGGACACTGTTATTTAGAATCTCTTTAAACCTCCAGTCATAAAAAGAAAGCAAATCCTGTTCAACAAGTATGTCTGAATTCAGCAAGAACAATGACTTCTCCAGGAGCAAACAACCTACATCATTCTGGCCTTGGTTTGACAGAATAACATAACCCAAGAAAGCTGTAGAATTTGGATCAAATTTGCACCTGGACTGCTTTCTTGTCTCTTACAATATACAACAGAAGAGACCCAAGAAAGAATACAAAAAGAGGGGAAGCATGTGGCATTTCCTCAGAACGGTCTTTCGGTCTCCAGCAATTCATGATTTAGGGACCACAAAGACAGAGGCTACTTTATCACCCTCACCGTATTTTTCTATGAATTTGTCTAATTACTTTTGAACCTACACACCACATCTTGCAGCAAGGAGTTCCACACTTAATTACCATTTATGTGAAGAACTATTGCCCTTGTTTGATTTGAAATGGGCACCTCCCTTTTTCATATGATGCCCACTACACGCACTTTCAACAGAGCACTGTGCATGTACTTCAAGTGTATGCACAGTTCAGTTGTGATTATAGATAACTCAAACACTGAAATGTTGTCAAAACACACGAACACTGAATTTACTTAATGTTTAATAATACTGAAATGAGAACATACGTTATCTTTTTTGTAAAGCTACTTAGCTGAATAGTCATATTTGAGTCAAATATGTAAGTTCAAAGGTAGCCAGCAAGTGCTGAGTGCTTTGTCTTTCCAATACCTGCTAAAATTACCCAAGAATAACTGAGAACTGGAAATTCTAATCAGATATGATAGCCATTTTTGTACTCAGAACATTTCAAAATAAAATCATATATACTTCAACTGGACATCCAAAAACTGAAGAACCAAAACTGCAGGCTCTGCTACAGAAAGTAGACCAGAGGATCATTTTCAAATCAGCATATTAAATGTGCTGCTAGTGATCTTCTACAAATTAAACATTAAAACCAGAAGATGGTTTGTTTTGTAAGTACTCAAAAGATGCACACATATTCTCTGTAACTGTATTAGAAAATGCGGTTAACTCGTGATAAGCAATCATGTTGCCACTTCATCATGAATCTTTGTCAACCACTGATTCCACATAAAATTCTGCAGGAGAAAAAAGAAATATTTGAAAACATAAGCAAAGGGAAAATAACTGCCACAGTTTATATTCTTTCCGTTGGCACTGGAATTAAATTTAGTTTAGTTTTATTTCCCAAGGCATCAAAGAAACTAGCCTTACTTACTTCAAGTTGTTCAAGAAGGATGTTTGTTCGTTTATTGATTTCATTCATCAAAACCATCTTGGCCATTTTTATTTGATTTTCTACCTTTTTGTATAAATGTTTTACTTCAAGCAACCTATAGGTAAGAGATACACATCCTTGCATGAACTAATTGGTATGTCATTTATTCATAGCTTAGTAGTTATTTGTTACAAGAACTGATATAACTATTGACAGAAAACTCCAATGAAAGTTGTACCATTTCCCATAAGTTCTCCCACACTTCTTTTCAAAAATATAATCATAGAATGGTTTGGAAGGGACCTTTAAAGGTTATGTAGTCCACCCCCCCTGCCTTGAGCAGGGACATCTTCAGCTAGAGCAGGGTGCTCAGAGCCTCATCCAGCCTGACCTTGACAGTTTCCAGTGATGGGGCCTCTACAGCCTCTCTGGACAACCTCGCCCAGTCTTTCACCACTCTCATCGGAAAACATTTCTTCCTTATCTCTAGCCTGGATCGACCCTCCTTCAGTTTAGAACCATTAGCCTTGTCTGTCACTACAGGCCTGATTAAAAAGTCTGTCCCCATCTTTCTTGGAAGCCCTCTTGAAGTACTGAAAAGCTGCAATCAGGTCTCCCCGGAGCCTTCTCTTCTCCAGGCTGAACAAGTCCAACTCTCTCAGCCTGTCCTCATAGGAGAGGTGTTCCAGCCCTTGGATCAGTTTTGTGGCCCTCCTCTGGACCCGCTCCAACAGGTCCCCATGTCTTTTCTGTGCTGAGAAATCCAGACCTGGGTGCAGTACTCCATGTGGAGTCTCACCAGAGCAGAGAAGGGGGGCAGAATCACCTCCCTCGACCTGCTGGCCACACTTCTTTTGATGCAGCCCAGGATTAGGTTGGCTTTCTGGGCTGCGAGCACACATTGCCAGTAAATGTCCAGCTTTCATCCACCAGTACCTAGAAGTCCTTCTCAGCAGGGCTGCTCTCAATCCCTTTATCCCCCAAGCCTGTCTTGATGCTGCCCCGACCCAGGTGCTGGACCTTGCACTTGGCCTTGTCGAACATCATGAGGGTTACATGGGCCCACTTCTCAAGCTTGTCCAGGTCCCTCTGGATGGCATCCTGTCTCTCAGGCATGTCAACAGTACCACTCAGCTTGTAGTCACCTACAAATTTGCTGAGGGCGTACTTAATCCTACTGTGTATGTCCATAATGAAGATGTTAAACAGTACTGGTCCCAGTATGGACCCCTGCGGGACACCACGCATCACTGATCTCCATCCAGACATTGAGCTGTTGACCACTGCCCTCTGGGTGTGACATGCCAATGCTGACTGACTCTTCCAAACATCATATCAAGAACAGTCTTAAGGTCTTTGTCAACAAATACACACAGAAGCAATACCAAAAAACTTTCACTTTATATTAGAGTATAAATAGTATAGATTTTTACTCTTTCAAGGTGTTTGAAATTATTTTATTAATGCAGAAGAGAGATCCAGCAGCTAACAAATACATAATCAGTAGCTGAAATCCAGTTCATATAATGAAATGTTTTCATTTTTATACTAGTCTTCACTGGAATTACAGCTTGTTTTGAGGTTTCTTGAAGAAATAAGGTATTTTAAAAATAGTCTTTATTTCTAATCTTTTCAAATTCTAGTTCAGAAACAGATTATACAAAGAAACCTTAACTCTAAAGCCAGCTGTCACATGTTATAAGGACTATGGAATCATGTATTATAATGCCATGACCTGTCAGTCACACTTAAACATGAATTTGATATTTTTAATCTTCCTACTATTTCCTAGCCTCCAAGAAAAAAAAAAAATAGTATCTGCATTTACTTCTGCTAACTTACATTTAGTGAAAATATTTTTTTACTAATCACCCACTTTCCTCAAAAAAAAAAACCAACACCAAAACCAAAAAACATAGCAATTACCTGTCTTCAATCTGTTTAGCTGAAATCTGAATTCCATTTTTTTTCTCTTCCACTTTAGTTATGACATTTTCCAGGATAACTCTCTGATTTTGCAAAGCTTCATCAAGATGTCTGAACCTGTGAAAGAAGGGGAAATTCTCACAGCATGCTCTTTTCTGTTGATATAACTTATCAGCTGATAAGTTTAGGGGACCAGCTACCTTTAATACCTGTCCAGACATGGTCCCCTGCTTCTTCCCTACTACAAATGTTCTCTGTGACAGCTAAACTTCATTGCCCCTCATACAGGCAGGCTCACCTCACAAAATGTGCCATTGTGTATAGACTGTTCCTCACATGGCTCACACACTTCCACAGGCAAGCAGCATGCTTAAGCATTGGTAACTCTGGTCTTGTACAGTCATGATGTCTTTGGTAAAGACAAACAGAAGATTCTGAACCATGCTAAGTATTGAGTCCAACTCGCATCTTTGAGCAGAATGACAAGGAACTATGAGCATGCATACATAGTATCTGGGCAGACAATACAATTGGAAAGGGACACACTGCTGAGAGCGGTGAGTGATTCTGTGAGGACAGTAAGCCATGTGTTACACTACTTCAGCATAAGACAACTAAACTGAGTTTGCTGTGACTTTAAGTTTGGACTAGCCTGCAACTTCAGCTGACAGGAAATGCAGATGAATAGTCTAAAATATAAATCAGCTAAAGCGTTAGACAGGACTATGATTAAGCAATCAACGTGTGGTACCTGTGTTCCTTGTGCTCTGTCAGAAGGCAGCTGCGGCATGTAAGGGTATCGCAGGTCTCACAAAACAGCTTGAGAGGCTCTTGAGTGTGCACTGGACAAAATAAGGAAAACGTGCTTGCTTCATCTTCAGTTGCTGAGGAACATAAAGCAAAGGTGTCATTGACAAGGATTACTATTATAGTTCAGAAAAAGTTGCCAAACTCTCACAATTTTACTGAAAGTCCTGATGTTATTTTTAAAAGACCCAGACCTTGGAACTATCTGATTATATGAAGCAGGGTTTGTTTATATTTTTTTCCTGGCCTTATACATCCTACAAACTAGCACATCAAAGGGGTTCAGAAACAGGTCATCAAACCTGTCCTCTAAACCCTCATGAGTTATAAATATCTCTCATGATTTTGAGCACCTGCCTCACAACTTTGAATGCCCTGGTCTGGCAAACCAGTCAACAAAACTGCATTGTAAAATGTAGAAAAGCAAATAATATATTAAATAAACCTGAAGTCACAGCAGTAGCAAGGAAATCCTTTGTTCTTAAAAAGTCACATGGGGAATTGTTTTTCAAACTTGTGTTTGTTGTAAATGCAGTGCATAAACTTCAGCAGCTAGGCGATATTGATATGAGGCCCTAAAACCTGTTCTTAAAAGGATTTTCTAAAGAGTAATGTGATGAAGAGTAAGAATGGACAGCGGACATGTAAAATGGAAGCATTGCTCCCATGCAATCTACTCTTGCCTTCTTTCCTGGATGTGGTAGAATTGTTTTAAAAAGCAGGAACACTGTCAATAAAAGAATGCAAAAACCCCTGCTAAACCATGGCAAAACAAAACCCTTTCTACTGAAGTTAGACATTCACAAGTACATTTAGATTAATAGTTAAGGCAGGGAGGGGGAAGCTCTTTTCTTGGATCCCAAAAAACTCAGACTCCAGATCCTTATTTTATTAACCAGTGTAAGGACCACCCATCATTATTACTGGTGAAAAACGTTATTTTCTCAAATTGGTCAAAAAATACAAACAATGCCTAAGTACAGTGACAGATTCATGCAGGTCAGCGTTCAAATCCCCTGTCCACAGAACCATCAACATTATTAGCATGTAGGGACATATATGGGACAACAAGAAAAGCACATGATTGAATCCTCAAAGTATTCCTACAAGGACACTTTCCCATTATTCTTTTCCAAGAAACATGAGGAATTAAACAAAATAATCACCGTTAGACAACACTTACTGATACAAACTTTAAATGAAATAAAAACATTACTTATTTATATATCATTTTTTGCTCATATAAAATGAGAAAAATGTTTCAGTTTTCCCACACCAAACCTATTTTACTCATCTAAACATTTAAAAAAAAACAACTTTGTGGCAGGGACCATGCTCTCATCCTGTAGCAAAAAGGAGCCCTTTGTAGAATCAAGCCTCTGAAGCAATACTATTGCAATAACACAGATACTCAGTGTACAGCAAGCTATACTAATTCAGTCACTTTATTTCCAAATTGGAAAATGCACAATATAACTGTAGAAAGGCTTAGAAAATCTGATGGCCAACAAAAAGAATGAAAATATGGAGAAAATGCATGCTATGACCTAAAGAAAATATACCAAATTTCCCACTTTTTAGATTGCTATCTACTCTATAAATATTTCTGAGATGATTGATTTACTTCCTCCAGTTCAATTGGCTTTCCCCTCCGCCTTCTTAACTTAATGCCCAAGAAGATAATTTGTGATAGATTAGGCCAAGATTTTTATGTAACAGAATTACATAGTTTACATTGTTATGAATTATTTACTACAGTATCATGCTTTGTTCTTCAGGAAATTTCATTGTTCTATATTATTATTGAATCAAATGCTAATAGATAGCATTATTAAAAGAGAAAATTGGATCAGAGGGGTTTTTAGCCCACTCCAATATTTTTTCTATCAAGGTACAAACTGAACTCACCTCAACAGCAAATTTTTTCCAATTGTACTGCAAATATGTACTTTTGCATCAAAACCTGCAGCTGACAATGCAAATAGCATGTAACCAAGCAGGTTGTCTAACTAATATATAACCAAGGTGGATGTCGAAGACCATCTTTTCCTCTCCTATGGGGTCAGATATTATATCTTAAAAGAAAAATAAAAAGCCCATAATAACTATCTCAATTTTCATGAGTTGGAAAAGCCCCTCTAAGTGTTCAGCACCTGCAGGGCATGGAAGCTGGTTTTTCTAAAAACTCGGGATCAAATTATCCATATTAAACTCCAACTTATAATGAGATGCGGTCTTTACGGTCTGAGTATAATGAAGCCTAATCACAATCTTATATAAAGATTTCTCCATTTTTCTCTGTCTGAAGGGTTCTTCAACATTTGGGTGATTGTGATCATCCCAGAGAAACCAGTGGGTGTTTTAGCACTGTGTCAGATTTAAGAGACAAGCAGATTTCAAATGCCAGCTAAGGATAAAAATCAATGTTATCTAATTACAATACAGACCCACAGCCTCTGCCACTAGTAATTCCCTGATTCAATTGACATACCAGTGAGAACTGCCACTGAGCCATGGTATTCTCGACCTACTTTATACTCAGCTCAGAGCAACAGTCTTCAGTTTTAAAATAAGTTGAATTCTTACAAATCAAAGGGCGCAAGCCTTTTTTTTTTGGGAGCAGACATCTTAACCACAACTATCCATGTTAGCCTCTTGAAAAGAACCTCACTTGAAGAACAGGGAAAGTTCAGTTGCCCTAAATTCTGAATTAACATCATCTGGGTCACCATTTTCTACAGCCTATATTTTCTCTATCTCCGATGGATCTCTTGAATAATTAACAGAAAGACTTAAATCTCTGTTTCTCTGTCCAGTTGATGTCAACTTTGGAAAAGCAATCTCATCTTGACTAATAGAGTCCTCCCTCAACTTGCATAATTCAGTGACTCAAACTGTGATTTTATAGGTTCATACTCAACCTTGAGAGACTGAAAGAAAATTATAGTACAGCAAAGAGAAAATTACTCAGTTTGTGCACTAGCCTATAAATTGTTGCTATGTCAGTACTAGATCATTTACTTCCAACATAGTTTTGGCAAAAGGATTGTTTCTACTCAATTGCAAAGCACAGATTTCCAATTAATGAGGAAAGAGTCTGTACTAATACTGAATGTCCTTTTAAGAAAGTTAGGACTAAGGGAGGAAGAAGTTCTGGGTTTATGACTTTAAGCAGTTCAAGAACTCTACAGACCTTTGAACTTAACAAAGTTCACTTATTCCTAGTGTTAATGCAGAGCCCTCCAGTGAAAGGTTTGTTCTTCAGAGATTATTCCTCCAAGAATGCTGCTTAATCTGTCATAAAGCTCTAGCCCATGTTCCCAACACCTAGTTTTCCAGTGCTCAGCAAATTCATTCCAGAAGCAGATTTCAATGGTTTCACATCTTGTGGTCACAGATCCAGAAAGTTTTCACGGGTTTTAGGATTGCTTTTTTTTTTTTTTTTTTAAACTGTCAGTCTATGAAAAACTGCAAGTAGTGCAGGTTAACCCATCTGTGAACCACATCTCAGCATCTCTTCATATTCCTAACCAGCAGTAATAGTCCGGCACTCAGAAAAGAACTGGAATTTTTGAAAGTAACTCTAGAAGTGGTTCAGCTAATGAGAATATACTGGAGCAACCATACAACACTTAAATATTAGTGATGTCCAGTGTGTGCTATTTATCTGTTTTTACGCTCAGAAAATAAGGTCTGTTTTTCAATGTAGGAGTTCAGCAACAGTTTTTAGCTGAACTGTTACGCAGACCATTCTCATAACTTCCCATTCCAGTCCTCAATATGCATATTCAAAACAATGAAATCTAAGTTGCATACCCCCTCCCCATCCCCACAAGCTACTGCATGTTTACAGAATGCTATGGAGGTGAATAAAATAATGCTGTTTCCAAACAAGAATGAAGCCATTTCCAATACCAAGAAGCCTTCACAGGGAACCCTCTATTAGCAGCACACATTTTGTGGGCCTTTATTTCAGACTCGAAAAGGATGAGTCAGTAGGAAAAAGAAGTCAGGCTACTTAAAAATTGTTTTCTTCTTATACAATAAGGCATTTTTCTATCTCAGCCTAGTCCTTCTCCTCCCCATGCCATTCATTTCTAAATAAACATTTGAATGAAGGGTAAAATTCTCAAAAATCACATTAATTTGGCACACTGGCCTGCAGTGTGACCTCAGGAGTCACCAGGCTAAGAGTGGCCTGGCGGCCAGCTCAGCCATTCAGCTGTGGGAGCTGGGGCTCACCCAGCAGGCAGTCAATGGCCCAGGAGGGAAGCAAGAGGATGTGCAGGGTAAGTGGATGGGGAACTGTGATGGAGCGCTGCGAACGCTGCAGGTTCTATGTGGCAGGGGGTGATCAGTTGTGTTACATGGAGCACAGGTATCATGAAGGAAGAAGCAGAAAGAAAGGTTTCCCAGGGAAGCCAAGTTCCTTTAATTCTGCCACTCAAGGAAGAAATTGTTTATCAGATGAATAGGAATAGACAGGATTCAATGCATTTGGTTGCATTTTTTATTCTACTTTACTTCATTTCAGACCCAAGGAATCTTACAGTTTTCAGATGACAAAAGAAAGTCTGGCCCTTGTAAAGCAAATGGCAAAAAATAGAACAGTTTAAAGGTGCAAGAACAATGGGATAGAGGGTCTCTTAATAGTTACAAGGGCCTACAAAGATGGTGGCTGTTGTTCAGAAGCACCATACACAGACTGAAGGTGGCTACTGAATCTGAAAGCAGAGGATGCTTTATTTTCAGAAAAGAAAAAAAAAAAAATCATCCTGAGTTCTAGTATATCCTAGTATTTGCTTTCTTTGAAATATCCTGAAGGAATATCTATGTCCTAAATAAACAATAACCATAAAAAAGCACAGATTACATCCCCAATCATTTTTTAGATTAACTAGCCTATATATACCCTACCAACTTCCTTGTTCATTTTTTTTTCAGCACACAGAATTTAGGACTAAAAAGATAAGAAAGCATTTTAGTTTATGTGTTTGCATCTTTTTATTTATACAGCACACACAAAACCACAGCTAAACCACAGGTATATTTTCTTACCATTATTTGTCAACAATATAAGCTGGTAATCTTACTCAAAGTGAAATGAAATTCTAAACAGTTGGAGCATCAAAACCACAGTCCTTATCTTGCCACCAACTCAAGAAGAAAAACATATTGTCCATCCAATCAGGGCATTTGAAGGGGGGTTGGGGGGACTTCAGTTTATATTACTCTCTAGAAAAGACCCAGAAAACATTTAAATGTCATCTGTGCTTTTTTATTATTACTGTTCTAACAGACTTTTCTTTTTGTTTACACTCTATTTGGCAATGGCATATCACATCTCGAGTGCCCCAAACTCTCTTTGATATGAACACCCAGGACTTAAAAGAGCTCTATGGCAAGCATAAAGCATAAGCTTCTACAAGCAAAATCCTAAAGCCAAGAAAAAAAAAGTATAATAGGTAGGCTACACCTATGTTTATTTCTTGTTCTGTCCTTCATCTTTGTTATGAAGAAGAATGATAGGGCAGCAGAAACTCTCTAGCACAATGAACTTCATATGTGAGCAAAGTATAAATGTAAATCATTGTATAAAATTGCAAACCCCTTATTTTAGGTTACCAATTGCCTACATAAGTTTAGGTTAGCATACTCCACAGCAGATAGAAATCAAGTGAAGAAAATAACAAGCAGTAATAGGAGATGATAATCCTTTCTGTGGTTCATCACTGTATTAGACATATTTGCCAGTGGGCTTCATTTGTGCTTGCTGATGCCAATACAAGGGTCACACTCAGGAACCAAGTTTTTCACTCCAGGCTTAAAAAAGGAACATTCTATAGTGATCACGAGCCCTGTGACTCTCTCTCCCACACATTGTCCATAAGCACAGGAACTGCTTCATGGTAGTTTCCTGAAGAAAATTGCCCCAAAGAGGACAGAAATATTGAAAGGGCAAGGCCTGTTGCTGTTGTGGCCTACCAAACCGTAGCCCATCATTCTGGAAATTGAAAAGGCATGTGGAAAAGATAGTCTCTGTGAAACACAAATAGCCAAAATTTTTCAAATACTGTGGAATGCCAATTGCGGCAATGGCCCTAAAGTTATAGAAAAAAATGTCATAATCTCTCGCTAACACATACATACATTTCTGAGTCACACACACAGAGCACAAAGCCTGCAACTGCTCCTTTTTTAACTGAAAAACTGGTATGAGAATAAACAAAATTTCAAAGTGCATCTTCAGTACCTGCACAGCCCTTCAGGGATACAGATGGGAAGCGGTGTCCAGTTTCCTTGCCATGTCTGTGTTCCTCTGTACATGAGCTGCACAACCACTTATTGCAGCTTGTACAGAGACTGTGAGCAGGTCTCTTCTCTTTACACGTGGAGCAACTCTAAAAACAAAAAGTGCAATTACCTACAAGGATAACAAATTAGTCATACAAACTATCTTTAATAGATAGTTATCTTTAATACACTATGATTCAGATTGGTAGTTATCTTTAATAGACTATGATTCAGACTGGTAAGCTTAATATTTTTCTTCCTCAGATTAATGCAATTCAAGTGATTTTAAGAGTCTGGTTATCGTTGTAAAACAGAACAGAATAAAATTAAGATTTGAAGCTCTTAAATCAAATTGGTTTTCTTTCTGTACTCTAGCACAATCAAGCATAATTATGACATGATGCAAGAATTATTCAGCAAAACTCTGGGGTCCGTGTTACATGTGAAGTCAGAAGAAATAATCATAATGACTTGTTTCTTGTGAACTGATAAACTCATGGAACTATGAAGTACGACTTGTCTGATTTCAGTTAAAGAGGGTTAGCTTAAAAGTTACCTTTGACAATGAGTAGTGTGCTTTGCAATCCCTTCCTGTTAGTGTTGTACTACTTACTAATAGCTTTAACACATCAAATAAGTGTACATCTTACTTTATATATATATATGTGCATATGTATTTAGATAGATATAGATATTTTCTACCTCAGAAAAGATACCCTAGGTTGCCAAGTAAATATGTGAAGTGTTAGTCAAACATAACCCATCAAAAAGCTTTTTAATCTAACTACCATTAAAAAGTTTTTTAATCTAACTACCATTTCCTTTCTAATCACAACATTATGCAGAAGCATTTTACCATATCACTTCAGTGTCATTCATTAATTTCTGTCGGTTACTAATTATTTATTAAAAAATAAAAAAAAAAAATCTATAAGCTAGAATCCACTTCTGCTTTCATGTATATGAACATAAATCAGACATATTTCAGCAGAGCTACTCTAAATCTACATTGCTTTATTTAAAATTAGACCTTACTCTATTTGCTTTAGCATTGTATGAACCACTCTGATACAGTGTAACTGTCAGAAAAATAGGTAAAATATGCTAATGGTAAGGCAATTTAGAAAACAATACAGAGACCTTCACACACTATTAATGAAAAAGTTCCTGTTCTCTAAAGAGCTGACCAGAATGAGCTCAACTTATATATTGATATCACATATGGTGAACTGGAAACATAAGACATGGGAACATGAGAAGAACTGGAAACCTTAATTAACTATCATCTCTACTGATTCAACAATTTAGGAAATGCCCTTATACAGACCATGCTGTCTGGAAGTGTCACTAAAGGGGAAATTAATAAAGCAACATGTAAATGAAGTGGGTAGTTTGATCTTTGGTATCCAGAACGAACTCAAGAGTTATTTCAAGATAGCTATAGTGATATTTCTCTTTAAAAGGATTTGCACTAGGCATAAAATACCTTGTCTGAAAAACCCTAATATTAATGGGTTTGACCTACCACAAGCACAAATAGGTACTAGTGGGCAGAGTGAACATAGTGATGTAATTTTACCATCATCAAAGCATAAAAGCTTTGCCACCACTTTATCAAACTCAAAAATTTCCTACAAGGTTACGATATGTCTACTGTACTTATGCATAGCTCCTGAATATTGCTACTACTCAGGGCTACTCAAGCAACTAATAATAGATGGCAGAATTACTTCCTATGGTGTCCTTTCTGTTGGGCATCAGCTGATCTTCAAATCAGTTCAGTTATGATTGCATCCCAGCTATTCTGATGGGAAACACAAAGAGAAGGATATAGCAGCATGCGCTCAGCACATAAGCCCTGATACAAGCCCTGGTGAAATTAATAGAAGAATTTCTCTTTGTGGTGTCTCATGGAAAAGAAAGCCTAAAGGAAGAACAATCACATTTCTTTGCTGGTCATCTTGGTTCTAAATCACAGCTTTAACATTAAGTGGAACATCTATATTCACCTAAATTCTGAGACACACGTGAGTCGTGTTCTGATTCACTTCAGCACAAGAGGAAAAACTCTTGTTCTGCTGAAATTAATTTAAATTTTACTATTCCCTTCAGTGGGGCTGGAATTTCACAACAGGTCTCTTATCAACTCATTGTTCAGGAGTTGCTAAGTATTCCCAATCTGTTTCAAAGAGATGGGGCAATTCTTGACAATAAGACAAGAAGGTAAATTTTTAAATGTGTTTGATTGTCTAGGCAGGGAAGTATTTGTGTAAGCCATTCTGCTATTTTAGCCATTTGCTTATCAACAATGTTTTCCAAAATGTACATGTAATAATTTAAGCCAAAAAGCCTAATATAACTTATGTAACCAAAATGCAAGGGTATTTATTCTGGGAAGCAAGGCTTGTTATATAAAAAGAAGTGTCTAATTTAAAATGTACCCATGAAGGGCCAGCTTAGGTCAAAAGTTGAGGGATGCTCTGCCTTCTCTGCAATAACCAAAACTGCTTAATCACAGGTTTACCTGTAACTGTTCAGCTGTCAGTCTGACTAGAACTTACATTGACACTGTAATGTGTTAATATTACTTTTAAGTTGAAGAGCACAGAGTTACATTATTTATGATGTGGAAATGGGATTTTGGGCAAGAGATTCTGAACTGCATATTTTTGAAACTCCTGCTGCTGGTATATAGCACATTCTATCATTTATGCTTTACTATCTCACACACTGAGAAACATCTTTCTTCCAAACATTTTGTTACAAGCCTTGACAGATTCCCATTTGAACATATTAGGTAAATTAAGAAAATTATGGTAATTCAGCTGTGTGTCAGTTGGATGCGTTGGTGCTTCTCCTTTTGATATCACTGATAGTGAAACTATGGCTTTAGTTTGGCGGGGGGAGTGGTGGTGGTTAAAAGATGGTAAGCAAGCTTCACTGATACATGACTTGACTGTTAATAAAAAGGAAGCCAAGAACTATGAGGAAGGTTCATGAGTGCCTCTAGGGTACTCCTGTGCTCCAGCGAGAAATCTGCTTTACTGAACTGCTCTTAGGGCTCCTAAGGGATTACAGAAGAGAAAAAACTTCCTTTAAAGAAGGTTTGAAAAAAAAAAAATCTAGTGCTTTTGAAGACATTAGATATTCTCATTTGATTTCCTTTCTACACAAATTTTCATTGAAAGGTAAATGATGTGAGTCACAGTAATTAAGAAATCCCACTATAAGTGCATTCTAAACATTCAGCAATATCTTATGAATTTTCTTCTTCTTTTTGAAGAATGCATGTGAATAGACGTCTTCCTATTTTGAAGTTATGTTGCATTCTTCAAGGACCTTACACCTGAAGATGTCAACACACTTTGCTTGCATTAATTTTTTAATTTCCCCAGAACACTCCATGGATTAGGTTTCATGTTCTTTTCTTTTTAACAATTGAGAAAAAGAAACAAAGAAATGACTCACAGGGAAGAAATACATCCCTTCTATACTTTTTTGTAATGATGTCACTGGGAAAGTCACTTACAGAACCCAAAGTGGTCTCAAGCCTTCTGCATGGGACAGAACTGACCTACAAATTGTTGCTGCCCCTGCAGGAGTTAAGAGCGGAAAGACGTATCTTCTGTCCTACATTATGGAAAAAATGGTCCCCTCCACCTAAGGGCCCTGAAACTGAATATCCAATGTGGCTATCCAGTTTACTTAGGAATCAAAAGTGCAAAAGAGACAGACCGAGGTCCAGGAGCTGGTTCAGAAGGTGAAGCCCAGTATCCCTGCTTCTTTGTTACTCTTCCCTTGCTTTGGATCACACTTTGGATAAAGCAGTCAGCAGATTACAGAATAGTTTTGGCAAGTTTTCACCTGTTTTAACTCCCAGCTACAGGTAATACTACCACATTCCGAAAACAATATTATTCATGCAAATAATAGAATACTGTTACAAGAAACACACACCTTTCTCTGTCCATCCTTGCAACCCAAAGTAGTAACAAATAAAAACCTGTGAGAATAGTCCTGCCTGTTAACTGGGTATTTAACAGAAGTGAAATCCATCTACGTACAGTGTCAATACAAGGCCAAAGTAGTAATCCTATGCCTTCCAATGATACTTTGCATCCTTTCCCCAATGGGAAACTAAATAAGATGTGGCCTTTTTTTATCATCAAAACAGATAATCAGAAAATGATAATTGCCCGCAGGATCTAATGGGTAATCTTGGTGTAACCATTCAGCCAATAGTCTGCTTCCGTTTACTTTGTGTTAGAGAGCAGAAAGGGGACAGCAAGGAATCCAAGAGATTCAATACCTTCCTAACATATTGGTTGTCACAGATCCAGTCCTATGCCACTAGTATCAATGTTTTTTAATTGACTCTATTTTAAGTATATAGAGTCAAACTCATTCTTCAAATAAAGTTAAAAAAGTACTATGAAGGCAGTATGTCCATCCCTAGGAGTGCAGTAATTGCAGTGCTGCATAAGCAAACTGTAAGAGTCTGTTGTTAAACATGAAGTTTGCTCTGTTTTAAAACAGTGTTCATCTGGTAGCTTTTCAACACCTCTCCGACTTAGTGGTTTTCACTTACCTTTGCCATAGCTGAATTACCAGTGGGAAAGTCCTTGAGAAAGAAATTTTCAACTACATCCCTTGCAAAGCAGGTCTGTTTGCACACAGGGCAGGAAAGGATACCTGAATTTGAAAAAACAAAACAAAAGAAACCAAAAAAAAACCAAAAAAAAAAACAAAAACCAAAACCAAACAAACAAAAAACACCACAAATAAAACAATGCACACCAGACACATGAACCGGGAAATTATATAAACCATACTTCAGTATTGCTGGCTTTTCTACATCACATGGACACACTTAGTTTCAGGAAACTAAGGTATTCTTCAAGCTGTAAGTTACTTGTGGCTACATCTAGTTCAATACATACACAAGAAAAACAAAGTAACAAAATCCGTAGAAATATGCTACAGTTCAGTTGACTTATTTCAGTAATTATCAATGATATCTGCATGTCCAAATTCCCATAAATTCATCAGGACTTACAGCTTTGATTAAAAAAAAAAAAAAAAAGCTGCACTTTAAACTCTATTCCCTTGTCAAGGATCTACTTGTGCTTTCTGATACTTGCTACAGTCCTTCTAGACCAGCTTTACATTACCAGAGGTATATCAAAGCATAAAACACACATTGCCTAATACTAGTTTTACAGTGCAGCATGCTATCCAAGTGAAGTGAAAGAGGAGTAACATGCTGTTAGCAGAAGCAACAAGTCGGAATAAAGGTAAAGGATAAAAAAAGTTTCATAAGTGAAAGTCAGAGTTGCAAACCAGCTATTACAACAAATCCACACGTGGCAAAACATGATCAGCCCTAAAGCAAAGCAATGCAAAATGAGCAGCATGAGCAGCAAAACCTGGCTTCACCTTCATTAGCTACTGACCACACCTGGGACTAATCTTAGTGTTTGCCTGGGCTGAGAACTAACACTTCAAGAAGGTGTCCGTAGCCATATACCTGCATTTTTGCACCTCTGCTATTTCATTCCTAGACTTCTTGGGCTAGGACTTACATTTTTCTAGAAGGCCTAGTGCCTTTTTTTTTTTTTAAAAAAAAAAGGAGTGTGCATGTTTCTGACATTTCTGTAAACTACTGTAGATGTGAATCCAGTCCTTTAGAGATGGTGGAAGTGTGTCAGTCTATTTTTACCTTATCTTATCAAGTCTTTTTTTAATCTAAGTTTTTCCATTCTGTTGAGAACAGAATTTCAGTGCTATGCTCACCTTGCCAAATGATCTGTTTATGATAACCAACAGCAGTATTTTCCATAACTAAATGATGCAAACTCACTTAAAGCAAGATTTTAAAAGCAAGATCAATGACAACTTTCTACAGGACTGACAACATTTAATGTGCCCTATTCCTTAGCTAAAATTATTTTCTAATAAGGAGACTGGCCTGTAGATTAATTAAATCTTAAGAAAGGAACCTATTACTTTTTGCATTAGACAGTTATCAGAGACTCTCATGTTTTCCAGGTGCTTAGTATTACCTGCCCTTGGGACATGGCTCCTGCAGTCCCTGGCCAGGTGCACAGTTCTAACCTTGAACGTCTCCCATTTTCAGAACTGGCCTACCATTATTTTAACAGCAGCACTTTACATTGACAGAGACACACAGACCCTAAACCCTACGTTACCGATTCTGACAGAAGCACTATGCAGTCAGATGTCTGAATACATTTACTTTCATTCATAAATGTTTTGAAGAATCTTTGAGTTCTGTTATATCTCCATTGAAGAGGACATCTTACTAAGAACTGCTTCCACAAGCTTTAGGTCTTTTTTAGCCCAAATCTTCTTACAAAAACAGAAGTATATTGTTTACTGTTTTCTGAGGTTGCATTTACAACAGAATTGTGATTTGGGGGCCCAAGTGGTCTACCTCACACTTGTTTAACTGTGCATTTCATACAACACCGAGTGTTCATGTAGACATGAGAAGGAACAGGCGGTATCCACAGGTGGCTGTGCTACTCAGCTGCAAGTCACCCCAGGGAAAAGGGCAACACAAGCAATTGCCAACGCCTTGCTCATCTTCTGGGCATGTAACTTGAGTCTGGTTTAAGTGTGTTCTGGTGACAGAGGCTACAGAGAGGCTAAAAATTCATCTGCTAAAGATGCTCATGATGGCAGAAAGTTGTAGAAGTCTTTTAAACTCTTCCTCTACTTTGCATCCTTAACATATGAAGCACAGCTGAAAAGGTATCTTATTTACCTGCAATATTTGTAGCTAATCAACTTCATATTTTGCACCCTAGGACAAAAGAATGCTTTTATATTAGTCACACCGGAACCTCTCCATGCTTTCCCAAATTATGGTTGTGTGTGTCTTTTAGATATCAGTTAACAGCTCGGTTCTCAGAGATGTGTAAAAACATCAAGAGCGCTGCAGTACCCAAGACAAGATGTGTTATAAAGACAGTGCCCTCCTACTCCTTGTAAAAGGTGCATACTACAAGCACCAGTGAATTGTAGTGCTAATTCCTAGTTTTCAAGATTTCCTGTGAGCACCTTACAAAGCAACACAGTTATAACAGCAGCAGAAATAGAGAGACAGATACATTTTGATTGATAAGCTAGGAAGCAAAATACCTACTTTGGAAGCAGCTTCTCAAATAAGTCTCACAGGACATGCTCTAATTCTCAGTACAGTCGATAGGAAACCATCTACTGACTTTACAGGGAATCACCTGTAGCCCTTTGAAACTTTGGACCAGTTTCTTACTCCCGTAACAGCATTGCCTAAGCAGTGCCAGTTCTTGATGTGGCTAATACAGAGAGAAAGCCCCTCATACTGAGACTATATAATATGCCACGAATTGACCAAAGGGGAAATTATCAACAGGTTACTTTCTGAAGCAAAGAAAAGCACAATCTCACAGTTATTCCTTCATCTACATGCTGTATGGGTGAGCACACAGTCTTACACAAAATATTTCTGGGAACAGATGCCTGCTGGGAAACAAAAGCAGTGCTCAGGACTTTGCCATAGCAAGGACAACTTCTGTCTACACACCACATAAGGTAAAAAAAAGTTAGTATTGAAGTTACTATTTTATTAAATTCCAACATTATTCAGTTAGCGCAGAATGTTAAATCAAATTATACCAATTGAGTGACATTTAATGGAATGGTCATGGCCTCAGGCACATTCATGTGAACTTTAAATTCTGCTAATTTGTTACAAACCAGTGAAGAATAAAATAAATTGTATAAAGAATGCATTCATTTGACAATGGGTAAGACCATCTTTTAAATTTTTTTAAATGTATTTAAAGAAAACTTAAATAATTTTCACCCTAAGAAAATATACACCATACATGGGTTTCGGTTCTGCCCAAAAGCCTCCTTATATAGAGAGAGAAATGCAGTGGTATTAAGAAATATGAAACAGTCATCATTTTTGAGGTAGATGACATTACTTCTGATTAGTACTAGGGGATATCTAAAAGCAGTGTCCTGGATGCCATGGGACAATTTTTTTCCTGAGTTTTAGATCCAAGTTATGCTACTGAAATCAGTGTTGTTCCAGAAATACACATGGGGTGAGTCGCACACACACGGGTCAGAGCTTTCTGTTAGACTCACTACCACAGACCATCAAGTACAGCTTTCATTGTGTAAACTTCAAAGTGTGTCTTAAATATCCAAGTAACTGTGAATTATAATGATTTGAAATCTACAACTCCCTTGAGATGAACATAAGACATGTATAGCCCCCAGCTTAATAAAAAAATCAGAACAAAGAGCATAACAGTTAACAGGAAAAATAACGGGGACACCATTGCAATACTGTATCGGAAGTAGTCCCCTACTCATAGGAGGACTAATCAGTAAGCACCTTTTCTCCTGTCCTAATACTGAATTATATACTTAAGATTTTACTAAAAGCACAGGAGATGGACATGCATCTTGCTAAAAGAGGGATTCCCTGAATGTGGTAGCTTCAGAGATCATACTTGTTCAGCTAATTGGGCTTCTTATTTGATTCCTTTTCCATTTAATAAAAACCTGTGCTCCCTGGAAATGCCCAACCTGTTTCAATATAAATTCCCAAAAGAATCTAATGATATCTTGGCATAATAAATACACTACAGAATGGTTTGTGAAGCAATTACCCTGAAATTAAGCAAACCTTACATACATATTTATAAATAGCCACAAGCAGCAGCTTCTTCAACAATACAAAGCGAGCACGCTACACTGTACTTGTGCTCAGAGTGCAAATCACCAGTACAGTATGATTTCCTAGAAACCCCTTACCTGTCCTCTGGATAAACAGCCACTTAGAAAGCTACACACAGAGTCACTTGTGTCAGGGAGCGGGCGGTTATGAAGCAGAACTGCACACACAGCACGCTCCTCAGAATCGGGCTTTGCCGTACTGCAGACTGAAGTCTCTACACCTTTCACAGACTATCTGGGGCTGCTCTCCCTTCTTCAGCCAGAAACGCTGACAAATCAGCAGGGCAGAAGGACGTACAGGGCCATTACAAGGTGCATATTTTTTTTCCTCTTGCCTTCTTTCTTGCCCTTGCCTCTTGGATTCACTCAGGCCTCTGTTAACTTGTCTTGGTTGTATTTTTCTTGAAGTGGTGGAATAAAAATCCCATAGTGAGAATGAATAGCGGCACCCTACTTCCCTTCTTGCCTTGGTCTTTGCTCAGTCCTCAAAGTAACCTGTAGCAAGTGTGCAGAAGGAAAGAGAAGAGCTTTTCCAGGTAGCAGCAGGTCTTACAATGCCATTCACTCCCACGGTACATTTTGCAGACCGTTCCCTAAATATTTTTCTTGCCTTCCTACCTTACCACTGCCTCTAAACAACATTGTTAATTTGTTTTAAGAACCTGTATTTTGCAGACAGCTCATTTAAATTTATCATTATTACAGCACTGTGGGTGAAGGGAAGAGTAGTCAGAAGCCCTAGAGACTCACTGTTTGTATGTGTGAGAATGATGCAATTTCTGGATCTAAATAGCAATTCAACATGGAATTACAGGATTCAAACAACAGTTTACATATTAAGAGATCAGGAGCCAAATTCAGATATGGTGCAATTGTGATGCCCAAATAAAGTCCATTATTGTTATCAAAACCTCTAGAAGTAGCAAAAAGCTAAGAAAGCTGTTGACATACTCTATTTTCATATGGAAATTACATTGGCAGGAAGGAGGTAGGAACATTTGCATAAATTATTTTTTAGAAGTTCATTACCTCCTGCTGTTTATCATCTGAAATCATTATGACATCACATTTCACTGCTAAAGAGATAAATGAATTTAGAAAGGCTATCAAGGATCCTAACGTTGGATTTAAGCTCTATTTCATTGTGATATGCAGAATAAAATCCTATTTCAGAATTATATGCAGGATGAACCACATATAAACTATTATCAGCGTATTTGAATTATGAGCTAGTACTGAGCAATCACTGAAGACCACATTGTATTGAACAGACTCCCACGAAGTTTCATCACGTGAGGGATGTGGAGGAATAGCCCTACACCTGCATCCTTCCAGGGCTCCGCTACTCCTTTAACTACCATCCATAGTAGGCTAATGAACCTGAACACCACCACAAAAGCCACTAGCACTAGAGACATGCATACAGACATATCTCTGTGTGTGTGTTATGTTTATATACACACATACATCTCTCAGCCCTGAAAAGCTTCAGCAGGAGATATTTATTTTGCTAAATTGGTTTGCAGCCCTTTTTCATAAGCCATGTGTGTTTATTTCCACTCACGCTCCCATCAGCAATAGGAAGTAGACAGTGGGTTGGGGAAAATGGAAATTCAGACACAGCGGATCCAGCAGTCTGACACAGATACCCACTCTGGACACTCCAACTCCATACCTGGGATATCCAAAAACAGCTTGCAGGAAAACAAGAAGTTTCTGCCATACACTGTTCAAACCCTAGTTCCCCACAGGTCAGAGCTCTCACATCCCACAGCACTTTCTTTTCTCTTAATGAAAGTTGTCACACTGCATCGGGCCCAGGGAACAGCAGGCAGACTTCAAGGTAGTGACCCTCATACAGAGTGTTCCTTTATAGAAGCACAAATAAAGAACCAAAATTTCTGAGTGCTCTCAAGTTTTTACTCCACCTATATTGTAGCAATCTAATTTGTAAGTGACAGAGATGTGGATAATTTGCAGCAATCATCTCTGAAAGTGTGAACTGTAACCTCACCACCATGTATAGAAACTGAGTACAAAGACCTTTTGAACATCAAAAGCTGCAGCTGGCAGTTTTATTTCAAGGTCTTCCAGTCCGATCAGGTTTAAAGAGAAAGAACCCTCAAGCTGGTTGTCTCAGAAATAAATCAATGCAGATAATTAACCTATTATTATAATGAGAATTGATTAGCATAAAGAAACAAACAGTGGAGCTATCGTACACACCACATTTATACTTGCTGTCCACATGTTGCACCTATTCCTCTGCTCTTTCTCCTCCAACAGCCATCAGAATAATTATTCTCAAAGAGCATTAGCTACAGCTCAAGCTGCAGACATAATTTACACTTCCTTGGAGACCCAATTATAGGTTATAGGAAACAGTTCTGAAGACAACCTCCCACTCCACAGCTTCATATTTATATAACTAAACCCCTCACTGTTTCACTTGCCTTTTGGATCTAGCAGCTGAACAACAGAGTGAGAAGGGCTGAGTAACTTTAAATCCATTTCAAGATGAATAAATATGTATGTTATGAACAGTTTCCCTCTTAGAATTACCTTTCTACTTCCCTTTTTAGAAATAAAACATGTATTTGATGTTAAGTGGATCTAATTAAAGCAAATGGGTATTCTCCAGAATTAATACATGTGATGTATTGCATCAGTTTCCTTATATGATTGCATCACAACATCCTGGAGATATAACAGCTGTAACACCAAGGCGGCCAAACTGTACTCCACTGTAAGCCTAAATATGGTTTAAAACACTCTGTATATGTGCTTTTTTTTTTTTTACATACAGACTTAGTACAAGATAAGGCGCTGTGTGTTGACACCTGGAGTCTCCTTAAGCCAGTGCATTATACTTCTCATGCCAACATCACACTGAAAATGAGCCTAGAGCCAAAGAAGTCCTAGAGCTCAATCTTTTTCTTGGAATAGACCCCCTTGAAGATATCTCGGAACACATTAAATGCAAGTGTGACCAATGCTTGGCTGAGTTCTGGATGTACCTCGCTAACAAGTGTTCACAGTTACAGATCCATGGTTACATATAGCACCTACCTTGCATGGTTACATATAGCACCTACCTTGCAAGCTAAAGAAAACTGTATATTTTCAGCTGGAGATAATAGAATGCAGCAAGTGGACATCTGTCAAGAGCTGAATTCACATTTGTTCTCTTTAATAGTCTGTTTCCTGTTAGTTTTATATGATCAGTTTGCATTTCGCTGACACATAACCCTGTTACATTTCTTGGCATTTAAGTGGGGATCTCAGACCCTCTCTTGCACGTGGGAAGCTAACGTAACACAAGCGTGGACAGTTTTTGACTTATGCACAGAATGTGGAGAGAAATGCAGTCATTTTCCATTATTTTTGTTATCCAACCTAGAGAACCACAAAAGGGCAAAGCACACTTTTAAAATAGAATTTCAGGGATAAAAAATACATGACACAATTAAATCTACCACTTCCCAAAGCAATTTACAAAGCTGGGCAAGTACTAACTGCATTTTACAAACATAAAGTGTAACTTACCAGTTAGACAAATTACCCAATTCAATCAAATGTAAATAATACCAGGGCTTGATACCAGTTAGCAGAAATCTGCAGGGTGTTCCAGCACATCTTTCCTGATCTGCCTTGTTCTCAGGGGCCTAAACTGTGATTGAGTAGTGATTACCTGAGAAATTTTTTTTTTAAAGGAGAAAGAAAAAACAAACTTTGAGCTGAGACAGTCTTGCAAAAACATGAACTCCTCACAACAATGCACCTCCACTGGTCCTCATTTAGCTACTTTTGAAATTAGTATGTTGGTGATATTGAAAGCACTAAACTGATTTAAATCATTGAACATCTTATAGAGAGGAAGATTTGCAAATAAAGGGCAATTTATTTTGGCACCCACCTCCAATTCAGAAAGGAGGGATAAGCACAGGAACCTGGATGAATCTGGCTTTGAATGCATTCAGAATTCAGTGAGAAAGAGCCAGACGCAAGAAGCCAAGGCAGCATGCAAGAACTGATTTTGTATGTTTTCACGTTGTACTGTGAGCAGCAACTCACACAGGTAGGAACCTGGGAAAGTTCTCATCTGAGAAATTTCCACCTCAGGAGCTGGGGGAATTTTCTCTCTTGTTCTTACCCAATCCCTCTCTTTAAAATAATTCCTTCCCATGCACTAAACAGACTGGAAGCACACAACATGCAGCTCTGCAGAGGAGAAGAATGTGGATTCTCTGTTAAATGAAGAGAAGGAAGAAAAAAAGGAAGGTGACACTGGCCTGCAGAAAAAGAAAAGAAAGATTGAGAATCTTAAGGTCCCCTTCATGTAAGAAGTATATGTAAGAGCCAAACTCACAAAGGTAATTTTCTTTTTCTACTCAAATTCTTTCCAAACTCTCAGTTCTCACAGCTTTGAATAAATTCTGATGTGTATGCAGCTTTTCCACAAGAGCTCTGGCTATCTCCAAGCTTTCATTCACAACTTGTCTTAAACATGCAGGTATAAAAGTAAGTTTCCAACATCAACCCCCACCAAATATCAGGACCACTTACCTCCATCTTCTCAGCAATCTCAATACAACAATAAACTAGAAAAGAGCTTTATGTTAGTATAGTACTATTTATAGCAAAGCATACCAAAACCTACAAATTCAAGTATGCTTTTGTAGCAAATGTCAGATTGACTTCACTTGGAAATATATTCACTTTTTCCATTCTTATATTTTGCTTAAAGAATTCATAGTAAGGAACACATTTTTCTTACAGACTGTATTTCATGTTTACTCATCTAAAATGGTTTAGCACTTGTATTTACAGTTTATCATTGGCACTTATATATGATCACACTTAAAGATAACACTGAAAATTGAGTTCATGGTACTGCTCGTAACTCAGCAATCAGTGCAGAAAGACAAGGAATGTTTAGCCTCACACCAGCAGATGATTTCACAAATTTATCCTGGCTGACCTATGGTGGTCACAGTTTCAGTCATTGACTTACATAAGAGACACAGATGTTTTGGTTTTGCTGCTCTCCTTGCTCATTTATTAACTGAGTCTCTGCACCTGTGTCTCACTTAATTTACTGGGTCATCACCATTCATTATTTCTTTTCTCTAATCTTGCTCTTTCCCATAGAAGTTCCCTGTCTACAAGAGAATAAGGAAGTAAACAGAGAAACTTCAAGAACAAATAAGTAAATTAGTATTTGTTCCAATTTGCTATAGACAAGTAATTCCCGATCCACTCAGGAGCTTCAAGAAATATCTAATATTTTAACAACTCATGAGAACCTCTAGCTGCCCTTCTTCCAAGATCACCAAGTGGTATAAATTCACTTTTCCATTTGGTAAACAGAAACAAAGAGGAGAAAGGAACGGCTTAGATGTCAAATGAAGACACATAAAAAGTAAGGGACTGGTTGTTTTCGACAGCATTTTACTATAATGTAGGTCCCTCAAACTTTAAACCCGCTATGATTGGGCATTAAAAACTTTAAGGAGACATTTACTTGAAATGACTTCTCTTTGTCATCTTCTCCTCCCTTTATATCTTTTTCTGTCTGTACCCCACACATGAATAGCCTTTCTCCTTTGCCATTAAGTTATTCCCGTTTTTCTTGATCTTTTGTGTTTTGCTAGCCTTTCAGCAGTGATATCCTAACACTGTTTCCATTTGTTCTTAAACCTGAACTTGTCTAGTTTATCTTCCGTTGTCAGTTCAGATTACTATCACCTCAGGGAAGGTATCTTCTCTTCCTACATGTTTCTAAAATCTGCTGTGGAAGAGATAATAAATGATGCCTCTTATTCATCTAAAGTTCAAAGCCTGTGAAAATACAAGTAATCTACATTCTTTTGCTCTTCTTATAAATTAGTAATGAGTTTGGAATGCTTCCCCATGGCAATTAAGACTCATTCAGTTAAAATGACTGTATTCTGTGATCTAAGTCCTGTCTTGTTCCAAAAAAGTTATGTATTTTCTATTAACATCACTACCAAAAACTGTACAAATAACTTCAGGATTTCAAAAGCCACAGTCACAAAATGCTTCTCATCCTCACTAGTTTACTCAGCTTATTAGGGTTACAATTACAGTATAGCCTGCAGTCAGAAGGGTTCAGATAGAGAGAAACCACATTTACAATGAGATAAAAGAGTTTCAGTGCACCACAATACACATATTCTAATAACAATTATAATGACCTCTGTTAGGAGCAAAGAGCCGGATGTTTTTGTGTTGGTGTTGCAGGGGGGAGGGGAGTGCAGAAGGGGGTGAGAAGAAAGAATAAAACTATCACCACAACCGGTACCAAAGGAAGGTAAAAAAAATTGGATAAAGATGTAGCCTAGAAACTACCTTGTGGCATTTATTCATTTATTACACTAAGCAAATCAAATATTCATAATGTCACACTTGGTAACTGAAACTTAGCCCATTCTGGAAAATATTAAATGTTGCCAGACTGTGTCACTTCTCTTCAGAACATTGCTGTTGGATGAAAAAACATAAAAAAAGAGGCTTGTTCCCAATTAACCCTCTACTCATACAAATCTTGTGTGTCCTAGTTTATTCTTTTAAAGTACTGCTGTAAAGGAATAGGCTACAAAAAATATGTCTCAATCCATCTATTTTTATAATACTGTAATGCAAGGAGCACAAGTTAGAGATTCTTAAATATTACCTTCGTATAGAACTTCATACTCAGTGGGAATACAGCTATATCCTTGAATCAAATCCGGAAGACAGTCCTTACAGAAGGAATGAAGGCAAGGTAGCATTCTGGGGTCTCTCCTCCGCAGGTCCCATTTGCACACCAAACAATTCCTCAGCAGATCCAGGGTCTCCATTTCCGTTGGCTGAAGTTTGACATCGAAAACACGAAGAGTCACAAAATGGCTCATGACAACCCCTTCACTTACCAAAACACTTGATCACTCAAGCGCAAACTAGAAGGCAACAGCGGGATGCACGCTCTCAGAAACAACATTTGTTTAGTCCTTGTGAAGAAAGAGGAAGTTCCTTGCAGCTGAAAATCACGTACATGCTTTACAAAAAAGAATATCTTTGCAGATTGTTGTGCAGGAAAGTGTGGTTTAAGGTTTACAAACCATGATCCCACTATCTCTCTAGTACTTGCAACTTCTGTAAAAACTGAAGTAATCTGTTCTATTGATCTACTTACAAAGCTGTTACCAGGCTGAATTGTCACACACCGTACATTTCCGGCTAGAAGCACTGAAACTGTGCAATAAAAATGACAATATTCTCTGACTGCTCTTAAAATTTCACCTCAATATTTCACAGTTTTCAGGTAAGGCAAATAATAAGCATAACTGATCATATGTTCATCATTTCAGCAATGCATGTTAGAAAGATGCCTTGACAAACGTGCAGCACCTTCTGCCAATCTTCTTTATAGAAATTTAATAAAATGCACTTTGCAGTAATCAAATTTCAGCTGTCAGGATGACCACAGATCAAATTATAGACCAAACCTGAACTTCCCACAAGCAGGACAGCATTCCTCCTGCTAAGCTCCCCAAGTGAAATTGAGAGTTCTGCAGTTCATGTTCAGTTCTTGATTCTGAGATTTTGGGAGCTGTTGATCAGATACAGCCTGCAAAGGGAAACTTTTGCAAATCTTATCAGAGAAGAAAGAGGAAATATAGTCTTGTCTCCCCTGGAATCACCCTTCCAGCTGACCGAGCCTCCTGGGGCCGGAGCCCCTTGTAACAAGGCCCATTGCCTTGGCACAGTGGCCTTGCTACCAGCGGAATGTAACTTGCAGCTACCATCTTCAGATTTCCCCAGCACAGAAGAGCAGCAGCTCTAATCTTAAGGCTATGTATTCTCTTGAGGGATTCCGTCTCGGGGCAGATTCCAGTGGAAATGGTTAGTAAGCAGGTCTTTTTTTTTTTTTTTTTTTTCTACAATGCAAAAAAAATAAATATGAATGTCTCGGAAATTCACAACCAGGAATTTTTTAAGTGTTGCATCCTGAAGTCATTGCTATTTAAAATATTTTAGAAAAAAGTGGACCATATGTTAAAGTCTGCATCATATTTCTTACCCTAAGACCCATTCTAGGAACAAATGAAAATTTTACTGAATTTACTTAGAAAAAGTCAAACCTCCCACTAAAACTCATGACTGTAATTTCAAAATGAGAGGTCCCTTTAGGAACAAACGGTGGGAATTTTGCATGTAGTTTAACTAATAAACATTGTATCAGTGCTTTATTATGCGAGCTCACTTTTTACAGTGCACCTTCATCAACCATCTTTCCGAGGCCAATGTCATTAGAGCAGCACAGCTTCTCAGCTCGCTCCATCTCTATTGTTTCTTGCAACTACTGTTGCTAAGAAGCCAAACCAGCACCTACAAAAACATGTAATTTCTGCAGTAGGAAGCTGAGGTCTAAGACTACCACATAGTTTAGACAGAGAAACCACAGCCCAGGACCAAAGCATCCATGCACAGAGAATCAGTGCAAGCAAAGCCTAATGCTGGGAACTGCTGTATCACCTTAAAGGCCAAACCTGTGGCTGAATGAGAAGCGGGTTACCATACATTTTAATTTATGCTTTTTGCAAAACTTATGAAACAATGTACAAGATTTTTGGTAGGAGGGGGAAGGATGAGGGTGATAAGCAGCGTTTAAAGTTTCCTGCTGAGACAGGTATGCAAATCAGCAGTCAGGCAGCTATGTTACCAGTGACTTGGCTACCCTGACAGAAAACACCAAGTCCAGCAGCAGTGATTACCAAGAAAATAAACTTAATTGCATTTGGAGATGTGTGGTGAGGGTAACAAGGCAGGACAGAAATGGATGAAGACCGGGAGAGGTGTGGAGGCAGCCGGCTGGCAGAGTCACAGCTGGAACAGGAAGGAAAGTGCTGGGCTTTTGATGTGTCAGCCCAGATGAGGGCAAAGGAAAGGCATTGCACTGGGGGGCTGCCCCAGGACCAAAAGATCAGTCGTGGTTTCAGGAAGGCAACAGCCACCCCAACACAAATCAAAGGGAAGCATCCGGTATCAGGGGACTGGAACTTCCAGTGAAGCATTAATACATTTCATGCAAGGCAAGTTTGTAATGATATATTCTCATTGCAATTTCTAGGTTTTAGGGATAGACTCTCTATGCAAGTCTTCCAGTTTCCTGTGTTCCTTTTTCTGAGATTTAAGCAGATTACTTTTTTGGAATCTTCTTCCCTCCATCAAATGTGGCGGTTGCTACACAAGGCTCATTACAGCATTTTAAAATGTTGTAACATCAACATTACCAGTTTTGTCTATAATTGCTTCATTAGCAGTATTGTAAATTGCTAAGAATTTGGAAATCATCAGATAAAAATACCTCCATCTACCAAAGCATAATGTTTATCAGTGAAACAAAACCCGAAACAAATAAAAATTAAAAGGAAGAGGTTTCACATTTAAGAAGTTAGTTGGTCTTCATTTAGTATCCTCATTTCTCCTGTTTTTACGTAGGAAAATCCTTTATTTGGACACCACAGGCAGCCACCCTGGGGGTTTCCTATCAGCCCTCACAGGAGCTTCTCGTGAAGCCGGTAAATGCGGTTCGTTTGTGACTACAGGGACACGCTCCCCGCCAGAATTTTACCCCAAGATACGGCGGGACGGCCAGCGGAGCCTGCCCGAGCCCATCGAAACCCCTTGGGCGTGAAGGACCGAGGCTGCGGCCGCCGCCCGGGCGCCGGTGCCCGCCGCGCCGCCCCGGCAGCCCGGGCTGCGGGGCGGCGGCGGCTGTGGGGGGGGGGGGGGCGCGCGCCAACCGCCGCCACAGCCCCAGCTGCTGCCTCGGCAGCGGGCGCCCCCGCGCGCCCAACGGCCGCCGCACGCGACCACGAGTGACAGCTGGGGGGCGGGGCTAAGGCGGGACCCCACGGCCGGACTGGGAGCGGGGCCGTGCTACGTCAGCGGAAGCCCCCGCCCGGGGCGCCGCCGGGTGCGGGACGCCGTTGCCATGGCGAGGGGCGGCCGGCCCAGCGCCGCGCCCCGGAGCCTTCGGTGGGGCTGGTGGCTCCCAGCGCCTCCTTCCTCGGCAGCCGCCCCTGCTTGCTGGGGAGCCCGACGGCTGCCTGACCGGGCTGCGGCAGCGGGGCCCCACAGCTGCATCGCGTGGCCCTGCCTTCAGCGGTCAGCTGGAAAACGGCTGCGTGGAAACGTGACTCGGTAATCAACAGCTCCATCGCGAAAGCCGAGCTTGATTCGTTCATAGAATCAAAGAATGGCTTTGGTTGGAGAAGACCTTTGAGATCATCGAGTCCAACCGTTAACCTAACCCTGCCATCCCACCACTAAACCATGTCCCTAAGCACCTCATCTATCCTTCTTTTAAATACCTCCAGGGATGGGGACTCGACCACCTCCCTGGGCAGCCCATTCCAGAGCCTGACAACCCTTTCTGTGAAGAAGTTTTTCCTAATGTCTAGCCTAAACCTGCCCTGGCGCAACTTCAAACCATTCCCCCTTGTCCTATCGTCTGTTACCAGGGAGAAGAGGCCGACCCCCGCCTCGCTACAGCCTCCTGTCAGGCAGTTGTAGAGGGCGATAAGGTCTCCCCTCAGCCTCCTCTTCATTCCTCCAGACCCCCTGGACAGTGGCTTCGGGAGGCGGCAGAAGGCACAGGCAGCCGCCAAGGCAGGAAAAGCCCTGCCCCAGCCTCACGTAGGTGCGTTATGGACAAGGCTCAACCATGCAAAAAACCCCCAACCCCCCCCCAAAATACCCAAGCTGGCCTTCAGTGGAGCAGAGATGAGAGCTGGTGGAGCCTGCATGCCTGTCACAAAGACCTTTTTGTACTCAAAAGTAAGACTACAAAATATGGAATTACTTAAGACATAATACATTAAGATATTAAACAGCAAGGTGAGAGAGAGTGGTGTCCACTAAGTATGCCAGTGAGCTAGCGTCACTTGCCTGGTGTCATGTGTGCAGGGGGTACTTCAGTGCAAACAGAGCCTTTTGCTGTCTTAATGATCTGGTCAGCAATCAGGTTACTGACATGAGGGAGTAACACCGTGCCTTGTTTTGCAGTACCGTACAACTTACCTTTGAAGATTGAAACGGGTTAGCTTTGGCAGGTGGATAAATAGCATCACATACCAGCAAGCAGTTGTCCCAGCAGTCAATGAGATAAAGCTTACACACTTTTACCTCAGTATTTTACAAACTGTCCGTCTGAGTTACAGTTCTTCACAACTAGCAGTACCACTGGCTAAGATGAGCTACTTTATCACAGCAATGAATGTCAGCTTTACCCTAAAAGCCCTCCAAATTTAATTATTGCCAAACACCAGGTTAGGAGTTCATTGACTAGGATCATACCACAGATCATATCACACGTACTAGAAGGTAATTTGCAACTATTAGCAATAATTCAAGACTTTTAGCAGAGAGCATAAAAAAAAAGGTGACAGCATCTATATGTTTCTGGTCTGACACTTAAAACGAGAGCTATCTCACCAGCTTGAAGTAATTGTTTGATTTTTACCATTAGATACAGATTCTGCTTTGGCATACAGGGTCAAGCCTTGCATTGGCAACTGAGGTCCTACTCTGATGTTACAACTATGGAAGCAAAATTTTATGCAGTCATTTTAAGCCACATAGGTCAGAAATCCGTACAGTGCAGTTCTAGAGCTGTGCCATTGCTTTATATTAGCTGTATGGAAGGTTGAAGCCATAGCTGGCACCATTTCTGTCCCATACGTGATAGCTTTGGGAATTGCGTACCCTACTTGAGGAGGGTATGGATTGCAAATGTTAATGAACAGTTATTGCAATAGTTCAGTTATTAAGCAACAGTTTAAGGGTTCATAACAGCAGTAAGGTACCCAAAAGCACACCCACTGGGCATTGCCATCTGCCTGTCCAGTAACACTGACAAGAGGCTTTAAAAGCTTCTAGCCTAACTCAATGTGTCCAGCTTGTCTGCCCCAACTGCCAAAAGGTCACAGTGCCACTGCTACAATTGCTATGATTTAGTGAAATTCAGAATTACTACACAGAGATGCAATTTCATCCTGCAGTGGAGGAAGCCAGCCTAATCTCAAAGAAACCCAATGCGTTTACAAGCTGTGGTCTGGCCAAGAGATTGCAAAGATGTAGCACTACACCATCAGCAAAGAGGCAACTTGCACCGTAGATGACGATGAGCCTCATGCTCTGACGAATACAGGATGCAAACACCTCAGCTGGTGCTCGGAGTAGGACACCAGCAGGTTCTAAAAAGCACGTGGATCAAAGTGGCCTGCGCTTTGTGTGTTGGCAGCAATCAGAAGCCAGACGGCTGCCATCCCTTTAGCAGCAGCTGAAGCGCCAGAGGGACAAATGCAAGTCATAACTAAATAGAGCTTTCATTAACAACACCACAGAAAAGCAAAGAATTTGACCACATTGTTGAACTAAACTTAAAATACATCTTACCTCTGTGCATAACGGCAATAGAGAAAAGAAACATTGATCGCTTTTTGTTGGAGGCACAGCTGCCATCAGCTGCAGAGGCACGTCATGCAGCCCTGTTCTGCTCAAAAGCTGGCATCACCTGCGAGGAAGCCACGTACTCATCAGGCCTTCAGCGTCCACAGAAACCTGCCTGCAGTGCTTCTTGTGATGCAGGTCTGGTGATAACGAGGTAAAACCTTGAACTGTTTCTTCCCACCTAATCCAGCTCTTCTTCCCTACCATCCCACACTATTCCCCCCCACCCCTTCATTCCCTCCTACACCCCACCTTAGAGGAAACGGGACTGGAATTGTTTCGCTATCCCAAAAAGCAGCCTATTGATCACACAGCTGCTTGATAGCAATTTCCCACACTAAGCCTTTCACACAGCAATTTTTGGTATGCTACTACTACTCACTTTGCATTGTTCCATTGCATTTCTTTGTCTGCTCCCTTATGTTTCATTCCCAAAGGCCAAGGCAGTATCCCCACAGATTTCACCTCGATGACATTTTAGTGTACAAAAATCCCTGTCAACAGACCATGAAGTCACCTTTTCCCAGAGAGCTGTAACGAGGATCACCAACTGGAAGAGCCACACAAATACAAGAACCACCTATCTGTTTTGCTACCCCATCAAGCCAAAGCGATGAGGTATTTGTACATAGAATCATAGAATGTTTTAGGTTGGAAGGGACCCCTAGAGGTCATCTAGTCCAACCCCCCCTGCAGTGAGCAGGGACACCGCTAACTAGATCAGGTTGCTCAGAGCCCCATCCAACCTGGCCTTGAATGCTTCCAGGGATGGGGCCTCCACCACCTCTCTGGGCAACCCGTTCCAGTGTTTCACCACCCTCATTGTAAAGAATTTCCTCCTTATATCCAGTCTAAACCTACCCTGGTTTAGTTTAAAACCATCACCCCTTGTCCTGTCACAGCTGGCCCTACCAAAAAGATTTTCCCCATCTTTCTTATAGGCCCCCTTTAGGTACTGAAAGGCCGCAATCAGGTCTCCCCGCAGCCTTCTCTTCTCCAGGCTGAACAAGCCCAACTCCCTCAGCCTGTCCTCATAGGGGAGGTGCTCCAGCCCTTGGATCATTTTTGTGGCCCTCCTCTGGACCCGCTCCAACAGGTCCATGTCCTTCTTGTGCTGAGGGCTCCAGAGCTGGACGCAGTACTCCAGGTGATGCCAAATGCTGGACGCCACAGCCAGGCAATTTCAAAAGACAGTGAGCAGCAGTCAAACCACTCATCAGAAACTGCCAGAAATAACCAAGCAGACAATATTCAAGTGTGAACAGTGCCTGGACAAGTCAGGGGGGAAAAAAAAGTATCAGAAACTTTTGTAAATCAGCACATTTTACACATTGTCTTTATTCAAAAAATTTGAATAAAACAAAGGCTTTTATGCCACAAGCACACAGGCACCACCGACTTCTTTGATCTTCTCCTCTGCTCTTCTACTGAAGAACTTTGCTTTCACAATTACAGGCTGCTTGGGCAGCTTCCCCTTGCCCAGGACTTTGTAGTAGCCCTAGAAAGATGAAAAGAACAATTGTTTGTAATCAGCTTGCAGGTTCCTACATTCAGACCTGTCTTTTAGCATGCACCAGTTAAAACCAAAACCATGATCACCATGACCTCATTCAGTGTCTGTCTCCAATATAAAATTGGTATGAAAGAAAGAAAAATACCCTGCATGACCTAGTGGAGTTGCATTCATTCGGAGAAAAAGTACAATCTGTAAACTGAACTTTTGCTGAAATTTAGAAGCTGGATTTCCCCCCCCCCTCCATACTCCATATACAGAAAGCACTGGGAAATCAGGTAGTCACCAATCTTTCCCCACTTTCCTGAAGGGGAGAGCAGCTGGCTGCACTTCCAAGACTACCTCCTAGCCAATGACTTCTGGTGGTCGCTCTCACCTGTAGGACATCCTGGTACTTTTGAACAGAGCAGAGGATTCTTCCGCACATCTTAAACATTACAACGGAAGCTTTTGCAAGCTTTCGCAGCAATAGTTGTTCTCTACCACTGGAATCCTCTCATTTAATTCCTGTCCTTTACATTAAAAGGACAATCATGGCACAAGGTCCATTTAACACTACAGCCACTGAAGTCATCGCTTATTAGAAGCGGTGTAACTGGCCAACACAGGCACCTTTATTTGGGAGACAGAACATACCCACCTGGCAGACTAGTTAGTGTCACTGATTCGGTGGCTGGCTGAGATAGCAGACATCGCAGCCAGTGAATAGGGATCAGATGTTTATGTCCGAGAACTATAGCACACCAAGACAATCAAACATGTGAAGATGTGACTCTAGTCTCGATATCAGAGAAGTGACTTTACATAAATGAGACTGCCATGGTTTTATACAAGCTTTCAGAAACATTTTAAATAAGTAATCTTTCACCAAAGATATTCCCAAATATACAGTATTTCCAAAAATATGGGAAGTCCCTGTCCACAATCACACACAAGTATGAGAAAAAGTTCTTACAGGAAAAAAACATAACAGCCTAAGTACCTGCATAACGAGTTATATGCCAAGATATTTGTCCTGAGAAGTTCACAAATATCCAAGCACTGCAGCATATCTGCAGTTCACTATTTTCCTACTTGGATACGCAAAGCTAAGTTACACATGAAGTGACCAGGAATGGCAGGTTTGAGTACAAGCAGAAACTTACCGAGCGCACAACATCAATGACTGGGGCCAGTCCAGCCTCTTTTTTTGCGTAATTCAGCCTCGTCTGTTCACTGACAAGCGTCCACAGTTTGTCCAAATTGACAGTAGGACAGAACTTTTGGTTTCTCTTCAAGTGATAGTGTCTCATGCCTACTTTTCCAAAGTAACCAGGGTGACTGTGAAAGAAACACATTCCTCGTCGGATCACATTTTTAATTCATCCTGAACAGGCAGGACTACAAATTAACACCGAAATAAGCATCTTACTTGATCAAGATGTCACATTGTACTTTTACTGATATTAATACATGTAGTATTCAAGTGCAATAATCATTAGTACCCACATCAAGGGAAAATTATTTTCTCTTGAACTGTTTGAACTCACAACTCAATCACCCTTGTTGCTGAGTCTGGTCCAGCCCCACATGTCTGGGGCAACCCAGACTCTGTGATTCCATGGAGGGCTGCACTGCCCGAGGAGTTCCAGCGCTCCTGTCACTAACCTGGTGACTGACTGAGTCAAGAATGGTCACAGCCAGTGAATATAGATTAGTGGTTACTGTCCGAGTACTCTAGCACACCAGGACAACAGGCAGCGTCCAGATGTGACTCTAGTCTCGGCAATAAGTAAAGACAACATCCCTTACCTTTACAGTATGCTGCTAAATGGGACGCAGTTTAGATTTAACATCGTATTTTGAATTTACATAACATTTTGTGTGCGCATCATTAAGAGGGGACCACAGTCTAACAGGCAAGTTTGGTCAAGGTTACCAAATGCTGCCCTGAACCCTTAAAGGTGCCTAGTTTAAGTGAAAAGGCCTTTGATTTTGGGGCAAATGGGGATGTGAGTTGACTGCAGCTATAACGTCACATCTCGCGTTAGAAGAAAAAACACATAGGATTGCAGGGAATTTTGTTTATTCGCACATAAGAGTTAGTTGTTTCTACTTCACGAACGTAGGTTTTGCTAGTATATATATTTAAAATGTTAGCTTACTATTTATCAAAGTTAATCCTGTGATGGTGCATACCACCAGCATTACCGCGCCCTCCAGGATGTTTCCTGTGTTTGCCTAGAAAGAAAAATTTAAGTTTGTTACACTAAGAATATCACACATAATATTTGAGCTTGGAGGTATGTTCAGTGTAAATTTAAGCTAATTATTCTGATTCTGTCCCCTCTTCTGAATTCATCTTAATTGAGCCAGATGAGCCAACTAAAAACTAACCCTACAGAAGGAAAAAAAATGAAAACCCAACCATAGCATGCCCCTGGTTAGCTCACGGGTGTACAAGAAGACACCAGCGCTAGCACAAGGTAGGAACGACCAAGGAAGCAGAAGGGACAGAGCACTAAGCCGCCAGCTCAGGGTGTCACAGGAGCAGCACCCACCGCCCGACCCCTACCGAAGTGAAGTTACAAATCCAGTGAGGTCCAAAAGAAGGCGCGAGGCTTCGGATCAGCCCATGGCTGCGGCGCCTGCCCCCGCGCGCGCGGCTCCCACGCCGCGCTCCGCGGCAAGGCGCGGGGAAGCGCGGCCGCCCCTCGCTGCTGAGGAGGCACCGACGGGCACGCCCCCGCGGAGGCGCCGCAGCCCGGCCGCCGCCGCCTCTCCACTCACCGACGCGGCCGTGGCCGTGGCTAACGTGTCCTCTCAGCTTCCGGGTCCCGCCCCCCCCGGCGCGCCCTCCGCGTCGGACCCCCCCCCCGCGTGGGGCGGAGAAGGGCGCGGGGTCGCCAGGCGGCGCGCGCGGCGGGGCGGAAGTGGGGGCGGGCGGCGCCGAGCTCTCGCGAGACTTCGCTGAGGCGCCCGCAGTGGGGGCTGAGTCTCGCGAGAGGCGCGCGCGGGAGCCGCGGGGTGGGGGGGGGCCCGGGGGGGGGGCGCCCGGGCGGCCCCGGAGGGGACGCGGGGGTCCCTGGGCTGCGCCACCGCACCGACTGCCGCCTGGCCGCTGCAGCTCCCCGCCGCGCCCGCCCCGCGCCTGGGCCGGCGGAAGAGGGGCGGCCGGGAGCAGCTGCCTTCGCCGGCGGGATGCGTCGAGGAGGCAGCGGGCCTTGGGTACCGCTCCGTCTTAATGACGGGCACAGCTTGCTTTCTCTTCCCTCTACGATGTGCAGCAAAAGTACGATTTTGAGCAGAATTTGGTAGCACTTGCAAGCCTGGTCACTTTATTAATAATCGATAACAATGGGAAAATAAATAGCAAGCACGTCGCTATCCGTCACACTAGAGTAGCGATTCCCGGAGAGCGCTAGTTCCTCAAGCTCGGTTTTTAATGCACTTCATACCGTAAGACTGCAAACAAACCTTTACCAACATAAAATACGTGTCCCGGTACTGGATTTGGTTTTCTTCAGGGTTTCCTTCTCAGTTAAACAGCGCAGCAGTAATGTTCGTGCTCAGGAACAGCGTTAGTTTTAACAACTGGCACAGAAGGCAAAATAATATACTGCTGATTTTTCCTTCACCTGATCCTTTGAAGCACAGAGCTCCGGGTAACACCAGGACTGTTGTATATAGCCATAGCTTTGAGTAGCAAGTAGGCAGCTACAGATTTTTTGAAACGTGATCTCACCTTGCTTGGGACTCTGACTGACATTACAAAAACTGGAATGGCGTGTGGGCAGGTAATACAGTGTTTCAAAGCTTTCTACTTAGATTTTTAAAGTGCAGATGGCAGAAAACAGCTTTGGTGTGGCAGATGATGGGTTTCACAGTGCCGCATCCTCGTCCCTCAGCTTTCTGTGGCTTTTTCTTGCCTTCGTAGCAACTCTTCTCTGCAGCACTTACTTCAGCCGACGACGATGTTTCATCCATCATTTTTTTAAGAGAGATATTTCTTAGGAAATATATTTACTAGCAGCTGTTGTTTATAAAATAGCCAGAATCCACCTGTACAAGTGAAGTTACTCCTTCCACTCTGAAAAACTACATCTGGACATCATTCTGGGACTTAAAGCGTATTACAGAGTAAAAACCAATGGGAATTAGCATTTGTGATTGTGTTGCCATTGAATCAAAAGCACTTGATATTTTACAGACATTTCACGTACACTTAAAGAAGCGTTTATATATACGTGAGTGTGAGGGAGGGAAGAAGAAAAGGAAACGACTTCACCTTTTCAGTGAACAATCCCTCGATTTTGTTCTATGAGGCTGATAGCACACCAGAACCACTGTCAGGTTAGGAATTGCGCAAGCCTCAAAGCCAATCTAACTATAGAAATCACGGTGCAGATGAAGAAAAATATGGCGTTTGGTCTGGTTTTTAAGGCAAGGAGCTTCAGCTAATTGTCATTAGCTGTCAGGCTTGCAAATATATTCAAGTATTTTATACTGTCTTCTTCAGACTAAGGGAAAACTTGCAGAATCTCAGCAGGAGTTATGCTACCAGCTCAAAGATGAACGTGGTACTTGGGCAACATTCCCAGCCGCGCAGGCGGCCGTGGCAAGCTAACCGTTCCTGTCCTGCTGAAGAGCCTTCACTGGAACAGAAACACCACCTAAACAGATGGCAGTTAATGCTAAAGAAAAGCAGACTCCCGAAAGGGAGGGGATCAGCTCATCAGACACTTGGGCAAAGGCTGTCTGCTGCAAGCTGCTCGTATTCTACTCTGATCACCCAGGTAGCACAAAACTAACCTGAATATACCACAGTTCAAGAGCAGCATCTACGATGTGATGACAAAAAGTAATTTGCTGCTAACCCATGCAAAGAATTAAAAAAAAATGCTTTATGTGATGCTTCTGCTAGGATAAAATTACCAGAACAAGGATATAAAATGCTTTGTCTCAGCCCTAGTGAAAAACACGGACAAGCAATCACACTATGTGTCATGAAATAGCAAACCTACTAAAAGACAGGTTTGTAATAACCACTTTATATTTTAATTACAAATTCATTAAAAATCACAAGGAAGTTACTGGTTTTGTACCTACCCAACATCAGAAACTGCAGAGGTTTGCAATTAATATAAACAAACAGGTATATTTACAGAGTTTATTAGAAACCATACATACATACATTAGGAAAGGATGTACTGTACCTACTCATTGCAGCTTGCACATCAAGGAACTGAGATCTCCTCAGGTTTAGCAGTCTTAGTGCAGAATGGATTACAAGTAGTTTACTGACCAGAGTTCAAACCAAGTGGAAGTTTTGTATCGTGAACCAAGTACCTTATTATCAAGTTACTTTGTTATTTCTTTCTTTTAAAATTAATTAGAAGGAAAAAAAAAACAAACACAAAAACCCAAAATGCCTCCGCCACATGAAAGCAGCCCCACCATGTACAACCTCTCCCACGTACCCGAGCTCATTCACCCCGCAGTATTCAGGCATCAGTGTAGCTCTCGCAAACATCCCATGAAGTCAGTGGTTCTGCTGAGACAGTCAGCTGCACATAATCAGCTATTCATTTTTGCACCAAGCATAACTCAATTCATACTAAAGAAAACAAAAAAAGCACCTGTTGTTCTCAGGAATATACAAATATTTACCACAGTTTTCATAGCTCATTACAAAATCAGTTACAAAAGCTTACAGCACATTATGTACAAATTCTGTCCAAATACATCAAGGAGCCATCGCCTGGCACGCTGTCTAACAGCATCGCTCGTCACTTGGAGCTGCGCTCAGCTCGCCCCGCTCTCCCCCCGCATCAAACTCCTGAAACGCTGCGGGTGTCCCACGGCGCAGTGCCACGAACAGTCTCTGGGTTGGCATGTCAGCAGGAAGGAGGTCAGTTCTTCTTGTGAAGGAACTTCATTTTGTTTCCTACGGAAAGCACAGCATCAGCCTCTAGCGCCTACTGAAACGCGAGGGCATCAAAAGTTACTTAGGAAACGGGTCTCGTTAGTAACGTGACTGCCGCAGAGTGACTCCTCCGCTTCACAGCAGCAGGCACAGCCAGCTACCAGAGCCCGGAGGGGTCCGCCGCCCCCCTTTCCCCCTCCTCCGTTACGGAAAGTGTAAGTGAAAGCGTTAACCAGGATCATAATTAAATCTGGGTTTGTCAGCTTTAAGTATGCTCCTTCCTTGTTTTCCTATTTCCTATCACACTGAAACTGCTCGACTGCCCGATTTCACCTCAGGTTAGGCTTTTTTAAATTAAAAAAAAAAAAAAAAGAAAAACCCCAAAAGACACGGAAGTTCATTTCAGAAACGCTTCTAAAGGTTTTCCTCACCAAGGCCTCGCAGAAACTTGTTTACGCCACTTTGTTCCGTGTCCGGGAGCTCTTCCAAATACTGTTCCACCCTCTGCTCGAAGAGTCCTGTGGAAGAAGGGAGAAATCGGAGCCGGGGTGAGCTCTGCCGGGCTGAACCCGTTTCCTCCGGCCCCTTTGCGCGCTCTCAAATTCTCACTTTTACCGCCCTTTGCCTCTGCGGCACCACCAAACGTCATCACAAAACGTCACCGCCAGCAAGGGGCCCGTCGGCTCCTCGCGGGGTCGGGGCAGGCCCGGCGCGCCCCGGGCGCTGCGGGAAGGGCGAGGGGTTGGGGGGCGCAACAGCGCGGGGCGGAGGCGGCCCGGCAGCGCCCCTGCGGGCAGGGCGGCCCTCGCCGCGGCCAGCCGCCCGCTCGTCCGCCCTCGCCTCCGCTCCGGGGCGGGGCCCTGCTCCACGGGCGCAGCGCAGGGAGCAGCCCCGCAGCCGCCCCAGGGCCCGCGCGCGCTCCCGCAGGCGGCGGCGCGCGAGCAGGGCGGGGTGGGGGGATTGCACCCGCCGCCGCCCGCGGGTGCGCGGGGCCCCGGTCGGCGGGGCCGGGCCTGGGGAAAGCTCCCCCGGGGCGGCTTCCCACCGGGGACGGGCGGCGCCCTCCGCAGGATCGCTCCCGGTTTCGCCTCTGAGCGCTTTACGGCGCTCAGGTGCCGGTGTTCCCCCGGCGGAAGCCCGTGCGGTGGCGCAGGGTCACCACCGCGGCCCCGGTGTAGGCCCACAAGAAGCGGGCGGGGAGCCTCGGGCGGTCCGTCAGCCCGCACCGAGCTTGCTCGGCTCTGGCAGTCGGTAGCGACGCCCGCCGCGCGGCCTGCGCACGGGAGCGGTAACCCGCGCCGCAGGAGGGGAAACCGCCCTTACCTTTGGCCCTGCATTTTCTCAGCTCTCTGTCCTGGATGAAGCCAGCAAACATTTGGGATTCCATGAAAACTTCCAAGAAGCGGCGGATGCTCTTGGAGGCCACAGATTTACGGAAAGCCTCCCTTTGGAAGGCACGCTCTCCTTTTTCATTCTGGGTTAGGAACAGGGAATAATGGCCAACTGTCTCCACAAAGAATCGGATAAAAACCTCAGACACTAATCCATTCAGGGTGTTACATTCTGCAAAATAAGGCGGCAATAAGACACCAAAATCAGCTGCTACCAGAGCTCTCGGCGTTGTCACCCCCCCGGGGCTGGTGACTGTCACCCAGCGCTTTACCGATGCCGTGCTAATAACCGAAAGGAGCGGTACCGGCTCCTTGCAGCCCTGGCTCTACCTCCGATAGGGAAAAGGGTAACGGCTTTATAATCAAGAGCGCCAGCCTACACAATTGGCGTTTCATAACCAAGAGTCAGTGAGAAACCTCAGGGAACCGCGCAGAAAATTAAAAACTTTGTGGGTGCTTCATCAAAATTGTACCTCCTATTTTAACTCTTCGAGCAAGTTTTCTTCAGAAGCTTCAGAATGACTCAGAATTAAAATGTTTGCTCTGGGAGTAATAAGCCTTTGCCAAGAGCTGATCAAAAAGCCTTTGCCAAAAACTGATCAAAAAGGGTGTGTTGTAGAATTTGGGTTTTCATCATTTCTGAGATGCTAAAATAGTTTTACGTATGTAACACAGATGAGTAGAAATAAATTTCAAAAACTGAGTAGGGGCCTGTTTCATACCTTCTAACCACAGGCATTTAAATTCACCCTGGGCTGTTTTTATAATTGCTGGAGAGAAATACGAACCGTCAGAGGCAACTCAGCCCCTCTTGCACTGAAACTATTTGCTGGAGGTACCTGCTTCCCTCCCCTGAACACACAGTGCCAAGAGCAACTCCAAACTCAGACAGGCCCCTAAGGGCATGTAGTTACCTGGACTGAATTAGGGACAGGTTAACTGCAAACCTGTGCTGGAATAAAGGTTTAGAGGTACTCGTGGGAGCGCATGTCATTCACAAAGAAATTAAATAGATCACTGCCAATCTCTTACTGTGGGTTGGTGCTATCAGGCCCATGCCCTGTGTGTTCAGAGGCTCTCTCTGATGTCACAAAGGGTGTCCGAGTACTAAAGTCCCATCTCTCTTTCTCCTGGATGGAAAGTCACAATACTACCTACATGCTTGTTTATACAAGTCCCCATTTCCAAATGAGCTTACCATCATCTGAATCACTATCTGAATCCTGATTTATCAATTCGTTCTTTCTCTCTAGAGCCTGCTCCAGAGCAGCTTGCAATTTTCTAGGTAATAGCGTGTCTTCATCATCCATCTGACAGAGGGGGAAAAAAACCCACAAACCTTTAGATCACATTAATCTATGCAGCAACTACAGCAAATACTTTTGCAAGGTTTAAAATTCAGAAGAAAAGCATCTTGTACCTGCTACTGTCATGCCTACATAAACAAAATAATGAAAATCTATGTACAACTATCATAGATTTCTAAACAGAATTTCTTGTCACTCTTAAGGAGATTAAAGTCAGGAATGATAATCCAAAAAGCAAGGTAAGCATATAGAAATGCAGAATCAGCTCTTTACATGACAAAGACTCCAAATAGTTGTTTTTAACTAAATACACGTCGTGCAAAGCCTAGCTGTGTGTACACACAGCTGCTCTAGTTGGTTTTAGGCAGCTTCTTTGGTTCTTGACAGTTGCTTTTACTTACATTCTAGTATATCTTGTTTTCTGGGTTTTCCCCCTGCTGCTCTCTTCATCTTTTTTTAATGCTCGTTCAGCAAAAGCATGTAGGCACAAGAACCTTAGATCTGCAACCCCTGCTCACTGGCCATATCTTCCAGGGAATCGTACAAGAAAGTTTACTCATTTAACCGGCAGATTGCTATTTTTGAAATTATTTAGTGCCCCATTACCATCAGGAGATGGTGATCCTTCATCTCCCTATTTACAAGGCTCCCGCTTTTCCTACCACATGAAACTATTCTTCACCTTTCCTCTCTCACTCAGAAACTTCCCTTTGCATTTTTTGTCCTTTTCACCTCCAACAGCGTGAGTTTTCTTGCTAACGTGATATTACTATCCTTGGATGTTTTCTTTGCACTATGAATACAGATTTTGTTTTCTTCTGACAGTCACAGCCTCAATCCCTTCTGCACACTTGAGGAGTGGTACTTATTTGCAGGTTGAACAGAAAATGAGCACTTCTTTTTTTTCCTAATCTCTCTCCCACTGCACAATTCCTGCCAAGTGTCTCTAATCAAAGAAACCAAATCATCCTGTAGGATGTAGCTTGCTAGACTGCATAGCAGCATTTTGAGCTCTACTTTACCTGTCTGATGAATCGGTCAGATCCCAGGTTAACCATCAAAGCCTAAAGAAAAGACAACACTATAGTGAAATATATCTGAAGAGAGAGAAAACATTCATTTGGGTCTGCTTTTAATAGCGAACAATCATCTGAACGGGCCCAAGCCTCAACATGAATCAAATTCCGACTGTGAAACAACAGGTTGTGTGCTTCATAAAACAAGATGATGAAGTTTTTCTTTAGCGCTTGAAGTCTAATTTAACATAGATACAGCAGATCTCAGACTAGGTTAACATGTAAAAAAAGCTATAAGGGTTAGGCAGGTCTTTTTTCTTAAGCAAGTTACTGCTAATAATTTTTGTTAATGTGCAGATGGAAAGTATTTCAGAGGGGTTTAAAGAAAATGGTGTCATGTGAGGCAGCAGGGCTCCTGAAGGGCAAGAGTGTGAAATATTAATGATAAAAAAGCAGAAAAGCTGAGAGACAGAGCTGGGAAGAGGTGGGAGAGCAATGTTAGGGAAGTGGGAGGAAAACAGAGCAGAGATTTACATGGGCCAGAGGCACAAATAGCCTTGAAACTGAGCACAAGAAGAGAAAATTTAATAGAAAAATTACAGGAAAGCAGTAGGAGTAAGAGAGAAGAGCGTGCCCTTGAGTATTTTTGTGGTACTTTACCGGAAGAGTTGATGAAGTGCAACTCTTACTGATTTCCAATATTGTATTAACAAAGTCTTAGAAGTAAAAACACCAAAAAAACCCTTAGAGGTTTTTTCTGTGCTGGCTATAGCTTTGTGTACAGCTTCCATTAGCATTAATAGGCGTCATAGCAGATGGCACTTTGTGTCTGTTTGTTCCATGTAGAACAAATCAGGGTATTTACACTGTACATACTTGTTGACCAGGTTAATGTTCACTTCTCTCTGTCAAGGTGCCAAGTATGGGAAGAGGGGCAGAATAAAGAGGAGACTAAAGCTAGTACTGCTGTTTTACCTAGAGGCAGTTGCCCATGAGAATGAGGCAGAAAAGAAACAGAGAGGCAGATTAAAAATTAAACGTGTGAGGATATTTATGTGTGAATGGTTGACCCTCTCCAGGGTGAGGCCAGCTTTACTCCAGGCAAACGATTCGGGTGCCAGCTCCTACCTCCTCTACAGGCAGCTCCTTCAGTTTGGGCAGAGAGCTGGAGAGCAGTCCCACCAGGAAGGGGGTAGGGCAGCACATGTCAATCATGGATGAGGGCAGGACTGGAATGAAGGTGTGCTGCCAGGAGAAGGGGTACAGCAGGGCCACCACCGCGTGCGAGCAGCTCGAGAGAGTGCTGGAGAGAAAGGAGCAACCACGTTAGCAGAGCTCGTTCTTCATCCCCGATACCTACCACCTACTGATAAACTTGGCGCGTTAATACGCAAGCGCCCAAGGGGCTGCCCCGGTTTCCCTGGGTGCCTTTTAACACATCGCTTCTGACTTCAGCCTTTGTCCCTTTCCAGTCCATACTGCTTCTGTACCATGTGGTGTGGTAGCTCCTCTCGTGCCCACCTCTAGGTGACTTGAAACTAGAGGTAAAAAACTAGAATCGCTTTGTTTCGTTATAGCAGACAGGAGGCACTTTGATCTAGAAGATGAGGTTTAATGTTCCCCACAGCACTCAACAGCAGCCACTTTGAATGATGCTTAAAAGCCAAAAGCAGCTTCAGTCCTTAGCTGTCACAAGGTCGGTAGTAACAATGCATAATATTGATGTTCCTATGTCGAACGCTAATGCACAAACAAGGGAAAATGAAAAGTAAATATAAAATAAAATTGAAAAAAAAAATCCTAAAGAAAAACCCTACTAAATCAGATGTAAGAAATCCCCAACAATCAATGCTTGCTCCAAAGGAAATCTGGTGAAAGCAATGCATTTTTCGAAGTTTGGATATTTTTGTGACAGCAGCATTTTTTCATTGCAGCACATTTTGATGGGCTTATTGACCAACTGTAATGATAAAGGCATTAACCTTGCTCAGTAGAGTAGACTCTAAAACACACTTCGGTATCCCCTAAATACTAAGACTTAATATAATTCATGGAAAATGTCTTGCATACATTGTCCTTCCATCTCATGGAGCTGATTCCCTTTTACAGTCACATGGTTTCCAAATGTTAAAAATAAAGCAACATCATTACCAAGCTACTTTTAGCATCAGGGGAATAAGGACAGGCTCTCCGTTTCAGAGCTTTGATTTTGGAGTGAGTTACGACATCTGCTTCTTACAGGCTGAGGATGACAGAAATTTGGATTTTTACCCAGCCGAGCATGACTGAGCTAATTTTCTCACCGTGCAAACTTCTGCTGTGCTTAATGCAGCCACAAAGAACTATAAATAACTAACAACTTCAGAGCTGTACTGCTTGAGAAAGCTGGGGGGAAATGCTGATTTCTTCTACTGCAAGACTTGTTGGAGACTGCAGGTGGCATCAGACCTCCACTGGAATAACCCTCGCAAGCGTTTTTCCGTGTGGGTTATTCCAAGGCCAGGAGAAAGGTTTCACCTGCTTGTTCCTGTCAGTGATTAACCTCTGAAGTTTGCTCAATGGCAAAAGTGAGGATTAGAGGACAAGGAGAGGAAAGGTTGGGGAAAAGCAAATGCTTGTCTTTTACTGCAAATAATCGGTGGGGTTTTTTACTTGACATTTTATAACATATGTTGTCCGACACAGGTTTGTTGTAAAATGATGCATTTCTCTAATGTTTTTGTTGGGTTTTTTTTATAGCAGGCAGCACTGCTGCCATTGACTCCTATTTTGGTCTTGGGTGTCTACCATAGCAAGCACGGTGGTGTGTTTCAGAAGTGCTGTGGAGCATGGGACAGGCTCCCAGCACTTCCTCAAGCTCACTTTAATGACTCCGTGGCATTTTCAGCTACTACAAATTCAGTCATCTTAGCTGAGCTCCTAAAAAAAGAGCCACGTTAAGCTAAAAGCAGGAAGACAAACATTCTTCTGATATTCAGTTAGTATTTTTTTCCTTTCTATAGAATGCCCTTTTGTAACTTGTTGTTTTACACGCAGCGCTGTGACGTAAATCAGCCCCTGCATCCTCTCATGCGTGCTATTCCCACGCTAGGGGAGGCTTCGGGCTCCGGCCCAGGACGCTGGTTTCTCTTCCAGAGCTTTCCCGGGAGCTGGCTGGGGCAAAGCAGCAGCTGAATGCAGCAAGCGGCCCTAGGGGGCTTGTCCTGCGGCAGCACCCTGCTCTGCTCTGGCAGCATCCCCTGGGTCGCACCATCCCCCTCGCCAGCACCTCGGCCTGTGCGTTTTAAGGCCCTGCACGCAGTTTTTCAAAATTCATCCTCAGAAACATCTTTCCCTGTGAGACATCTCAGGCTGACCCCCATGAAACACTCGCTTCAAACTTTCAGTCCCCAGCATCGGCCGCTGCCCTCCCTCCCAGACGCTGCTTGTGCAGAGGGAGTCCCACATGCTGTTACCAAACTCTTGCTTGTACAAAGCGCCTGTGTCTCTTCCGTCGTGGGGAAGTTTCATAATTCTAAAGGATACGCATCTTTCACTTCAGCATGAGGTTTTTACATTATGTAAGGTCAACTTCAGGGATGATGGATGTAAGGGAACCCCCAGTTTAAATCTCTAAAATATGGTTCAGATCCTTTTTAAAGGGTATTACTCATGAGAAGCATGTTTGGTAAATTAAAAAGAAAACCCTACCCTGGAAAACCAAGTCGACTCCCGTTTTTCCTTTCAAGATGTGCAACCCACAGATTGTCCCACTGTTCTTGTTTATGAAAAATAAGAAGTAAGGTCAGATGATTTATTTTCTTCAAGGTGTGTGAAGCAACAGAATAGTCACAGAAATTAGATTTTCAAAATGTTTTCACTTTTCATAGTCCAGGGCAGTTTTGATAATACAGGGAGCCGGTTTGGGGAGTGGGCTTTTTCATTTGGTCTGTGCAGTTTTATGAGAATGCTGCATAAATGTTCTAGCTGTTGTCCTACTGGAAAACACTTCTTGTATTACGCATATGCAGGTAATTTTATACGTGGGCACAAGAAACCAAACTGTTGAGTGAGTCACGCGCTAACGAGGAACATAAACCACCGCATACTTCAGAGGGGAAGCGCTGCCAGAGCCGTGCGCAAGTGGGAGACAGGCTATGATGATCCCCAGGACCGCGCTGGAGTGCGGCTCCCTCCCTCCCTGCAATGCACAGGTAGTGCCGCTGCCCCGTGCCCGCAGCACTAACGCCAAGCTCCCGTCCCACCCCGGAGACGTGGGCTACCCTGCCGGCCTGTGATGCTCTGCCTCTGCGGAGCCACTGATGGGAAGGGGCAGGCTGCCCCCCCCACACATTGAACTGTACGCATGGAGTAAGTCTAGAATCATAGAATTCTAGAATTCTAGTCTACTAACAGTAATTAACTGAAAAGGTGACTGTGCTTGCAAGATTTGTGGGATAAGGGTATGTAAGGCTATTGCCTAGTTGTACTACACAGCCTACGCCACTGAATTCATCCCGTTACCCTGCGCTCATCCCAATAATTTGCATTCTGCTAAAGCAAAATTAGTGAACAATTTCTAGAAAAATATCGAGTTTCAATTGGTTTCAAAACACAGGCGATCCGCCACTTCTCCTTCCAGGTTTTTTTCCATTGTTATCATCTTGTTAAAAAGTATTGGGAATTTGCCTAGGTTTTGGTTCTTCCTGTACCTTTTATTGACTAGATTAAACAAAAACCTTCAGTGTTTCACCTTCTCCCCATGGAAGTATTAATACGAGTTTATATAGTCTTATTGAGACATTCTTAATGACAATTTATGACTTTTTCACTATAAGTCTGTCAATAATTACAGGAAAGCAGAGACATTTTTCCCTTACATTTACAAATATACAACTTCATAAATCTTTTCAAATATGGAAAGTCTACATTATCATTAAAACATCTCTTGGAGAAGAGATCTTTTATCACATTACAGACAAAAGACAACAACGTTTCTTTCCCACTCAAATTTGATTTCTCTTCCTCTAGGCTATTTTGTTTTCCAAATAATTTTCTCATGATAGCGCATAGAAACTTTTCCTCCTTGTGTACTTGGCTGTGGAGACACAAGGCACAGACTACGAGCTAAGGCACAGGAATTTCAGACATTGCCATGACTCAGCTGAATTGTGGGGACTGCTTGTGAACATGGTTTAGGCCCACGTCAAAAGCAAATTAGTGTAACTTAACAAGAACACTTACTATCCTTTAGATAGGAGGGTGTTTGCTATCAATTTCTGGGTTGGTCAACCAACAAATAACCCCAAGGCTAGGCTATATTGATATCTAACCACAGCGCCATTACCATATTCTGAGACACATATTTTTCCGCCATTGAACAGCGAGCGGACGCTTCCCTGGCAGTGGGGAGCGTTGCCGATGCTAGCACTGGATGTGTCCGTTTCAGAGAACCATGGCTCATTGCGTACTGCAAGTCACCAACTCTTATGAAATGTTAAAAGTCCTGTTCAGTTACACTTACTACTCACACTGGAAATATTCCACGGATACACTTGATAATTCTCTTTTTTTCTATAATAGCCAAACTTATATTCCTTCTCACTTCCCCCTCTACCACCTACAATTTCTCACAGACCCAAGGGAGCCTCACACCCTGAGCATATTTTAAGTCCAGGACTAAGCCTCTAGCACAGACAAACATTTGCTGTGAGAGCTCCCTGATCCTACCTTGCTATTCTCGTGCATCTCCATGGTCCTTTTGGCATTGACATTGAAGGAGGGGAAGGCGAGAATATCCCTTCCTCCTCCTCCTCATCCTCTCCCAAGGGACAAAGAAGTTTCCTCCACCAAGAGGGGAGGGACAACCACCCCTTTCGAGCGGGGCCAAGCCACACAGTGGCTCTGTCATCCCAGGGCTGGTGCCAGCTCTGCACTATGCTGATGCTCTGGACCGTGCACAGGACTGGGACCGATTGCAGAATCTCTTCCCTCTGCTTCCTCAGATGGAGAAATGTGGCCAAAAACGTAAATTCACAAAGAAATGTTTCCGCTGCCTGTGTTTACTTTTCCAGAACTTTTTCACGTTTCTAATTTCTCCCTGCTGATATAATTATGTTACTCTGTCCACATTTGCTGAACTCTTGCATCTGCCATGTTAACGCATACATGCTCAGCTCCAGTACCCCCCCCTTGACACGCAGGCACCCTTCTTCAGAGGCTGTGCGCACCCAGAGTCCCCAGATCAATGGCTTGTGCTTCACTCCCGGGGCTGCTGTGCTGTGAGGACACATGTTTCATTAACCCAGATACCATCAACTACTCACCAAATAGGGCAGGGAGGAATAAAATGAGAATTCAAGAAAGTCTTTGATACAACTGTGCAAGGCATCTCCAGCTTTCTAGCCAGTGTAAAAGTGTCAGACAGGACAGCGTTTCTTCCTGGGCAAAATTATCGCTGTTTGTCTCTGCTACCACTCTAGGATGTTTAAAAGGGAAAAAAATCTTCAACCCATCTCTTTTGACTCAAACCAAAGAAATTACACGTTTTTTCAGCTTTTTAGCAAGAAGACCTACTCTGTGAACATTTCAAAATAAGACCACGTGAGTCATTGTTGCTAGAGGAAAAGCGAGCATGGCAACGGAGCTGTCTGACTGCATGGCTGCGGCCCCAAGTTCGGGAATGTGCAAGCACACGCGCTCAGGAGCAAGAGGCACATCCAGAGGCACATTCAGCATCGGATGCAGAGAGGGTGGGGAGGGAGCTGTGGCAGAAGACACAGGAAGCGTATGGGATAACCTCAGCGGGAACAACGTGAAGCAATAAATATCTTTGTGCTTGTAAACTAATACTGAAGCAAAGCTGAAATGGAGATTTTTTTTTTTTTTGAGAAGCAAAGTGTCATGGATAACATCACTGCTGATTAGGGATTAAAGGATACCAAGGATACCTCTGCATGTTCATGTATAAGGCCGGAAATTACTGATGGGTCTGGGAGACCTGCCTATTTGTAGGGTTGCTTTCATTTGTAAGGCACTGTTTTCACACAATCAGGATTCAAAATTTAACTTGTTTGCACTGAAATTTTTAGGCTTGTGTGTCTGCCTCCAGATAACTATTTTGTTTTTCCAATTTCAGGCAAAATCATATAGACTCTTAAAGTAATTCAGGTGGGAAAAGACCTCAGGTGGTCAGCTGATCCAACCCCATTGCTTAGCATCAGATCAGTTTGCTTCCAAAGCCAGATTTAATTTTTTATATATATATAAAACATCTCTGCTGCCCTTTTCTGTGATAGGGTGGCATGCTTTGGTGGCAAGGACTTGGAAGGCTGGCAGGAGGGGGGGGTGGCCCACGTGCCAAGGACTTCCACTACTGATGTCTAAACTCACTCTGATTTGTTTATGTCAGAAGCCATCTTAAAAGAATAATTTTGTGCATGCTAAAAAGAGCTTTATTTAGCCACTAAGTTCTTCAGAAGAAATTGTTCAACACTGAACAGCACCTTCCTTGCCATTGTAGCCTGGGGCTACGCAGAAAATTGGGAGGCTCAGCTGGGAGAGGAAAATTGTCTTCATCTTGCAGGGAACCCTAGGGAAAGGAAGGGAACCCTAGGGGAGGGAGGGGTGAAGGCTGAATTAAATGCAAAGGGGTAAAAATAAGACCTATGAGGCAGAACAGGGAGGGGAGGAAGACAAAACACGCCTGGCGAGCAGGTGAAAAGGCAACATGAACTGAGGGCAAAGAGGCCAGGGTGCAAAATGAAGGGACAAGACAGCAACTGGCTGGGCCGAACGACGCAAGAACCAGGGAAAACAATTTAATGTGAACATGGATAAACTGTGGCATGCACATGCAGCCAAATTATTAGGTCCATGTGAAACTTGTTTTTCCCTGTTGCTCTAGGCAGATGGGAGGACTGTGAGGCTGTCCGATGCCAATTACCCATCCTCCTTCGGTACCAGAGGTGCTGAGAGGGGCTGCAGCTGCAGAAGGAAGGTCAGACACCATCACAGCTGAAGGTGTGTGACAGAGGCTCGAAGCCCGCTCAGGGTACAGATGCCATCAAATATAACTGGTGTTTGTACACTTCAGCCACTTCTGTGCGGCTTTCCCCTTGCCCACTATGCGCAGTCTGCTGATAAGCAGGCACAAAACCACAGTTTCTATCAGGAATAATCTTCAAACTGAAAAGACAAGTTTCCTCCACAACAGTTATATTTACCTGTATGGGACAGGCAGATTATGATCAAAACAAACACCAGAATTTGTGCTCATCTTATCATAGAATCATAGAATCATTAAGGTTGGAAAAGACATCCAAGATCATCAAGTCCAACCATCAACCCAACACCACCATGCCTACTAAACCACGTCCTGAAGTGCCACATCTACACGTTTTTTGAACACCTCCAGGGATGGGGATTCAACCACTTCCCTGGGCAGCCTGTTCCACTGCTTGACCACTCTTTCAGTAAAGAAATTTTTCCTAATATCCAATCTAAACCTCCCCTGGCACAACTCATGCCCCTCACCAGTGCTGAGTACAGGGGCACGATCACTTCCCTACTCCTGCTGGCCACGCTATTCCTGACACAAGCCAGGATGCTGTTGGCCTTCTCGGCCACCTGGGCACACTACTAGTTCATTTTCAGATGGCTGTCAACCAGCACCCCCAGGTCCTTTTCCACTGGGCAGCTTTCCAGCCACCCTTCCCCAAGCCTGTAGCCTTGCATGGGGCTGTTGTGATCCAAGTTCAGGACCCAGCACTTGGCCTTGTTAAACCTCATACAGTTGGCATCAACCCATCAATCCAGCCTGTCCAAGTCCCTCTGCAGAGCCTCCCTACCCTTGAGCAGATCAACACTCCCGCCCAATTGGGTGTCATCTGCAAACTTACTGAGGGTGCGCTCAATCCCCTCATCCAAATCATTGATAAAGGTATTAAGATATTATAATCATTAATATTGTTATTATTATTATTATTAAGATATAATTACAATATTAAGAAATTATTATTATCATCCCTGGGGAACACCACGATCAGCTTATTGCTGTTTGACCCAAATTAATTCTAATACAGTAATTTATCTGAATACTGATAGAAAAATTATTTCTAATGATTACAGAGCAGTAGGAAGTACAGTCAGTTCATGCCTGGCTTCACCAATTAAAACAAAGCATGAGGGGACAGGCAAAATACGGCTTTAGGCTTTGATTCAGCAAAGTATTTCAGCACAAGTTTCAGCCTTAATTTACTTTCATTGTGCTGAAATGCTTTGCTGAAATGAAGCCTCAAAGACCTTTTCTTTTTCCATTTCTATTTTAAGCAGATCAGCCCACAAGTACACACATGAGACGTGATAGCCCTTTTTGAACCGTGAGTGCCCAACTGCTGTGGAAAGGAGTGCTGGTGAATGGCTGTAAAGTCAGCCTCTCTCGTCAGCAAGGCATGTTTCAGCTTCTGAAATTTGAATATTTTTTTTACTTTTCTAGAAGACCTTCAGGGGTAAAGCAAACTACAAAGAATCCTTCAAGCCTTTATAAGGTGGCTTGGAAGTAGAGGCTGTAATTTTTGAAGCTATTAAATAATTTAAATTTAATTTTAATATATTGTTAATATATTTATTAACTTTTAATAATGTAATTTAATTTTTAATTAAATAATTAGATTTCAACCTCGTGGATTGAGAATTCTCTGGGGCAGAATCCTTCTGTAAGGGGCCCACCTCTGTGTAGGGGTACACAGGGGGTAGGACGCCTCTGCCGCTAGCCAAGGCACCTCTCCTCACCTGACCTGCAGGTAAATCTGTGAAAATCTGGGTAGCTGCAGGAAGTTTAGGATGGAGTGGATGCACACATGACTTGAAAGAGGGTTTTGAACTTTCTGAATTTCCTGTTACTAAACCTGACCTTTCTCTAGAATAATCAATGACGAGATGTTTAAAATCAAAGTAGTGGGTGCATATTACATGTAAAATTGAGTGAGTTTAGGCTGTAAAAGCCAGAGCAATATTTTGCATTGTGATTTATTTTTTAAAGCAAACACTTAAGTAAGAGGTAAGCTAAGAGTGATGACATGAGGTCTTTAGTAGTTGGCCTACAGTACACAGCTAATACTGTATCTCTGATCAATACCCAACGTCCTTCTTTTCAGGAAAGATGGACAAATCTGTATGTGCATATTTTAGGTTACTTTTTCTCTTGTTGTCAGGGGAGACCTGCCAATAGAAAGCTCTGCTCCTAGTGTCTAAATAAAGCAGGGAATTCCGTAGTGTAAATGCGATCATGACAGAGGAGAACATGTATAATTAATGCGAGGATCATGGTGAGCCAAGTCCATTCGGGCCACCTCAAATGCAGCAGCCAGTTCTGAACATCCCATAACGACCATTACACACGCTACAAGAAATACTGCAACTGGTTAAGGAGCTCTCTAAAGCACAAATGAGAGATCTCTCTTGTCTGTTATGGACTGTAATGTGTATTACCCAGTCTTAGCAGTGAGCTAATGACCCACTCTTAGTCCAGAAGCAGGTGCACTGCACAGGAGCTTCACAAGGGAAAAATATTGTTTAAGAGATGAACATTTCCCAGGGTGCGTGACTGGTTTAGCAAGCGAGGAGCACTGCTATGGCACCATGCCTGTCAGCCTCCAGGATCCATCCACTGCTTCCTTGCCTCCCCAGCCAGGCTTCCCTCACCTGGCAAGCAGCAGCCTGATGCAAAAGTGTGAGCCTAACCTTGCTTTTGCCAGGGGTGAAAGGCAGAGTCAGGCCACAGTGGCTCCCCTAATTTGAATGCTGACACGTCTGCTGCAAGTGACCTTAGCAGTATCTCACGGAGCGCAAACAAGGCCTCAGCGATAACACTGGCAGGGAGAGGAGGGCACAGACTGAGGAGGAAATGCATATTTTCCACATCACATCAGCCCAATTATCAGTTATTGTCCTTTGCAGAATCTTTTCAACTATGCTTACAACTCAAAGAGTGTAGCTACTTAACTCTCACCCCCCTCAAATGGTGGTTTCTTCCACCATGAAAACCAGCGAAACCTAAACCTTGTTTTGCAAGAAATGAGTCACACTTCAGGCTTTATCTGGTGCTTTCTACAGCACAGTCTGAGAAAAGCCACGCTTGTAAAATTCTCATAAAGGAATCGCAATATGGCCTCACCTGTCTGGCAAAAGCAGCGCTGCAGTTTCTCTTCGGTGGGGCAAGGGGCGGCAGTGGCGCAGGTAATTTTGGGACAGTCTCCAGTGAATACTGAAGGCGAGTTACAGAGAGCTCAGGCACCAATTCTTCTGTGCTACTGATGACTCCAGGTGGGAGATTTTTTTAATGATAAACACAGTGGTTACAACCCAGTTCCTGGACTTGTTTTCTCTGACTTTAATTCATGGAGCCATGGTTTGCCACGCTGCCAAGTCAACGAGTACAGTCTGTGGAGCAGACTTGCCCAATGGTTTGTGTCATTGTGTGTGTCCCTTTTCTGGTCCCTCCTTACCATATTTTACAGAAAATTGAGTGGGCAACATCTTCACCCATGAACCCTTTTCTTACCACATCCCCTTTAGCTTAAACTTGCAACATCCTCTCGTGTCTTGTGCTCTCTTATCCTACCAGTATGGTTGCATCAGCAGCCCCACTGTAATTACCTGAGCACGTCCCCACAGCGTGTTACGAGTACACTAGGCAGCATTGAGCAGAAAGGGGAGAGGGTCTGCGACAGCACTTGCCTGTCCTTCCATTGCTCCCCCATGAAAGTTTGTTCAGAAACACGTGGACAGAAAGGCTTTTCTGTCATCTTAAATACCATCTGTCACCATCATACCAGAACAGAGAACGTTGCAGAACTTCAGGTCATATTTTGATACACTGGGCACCATGCTAAGACACATGCTAAGAACAAGGAACTTAAATTTTAGTATTTTCTAAGATGACAACAAACAGACTGAAGATTATACCTGTGATGCTCCTGGCAGCCCATGTTATTACGCAGGAGGGCTGTGGCAGCAGTCTGTACCCAGCTGCAATCTATGGTCGATGGCTTAAGGAACGAGCAGATACGTTACAATGCCATAGAGCAGCCAGGAGGTGACATCAGGAATGGCCAGCACCCTGTCACTGTCTACCCTGCTGGGATGACGTCTCCTTAGCTAAGCAGAGATGGACTGAAATACGATGTGCTCTCAGGGGTTCCTGTTTTAAAGCCTCTGGATTTGTCAGTCAGTTAAAATAATTCAGATTTTCAATGTTTTATAATTACACAACTCACTAGGGGATATTATCAAAGAATAAGTGAGTGCAGGGTTCATTTTGACTATACAGGACGCTTTCTTTTTGTTTTTCATACGAATATTGGAAGACATATTTTATGCAAAATTTCCCAAAGTTATCATAACTTTACACAAATTAGTAAATTACTTGACTTCACTAAGAGCTGTGTTTTCAGACTCCAGCTCCCACCTTACTGAACACCTGAGTGACAGACAGTCTGAGGTCCCACAGATAACCTGCAAAGCACAGCCCTGGCTCATGGCACAGACCAAGGTTCCATCACGTGGAGCTGAGCCCTGCAGACCAGAGAATGCACTGTCAGGAGATCTCTCTCTCTCTGAGAACAGCTTTGAAGTGTTTAATGTAAAAGAAAGGAGAGAAAAGTTGATTAAAGAGGAATGTGGTTTTAACAAAGACATTATTTTTTATTCCTGTAGTACTTGTGCATAAGAGAGGCACATGAAAGCCCCTGGAGAAACAGACACGCAAAGCGCCCTTCAGAACGAGTATTTGGCTTTTCAAGCAACTGATGTTCAAGCATACTTTCCACAAAGCTCAAGCAAATGAGATTTTTGGCAAAAAGGCATTGCTTTGACATGTCAGCTACCTGCCCAAGCTTTCTCAGGTGGTTACAAGAAAAACACCCAAGATTTCAAAGTGGAAAGTTATCCTTAGTGCCCACAGGGTTACCCAGTCCCTTCCTGCAGGATAGTTTCTTAGCATAAATCCATTACAAAAGAGGTTCTGGCCCAGGTGCTCCAGAGAAGTGTTAACTACTTGTTCTTTCCACATTGGGACCTTCACTCCCACCAGTCCTTATTAATGTTCACACTGGTGGTTTCAGATTCGCAGGCAATCATTGCACTGTTAACAGACAGCTGTAAAGTAGGATGAAGATTTTTTTTCTAGGTAGTAACAAAGGAGGAGAAGAACAATCCCAACCCCCTAATCCTTCTCATTCAAAAGCTGAAAAGAGGGAATCTGTCTAAATCCCCTTGCTGGGAGCTAGAGGCCAAGTTGCAACTTACTGCCATATGGTTACTGTGCCAATAAGCAATCCAGAAGAGAATTACCAAACAACATGGTCGTCTTCATATCCCATTCCCTTTCATGGGGAAGGAGAAGGGAGAGAGAATTTTGTTGCACAAATCTTAAGTGGAAAAATGATAATGTTTTCCCACTGTAGAGCATTGGCCAAAGCCTGAAGTGGCATGAATAAATACCACTGGAAAGAAGGGCAGGAGGAAAGGAGGAAAAGGAGAATCACACAAGCTCTACCTTTCTTGTGATATGGCATATTAAAAATGCCATTGAAGTTTACTGCATATGAAAAATTTTTGATTGCTTTTTCTCTGGGACTGTGGAATCTTAAACAAGCCAGAGACTTAGAAAGTTTATTTTGTTTCTTGGGCTGTCTCTTCTGCCTGACACAAATTTTCCGACTGTCCACGTACAGCTCCTTGTTGGCATCAGTCATCACACAGTCAGAGTGCCAGAGAAATATAATCCAAGTGGTACAAAATGTGTCGGGGGGGGGGGGACGGGACGACAGATAAAGTGCAAAATTTCTCTCAAAAATCTTGAGACAGCTCTGCTAGTTACCTTGAACCACCAATTTCACATCCCATTGAACACCTTCAATTCTAGCATTCAGACTGTACGACAAGGTGCTCAGCATCTTGCAGGACTGGGCTGCATGCAAACATCCTACTCAAAGAAGATTAGTAGCTGTATTTGGTAGGAAAGAAAGAAGCAGAATATCAAGAAATTGCAGCTCCATCAGGCCAAATAATCACGTATGTTACAGAAGATTTAAGGGTTTTTTAAAGTATATATGTTTCTACATAGTGATGCTTCATAGTGCAAGGAGACTGAGAAAAAACAAAGTCTCACGGAAGGAAAGTGATTGCAGGGCAGGTAACAGAGACTCAGACAGACTCTCGAGGATGCATCTTTTATAAAAGATGAAGGGAGCTGCAAGCTGTTGTCCCTTAGGTAAAGCAGGGCTGGTCTGCAGGTTCTAAATCACTCCTCAGTGGGGGCTGATCTGGCTCTCACTGCAGGAAATGGAAACTCTCTGGTTACTTACATGAGAAATGGATGTTTTTGCTGTAGAATAAATTCTGTCTTCTAGGCATGATTCTGTATTGGATAATTAAACAGAGGCTCATTCCTTCCACTGCAGAAAGTAGTGGAAGAAATTCTCTAGTTTACATTCAGCATGGCAGACCAGACAACCTGACAGTATTAAGAAAGCACTTAAAGATCTTTGGATAAAAAAATACCAGAAGAAACGTCAGCCATTCATACTTCTCCTGGGTTTAGACATAAGATCTGGGAGCTATTACACAGGCCACGGGTACAGTAGCTGCATCTCTAAACATCTCCTTCTTCAATGCACAGCTGGTAACTCAAAAAAATTTTTCCTGAGACAAAGAAAGGGACTTCTAACTCAATATTGGGCTGCGCCAGATGTGACCAAGAGAAGACATAGTTGTGTCTCCTGTAGCCTGTGCTCAGAGACAGTGCAGACCAGTTAGAGAGTGGCAATGGTAAATTCTCCCTCACAAGCTGTTTTCTGGCATGTGTTTGTTGTCAAATTTCTCTCACCTTTTTTTGTGGAGGTTTTTGTGACAAGGGAAAGTGAAGGAAATCTTTATTACTGGCCAAAGCTCACCGTCTGTTTACTGAGCACACTTCCCCTCTTTGTCCTAACACACATGTTTTTACCTTTTAACCTGCAGGTTGGCAGATTCTACAAGTGTTATGGTATGACAGACTACTGGAAAGAAGCATTCCCAGGCAGCAGGTGAGCCTGGTCAGGCCTATCATTGCTGTGATTAGTTTGTAAGAATTATATCCTGCTTTTGTCAATAAAAAATAAACAACAAGGAAATATGGAATGAGCTTTCACTTTAGTAATCTGCCCAAAAGCTTAGCTACTCTTGCTTCTCCATTTGACCTTGCTACAGGGCTGAGGAACAATAGTTTACTCTTACTACTAAAACATTGCCACTTATCTCCTATTTAAATTTGCATATTTTAACTTGAGCTACAAGCCCATGCTATGATTTTGTCTGCTAGATTAAAGGATCCCCAATACTGTTTTTCGAGGTAGGCAGAGAGACGGGAACAGGGCTGCCTCTCAGCTGCTAACTGTGCTGCTTTCTAGTGGGGCCTCGCAACTCCCAAAACAACAGATTGAAATAGGAGGACAAGCGTCAACGCTTCCTGAACATCCCGGGCGTAACACGGACAGCCCTAAGCCGTCTCTGTCCGTGAGATTAGGGAAATGCTGTTGTTTGTTCTGGAAGACTTTGCCCTTGAATACAAGTACACTCTGCTCCCCTTTTGCTCCACAAAGCTAACAGAGACATGCCTGTGGGATGACTTCCCCCAGTATTTACATATTTATGCTTCTGTCCCGTATTAGTCACTGTTTCTGTCTGGAGCCCATAACCTTTGGTCAGGTCTGGGATCCACCTGGACTTTCTACAGTTGTGCTGGAAGGGAGATTCCTCCCAGCAGTCCAAAATACTTTGGGGAGGGGTAGGGAGGATTTTGTCCTTAACAGGATAAAAGGGGTTTTTGGGTCTTCCCACCTCATAGGTGCCTAGCTTCTCATGGGGCAAGCGCTGCAGAGGAGGGTTTCACGGGGCTGCAGCATTCCAGGTGACAGACCGCTGGTCTGTGTTGGGCCAGGGCATGTGTACTGGCAGAGGAGCAGAGAAACACAGAGGGAAAAAACTTGCCTTCAGAAGACAAAGTCATCTGTGGCCACTGATATGCAGAAGCTTTAGCGGCACTCAAGTTCGTTGTCATCCAACATTGCCTCAGCCACATCCCCTCAGATCTCCCTTGCACACCGGTAAAAACTTGTGGGTTTATTCACAAATTTACAGTATTTCATGAGATATTATAAATTCAGCTGGCTCACACTTAAGCATAGTTAATGACCCAACAAATTTCAGTGCCAACACCACCCGAAGCGTGCCCATCCTGATGCTCCTGCCAGCCCCCAGCTCCCTGCTCTGCCCCTTTCCCAGCACAGGAGCTCCTGGTGTGGCCTGGCCAAGGGGCCCATCTAGTTTGGAGAAACTCTGCAAAATGAGTAATTCCTACTGCATCTGGGCCAGCACAGGCTGCTGGGTGAGGGAGAACGTGGCACTGGGCAGGAGCAAACAAGGGGAGCAGGAGCAGGGACCTCCTGAGCTGGCACTGCCACTTAGAGAAACGCCTGGCCCACCTTTGGGGCACATTTCCAAATTCACCTATATGGTTTAGGGGCGTAAAACCCATTGCTGTCAACAGAGATTTTTTTTTCCTTGAGGCCCATGCTCCTGCTTCGCTGAGAAGTAGCTGGAATATCTTATATAAAAACAAAATTCACAACAGTGAAAAGTTATTTTGTCTGATACAAAAGCAGGGACACTATAGAAGCCTTTCACAGCCCCAAAAGCTTCAGAAAAGCCACTGAATGGAATGCTCTAGGATTTAGATCCACAGCAAAAGACAAGCCTCATCCGAACACTCCCACTGATTCTGGCTGGCACTGGAGTGGACCCACAAGTGAAATGTAAGCAAAATATGCTCAGAGTCCTTCGCAATATAGTGGATTACAGCAAGAGTGTTTTTTATTTATAAAACATGGGGTTATAACAAAGGGCATTGAGATGCCCAGGGCCTTCCTTTCCCCCTCTCCAAACATTTAGGGGAAAAGGCAAAGAGACTGTTCTCACACACATGGATACATCACCTCCTCAGCAAACATGTCCACAAATTTGATTCGACAGCATACAACTAGAACAAGCAGAGAAATATTTTTCTTCCAATGTTTGCTTTCTATTTATTTTCTGATGCTACCTTCGTGCCTGCAGCAATGCCAGCGTTCCCCAAGCCCCAGAACCCACTGATTTTCATCTGCTACCTGGCCTTTGAAACCCCGGAGGGCTGCACTAAAGCAGCTCTCCCTCTGCAGCCAGCAGGTGTGGAATCATTTCAGAGTTGGGGTGAACAGACAAAATGAATCATAGAATCATAGAATGTTTTGGGTTGGAAGGGACCCCTAGAGGTCATCTAGTCCAACCCCCCTGCAGTGAGCAGGGACACCGCTAACCAGATCAGGTTGCTCAGAGCCCCGTCCAACCTGGCCTTGAATGTTCCCAGGGACAGGGCCTCCACTACCTCTCTGGGCAACCCGTTCCAGTGGTTTACCACCCTCATTGTAAAGAATTTCCTCCTTATATCCAGTCTAAACCTACCCTGGTTTAGTTTAAAACCATCACCCCTTGTCCTGTCACAGCTGGCCCTACCAAAAAGATTTTCCCCATCTTTCCTATAGGCCCCCTTTAGGTACTGAAAGGCCGCAATCAGGTCTCCCCGCAGCCTTCTCTTCTCCAGGCTGAACAACCCCAACTCCCTCAGCCTGTCCTCTATAAGAGAGGTGCTCCAGCCCTTGGATCATTTTTGTAGCCCTCCTCTGAACCCGCTCCAACAGTTCCATGTCCTTCTTGTGCTGAGGGCTCCAGAGCTGGAAACATGGGAACGTAAAAAGGGGCTCCCAGCTGGAACAGGGACTGGAACTGGGATGGGACATACAGTCTCAGTTTGCTTTCAGCAGATGTTTAAGGAATTGGGAGCTTTAAGTTACCTCTTTAGAAGTTGTTGTTATTATTATTTCAGGTTTCTCTATTGTTATCTTTATTTCTCTGTGCTCTTCTTGACTGTTCATGGAAAGCAAAATACTGAAAGGTCACCAGCAGATTCAAATTCATTTTTGAAGGTGAACAAATAGCCGCAGGGATTTATTCACCCAATGTCAAGCAGAAAAAAAATATATAAGCAACTTATTGGGAAAAAACCAAACCCAAACCTAACTGCACGTATCTAACCAAGGCAACCTCACAGTCCTGTCATTCAAAACTTTACTATTGTTTCCTCCTTGCTGGTAGCATCACTTTCTGTGTTGAAAACCTCTTCTGTGCAAAGATCAAGGACTATAAATTTTCATATTGTGGGCACTATAAGAACCATAAAAAAGGATTTATTGAATGAATCTCACTTCACTAGGCATGATTTTCCCAAACTTGTATAATGTGTGAAATCATTTATTGCTTGGAGACCTGTTAAACAGGCAGCCACAAAAGCCCATTGCATCTCATTGTTTGAAGCCTAAACCTCAACATCATTTATTTCTAAGCTATTTTTTGGGTACATGCAGAAATCAAACCCTTGTAAAATCTTTTTAATTTCCTGCTCTCGTTCTTTGGGCCCACAGACTGGACCTGTAAGTTATTTCACTTTTTTTTTTTTTTTCCACATTACTGGTAAACTCCTTCAGTTTCAGCCATGATGCCCATAAACAAAATTCACGTCAGACGAGGCAAAGGTTCCAAGACAGACAGTTATTAGCTCAAAGCCAGAGTGTTTCATTTTAGACTTCATCCCCATTTAAACCATGAAAACTTCAGCAAGTATTGAATTTAAATCCACTGTCACTTTCTCCAGGCCTTTGTCAAAGGACTCATTATTAGTTTCTATTTTACAGTACCTCCCAGATCCCCATGCCGAGAGGGGCCACACTGGATCAAGTAAAGCTGCATGCACACACCGAGCAAGAGATAATTTCTGTCCTGGAGCATTTAGGATCACAGACAGAAGATAAGAAAGAGGTGCTACGTTTCCAGCATGTGTCACAGCAGGTCAGAGGGTTCAGAAGGGAGAGCTCAGGATTCACAAGTCTTAAGCCAGGGCCTTATCTACCACATCAGACTTTGTCATACTCTTTTTAAACAAAACAAAGTATATGTGTGTAATAAAGGGCACATGCGGATATAATAAAGTATATGAACAAAAAACTTTTTGTAAGACAGGTTCTGTCCCTTCTTACAGGAGCAACCACAAACCCTCTTAAGCCTCTTGTACCCATCTGAATCCTCTCCTTCCTCAAAGTACGTGCTTGTGGCCCCTAACCCAATGGCTTGCTCTCACAACAGAAACAACAGTTTGCTGGAGAACAGTTTTTGCAGGAGAGCTCAATGTTTGGATATGTGTTTACCAAAAGGGATATTTACAATTTCTGGTTCCTGTTGATCCTGGTGCCCTATTTCTGTGTGCCAAAAGGGAAAGCAGCAGCGCTTTGCCTGTAAGCAGGACTCTGTTATCCTCTGCTCTGAGGCCTGTAGGCAGCGATCAGGAGAAAGCCAATTGCACAGGCAAGCCTGAGCTGTTCGCTTTCAGTCTGGCTCGCAATGTGTATAAAAGCCTGGTTGCCTGATGAAGTCTTGGGTTACAATGAGCCCTCAGCATCGGCAACGCAACTGTTTTCCAAGCCAAGCTGCCTTAAGCTCAAAGTAGGTTTAATTGTTGCTTCTTTTCTCTGAACAGTGCCCAGAAGCATTATATGGCATTGGCTAGGCCGGCTGTCCCAGAGAAACACTCCAGGGAATGGCTGTTTTCTGTCCCAGCCCTCACGGCTGAGGGCATCTCCTGCAGCAAGCCATCCCCACAGTATTGTGCCCACGGTCCACAGATCGAGGCTCAGGGTACTTTGCCAAACCAGGACAACACTGCAACGGAGCAACTGGGAACTCCGAAGCAGAGCAACAGTTGGCAGCAGCACAGCACAGCCCTCTTTTTCTCCATTCCATTTCTATGATTTTCCATCCAAATCATCGTGCCATTTGAAGGAACGCAGACCTGAGTTACAGTCAGGCTTGTGGGTGCCACTAATTCTGCTAGATGAATGGTAAAATAGAAACAGACAGAACGACATAATTAAGCATGCTGTAGAAAGAAAGTCAGAAGGAACATGCCAACAGTATTTTCGAAAGCCACCTACCCCAATATTCACAGTGTGACTCATATCTACTAAAAGTTCTGCAGAAACCCTGGACTAGCTACACAGTTCTCACCAGGAGTTTATGTGAAATTAAGTCATCCCAAATGGTCATTCAAACTAAGGGTTACTGACAAGGGAAGGGATGAAATAAAATGTTCTTGTTGTTCTAGACAACAAAAGAGACTGCTAAGGAAGTAACTTTATAACCTGAGAAGGGTCTGCAGCTTTAAGAAATTCTCCCCTAAAGGTTGTAAAGCTTTTACTATGTGAAGTATTTTTGCTATTATATACACTGGCGGCCACTAAGTGCAGCTATTATTTCTGGCGGTCATTCAGAGAAGGTCAGGCTGATAAAGTGTTTAACAGAGTTTGTTTGGGTAGATCCATCTGTGGTTTTAACCACCCATACAGTCTTTTGTGTCTTTTTAAAAGATGCTGGATGTTCCTGAGTCTAATAAAATATGGTCTTCGTTTTTATTTGCCATCTTTTATTATTTATCAGGCCACAGCAAAGACGTCTTCTTTACAATGTCCACACTTTTCTATATGTCCACACAAGCATCTGAAAAGGAGTGATTCTTTGCTATGGGACAGGGGTGCAGCCTCACAGAGCTCCCATTTCCTTGGTAAAGGTCATGTGGAGTTGTGACCTGTTGCTCTCACTCCTTACACCTTGGAAGAGCCAAGGAGGGGACAATCAAAGGGCAGGGAAGTAAGAGGTATGTTGAGAGGATGTAGCAAGGAGCCCAAGATGGAGCTTCAGAAAGGAAACGTTTTCAGGTCACCTGAGCACCAGGAAAAATACTGTAACTAGTTGGGATTGACATTAATAGCATTCTTAACACTCCCATCGGATGGGTTTGGTAATGCTGAATTTGAAACCTAGCTCCATTATAAACAATCTGTACTGCACGGCACAAACCAGGTGAACTCTCAGCACCCCACTTCCCTGCCTGGCTGCACTGCATGGCCACAAGGTGAAGCGCCTCAGTGACAATCTCTGCTACCGTTTATGAGTACTCTTCCAAAATCTGAAATGAAACATGCTAGGACTATATTGCTTCAAAACGCTGTGCAAACATTTGCTGACTACAAAGCAGGTGAGTGTTGGTATCTCCATTTTACAGGTGGGAAAGTAAGACAGAACAAGTGGCTTGTAGACAGTGACTACTAGCAAATGTGTGCCCCGGCTGATGCAGACAGCTTCCATTGATGCAAATATTATTTAAATTCTACAGTGAGAGGATTCTCACATCTGACAACCATTCTGGATGTTTCATAAAGCTTTTTGTATCCAGACATAGTACTGTCCTGAATGCGTGGTTCAGGCCACTTACCTGAGCTTATCTGCTACAAAAATCACACGGCGCTCCAACAGGAGAGAAGCGAAGATCCTGATGATCTGACGAACACTGAGGCACTTGAAAAGGCATTCAAAGTCCACATGTTCCAGGCGCGAGTCCATGGGCCGCCGCAGCTCAATGACCTGAAGACATCCAACAAACATCAGTCAGCATCACGGGCCAGGGCTGACAGGGCCAGGGGTGTCCAGCACCCCAACCCAGGCCCTCCAGCACTGCTCCATGCTTTCCTGTTGAGGGGACACAGAGAACGCCCCCCATCCTCTTTTGCAAACTGAGGCTGGAGGCACAGCACTGCAGAGACATGGCATATTACACAATTTACTATCAAGTCATTCTTCCCAGAATACAGTTGTGTGCATTAAATCTGCTGTCATTTCCAAAGGAAGCATAATTTTGCCTTCTAAACACCCTGTCAGAGATATAAAGCCTGGCTGAGTCAACAGTATGAAGCAAGTAACAAACTGGAAACACTGGAGCTGGAAGCTTACAGGGTTGAAACAGCCATAAAGACAAGGTAAATTTGGTTATAAACTTGCCTAGCAATTCAGATTTACATCTAGATAGGAGCCAGGGACTGAGCTTAAAGGCCAGGCAAAATTCAGACCCAATTTACTTCACTTCCACTCTTCTATAAGGCATAATTCACTAGATAATGTTTAAAACCTTTTTTTGTCATAAAGATATGTACATATATATACTTAACTGGGGAGTCAGGACAAGGTCTTAGATGGTGACTTGTGACATCCCTTTAAAGTCTAATTTTCATACTTCATCCATGACCTCAGGCCCTCTCCTTCCTTTTCTCAAATGTCTTTTGCTTGACTCCTTTATTATATCTTCCTTTTACTCTGCACTTGACATGCTCAGATGTGGAACTTGAAGGCAGAGGACAGAAAAAAGAAGAGGGAAAAATAACATGAAGAAGAGAGTGACAGATGGAGAAAAATACAAAGTGCAAGACAGCCAATGATGAACTACTGAGGAATTTGAGGAAACAGAAGGAAAAGGGGAAAAAGTTGGCCAACTTGAAGCTGCATTGAATTCTCTGAAGACATATTAGCAGGAACACATATACTCTCCTTTCCATATGTCCAAAAATCACCATCACTTTATTGCTTTAGACCACTTTTACGTTTTCATGCGCATGACACCACATGCCACGAGCATACTGTATTGGGTTTAAACTGGAGTAGCCCTTTAGAATTCCTCACAAACACACTGTTTTAAGGATATGATCAAGACCACAGGATAGCGGAAACAAAACCAGTTCATACCAGTTTAGTTGTAATATTATTTGTGATCAGTAACACAGAACTGTAAAAAGAAAGTCACTGTTAGAACAGTATTTGTGCACAGATTTGAGGTTTTTTTTTTTTTAAAGCCTGAAATACAGAAACACTATGGTGCCAGAGTATTAGATACCCATCATTCAGCTGTCGCTCTAAACAGGAACAAGAATTAAATTGCGGAGTGATGGTGTACCATGAATACCTCCTTGGGAAATGCTACCTGCCTACCCCTTTCTCATGTTCAGCAAAGGTGCCCACTTCCATTCCTTAGCATTGGGACTGCAAGCTCACATCACGTTCATGTGCCAAATCATGAGGAGCTGGTTTTACCGCAAAACTTCCAATGCTAAAATCTTGCTGCAGGGTAGGATGCACTGCAAGTTATGGCAGCTTTTACAAATGCCATGGATGTTTTCTGTTGCCTGGAAAAGCCGCCTGCTTCAGTCTGCTCATCACAAAGAAATACTGTCTACTTCCCAATTAATCATCATCTTTGTTTGGGCCAGAGGAGCCACAATGGAAGGACAAGATTCTGTTCCTAATTAAGCCAGTGCATTCCATTTAAATAACAAGTTTTTACTAGCATAACAGAGAGCAAAGCTCTGCCAGAAAGAAAAAAAGTTGTTTGTTTGTTTGGAATTATCTCAATGTTTTTCTCTGGGAGAGTTCAGAAGCTTGAGCAGAGGATAGAGAAGTTGCAGATCGTGGTTCCCAGATATATTCACATCAAAAAAGCACTATCAGATCTTACCACTGTTACATCAATGAGCCTTTCAGTTTTCCTTTGTTTCTCCAGAAGAAAATGCTTGTGACTTAAACATGCCTTGCAAGTCATTTATACAAGGAACCTTTACATTTCATACCAAATGACATTACAAGCCCACTCTGTTGAAGTCAGTAGCATTACACTTGGAGAATATATGATTCAATGTAAAAATAGTAATAGCACTGTAAAACTAACCCTAAGGAGTGTAAAATAACCCTAGAGGGGATTTTTTTTTTCCTACTTTCTCTAACTGGGCCAAATTCTATTCCCATCTGCAGTAATGTTTCCTCTATATGCTTACCCATCTGAGTGGAGCTACTGTATACTTACATAAGCACATGCAGAGAGCAGAATTTGACATGGCGAATGGCTAGCAAGCCTCAAGTTACAAAAAACTTTTTAAGCAAGGCACCAATATTACCATTTTCCAGTAAGGCATATGTTGTATAATTCTAGGCTTCTAGCTTCTTGAGTCAGTAATAAAAGGAAATGAAATCTGTTATATGTGCACACACACACACACACTTTTATATGACATACTTTTCCAAATATAGAGTATTTCTTTGAGGGCCAGTTAAAGGGTATTTATTGCCAAAAAGAGCCATTTAAATGCTGCTGGTCACTCCTCCTACCAAGGCCAGGACGAGCAGTAATGAGGTTTGCTACAACAACCAGCTGCTGAACTGTTCAAGTACAGTCATCATGGGAAACTTACACTTGCTTTTTATCACTGTGATAAAGCCCAGCAACATGTAGTCTGTTAACTACGCTAGGCCAGGCGTACAAGGACATTTGCGGTGTTTGTGCTTTCTTCTTAAACACACCTTATTAATAAACATAAAATAACAAATACATAACAATAAATTGGCTTATAATCATCAACGGGAACTAGCATTAGCATATCAACACTGGTGCAGCTCCTGCGCTGCTCATTTTGAGGGTGTGCCACCTCACACACCTTGCAGCATCCGTATGGCTCTTGTTTTTCTTTTGCTGTTTGATATTGGAGTGGTGAGGGGGGAGGCTTTGACTTTTAATGTTTGCAGTTGCTTTTTACCTCATTTCCAGCTCCAGGCAGAAAGGTTTTGACTTTGATTGTCTTTCCAGGTGCAGGAAAAGGAGATTCCATCAGACTCCTCATAAATGGATAAACCAAGGCAGCAGATATTCCCCTTCTCCTTTCAACCTCATCCAGAATCTGATCCATTAGGAAGACATAAGAGAGAAAGAGACCAAACATGTCAGCACCACATACACTTTTGAAGCATCTTTTGCCCCACCCTACAGTTAAAGCAATGGGAGTCAATATGTACTCTAAAAATGATACATTTTCCAGTTACAAAATGGAGCCTGTTTGTGAATGCAGTTAACACAGAGACAAGGAAGAAATAATTTGGAATTTGGAAAGGAGAAAGAAGACTCAAGCATGACAAAAGGGTTCTATATTGTTGGGATTTTGCCTGAACAACAGGATGAGCTGAAGGAAAAAAAGATCTAGACAAATCCCATGATCACATACCAGGTCAGCATCATGTCTCATCACATCTTGAAATTTATATTAAGGAGCAACACTTTCTTCTGCCCTAGGCATCTCTTCCATTTCAACTGAGAGGGCAGGAAAAAGCCAGAGCAGCAAAAAAAAAAAGCAACCCTGACACGCTATGAGGTCCACCAGGAAAGAGCTCCTGGAATAGTCCTGGCCGTGGTGGCAGCAGTCACGTCTCAGTTTGTGCTGAGCTGGAGCCAGCTGCAAGCAACCTCGTGAAGCATGCCCAGCTGTTTGCGCTGGGTGCCTGCATTAAGGTCATCTTCTGTTTGACATGACGCAGAGCAGGCAATCTAGTTTTGAAATAAGCAGATGGAACTTCTTACAGATAGAGAGGACTATTATTTTCTTCTCTCTTTGGTCTCATGGGCCAACATAAATTAGATCACAACTAAGTTTTCCCACAAGAGACAGACTATATAGATAATAAACCTAAAGAAGACGAGAAAGCAAGCTTCAAAGCAGTTAGTGGTTTGACCTGAAATGGTGATCTTTTAACCACCACTCAAGAGCAAAAGGCTGTACAAGAGATAGTGTGTCTGAGCCAGGCATTTTCCCTTGTTTCTCTTGGAAATACTTTTCACTGAAACAGAACATTAAAAGATACTTAAGCACAAGCTGGTGACTTGCAACGACAGCTAGACACCAAATGCCAACAGAAGCATTCAGTGGTGCATAATTTCCCCTTCTTCCTTGCAACATAGTAAAGACCTAACTAAAGCAAAGCTGACCCTATATACACAGCTTGCATTCCAGTCCATGGAAGTGGCAGATAACCATAAACGAAGATATGAGTTTCATTCTTGATGTAATTTGCAGCACAACAACCATCCTCACCAGACAAAACCAGCTGCCCAAATGGGAAGTAGTAATGAGCCAAGGCTATGCCCCGCGTCCCTTAGTGCTCCCGCACACTGCCAGCACACAGCTGTAACGTGCCCAACACACATCTCCTTTCCTGCAGTCACTATTTGATGCTTTACATTGCTGGAGTTGGGGGCCATGTGTGTGTCATATCCCTGTCCCGACAACCTTCACAACACAAATAAAAAGGAGCATTTAAACCGAATAAAACTTGAACAGAGATCTCAGGAGATAAAATTGTTGAAAATATCTGTTGAAACCATGGCCAGATGAACTGGCTGGAAGTAAAGATATCTGTGGTTCTCAAGTCTGTCTTAGCTGTAGGTATTACAACAGTGAGCATAAAAGACTTTGAGGAAGATGAAAATAATGCAGGCTATCAGAAACAGGATGATAAACATTTTAAAACAGAGGACTTTTGCTTTTTGGATAAATAATATCCAAGATTTAATACCTCATGGTCTTTCATCACTCACATTTTTCTGCAAAGACAACTGTTTCTTGTTTTGACTAATTTGGCAAAGTGCACCATCATGATCCTTTCTTTCACTGGATTTATCAATTAAGACAGCCCAGGTTCATCTAACTAGGCTGGAAAAAAAGACTGTCTCACTTGTCAAGAACTTCTGTCTCCATCCACACCACATCTGTCTTCAAAACCAACAGTGATGCCAAGGCTCAAACTCTTCCTCCTTCATTTAACAGCTGTTTCATCCAAACCCTTTCCAAATGTGGTGCTTAGAGTGTGTGCTAAATTCCTGTGCTAAATCCAGCCCAGAGCTGGAGTCAGCCCTGCCTGTTGCCAAACACCCTGCTCCCAGGCCAGAATCCAGTGCAATGGGGTCCTTCTGTGGCCCAGGCCCTCCACGAGCCCGGTAGTTGAAAAAGAGCAGAGGTGTGTTACAGCCCCATTCAGGGCCCGAGATGCAACTGAGCAGGAGGCGCTCTTCCTGCACAGACCAAGAATTTGTGGGCCTGCCCACCACAGTACCTAGGAACAGTCCCTGCTGAAGTCAGTGAAATTACACTCACCTGTCAACCTTGGGTCCCCTTTGGCTGGATGATCAGACACTTTTATTTCAAGTTACAGATTGAACTGGGAAAGCAGATTATTTGCAATTTTGGTACAAGGACCTTCCTTGTCTGACTTTATACGTCAGCTGCAATGAGGATACTTGTTTGCAATGAGGATACTTAAATTTTCTTTTTTTTTTTTTATTTTTTGCCTTTTTTTCCCTCTCCCAAGTTTTCCTTTGAAAAATTAGTGCACTATCAAAATTAGATAAAAACAAAAAAGCAAACAAAGAGCCTCAGGGCATCTCTCCATACCACGAGTTTGGTGAGCTGTGTTATCCTCCCAGAACAATGGATTCAGTTTCACTCACAGATATCTGTGTTTAGATACATATTATGTCTAAGAGACACTGTTACAAACCCTTGATTTCAGAGCTTTCTGAAAGATGTCAGAAGCAGAATTGCAATGAACTATTGCAACCCAACTGCTTTTCTTCAAACAAATTTGTGTTAAACAAAGGTTTAGCTAGAAAAGCTTGAAAATGGCTTTGAAAATAACATTCTATATGATTATTAGATCATATGAACAATATAAATGTTATGATTTTTATTAACTTCAATGATTTACATTGTTATTTTACATGTTATTTTCAACTTTATTCCTATAAAAAGGAACAAGAAAAAATTCTGTAAGTTCTCTGAGATTTCCCATATTTGAAGTGAAAATCTCTGGCAAATTAAAACATTTCTATGAATACTGTTATCAAAACTGGAAAAGGGGAAGGCAGCCATTTGACATTAGACATATCATTGTTCTCCACAGACCACCAGCAAATCCTATACGATACTCTGAGGTGCTCACTAGATTTTGCAGGACATGCTCTCAGAGTACTAGGAGACCCTAAACTGGCAGCTAGAGAGATATTTCAAATGCTAATCAATCATAAATGTTATTCATAGCAAATTTTAATAACCTTTTGTCATACAAAAGAAGAATGCTTGTGGCTCTGTAGCTGACTGGCAGTTAACTGTTTCTATGGCTATTTGATCCCTCAGTTTAGGCGCAATGCCCTGCTTATCGTCTCAAAACACTTGTGTCAAGAAATGTATTACCTAGGTAAACCACATCAGCATACTGTGCAGCTTTGGATTCATTAATGTGGAGGCCAATTAAAAGATTATCCATGCTTTCCTAGCCTCCTAGGATAAAGAAACATGTCAATAGAGTTAAGAATATAGAATTCACGTATCAAATAATCTTTTTTCTTAACGTCATACTTCCACGAGGTGTTGGAGTAAAAGTGGTACTGGCCCATCATTCGAACTGTGAATGCCAAGAATTACAGCTCAGCACAGAACGGCACAGCTTTAGAAAACAATGGAAAAAACTTCAGTCAGCCAGATCATACAGACACCCAGATGTTTTTTGAATCAAGCTCTGCCTCAGTCACAGAAGTAATAAGACATTCTTTGATGACCCCAATAATGGGGATGGAATATCCAAAACAGCAACTGTAAAATACAGTTATCTCCCATGAAAGGAAGAAATTCTTCTCATCTGGTTCATCACTGCAGATGTGTCTCAGTAAACAATCGAATTAAAAAGCAATATTGAAAAAAAAAATAATCTTCTTACCTTGGAAAATAAGTCAAAGCACCCCAGCCGACTGATGACACAATAAACTTCAGGTAAGCGTGGGCCTTTTCCACTTGGCTGATAACAGTAAAAAGGAGATTGAAATGACATATTAATGTGGAGTCATAAGGAAATACACTTCTCTCTCTGATCACTCAGTTGGCCATCATGTGACATCTTTCACTATCCGTTTCTCCATCAAAATAGCTACTCTTGGAAAAGCATCATATTTCTTCCATAAGGCAGGAAACTAAAAAGCGTAAATAGTGCTTATCCACTTTGGAAATCACAGTGTATTGGAGCTGTCTTCCAATATCACTCCAGCTTGCAGCCATAAAAGCACATTTAACTACGACTGTAACTCTTGCCTGTGCTATCACTGTCCTCTGCTCCTGCTGTGGCACAGGCAGTGGGGACACCCCGGAGCCATGTGCTGGGAGGTGAGAACTACAATGCTAAGGGAGGTTATGATGGCTTTAGTTCCCAGCTCGCTCCGTGATGTTCAAAGAGAGCTGAACTTACAGAAAGCAAGCTCACAGACCTAAAGAAAGGCAAGCTGCATGAGCTGAATCATTAACTTCCTCAGATTAATGCATGATAAATATGAAACATTTAATTAACATATAACACAGCGGCAAGAATTAATCAATGATACAAATCCCCTCCACCTCCCCCCCCCAAAAAAAACCCCAAACTATAAAGATCGTCCTCTATAATCATCCTATTGAAGATATTTCCTAGAGAAGCAACTGGTTTAAACTGGTGTGACTGAGGTGTATTGCCTCAGCAGACTCGACTCCGCAGCCCTGCCTATACCACTGCAGAGAAAGGCTTGTCAGCACTGTGTGTGAAGGAAGGGTACAACCACTTGCTGGATTCAGCTTATTTACTGGAAAAGTAGTAGAATTAGGCCAATTCCGAGCACTGTAGAAAAACCATCCTCACTGGCAAGGTCCTCAGAGGAGAAAGCTGGCCTGCCTATGTCCTGCACATGTACAATGCACACAGATGGCAGTGACATCCGTGCATAGCAGCTTCCCACTGTATTTTTAAATAAGCTGTGATGCAGCATTCCAGTTTTGTGTAGTTGCAACTGATTTTCACCAGGCACACGCTTCCTAGGGGCTGTCATTTTAACAAGGCAGCTTGTTGAGTTCAGATGCAGTCAGACGTAGTCCCAAGATACAATGTAAGGAAGTCCTGATGCTGCCTCATCCAGGAGCTACGCCCATCATGGCACAGAATGGCTGCAAGTATGCTGGCAAACCCCAGTACCCCAGCAGCAAAAAGCTGAAAGCAGGGTCTGGGACAACAGGCGAGGCTGCCTACTTCCTTGTGCCTCGTGGAGTCAGCTGTCCTGTGCCACATGGAGTGAGAAGTGGCTGTAAAAGAATCACTTGGCATCACTTGGCCTCTTTGCGCAGCTGTACATTTGTTGATATGCAGTGGTGACAGAATCATTTCCATTAACAGCAGCCCTGTGATAAAGGAGCTCAGTCACTGTTTCCATCAGCTTCTGCCCACTTGTACATTTAGCCAAAATGGCTGATCATCTCCTCTGTATCCACATAGAAGGCCAGTATATTTTCATCTGTCTCATCATTAGACTCTGTAGATACAGCGATTACCTTCCCCACGGTGTGTTTGACATTTACATGCCACACAGATGTCAGTCAAGAGAAACTGAGGGGTAGCTGTGCTTTTTAAACCTGAGTAGTGCAATCTAGACTTAGACAGTCAGCAGGTGCCTGCCTGTTATAATAAAGACCACAAAAAAATACCAAAGCTAAGTGAATACAGATGAGTCTATTTCTGGATCCAAACCTGCTCACCACACGTCACATCTCTGAAAAAGCAGAGCCCTTTTTTGTCCATATTAGGTATAAAACCCTTTCTAAAGGCACTGAGTGATTATATCAAGCATGTGGGATTTTGGTTAAAATCATTGTGTCAAATCTGCAGGAATGCCGAAGCCATGCCAGGAGCCTTGGATAGCTCCCAACCAAGAGCTGTCTCACTGAGTGCCAGTAAAAACATCACATTCCTGGGTCATCTATAAGACCAGAAACAATAACTGCCTCACACTTACTCGAAGATTCTCCTTTATGAAATATCACTGCTTTCAAACGTCTTAAAGGTTACGTGTCTCTGAGAGCTGGGATTTTTCCCTCCTTGCACTTGTGTAGGACATGCTTTTCTGTTATTTCAGAGACTTTTTCCTGCAAACAGCACAGCCTCCCAAATGCATACAAATAATCTGTAAGAGGCAGCAAGCAAAAGCCCCAGGCAGAACCATTTTGAGGGGCAGAACTTCTCAAATTTCTAACACTGTCAACTCTTCCCATAACCTCCCCTCTCGGCCATTAGCTTACACCTCAAAGATGGATCTAAACCACCTGCTCTTTGTGCTTTAGTTTGCTTCTTTCCCAGAAAAACATCGTATGAGATATGACACGCCTCCCTCCTCTGCCTGGACTCATCTTTCATCACTAGGGGAGACTTGGGCACTGGGTCTGACCAACTCTACTGCTTTAACCTCCTCTCTTCCCACAAGAGAGTGCTTCCAGGCTTCAGGCTGTGCTCTACAAGGTAGCTACAAAGCCTTGGAGTCATGTCCTTCAAGGGACACCCTTGCACACGATGCATAGGTCCTGGTTCAGAGAAGCTGTACGGTAAAGCAGCACAGCTGAGAGGCATCTGCCTCACTCTGCCTTGATGCATTGCACTTGTCCTGGAAGAAGAGGGATGGAGGGGATGATGTTTTGGTTTTGATTTGTTTTCAATTTGTTTTCAATTTGTTTTCATGGAGCCCAGGATATTTTCAGCCTTAGTCCAGTATCAGAAATGAAAATGCTAATGAGTTTTGTTGATAACGAGACAGTTTCCCAAGAGGATGAACATAAACTGACAAGAACTTGGCTACAAGATAGAGGAGGAGAGATCTGCATCAGGTCTTGTCTGCAAGTGGCTCAGGACAGTCTTTTTTTATAGTGAGTTTAATATGAAGTTTACTGACTAAAGCCCACTCAAAAACCTGCCTTGGCAGAAGAAAGAGGAGGCTTTTGCTCCAAAAAAGAAGCCTGCCATTCTTTTCTTTCAAATCATACTTCCCTGACCATGTGCTTGAAATCTAGGTGAGCCTTCAGAGATGTCCTCCCAGTCCGGCATAGCACTGACACTCTCTCATACACTGCATGTGCCTGCTTTCAAAGCAAGGCAGGCTGCCTCTCCAGTGTGCATACTCACCATCCATTCAGACACATAACTCAGTGGGTTTTTAAGATGCCGGGGAGGCTGTGGGGTGTCAGGGAAGCTCCTGGGTGCACAGCCCCAGAAATAACTGAGGAATGCCAGTCCCAACTTGTTGACTTCAGAGGAACCAAAGCAGTGGGCACCAAACACAACATTTTTCATCCTGCACTTCTCCTCCCAGTTTCTCCCAGCTACCTGAAGATAGGCTGTGTGGCTAGCTAACTGAAAGGCAGCAAAAAAAGACCTACCAAATAGCAAGAAACAGAAACATGCACTATAGTCCTACCTGCCATCTCAAAGAAGCAGGAGTGCAGCAAAAAACAAACCAGTATCAAACCTGAAGACTCGAGAAGGGCTGTGCTCCTTCCTCCCCAAAAATGGGACAGGACATGTCACCCAAGATCCTCTAAATAGTTCCCCAGAGAACATTAATAGGAAAATCAGAGGAAGCAGTAAGGGCTGCCCCAAGGCCAGGTATAAAAGGACCATCACAAAGCACAGCAGCAGCCAAGTTGTCTGAAGGAAGTGGCCTTTGCAAAGCACACGCGTTAGCTCTGTGTAAGCCTCTAACACCCTGGGCTACCTTTGAGACCAGAACTGCAAATGCTTCAATTGCAATTAGCTGTGATTAAAGCAATGATCATATAACAGAGATAGTACATAAAAATATTTAATACTAAATGACAATGCAAATGCCATTTTCACACACACATTGTGTAATGTTTACTCCCTTCTGCAGGAGAGTGAAAAGGACACTATTTTAATCCTACCTGGCTCTAGGACTGTCTTGATGTTGGAACAATGGAAGATGCAGATTCAATCCAAAGCTTAAATAGGGAAACATGGCATTCCTGAATAACCTCCCAGCACATTTCTCCTGCTCAGTTATATTAGAGCCACACACAAGCTGATGGGGTGTGTAGCTGAAATGGATGACATCAAGAAGACAGAGGAGATGCCTCCCATGAACATTTTTCTGCATATACTAGATAAGGCTTGGCAGTTCCAGAAAAAGACACACATACCAAAAACTCAGCGAGGCTCCTTCTTGGGAAGTCTGCTGGCTTAACTTAAAGAAAGACAGACCTAACAAATACAGAGACTGAAAAGTAGGTTTGCAGAATTCAGGTTATTGTGTCAGATCAAATCACAACCACAGCCTCATGACCACACAAGCCCCAGCCTCACCAGCAAGCCAACGTATCCAGAAACAGAGATGTTCCTTCATGGTGTCAGGAATCAGAACAACTCGGATGTTGAGAGTCTAAAATGAATACGTCAGTCACAAGCCAGCTTCTGTGGCAGCTCTTGATTCCTTGTTAGGACCAATTCAAGTTCAGACCATGAGAAAACTGTGGGTGTTTTAAATCCAAAGGCTTGTCTTAAAGTCTTCTTGTTATATGTGAAACATGAACTTTTAATGCCATGTGCACAGGGCTGTCAAGGGTGCTTGGGGGAGGGCAGGATGCAGGGAAGAAGGCAAGAGGAAGAAAAGGTTTTCCAGCAAGCTTTTTTCTGTTCCACAAACATTAGCCTGCATCCCACAAAAGTTGCTTTCACAGCGTAACAAATTCCCCTCTTCCGCCCCAGCGAATGCAGGATGAACTAGTCCCCACCTAACAACTGGTTTTCATGTTTTAATGTACACAGTTCATGTTCAGGCATCCTCTCCTCCACTGACTCTTGGGGCTGGCTTGTCTTAGCCTAGAAAAGTGCTGGAGGAGCATTTTTTATGTGAGGAGGAAGAGAACGGTAGGATAGGGTGAAACAGACCCTGCAAGTTTTCATATTATTTCTGCAAGTACAAAGTTACCAGCCAAGAAATCCTGACATTGTCAGGCTTTCCACTCCGAGAACTGATTCTTCTCAGACATCTGCCCTATATGATAAAAATGTGAGTCTCCTGCTGTTCCCATGAGCCAGCTGCCAGCTGTGGCAACAAACTGCAGGACATTGTTTTGAAGATGCAGTGTCTTATACTCCACTATTGCCCCGCTAGCCAGAACTAGCACCCCTCAGCATCTGCAGCAACTCCCATGGCAGAAAAGCCCAAGATGCTTGTGAAAATCCCATAAAACAGCAGCTTACATGCCATGACTGTCCCTGGGGACAAGGGTTGGCACAGCTACAGCCATAAGGCCACTGACAGCCCAGGCTGCCAAGGAGCTGCCCTGGATCCAAGCATCTCCCAAAGGATACAGGCCTGGTGTATCTCTGGCTGTCTACACCCTTTTTCTGGGCTGCAGAGACCATTCATGGCCTCCCAGTAAGGAAAGTTTTGCAGATTTTCCAGTACTCGTGGGTCTTGCAGCTGAGGCTCTGTCAGCAGAAACCTGTTGAGAAGGTCCCTGCTTTCACCACTGTGATCCTTGTATATCCACTGTGCTCTTACTATGGGGTTGCACAGAGAAGAGCTAAGACTTCAGTCACAGCCTTTAGAAAGCAATTTCTTAACATATTAAATCAAGGCAATTAGTAAAACAAAATTATACACTAAACTAGATTAAAAATCTGTATTTTACAAGGTATACTCAGATTCATGTCACAACAGCTTCACCCCTGTTCCTTCCACACCATGAGTTCCTGCTGTTCCTGCGCTCTTGCCCTCCCTTCTTCCCCTGCCCAGGTTGCTGCCCCACAGCACCGGGGGCATGGCAATGTCCACTGGAGAGGGCCATGACCAGCTGGGTGAGGCTAAGCCCTCAGTAGGAACTCCTCAAAACATCTTTGCTGCTAACACGTGCGTTTCGCAGAACCACAGTCCAAGAACAGCTCTAGAAAAGAGCCAAGCAAGTTGATGGATTAATGAGCATAGAGAAGAAAGTTAAATTAATCTGAGTTATTACAGAAAAATGTCTTATTTGCAGTCAAATGGCATAGTAGTGAGAGTTAATATCTCTACTATGTATTGGCCCATTTCTTTTTATATGAAGATGCATACTTCTCACATCAAGTCACTAGGAAAGCTGTTACATGATTGCCTTGGAGGTATCAAGATGTAACTGGAAAACTTCATGCTATCTATGGAAGCACAGACTGTTTTCTGTAGTAGGATAGGTTACATTCCATTCTAATCCTATTCCAAAATAAAACAAAACAATATAAATACATTTAAAGGGGATACTGTACAGGATTTGTAGTACAAACAGAACATAATTGTCACTTGTATCCCTTGAGGTAGTTTTGGCAGCGTTTTCACCCCACCCCCCCAAAAAAAAGGAGTCTGGAAGCATCTGAAAACTGAAAGCAGAAAAGAAAAAGTGGAGCAGTTTGCTCATATCACAACATGCCAAAGGAGGAGAAGGCTGACAAAAAGTAATTGTCTCATAAACAAAGGAATTGTAACACCAGCCTCCGCAGAAGACACAGCCAGCCATCCTCGCAGGATCAGGCCCATCCAGCCATGGAGCCTGCTGCTGAGGACTGCCAAAAGCTCTAGAAGGTGTGGGACACCTCTCACTGGGTATTACAAGAGCAATCCCTCACCAGGACAGCTGGGGAATATTTTCTAAGGAATTAGCCTCACAGCAGTTGGCTTGTCTTGAAGCAGAGCAGTTTATAATTATTTTAGGGTTTTCTTATGGATCTATATTACACAATATGGCCCCACCTTTCTCTTATATAATGTTTGCCAAAAACTGTATGTAGTTCCCTAATTATGGTTATTGCATTTGACAGAACTTGTGGGTCAGGAATGGGACTAATCGGAGAAGATGCTGTGCACTCCTGGACGTCAGAGCCACCCTGACTGAAGCTTTCAGAAACTGCTCAGGATTGGACATTCAAATACAAAAATCTGCTTTACAGCCCAAGCCTCTGGCATATAAAGAGTGCCTGCAGAATTTACCTGCTTCTTGTTGCCTATACAATCTCCATATTTGCATATATAAAATAAGAAAGTATGCATGTGACTGTAAATAGAAATATCACAGTGAGGTGCACATCAGTGAGGCTGTCCCACCCACGCATCAACATGTGCAGAGGACAAGAAATCGTTACGCTTTGTGAGCACAGCTGAACCCTATGGAGAAGGCATTTCAGGCAACAATCCCAATTCCACCTTTCCTCCCCGCAGAACAGAAAGATGTCACAGGATCCAAATAACAGCAGATCTCTGCTACTTTTGCCCTTTCCCCAGAGACAGAAATGCTGAAATGTTTCTCTGCAGCTTCCCAAATCCTCTTTCTTTCTAAGTCCCAGACTGTGCCAGTTTTGCTCTCAGAAGGCATGGCAGGATTTGCCCCAGAAAGGGACAAACTGGTAAAGTGCATCGGTATCACTCCACTATCCTCTGCTGGGTAGTCTGTACCTGTGAGATGAGGCATGCCAGCTTCTGCATGTCAGGTTTTAGAGCCAGATGAAACATCCTGGATTAAGCAATCTCCCAGGGCAGCAGCAGATCAGCTTTATAACTGGCTTTATAATTATTAGACAGATTTAGCAAAACAGTACTTATTTTTCCCTTTTAAAAATTATTTTTTGCTATCTGGCTGATTGATTTTTGCCATAGCCAATAGAGGATGAAAACAATCTCCAATGCTGTCTCAAAACACCATTTATATAAAAAGTGTGTATTTCCTACTATGCTAACCTATCTTCTGCACCAGCTGAAAGTCAGTGTTCTATTTTTATGTTGCCCTTAACATAGGGTGGATTTCACTGAGCCTTAAGTGAGTAAAAAAAGCCTACACTAATCCTTCATTGACAAACTAATTCAACATTCCTCTGTATCCATGTTTTTTATAGTGGCTGATTATTTCAGTCTCAGCCTGGTCCAGGATCAACTGTTTTGCGTTTCACAAATGTAAGCTCTGTGCATGATTCCAGACTTGCTAACATTCTCAGAAATATAAGAGTCTTAAACCACCTTTACCTGGTAGAGTAGAAACATTCCATAATTTAATTCTAGCCAACATTTTCTGAGGCTTTGTTATTTTTTTCCAAATATACCTTCTTATCCTTTTAAATGACAACTTATAAAAAAAAGTAATTGAATTGTACTGCTGCGCTACATGTTGTTATGCTTATTTACACCAGCAAGGATACCTTCTACATGCTCCACTGGTTTATCTATGAGTCACCCGCTGACCAGCCCTAGATTTACTGCAACACAAGCCTTTGTTGACATTTCCTTTCCACATATAAACCTTGTTGTGGCCCACACTTACACACTGTGTTATACGGAGTAAGCGAGTCCCTGTGATGCTACCTATGGCAAATACCGCCCACGGAACTGATAAACAAGTTTTCTGTTATGTTAGTTTAAATGAAACTTCGTACAAATAGAGGAACCACACACAGCAATACCTCCCAGACAGAGCATCTGCTGTCTGCACGACAAGGAGCTTTGCCATAGACAAAGAATTGGGTAAGAGCAGGGTCAGGTACAGGCAGCATGCAGGATGGAGGGTGCTGTTCCAGTGACAGCCAGTTAGTCTGTCTGCTGAAGGCCACTGAAGGCAGGTGCTCCCTGCTTGGAAAGATGGGGAATCATGCCAGAGAGGGAAGGAAGGGGGAAGTAACAGTGTCCCTTTCCCTTCAATAGGGGGTACCTATTTAACAAGTTTGCAATGCTGCTGCAGACGTTCATTTTGCACAGAGAGTGCGCAAAATGCTCCTGCAGCATCCAATATCCATATAAGCTCTCCAACCAAGGTAGGCAACTGTCATATGAACAGCACAGGGGCCGTGGCTCCCTGTCTAGTCACTCACAACCACCTCCAAAGCTATCTGAGATGTGATGAACATAGGCTGGTGCTGCTGTATGCTTTGCTGCTATCCAGTCAGATCTGCAGGATGGACAGCAAAATCCCTGTTTGCACTGTGCTTCACCTGCCCTAATACACTGTGCAAGCCTTTGTGCAGTTTCCTCCTTGCACCTCCAACACACACACACTGCCACACTCTCAGTTTATCAGGTAAGCAGTGATTTTCCAGGTGATAAGACAAAACTGTTTGGTAGGCTGAGGCGGGTCCCCGCACTACCTGTTGACCACCCCTGGTCATGAGGACCAAAAAGAAGCCTGAGAACCCAGACTTCCCGGCACTGGCATCAGCTTATTGCATGGTCCCAAGCAAACAGTGATGGCAGCCTGCTCTCCACCATCATTGCCCTCCTACTCAACGGGGTGGCTTATTTACCTACATCATGGGCCTGCTGCAGACCGATTAGGCAGTGCTGGCAGAGTACCTTGGAGTTATAAGCAGCTGTCCAAGAGATAGACACTACTCACAAATGTTTAGAAATACCCACATTTGCCTTTGTTTGCAGTGTTGTAGTATTTCTGATTCTGTTTGAAAGCACGTAATATAAAGAATTTAAAAAGTAAGTGCTCACACAAGAAACTTTCCACATTCTTATGAATTGCCTGCAAGACTTGGGATCTATTTGATTGAGACAGACATTATAAATTCTTATTTTACTTGAGCTCCTTACATTTCCAAATTTCAGAGTGAGTAACTCTGTTTTATTTTAAGGCCATTAAGAGACACCCTCAAAGTTCAGACTATAGTTTTGAGATGTTTTTTAACAGAATTCTGCATTTTGAGGTGAAGGTGATGTACTTACCAACAGCCTCCTGCAATAACCAAACCGCCGGCTCCCATCTTCCCCAGTCAGCATGAAAGAGAAGGTCTCGCTAGAAGAAAATAAATTGCCCAGATCTTACTATCAGAACTACAGCATAGCTACAAGACAGATAATTTAGAAAGGGGCACTGCCATATCCAGTAAGAGATTCTGTCCGCTGGAAGGTCCTTCCTCCTTCTGTCCATCATCTGGACATACTCCGTGGACAAATTCCATCAGCAGTAGAGCAAAAACATCTGCACACCTGTGGACAACCTAGGTATCTTATTATAAGAAGAGATGGGTGCTGAATTGCAGTGATATGGCAGTCCCTTTGTACTGCAGAAGGAACACAAGAATCAAGATTTCAAGGGCAGTATTCAAATGCTGTATCTCCCTTACCATTCAGTTAGGTCCTGTCTTTGGACTATGCTTTGTTCTTAAAGGGAGAACCTTAAATATTCTCTGAGAGTAGAGAAATCATTTCCTGATCCAGAAACAACACAGATTTCTGAAGTCCAGCTTATTTTACATCCCTGTCTAGGATAAGTACCATTTGTGACAGAGAAGTAGAAAAACAGTGTAAGGCTGTAATTACAGCACAAGTAAAGGGATGGGTCTGTGAATTTGTGACCGGACTGAGAAGTGTTCCTGATTGCTTTGTAAATTTTAAATGGCACTATATAAAACACCACTTCTTCGTGCCAGAATGCCAGAATTTATATAATTATTGCTGTATATGGGAGGGACATCTTGTTTCACAAACACGGGGTCATGAAAGCAGCAGAAGAGGTGAAATACTCTACGAGCAGGGCTGTGTGCTTCTCATACCAATGTTGCCCACACAGTTGTCTGCTTCTCCTTCAATGTTTTCAGTAACTCACTCCTCAGGTGCTTCCAAATACTGAATAATGCAGCCAAGCAACACAGAATATAACATGGTTATGTCGCGTGTGCTATACATAAGCCAATGAGAAGTTCCATACATATTCTTGGCTACAGTAATTCCTGCAGGTGAATGCTAGTTCCTTGTCATTGTTGAAAGTCCCTCTAGACACACTCTGAAAGTCTTACTTCATTTACATGTATCTCAAACCATGCATCTTTAAAAGCCCTCTCACATTCTAGGGGAATATGGGGAGACCCCACCTGGAGCACTGCATCCAGTTCTGCAGTCTTCAGTGCAAGAAAGACATGGAGACCTGTTGGAACGGGTCCAGAGGAGGGCCACAACACAGAGTAGAGGGCTGGAACACCTCTCCTGTGAAGACAGGCTGAGAGAGTTGGGCTTGTTCAGCCTGGAGAAGAGAAGGCTGTGGGGAGACCTGATTACGGCCTTTCAGTACTTCAAGGGGGCTTCCAAGAAAGATGGGGACAGACATTTTAGTAGGGCCTGTAGCAATAGGACAAGGGGCAATGGTTTTAAACTAAAAGAGGGTAGATTCAGACCAGATACAAGGAAGAATGTTTTACGATGAGGGTGGTGAAAGACTGGGCCAGGTTGCCCAGAAAGGCTGTAGATGGTCCCACACCTGGAAACATTCAAAGCTAGGCTGGATGGGGCTTTGAGGAACCTGCTCTAGTTGAAGATGTCCCTGCTTATTGCAGGGGGGTTGGACTAGATGACCTTTAAAGGTCCTTTCCAATCCAAACCATTCTATGATTCTCTCCCTTCTGCCTATTCTACTACTTCTACACCTTCAGATCAACAGGTTCTGACACATCAATGCAGGGGGAAAAAAAAAAAAAAGATACATTTTTTGAGGTTTCTTTTGAATGAAAAAGAAAATGCAAGCCTGACTCTCCCTTCCCTTGCCCTTCACCTCCAAGGGAGGGAAGATAGGGCTCCTCTGCTGGCATAGAGCTTGGCTCCCAAAAGAAGCTCTCAGAACAGCATTGCTTTGAGCCAAACGAAGAGGTATCCTGCAATGTTAGACAACTATTCTGGGGTAAATGACAAGGGCAGGTGGTGGGCAGGGCCCTGTCCTTTTTAAGATTTATTTTAAATACTTCCATTTATGCTTCTGGGTTTAGCACTGAGAAGAACCTTCAAATCTCTTCCCCTCAGCCACACAGGCCTGTGAGCCAGGCAGAATAGGGAAGAAAAATAATACAGACCTTAAAAAAAATAAAATTAAATACAGCTGCTTGAGCCTGAAGTGGCCAAGACTCAAACTGCTACTTCCTTAATTGGGCATTGGTGAGCCTGTGGCTGCTCCAGATGCACTCCATCAGCACTCTGCAGCAGAGGAGCACCGGAGGGTTTACCTGTTGTATTCCGAGACAGGGACCCAGTCCTTGGCATCAGGAAAGCAGAACTGGGGGATAGCCTTGAGACGCTCCTCCGCTTCACGCATTTGCTTGGTTGGTCTTTCTAACTGCAGGGCAGAAGATTGAGGTTCAGTCAGTTACGGTTACTGCCAGCTTCACAGCACCTCTCTGGAGGGAGGGTTGCTAATGAGCTCCGAAGAGCAACGGCCCATCAGCTTGTTCTTTATTTGTGCTTGGCAGAGTGAGGCATGACCCCAGGACAGGCTTATAGGTGCTAGTAATGGAAATAATCACTGCTGAGGTTTTTTTTAATTTCTTTTTAAATTGCTTGAAACTCCCTTATTGCACAATGGCCACTTAAAACACAGTCCTAACTCAAATTCCTTTCTGCTGCAGGAGCACAAGAGAAATGCCATAGATCAGCAAAAGTCTTTCCATTGACTTCAGTGAGTTTTGGAACAAATCCTAATATAGCCAAAATGAGTTAGAAGTGAGATATTTAGAAACTGAATTTAAACACAGTCTTTAAGCACCTACCATCATGCCAAACTCTCCAGCACTGGAAAAAAAAAAAAGTATAAACAGGGAAAGCTTTCAGTCACCTTCTCTACATCCTTCACTTTGTAACAAATCACTTCCAAAAAATTATGAAAGCTGAATGATTACCTCCATTTTAAAAATAGATTTCTATTAGTTTTCTAACTTATTTATTTTATTGATATTAGAATGAATCGTATGTAAGAATTTTTCTTTTACCTTGGGAAACTGGTATGTCACTTCTGGGAGGTAAGTGTTTTTAGAGGGCTTCTTTTTCAGTGACACTACCACAAAATACTCAAATAGCTCCCGTTCCTGCCATTCAATCAGCTCCAGTTCCAGGGTTCGATAACTTGGAGCCCTCTTCAGCATTGACTGGATGTGTACTAGACGCTGGGTATGAGCTAGTATTTAAAAAAAAAAAAAAAAAGACAAAAAAAAAAGACAGATCATTACCTGGGACTGTAATTTGTATGTGTAAGCCACAGCCATTCACAAAGGACTTTCAGTTTGCCAGCTTATTATTCCAAGTGTGTTCTCCTTTCAAAAGCAAACCTTCATACTGTAGAGTCTCCCTCGCTAATTACACCCATAAATCAAAACTCTCTCCAAGTACTGAAGTGATGCAACACTAAGTCACTGAAATAATTTGCAGTTCATAACTATTACCCTGCCAAAGGCCTGCTTTTTCTTCGCACACAAGACTAGATTATAAGCCTTTATGTGGGTATGCAGAGGCACTAGGGCTTCCAGGCTGACACATCTCAGGCCTGACTTGGACTTGGTTTAGACTGGTGAAAAACAGTTCTGTGACTTGCCCCTAACGTAGCACAGCTTTATGCTAAGAACTACTGTAGGTGTATTTTCTCCTTCTCTACAGCACAGGCATAGTCCATACAAGCCATGGAATGATCTCCAGGGAAGGGGGAAGGAAAGGAAAGAGGTGAGAACTGCCTCCTGTGGGATTGCTTTGCTTGTGCCAATTCCACTGAGGGGCAATCTTAGATGCATGGTCACGTCCAGTCTGGATTCAAAGATATGCCTTAATGCTGTGACTTGTTGCTAGACATCTAAAGCAGACATCCTTACCAGTTCTGGTAGACCAGTAAGTGAAAAAAAGCTAAGTAAACCAGCTTCCTGCATGCTCTTTCCCACCTCTTCACACCAGGATCTCTGTGCAAGGGCAAATGAATTATTAGCAGCAAATGTCAATCCCTTAAGGCTATATTCACTCACACTGCTCAGTTTGCAAAAGGCAGACTGTCCCTTGTGGTAGGGAAATAAGATGTCACAAGCACTTGATCACAGCAGTAATTAATTGACAGAAAGAAAGAGAAACCCCTTGATGACCAGCCATCATACAACTGGTTCAACAACACAAAAATTAAAAATTATTTTGATAAAGCACTTGGGTCTTAGTGCAACTGCACAACTAGGGAATCTAAATCCCAAGAAATAATCTGCCTTGTCCTGCCTTGAGATAGCCCCACAGTAGATAGCTGGCCAGTGCTTCATATTTGCAAGAGGTGAAACCAAAGAGCCCACCCCACCCCACCAGATGGGGACCCAGTAAATCCTGTCAAGCTACACGTGACAACTGGATCTTCGGCTCAGGATGGCCCAAGAGCATCAAAGTAAATACAAGGGCACACAGGAGCAGTCAGTTAATGAGCCATCAGAATGAAGATCCTCCCTTCCACAACAATGGCGGAAAAAAGCTTCCCACTTTCCAGTGAAATCAGAATATCCTCCCAATAACAAGAGGGAGGCCAGGCACTGTCTGTCTTCTTTCATGGGCTATGAGCAAAAGCAACCCCTGTGTTTCTTGTCACAAAGAGAAACAGAACTGAAAGCACTTTTGGGCTGGTACCTGTCTACAAAGGAGCAATGAATCTTTTTCCACACATCACTGTACCATGTTGCATGTACACTGTACAATGTACCGCCTGTTTTGGGTGGTCTTACCATCACCTATCTGGAACAAATCTGTCTCCCTAAGACAATTTTTTCCAGCAAGTTTTCCTGCATGAAGAGTAAGCAGGTGACACCTGCAGTAGACAGACACAAATGGTTGCTCCTTATCTTATAACCACAGCTCTGCACTCCTGGGTTTTTTCCCCACACTTACTAACAACGTGATAGGTTTTTAGTAATGAAATCTGTTGTTGCTGTGTTCAACCTTTTTATAGTTCTCTCTGTGTGTCAGGACTCTCAAAGATGAGGGACTAATTTACTGGACTGGCCGAAACAGAGTTTGTGCAGGTGCTGTGCACTGATAAAGGAATTCCTACAACTTGGAGACTGCAGACCTATAAAAGAGTATAAGAACCATTACACTGGACCAGACCCAGAATCTTGCCTCCAACAGCAGCTAGCTGTAAAGACTTAAAGCAGCGTATGAATAAGAAGAGAGTGTATTTATCCAATCCCATCCCTCTAAGTATGCATCCAGTAGTCAGTCTGGAAAACATCAGCATCTGTGAAGTGGCTGACAAAGCATATCTATCAAAGGTCCTGTTCTTCATTAAATTATATGGTTGCCAAATCATTGTTAGATCCTCACAGCTCATTTTGTCCTTGCTTTCCACATTCATGCTCCTGTGTTGGAAACTTTGTGAGCTCTGCAGTAATGGAGTTAGCATAGTTCAGGAAAGAAAATAGGCTATGGACAGGAACAATGTGCAGTAGGAGGAGAATGTACGTCAATAAGGTCTGTGACAGTGGCTGACTTGAAGTTATTGAAAGCTGATTCCTTACCTTTAAACCTTTCATCTGAGTCACTCTCACTCTCACTGTTCTCATCTGCAGAGGAGGTAGAGGACGGATCAGTTAATGCAAAACTAAAGCAAATATAAATTTGGTTTATTGTGGTGAAACTGGGAAAAATCACATCTCTCACTGAGCCTTGTGATCCATGCATGCTCTTTCCTCAGTTTTAAAACATCTTCAAATAAACAGTTTGAATGACTCCTTAGACTGTGCTTTCCTTGGATTAAGTTTCAATTTTGCCTGAGAATAAGAGCTTCGTTTTGATGAAAGTGCAAAATTCATTCTCCATTACAGCAACTGGTTGCACTAAACCCCCATCTATGCTAAGCTACAGAGGTAAATGTGCCATTTGGTAAATGGATTTTAACCCTTCCACTTCTTTTTCAGACTTCAATTTTTTTGAGAAAAAAAAAAGGTTATGCACCATTTGAGAAGTCAAAGAAAGCCTTATGAGCTTTATCTGTCTGGGCAACATTTTCAATCACCAGAACTCACCAAACTGAGTAAAAGCAACATGCAAAAGTAACTTTATGACAAGATATATTTCTGAGGTGTACTCGCATTAAAGCTCTATTGTACTCCTACTACAAAGATGGCCTGAATTTCTTTTTGGCTCCTGCTTTTCCTGAAGCAGTCTAAAGCTCAGTGTTTGTTACATTCATATGCCAGGAAAAAGCATGAATCAATTACAAGGTCAAAACTGTGAATTTTGGATAAAACTTAGAGATGCAAATTACTCAAAAAGTGAACTAAAGAAGCAGCTGGATAAATTTAGCTGATTGTGGGATTAATAGGATAGATGATGCTGAGAATCTCAGTTATTTTTAGCTCATCCCCATTTTCTCCTCTTGCAGACACATAGTTATCATTGTTATGGAAGAAAGTTCTAAACAAAGCAGAGCCCAGCACAGATGTGGAGGAAAGAAGGGAATCTGTTAATCCTGTAACATTCAAATGGATTCACTGAACCGTGATGCTTGTGTCATACCTCGCAGGGACGCTGTCTCAATATTGGACATAGAAAGTTTCTTCAATCGTTTTTTTCCTCTTTTCGCACTATAGATGGAATTGATTCTTTGGACAAGCTGCAAAATAAGAAAACAAGGAATCAGTAAGACCAAACACTTTTCTGACAGGAGACATTTAATTAATCTATCCAATCTGTGGTCTAATTTGACCACAGATGTTAGGCCAGCTGAACCCCGCAAAGCCTTTACTATTTTAAAGTGCATTTCTTATCTCTCTTATTTTGAATCCCATTTGTTTGAATCACTTATTTTGAATCTCACTCCTTTACCTATGTATATATTTTAAAAAACAATTAAGTAACTCAGAAACCTTATTTGTAATAAAAGCACAATGAGCTTGAGGGTTCAAAGGTAGGTGTTATCCTCTACCACCTCATTCCTCTCTATGCTACAGTTTCTCTTTTCACTTGCATTGTCCAATTAACAGTGATCCATTAGCCACATCCAACTTTGCCAAACTCTCATTAAGATAATATTCTTATTTTGAATATAAGAGTAACATGTGTGTTAGCATCCCTCTGAACTGAGATTTTAGTGTGTTCAAATAAGCACAGAAGGAGATGGCCCTAACTTTTTACAGCCTTTTCAGGTAGAGAGTGACCCAGCTGCTTTGAAGCTATATCGTAACAGCTGAGGATCTGGCCCATATGAACTTCTTCCCCTGCCTTCCAACTCACGTTGAACTTACCTTACTTCAGAGGCACTGTATCTACTGTCTCCAATCTTATCTACAAAAGTATTTTGAAGTGAGCTACTAATACTGGCTTTAACCAGCACTAGCCAGAATTTTAACTCCTGGTTATCATCTTTATGACTTCCCTCAGGAAGGCTAATGAAGACAACAAATGTCTATCCAAAAAAATCTGAGATGATGGAAAATATTAATGAGATAACGTGCTTAGTAACTTCAACAAGAGGTTGGGATTACTAAGAATTCGTAATTAGACAGGATATTATAACTTCTGGAGAGCCATAAATACATAGCAGTTAATCTTCATAATGGTTTTAAGAGTCAGGAATAGTATACTTCATGCCATAGCAGCATTACTCATAGAACTATACTACTATTTGCAAAAGCTGTTTTACCTCAGAGAGAAATAAACTCAGTGAGAGAAACTAATTCCCTGTAGACACAGTAGAAAGTCAGTAACAGCACAGTCTGGAACAAGAACTCAAGCAACCCCTCCAACAGAGGAATGGGGTCTGGCCCAGAACAGACAGTTTGAAGTGTTAAAATCCTCCCTTGTTCTCCTGATTGAATCAGCGCTAGGGCTTTTGCCTGTACAGGCTGACTGAGCCATGCACAAACCACCAGCGAGGAGAGGCTGCAACTTTTCTGCTCATGGCCATGTGCCTGGCTTTGCCTGCTGGGAACCTGTACCACACCACAGCAGAGCCAGCAGGATAAAATCCTGCCCAGCGCCAGTGCGTGTGCTGGCCCAGAAACTCCTGCACGTAAGCATTAAACAAGGCCTCAGGAACCAGGAGTGAGGGGCCTTGCTGGGATTTTTCACTCCCCTCGCTGTGCTGCTTGGCACTTTGTCTGCTTGTGATACTTCACCAGGGGTAAAGTACCTGCACTGTGGTCAGGAAAGCCCAGATGTATAAAGAATTTGGATATTGCTTCTCACAAAGCATCACTGGGAGTGGTACAGAACAGGAGTTTCTCAGGTTCAAGTTTCTCCCTCTAATAACTAACCTTTTCTCAAAGAAAACTGAGATTCTCCAGTAATGGGTGATTCTAGAAGCTAGAGTGGTCAAAAATAGAAATTATCACATTTATGATAAAACTATGAACATCCATATGCTGAAAACATAATTTCATATAAGGACAATATCTGTCCCTTAAATCCAAAACAAAACAAAAAGATAGTTGGCTACAAAACAGCCAAGCTTTCCAAGTTTTACTCAAAACCAAGTAGTAAGCTGCTCTGTAAATTACTCTGCAACTTCCTTGACAGATGCATGCTCATTTGTGCAGTAAGGTAGTATATTCCATGACAGTACAAACATAGAAAAGATTAAGGGCATAGGATTAATTTCCTCTTTTTTCCTTGTTTCCTGCTTAGACAGAATTTCAGACTAATTGACAGGAACATAAAGATTCTGCTCTACTCACAGTATTTACAGCCATGTACTTTAAAATATGCTCTTTAATAAGAACAGGAAAGAGCTCAGTATACAGTAAAAATCAACTTTGTTCACAAGCCAAAAATAAATATATTGGCAGTTCTGACCCCCCCCCTCCCCCCCCGGCCTTGCTATTGTACTAGAAAAGGTTTGTTGGGGTTTTTTGTTATTGTTTCGTGGCTTAGGGTTTTTCTCACATCCCATTTTGAATTGGAAAACTCTTTGAATATGGAAAATTAATTTTTACTTCGAATCCACCAAGACAACAGGGTTATCATGACAGGATAGGTTGTGAGCAAATAAAGGGAAACATATTAAGCCAACAGTAGTTATTTTCCTGAAACCAGGAAAAAAATGATGGGGAAAACCACCACTTCGGATGCTGCTGCATGTTATAAATAATAATTGCTTGGCCATCACCCATTCAAAATCATGAAGTTAGGTACACAACAATGCTCTGGCCCACAGAGCTTAAAGAAAAGCGTGGAAAACAGAATGGCTTAAAATCAACTCTGTGCCAAGGTGGCAATCAGATGTTTGCTACTCTTGGACCAGGGCAGAGTTACCCACTTCTAGGGAAGGGATTTTCACAGTACAGCTGTATCTTAAAAAGGAGTATGTCATGGCTCCTGCGAGTTTCTGTTTCTGTTTTGATCTCAATTTTCCTTCAGGGTACAAAAAGAGCTTTCAATAATGGCTAAAGGCTGGATAGATATTTGCAGGCTTTTGCAGATGGGTGATCTATCCTCAGCATAAGCCTGATCACCCTGCCAGTACCTTTGGGATCCTCCTGGCCCGCCGTGTAGACAACAGCTCGCTTGTGGTACTCAGGCTGTCCTCATTGAGGCCGGAAGGGGAGGAGGGGATGCCAAGCTGAGCCAGCAGCAGCATGTCGTCGTGGCTGTGCCGCTTGGGCAGCCGTGGTAAGCGGTGGCTCTTCCTCTCTGACCAGTTCCCGATGCGCAGAGACTGGCTGCTGGGCTTCGAAGGTAGCTGCAGGAACAAGAACAACTTGATCTCTTCCCCTCCACACCAACACTTAGTGCAGAAGCAGCTCTTTGCGAGTGAGCGAGCAGTGGCTGCGCAGGGACATCATGCCAGCAGAGCCCCTGCTCTGCAGGATATGCACAGAGAAAGGGTTTAAGGTCAAAAAGAAGAGACAGGGGTCGACATCTGACACTTTAAAATTCAAAGAAAACAATAGTACTTCTGGCTTTGGTGCATTTCCATGCACCCACATCACATCAACTATATGAGCCTAACTTAAAGGCCTGGCTGACATCAGAACGCAAACCCCCTGGGCCTGATCCATCTCTTTCACTTGCAGCAGTGAAAATCAAGAGCAATTACACTGAAGTTGCTATTTTATCCTAGAGAAAGAAAGTAGGAAATCAAGCCTGCTATATTTCCATGGCGTTCAGATGGTTTAAAACCTTCTATTGTGCAGAGGCACGGTTACGGCTTTGTCCTGCATTCCCAAAGAATTCCCTTCAAAACACGAAACTTACCATTGCAGAGGGAAGGGAAAATCTCACTGACAGGATTCAGCACCAAGTAACAGCTATCTTTAAAACAACTGGGGCTCTTTTGGAGCAGTCCTTCGAGCAGCTCTGCCCAGCTCTCAGGAAGGTTAATTGGCAGGCTGTCAAGGCTGGGTTCCCTGCCCTCTCCTCCCAAACACAAACACTGTAAGAAGCTTAACCAGCACGTTTAGAAAAAAGTACTATTATGTCAAACAGCTGTCAGTTGGCATTTGCTAATATTCTATTAGCAGCATTATGAGCTATAAACCCGCAGTAATAAGCATCCCATTTGTTCTACTTGGGGGCTTACCTATTACAGCGCCATGCTACCTGGGATTAAGCAGAGCTGTTTCCGTATGCATGTGCTATGCATCACAAAATCAGTCTCATCAATAAAACATTCTTTTTATGTCTGATGACTTCAAAAACTGAAAATAACGAATGGGAAAGGAGAAGACACAGTAGGATTCAAAACTACCACAAGCCAGTGTTTCTGAGGTCTCTGCTTACCACAGGTTAGCATGCCAAGAAAATCTGCAGCAGTCTATATTTTAATGAAAGGAATTCTTTTTGGGGATGATTGTTGAAAGTCTGCTGACCTTGTGATCTCTTCCATTTTATTTATTATCATCCATGACCAAAAAGTCATGATGCTAATCCAGCTATGTTGCTATGCAGGAAAAAGCGGGTGATAAATCGTTGCCAAAGCTGCCATTCTTCAGGAAATTGAGACTTTTCTATTTCTGGTTATTGGAGAATTACCCAGGCCCATAGCTGACCTGCTCTTAGTGTCTTTTTGCTTTCTATATCAGCACAATGACAGCACAATTAAAGCAGGACTGACTCCTGGCAGGAAGCTCTGGGCAGCACTTCAAAAAGAAGCTACCAGAATAAAGGTAGCCCTGTTGCAAAGATACCAGAGAGTACTTATTTACTGAGCAACTTTACAGAAGTCATTTTCATCTGTATATTCTTTGGTCACTCTGTGCAAAACAGAGAACAGCAGGCAGTATCTTCCTATGGGCCTCTATGGTTCTTACCCTAATGGTACACCCTGTTGGATCCTCTAGATGCTACACAATTCCTGTTAACACACACACAGCCAAAAATAGTTGTTATGCATAGTATGTCTCTCACTACAAGGTTATCTTTGTGGCTGCAGTTTCTGTTTCTCCTTACTCTCCCTTATTGCTACTTGCCACTTGTTCCCTTTTCAGTAGGTTTGCTGGAAACACTCCTGTTTTCCAAATGACGTGCTAGGTGCACACTAAGAATCCTGGTGACAGTTCTTTTGTCTCTTGGACCGTGATGCTCACACGCACACAAAATAAGTGAAAGAAAATGTATTCAGTTTTGTTCTAGGTCTCTTTACAAGACAAAAATGTAAATTGTTGTGACCTCTTTTTCAGCTGAAAATTTTCTGTTGATTCAGCGCAAAACACAAAATTCCTTTAAAAGGCATTTTGAATCTCAAAATTAAGTATGTGATGAAATCTGTATTTTTCCTTGTGAATACAATGATCCCATAAACAACAAAGCAACCTGGCATTTCATAGCAGTCACAAAAAAGACTGCTTTGGAAAATGCACCACAAAATGGAAAGTCTGCAGAGCTCCTGGCCTTTTACTTTATCCTGTAAACACAACATATACAGCCTTGTTAAATGCAGCCACTCACGTTTTTCTGATTATTTTATTATTCATTTATTTACTGGGGGGGGGGGGCATACTTGGCCTTCTCCATTTTACAATAAAATATGCCATGCTACGTACTTCACATGAGCAAAGTCACAATAGGCCTCAAGTAACAATATATGGGCAAGATTAAGCGGATGACTTTTCCCCTCCCATCCCTACTAAAAGCCCAGCAGCAAACGCAGAGGCAATTCACAAAGAGGTGCAGCCATACAAATAATTTAGGGCCAGATTCAGCTCACAAACAGCCGGTGGAAGGATTCTGCTTAAACTCATCCGGCTGTAGCCAGCACAAAGAGCCATCAGCTTCTGCAGCGCAGCGCTGAGAAGCTGAGCTACAGCTGACAAGAGCATTCCCAGCAACGATTGATGCATTTGAGCACACTCTTTTCCCAGATACTCTCTATCATTCGGTATGGCTGCTCTTCCTCCTGTGCCATGGCTGGTTTTCTTGCAGAAGTTTTAAATAAGCTTCGAGCACAGAAAGACGGGCGCCGTCATGCTGTTACCTGGGGAGGTGATGTGTATTTCCTGTCCTGCGGCGTCCACATCCTGTGCAAAGAATCTAGGGAATTCTCGGAGAGCTGATGGGATTTTCGGCCTGCGTGACGGCCTTTCAGCTCCACATCCTCATACGGGTTTTCCTTGGGTGACTCGCCTTCACATTTTTTTTTTTTTTTTTTTTAAGAAAAGAAAAACAGACAGGAATGTAAAGTTAAAAAAAAATAAAAATCATGTGAACCAAGTGAAAGGCTTTCAGAAAAGCTCCTCAGCTTTCAGCATGACTCATCCCTCTAGCTGCAGCTGAAAGTATTTGGAGGAGAACTTGGCTATGAGGTCGACAAGTTTCTTTGGGGTTTTTTTTTTGGCTTTTTTTTCTTTTAATAAAATGCAAAGATTTCACAAGATGTGCTTCTGAGCATCCACAGCTGTGGAAAATTTATTGATATATAAAAGCTAAGGCACATAACTACTTTAAAGTGCATCAGTAGATTTTATAAATCTATAGCAGCCACTCACAGGGTGAAATGAATAGCAATAAATAACTGTTCTCAATATACCACCCTTACACACATAAGACAACTTTTATTTGATGCTACCTTCACTTTTCCCCTGAGAGAAGGCAAAGAAAGAATAAAGACTTCAGCTCAGTGGTGCCAAGAGAAAAGACTGAAAAATGTAAAAGATGAGGGAAGAATTTGCCCCGACCAGACTGCATCCTCAAAGTGTTCTTTAAAACACATCCTGCCTTCTAATTAAACAGCTATTTATTTCAATTTATGTAACATTAATATCACCCAGAAGGAAACTCATCCTGCCAGTGATACATAGAGGCTTGAACAGTTAATCACTAAATATGACATAAATGAAAAATGCATCAAAAAGCAGACTGCAATCTTTGAATGTTTAGCATTTGAAAACCAGAACCAAAATTTATAGTCCAGATTTAAGTGAAAGCCAATACCCTTCAGCAGGCTAAGGGCCCGTGGAATAACCCACCGCTTTCTCAAAATTTCTGAACTCACTAAACCTCTCGGTGAACTAAGAAGCATAAAGGTGAATGAGTGCCATCAGTAAAACGAACATTTTGTATCCGTTTATTCAAACAGTTCATAATCAGCAGCTGGTTTAGAACTTCAGGTTTTTCAAACACAGGGTCCTTCCAGTTCCCCAACCATCTTACACAGAAAATCACCCACAAAAAAGTGCTCTACTTCAATTCAAGACTTGACTTTGCAGAAACTTGAAACATGCAGGAAGTTCAAAGCTTTTGAACCGACTTGCTTTTCGTTTCATGTCTAAAGATGACTCTAAATCTCATGGGTTTAGGACAATATATATTGCAATACAAGCTACTAAATATAAGAAATTCAGATTTTACTACGTACATATCAATTAAGAATTGAAAACAGAAAGCTATAGCATGGTTTGTTATTCACATTATTACAGAAAATAGTCACCGCTTTTACAGAGATGACAATTGAGGCATAGGTATTTTCATTGAGAGCAAGGCCTGGATGAATACCCAGTTTGTTTGACTACCGGGGGGGGTTGTTCTAGACAGAATATTACATTTCCTCATTGTACAAAAGCAAACAAAAGTAGTTTGTGCTATCTACTTTACTGTTAAGCCTGGAAGCATGAGACTACTTGATTCATCAACTGTAGTGAGAAGAGCCTTTGCTTAGCAAGTTCACAGATTCACAATACAAGCAAAAATGCAGTTTTGCTTCAACCGTGCATCATACTAAGATTTCTAGTCAAATATAAGCACAAGACTGAACGTTTTAGCTTTGTTTTAATTAGAAGCCTGAATGACTGCTGCTCTTGAAGGATGTTTGAATTGGCAATCACAGCTTATTATTTCATCCAGAGGGAATCTGATTCTAGAGGCTGCACCATCATCACAGTCAATCCGCATGCTACATGGCAAGACCTTCAGGTGCGTGGGGTGCTTAGAAGAAAGACCTTTGTGTTAATACAATCAACAGAATAAGTCTTCAGCAGCAAATATTCCTATAAAAATTTAAAGCTACAAATGATCTGTGAGGACTATGGAATTGATTGATTCCTTCTGTAGGAAGTAAAAGAAGTAGATATTGCACACTAATTCTGTTACTTGTAAACTCTAGAGCTCTCAATATGATAATCATAACAATAAATGGTCAACTTTGCAAAATGCTGTTGCTTATTCACAGCTAATCCGACTGTACTAACATAATAAAATTTCTTGTAAACCCCAGTCAAGTATAGGTCAAGCAAGCATTTTAGAATGGATTAACATATTTCAAACTACCCGTGTACATTAGACAGTGCTTAAACATATGCTTCCTTGTGAAAACTAATGTTATTACATTCGTCTGCATATTATCCAAACTCCTAAGAAACAAGCCCATCAGTTGAAAAGAAACCTTTTTTTTTTTAAAAATGTAAAGCATTTTAAAGTTTTAGGGTGATTCTCTTTCCAAGACACAATGTAAAACAGAATTGCTTGAACCCAGTTAAACTCAACATTACTAATGTTGACCTAAAATATTAAGTATAGAAACAGGCACAGAGAAATCTTGGATGAGATGAGAGGGAGGAGCAAGAAACCATGAGCAAAGGCTGCTTTTCTGACTCAGATTCTCTACCAAAAGAAAGCTCGTGCCAAATTCCTCTTCAGTGTAATGTGGAGGTCAGTGGAGACACCACAGGGATTTTAACCCTTTCCCTAGAGCTGTGAGAGTTTCTTCAGCTGACTGGCTTGCTGTTCAAGAACACTTGCTTCTTATATTTTTCTTATTTGCTTAAAAATTAAATTATTTCAGGGGTTTGTTTGGGTTTTTTTCATTATGAAATGATGCCTTGAGATGAAATATGCCTCACCTGTTCTTCCCTACCAGATCTCTGATAATGAAATAGTCAGAGCAATCTGAAACAACCTGGTTTTGCTGATTTGGCATTTGAACCCAGGATTTGGTTGAGCCAGTGAACCAAGAGAGACAATTTATTTGTCTAGATCTTCAGTAATTTTCAAACCTGAGACAAACACCATTTTTTAGTATATATGCTCTCCCTGGTGGATGAGACCAAAAGACCAGATATGCAAAAAGAGCACTAGGCAAGGCAGACATACTGGTTTCTGGGTGCCAAGAGTACGAAGGACAAGTGACAAGAAACCCAAGAGGGCAAGCAAGCTAAAAGGTGTGTGAGGGTACCCTGAGCTGCCTTAGAGCAGCATTTAACCCTATCGATCTGCACTGTGACTCCCTTCCACGGGAGAAATACCTGGAAACTGATGGCCACCAGCAGATGGGGGTCCCATGCCGGAGGGAGGCTCTGGGGAAGGGCTGTAGTGGCGGCTGCTACTGCTGTAGCGCAAAAATAAGGAAAGCTTCCATATAGCTGGGCTGGCTCAGAGGTTTGCAGCTTTGATCTCTGCATTTCTCCTCAACACCATCACTTCCTGAGTCCCAAGACCCAGGCGAGGAATGTTCACAATCTGCAAGCTGCATTGCTTTTGTATTCATTTGGATTTGATGCAAAAGGAAAACACATTTACAATGAAAGAGCAAGGAAATATCCTTGTCCCCTCCATATGGATGTCTCTGTTGTAAGCCAAAAGGAGAAACATTATGCAGTATAGAGGCCAGGCTTGTCTTAACGAGGCTGATCCAACTGCCTCACGAGGCAACAGCAGACTATCACTGACTTCAAAGGAAGCTGAATCAGACCCCCAGAATGCATATGGTCACACGAAATAGCAAGCCTTTGGCAAATATCGATTCTAACCACCATCCCTGCTTCCAGTTCCCTTTATAAGCATTTTGTTTTTTCAAGTTTCCCATTCTCTTGAATTCTACGTACCAAACTGCTGAGTTAACAAGTTAACACGGGACATTTATCTACACGACATTGATCTTCAGAAGATCTCACAGGCAATTCATCTACGGGGGGCGGGGGAGGGGGGGAAGATAAAATAACCAGTGATCTTTAGAAAAGTCCTGAGGAATGCAGTGCCTTGAGCTTAAGCATCGATGAGTTTCCGCCAGCAGTTGCAATTTCTCACTCCGTGAGGCTGACTCCGGCGTGTCAGCCTCACCGAGTCCTGAGGCAGCACACAACGTTCCTCTGCTCAGCCTCTCACACGTGGCAAATGGGAAGCAGAGGCAGACTCAGCAATTCCGTCTCACCCTGGGAAAGGAGTGAAAAGTAAGGCTGAGGGGAAAAAAAATGCAGGCAGACAACTTCTCTATAAATGGCAGAAAGCAGGGAAATGCATCATTTCTTTCTAGATGGGAGAAGTAATTATCAGAGGAATAAAGTGATTCACTGAGTGACGATTATAACTCCTGCCTTTCACACCACCAGGAAGCAAGAAGAATAGAAGACCAGGTATACAGTAAGGGAAAGAGCTCATCAACTTGTGTTAACTTGGGTGCCTAAATTAGGAGCTAGCGCTCGCAGAGGGGATACGGTCTCCAGAGGGTGATGCTGAATGCCCAATCTAAGAACCTACCACCCCTGAGCTGTACAGCTGAGTTAGAGTTAGCACCTCACAAATGACAAAGTATGTATTTGCTGCATCATGCTACAGCATGTGCACAAAATATAGGGCAATGAATATATTTTACTTTATAATGAACTGGGTCATGAAAGCTTGAGCTGCCATCCCAGGAGAGACTTGAGAAAAAGCAGCATGTACCTCCAGAGGCAAGGAGCTGGAAATAGTGGCAATAAATGGGCAGGAAAAGAGGCCCAGGTAGGCAGAATGAGGACTGAATAGCAGACAAGTAGAAGTACCCAAGGGAGCAGCCAGCAAGCAACCTATCCCCCAAACCTTTTGCAGTGTTTCTGTAACAACAGGCACAACATGAACTCCTCTCCACACATAATCCCTCTGATGGCACCTACAAATTCTTGAACTACCCTTTTTGCCCTCTGCCCATGACCTCCGTTCAGTTGTAGATATAGCCCAATCCATCCAGCTCACGCACATTTGGTGCACACAAGCCCTTGCAGAAGATTAAGATAAAATACAACTGGGAAAGAAAGAAGCAAGCAGAGAAGGGTGGCTGGGGAATTCTGCTTTTGCTGCCATTGAAGAGGAAGCAATGGGAATGAACGTCTCAGTGCAAAGCACTGCATGAGGGAACAGCGCGGGATTCACGTGCTGTGCAGCCTTACAGCTCCCCAGCATCTCTGGGCACTCCAGTCCAAAGAACTGCTCAATGGTGAGAATCCAGGTGCGATCTGTGTATGCATTACTCATTTTACTCATAAAATTACACAAACGCAGATTCACACCACCAGTGCTGGAGGAAAACTCAGCCAGTGGGATGTTTACGAGCATGTTCAGATCAAATGGATGAAAACCACAAAATCTCCACACTCTCATAAAGTATCTGAGCTTAGATCTTTAGTGCATAGATGAGCTCTTTCAACATCAGAGAAGCTGCAACTGTGCATCTCAGCTAAGGAATTTACTCCAGGAATCTATAGAAAGAAGAACTATTTCAATATCAAATTACAGCTAAGACACATTACAGCTGCTTTAAAAACAGTACTAAGTTACAGACCACTACCTGCTTATAACCCTACCACCCAGTGTATCAGCTCAGTACCACATTGTCGGAAAAGTAGTAGAGCATCTGCAACATGCAGAGTGACGAGCCTAAAATGCGATTGGGCTTTTGAGTCCTAGTCCAAGGAGTTTGTAGGCAACAGCCTGTGCTTTCTAAACTTTCCCAGTTTTGCTTTGCCTTGCAATAAGCAGAAGGAATACTGCAGATCCTTTCAGCTCCCTGCCATCTCTGCAGGGACTGCAAGAGCTGAGTTGTAATCATAATGAAGCATCAGATGGAGAAGAATAAACATGGTTAATAAATGAATAAGAAATTTCACCCCAAAAAAATCATCCATTTAACACTCCATCCAAAATCATGTGTAATGGAAACATCTGATGAGCAACTGTTAGCACAGTAGAGCATCAGCATGCCTAAACTGCTTGCACTTCTCAGAGGTTTAACCCTGCTGACTTCAACACAGTCTCTGTGAATTTAAACTAGGATTTGGGAAAGGGGCCTCATAGCCATTTTACTCACTGTTTTACTAACCTGCAGCATTGACTAGAAAACCAGGCAATAAAGCTGACAGAGACTGTCAAGAGAAGCTGTAGTGGATGGTGTAGCTGTGAGACAGACTCCACAGAGAAAAATGGGGATCTAAATAAAGCATGAGATAATTATTAAAAATAACTGAAATCCGTGTATCCCAATGTAGCAACAAAGCAGCAGGCTGATCATCAATAGGATCAGACAGATGGAGTATTTGGCCTTTATTTGACAGGCCCATATGGATATTGTTTGATTTAGTATGCTCTGGCTGCCATTACCCTACACTGTCTATTATTAACATCGCCACTATTACACTTTTCCAAAAACTCACATGCTTTTTAGATTGTGAGAGGCCGACTGGGGGCGTGGAAGAAGACAGGGGCATACGTTTCCCTGGTCACTGCCTGCACCATCATTTTGTATCAATCCTAGCTCTGTCTTTGACTAACAACTATCCAGAAACCTCCTGGTAAGGGTCTGACTAAAAACCCAAAATGTTTTCAGAGAAGAAACTAGCATAGCACTGCTGGCAGAGGTGCAATCTCTCCAAGTTTGCTTCAGCATCATAGCAGTCCAGCAATTCCGGTTTCTCCCAGATTTGTACAACCCTTTTGATGTGAGATGATAATATGACAGACAATAATGTGATACGAAAGCACAACAGGCGGTAATGTGGCATGTGATGATGGGATTTTACTGGAAAGATCAGCTCGCTGTCTTTCTAACCTTTTTCCACATTTACTGGAAGAACTTTGCAAATGTTCTAATTTGAAAGCAATGTCAAGTTGGAAGCTCTTCCAACTGGACCTCAGTCATAATTTCTGCAGCTCTTGGCACACACAGTGGAGGATTCGGTAAAACAGCTAAATCATCCCATTTGCTACATGACATGCACCATGTCCAATTTACATCAGAATTCAAAACAACTAAGCGGTTTAGGAGAGACAAGGTGCCTTACCAGGAGGGATAAAGGGAATGAAATGCTTTTCTGGACTCCAGAGGTAAGGTTAAGCTACCGGCACTCCCCCCACGCTAAGGATCTTGCTTGCAGGTCCACACCTGCCTATTTTAAGGGCTCAGGCACCCACCTGGGTTAGGCTGCCCTGACACTCCACTTAGTAATGCTGATTTGAGACATATTGCTCCATTCTCCTCTCTCATGAGTTCTGATGTATTGGGAAATAGCTGAGACACCCAGCTTCATCTGTTCTCATCTCTCTGGAAAAGACTGTACTTACCTAAGTACAGCTACAGCCTGGCTCTCACTAATTTCAAGGAAAGATGGCAACGCCAAAAGAAGGACATTTTGCTCCCTGAGTGATTTACCTGAAACCTGTATAGAAGATTTATGCGGATATGATTTTACTAAAAAAAAAAAAAAAAAAAAAAAAAGATGACATTTTCTAGGCTGGTTTGGGGCTTTATAATGATTTATCTTTCACTCGAGACTCTGACTGTGAAGAAGGCCCATGATGCAAACCCAGAGCTAGTTGTCCTGTTATAGTGCAGAAGTAAACAAGAAGCTGATTCTCCCCAAACTGAAGTGAGATACTCAACTTGACAGAGGAAAACAGCTAAACAATTGCATATAACTACATCATTTCACTTTTCAGTCACTTTGGGTGTCAGCTGTAACAAGGTTCAGTTACATACCTCCAGAAGCACAGTGATTAAGTTGCTGTCATCAGTCTAACTCCTTTTAAGGTGCAAAAAATACTTGTCAAGAGCAGTATCCAGCTATTGAGAAGGCTCAAAGTCTCCTAGAGGTGACACTGAACAGGTCCAGAGAGCAGAAGGGTGCATAAGAAACCCTCCCCTGGAGGGAGGGCTGCCCCTGGGACCAATGGATTGCAGGACACTCCCAATGGGAGCCCACCAGCAAGATCCCATTCAGAAATTCATCCTGATTTTAGAGATCCCACAGCAATGTTTCTGGGTCATTGCTTTACCTTCTAGATTGCTTCAGCTCTAGCTGTCAAAGCAGACTCAGTAGCTATCAGCAGCTGCTTCTCCTTCAGCTGTCCCAGTTCTGCTGCTTGTCTCCTTTTCTCGCTTTTCCCCCCTCCAGACAGATTTCCCATGCAATTTAACTATCACTTTTTATTTAAAGCTGATCTGAAATTATCTGACTCTGCTGACTGCGAGGTTCACAGACTCCAGAAGAGCACTCTGATTGGCTTTGTCAATTACTTCTCAACAAACATAAATACAACCAGAGATGGGCCTGAACCCAAGCTCTGCCTCTGAACTTTCATTTCTGAGCTGGGAAGAAGCCTGTAACCCCATCAAAAATGTGTGACTGACTCTAGTCTCCTCAAGGGACCCCAGAGAAACTGTGATGTGGAGATAGGGAGAAACGAGGAGAAGATGGAACTGAGTTCCAAGGCAAGCTTTCAAGCTGGCCTCTACCACCACAGGCAATATCAAAACCCCAGATCCAGGGGCTTGTACTGTTTTAGATCCAGAACTCAGCTGCTGAATCCCAGCTTTAAAATAAAAACATTTCAACTTTTAACTTTGCATAGTAACTGTGGCATTGCTTGGAGGAAAGATTTTTTCACAGGAATTTGTGCCAGTTGCCTGAACCATACACTTTTGACTACCCTTCTTTTCCCCAGGTTATCTGTCCCTCTTTAACAGCTAATCCATCTGCCCAGGGTCACATTCCAGCTACTGGAGTCTCCTTGAGAAGAGCATTTCCTCAGCCAGTAGGTATTTGATGGACTCCATCTTCCACAGTATATTCTAAAATGTTAGCTGAAAAAATACCTGCATTTAATGAACAAAGGAGCCCCAATGCTGCTGACTATATCAACCACAAGGCCTAGTGATACACAGCACTGGGACCTGCCACCAAGCAGCTCTAGCAAGTTTTGGCACTGATGGCTATCACGCCTTTGGCCACCTAACGTCTGGGATAGACCAGGCTTGGCTATATGTAACTGGCATATGCTGGTATCCCTGGACTTTGTGTTCCTAAGGACTTTGCTGCCAGTGAAACACCAAAACTTCCCTAAGGAAGTAGCAGACACTTATGTTCCTCCTCACAGGAATGTGGTGGAGAGGAATAAACTGAAAGAATGATTTCAGCCCTGGAGCAATTCCGGCAGATCTATGCACTGCAAAAGGCCTAGCAGGAAGCCTGCCAACCGATGCAGAGGAAGGCCTAATGTCGCCCCAAACTGGCGGGCACACACCGATGCATGTGGCCAAGCCAGACATAGCATGAGTTTGTTCACTGCAACCCAGCTCGGTGACCACTCAAAAGGGCTCTGGCCACAAAGTCAAGCCAGTCTTGTCCAAAAAAAAAAGTACAGATTAATCCCATCTGGGGACTCTAAAAGAGGTTAATTCATTAGCTTTGTCTTTCATGTTAGTTAACAGAGTTCTAAGAGTACATTGGACCATTGCAATTTAGTGAGCAGGCACCAGTCTTGCATGTGAACCAGTCAGACAGAACGGGAACCTTACTGCGGCAAGACCTCTCTGCAGTAATGCGTGTGGCCGGAATAAACCCATTCTTACACAAACTGCTCTTCTCAATGCACCAGTAAGAGACTACGCAGAAGACTAATCATCTGATACTTATACACCTGGGCTAGGGCTGCATAGTCCACCTATGACTTCAAAAACAGCAGAGGAGCAAAAAAACCTGTTAAGTCACAGATCTTCAGGGAGGAAAAGCATTTTAATCACTTTCATTCTTCTTGGGGAAAAAAAAAGTTTTAAATGAGGGCCACGCAGCTATAAGAGCAAATGGCTCTTGCTTGGACAGGGTAAATGGAGTTGTGCAACATCAAATTAAACATTCACAATCCATGATGCAACATGCACAGCCCAGCTGAGCAATGGGTCCCCTACATATCTAGGCAGTGTCCTCTTAGAGGAAATTTCCACCTGTTCTACTGTGTCCAGCACTCCAGGGAGGTACAAACAGAGTAAGAAGGCTTGGCTTGTCAAAGATTTCTTCCACTACATTTAATTTCTGAACTGAGTGCAATTTCTCTTGCAAACACAAACTATAATTTATATGGTTTTACTAGATTTTCTCAAGCAAAACTTAATATTGTGCCCTTAACCTTGCCTTCATTTTACTCATTCAACTTTTTTTGGTGATGATAACAAGTGCTTTCTTCTAGATGTCAGATGAAAAATGCCTCAGAGACACCAGACCTTAAATAACAATATTCAAATATCTCAACTGCATTTAGGGGAACAGACTAGAAAACTGAAACCCTGTGGTACATATGACGGGCAATACTGTTGTCCACAAACACAGCAGAAGCAACGGTCTCAGACATCTCCTAATACTATGATAGTTTCTTGAATTTGCAGAAAAGCCAAGCATGGTTTCCCCAACTGGATTCATAAAGCCACATCAATTTTGGCCTGATTAAAGACTCATTCAAAACCACAAGAAGCAAAACAATGTTAAGTTTACTATTACTGCCACATTCCTGCGAGTGCTAGTACAGAAGATGAATGAAGACCACATGGTTCCTCGCACATGGAATACAGCTCTGATAAATATTAGCAATGTGCACCCCTTTACACAATTGCTTCTTCATTAATGCAGAATGGATTGTTATGTTCCAACCTAATACCTCTCTTGAACTTAACATGCAGATATTTCATATATTAAAGTGTACAAAAATACTACAAAATTAAAGAAAGCGTACAGTTCATGATGTCACTGGATTTCAAAGTACAATCATTTTTGGTATTAATGTACCTTAAAACCTTTTTTTTTTTTTTTTTTTTTTTTTTTTTTTTTTTTTTTTTAAAGTCAGCTCTCAACATAAACTAGCCATAGCAGTTCATCACTGTCCTGGTCATTAAAGAAACCAACAGTGTAAGGGCACCAGGAGAAAGACAAAGCTTTAGTGTGCAAATGCATCACATGAGGAGGTCATGTAGCAACCCAAAATCCAATTACTCCAGCCCTAGCACTTACATGTTTAGAAGCTGTATTTTGTTCATTGCACTAGTCTGAATTAGACCACTCAGTACCCCACACAGTATCTTTTAGATATCTAACATTAAATAAGCTTTTTAGAAGATACCCCCTGATAATTCACAACTTATCCACAGCTCTTCTCTGCTTTCCAGTGAGGGAGACATGTCCTGCTGAGGGGAACCAGGCCAGGGGATGCGGTGACAGACAGGAGAGCTGGGCTTCTGTCCTGGGGGACCTCAGCAAACTGAAGGAATTGCTCAACAGGAACTTCGGGAAGTTTAGGAAAGACAAATATGTGGGTCAGAATAACCCTGCAACAGTACATGCAGTACATGGGGCAAGGAAAGCCAGCCACGCCTTGGCCTGCATTAGCAAGAGTGTGGCTAGCAAGTCACGGTAAGTGGTAGTTCCCCTCTATTTGGCCCTTGCAAGGCTGCATCTGGAGTAGTCACAGTACCAGAAAGACTTCAACAGACTGGAGATAGTCTAGAGCAAGGCTACGAAGATGGTTGAGGGCTGGAGCATACAACGTAAATGAGAAAAGGCTGAGGGAAATGGGACTGTTTACCCTAGAGAAGCCTGGCAGGGAACCCAGATACTGTATTCCACTGCCTAGAAAGGATAATGGAAAAGGTGGAGCCAGGCGCTTCTTGGAGATGCACAGTGAAAGGATGAGACACAACGGTCACAAATAGCAACAAGGAGAATTCTGACTGGATAGAAAGAAAAATTCCTTTACAATGATATCAAGAGAAAATTCTTGACGGTGGAGGTTAAGCAGTGGAGCAGGCTACACAGAGAGGTAGTGGAACCATCCTCCTAAAATATTTTGAAAACTCAACCAGATGTAGCCCTGAGCAACCTGATCTAACTTTGAAACTAGCCCTGCTTTGAGCAGAGGCTGGACCAGCTGACTCCAGAGTCCCTTCCAACCATTTTTTTTTATGATTCTGTCTCACAGTAGAGTGCTTAGAGCATTGCTCAAGATTCACAGCCTTTTTTCCTTGTGTTTTAACACTCACTTGCATTAAAAGTTTTAATTCTATGGGGGAGTGGGACATGACACTTTATTAAGTTTACAACTACAGTTACAATGTTTTAACTACCTACAAGCTTTTAAGGGAAGCAGGAGATTCAACCAGGTATAGACAAAAAAAACCACCACCCCCCCTAGGGCAACTGTTTGCAAAGAAAACCCAAAGCAGCAGTGACAGAGTCCTCTATAGCTCTGAAGCAGATGTAAATCTATAAAATAAACTCACTCTTACAGACACCTGGTTTGTATGAGTACAAAAGTGCTACTTAGAGTCTGGGGTCTAGCACTACTGGTATAAATTATGCAGATGTGATACACAAAAATACGATAGTTTATTTAAAGCTGGAGATCAAACTACTTTGGCTTGTCTTTAATCATGCTTGACAGTTTATAAGAATTATACTGATTTGGTATTCCCCCCCCACTGCCTGTATTGAATGAAGTGCTTTGGAAAGAGGTTGTTAAAAAGCAGTACAAAACAATGAAGTCCTGTGTTTGTCCACAGATCTGAAATTTTGCATTCTCTTCCCAGTGCCATGCCAAAATGCCCAAATTATAAACTGCAGGGAGCTGACTTATAGTTCCCATGAGCTGGAAGAGCCCATTATGATTTTATTTTACTGAACCCAAGATTTCTTCTCATTTGAAAAAAGCTTCTTACCAGTCCTGCACATTTTATTTTGATATTTAACAAACCAAAGCAAGGAAAAGAAGCATTACCACCTAACATCTGGCAGCACATTGACAGGTCCTGAGCAAAGATGAGCACTGTAATTAATGCACGACACATTTCAAAGTGTGAATTGCATGGTGGTCTGACTGTTCATGAAGCTGATGATCATATAAGGATGCTCTCCACAATCCCCCCCAACTTTTTAGTATCTACATAAGCTCTCATTTTTATTAACAGACACTGAACTGCAGCTTTTTTTTTTTTTTTTGCATTGTGAAAGCATTTTTTTGATTGGCATAGAGGGAGAGTACAGCTGAAAATGGAAAGAGTAAACTCCTGTTTTCACTGAGGCTGACAAGCCAGGGACAGAATTTGGGTATATGGACAAAGAGCCCCAATCTGCAATTTGTGGCCACTGTTCCTTGCTGTATCAGCTGATATGACTTAAGAAGATTTTTGTTCTATTGTCCTTCTTTGCCCTTCAAACATTTGTAGACAGTATTAGAGTGCCCCTGGTCCTCCTTTTTACCAGACTAAACAAGCCCAGCTTGTCAGTGTCTCTTCAGAGGACATGTGCTCTAGGGCCCCCGACTATCTTGGTAGCCCTCCAGTTTTCAGAAGATAAAGATTCATTGTCCAGAGTAAAATGAAGTACCCTTGTATCTGTTGTAATAATATAACACTGAAAGAGTTAAAAACAATGCAGACATTCATCACTTGTGTGGAAAATCTGTTCTCTGAAGGGCTGCCCAATTTTCTGTAATTATAACAACTTTTTTGATGTTAAAAGAATGTATGCATAGGCCATACATTTCCTTCTAAGACCAAAAGAAACATGTTTTTCTTGTGAAGCTTAATCAAAACAGTGTTTTTGTTGCACATTCCCGATGGCTGTATAGCTAAAGGAAATTAATTTTTCTTTAACCAGCAACTGGGACTTGGAGACCAGGAACAGCGCTACAAACAACTGCTTTGGGGCAGTCCATGCAGGAGTCCTGAAAAGCTTGGGCTGTCCACACAAGGCCTGTGAGGTTAATCTTGCTATTCGATAGTTCTGTAAACACCATCTCAAGTTCAGTTCTTTACATTTTTACACCACCTAAGGCATCAAGCCAAAGCCTTGATAAAAAGAATTATTTGGTTCTTGAAAAGCACGGCAAAAAGCTGACCAAACAGGCTGTTTCCAATACCACCAGATGAAGTCGGAAGGAATCAAACCTTTTGCATGCAGCCTGAGAGCTGTTTGCACTGATGCACCAAACCCCTTTAGCCTCTGTTTAATCTCTCTTTACTGACAGCACTGAACATTCTTGCACAGGGCATATGTTCAACAATACGTCTGACTACAACTGCTCAACATCCCTGTGAGCCCGTGTACTGCAGCAGGTTCTTACCTACAATGTCTTCATAAGCATTTTCTTCTAAAGTGCTCTTGGATCCAAATTTATGCTGGCTCTCAGTCCCATTTTCAGTTGGGGAGGGAGGGTACAGGGATTGCAGACTTGAGGCATCCTCAAACTCAAAGGATTTTCTAAAGTTAAGAAAGGTAAGTAATTAGTAACTAGAATGCAAAATTACTCACTTAGCTGAGCATTTGTTTGCTAAGAAATATATATAAAACAACCAACAAAAAAAAAATAATCACACATCATGCTTCAAGGACTAACTTTTAGAGGACCTCAAGTCTGGTACTCACAGTGGTCTTTAGTATAGCAATTTGTGACACTTTTATGAGGTTGGAAGTATTGTTATCACCAATATGCAGACAGGGAGAAAATACCACAAAAGTACGTGATATTTTTCAAAGATTACAGAGTAAATTAGCAGCACAGTCCTCAGATTAGAAATTGCTTTGCTTTTGCCAGGGGCCCCAGAAACATGTAGCCATCTCTCCTCAAGAAAAAAACATTTCTCTGGAACGCGTTCCTCCACCGGTTGCTCTGGGAGACGTAGCCCTTAGTTTGAAAACACTCACATGTCTTGAACCTCCAGATATGTTCCCACATAAAGGTCAGTGTACAAATGCCAGAGGCAGGCTCGTGTGAAAGTCAGCCTTTTCCCTTGCACGCCCTGCGTCAAGTGCTGGCAGCAAAGGACAAAGGACGGAGGAAGTTAAGGCGCTGCAGGGTAGACGAGCAGCCTGGGCTGATGGCTGGGGGCCTGAAGGTTCAGGCTTTCTGGCAGGAAGGTGAGGGGCAGCTAGGTCAGACGAACCCATACAACTTGTCTCCCACTCAAAGGAGACCTGATTCACCGCCTCTCACCCCACACCTGTCCCAGTGCTGCTGAGCAGCTCCGGGTGAAGAAGAGCCCAAGCCCTCCCCATTCTCCAGTTTTACCCAGCACTTGTTCTCGGAGGCAATATCTACGCTGAAGTTGGGAGGTGCAAGGTTTGCATTGCCAGCTGTACAGGGGCTAGCATTCATTTGATCAATTTAGTGATGAGGATGAAATGGTGTGGAAAAATGGCCTCACAGGATGGAGTGTAATTCCCAGGGTGCTGTAAGGCTTGCAGAGACTGTGCTGATGGCCATACTTCACTCACTGATACCCAAAGTAGATGAACAGTAAATGACCCTGCCATCAACCCCCTTTCCTCTTCTCCCCAGCTGGAGTGAAACATATGTTGACATCTATACAGCAGTGGCAGAGTCTCATGAGACATATTTCAGCCTGATAACTGGCTCAGGAGTATCCCTACAGGCAACACAGTGACTATCACTCAAACACGGCATTTGACGAGAGCGTTTCCTATCTGTCTGCTGGAGCAGACTTATGGGTCTGGGGCAGGCTCTCTCTCTCTCCTTTCCCTAACCTTAAGAATATCCAGGTCTGTGTTATGCACATCAGGATCATGGCAGAAACAAGGCAAGCGTTTCAGATCCAGACATCTGCTCCTCCACACCTACTGGCAGTTACAAAAGGTGCTTAGGCACTGAAGACTTACCTGTCTACAAAATGAGACTTTCTAAACCAGTTAAATATCCAACTCTTACAGATTTCAAAGCAACACTACAATGCAGGGACACTGCACAGGACCACGGGAATGGTTCTGCAGACCTGCGCTCAGCTGTGGTCCGTCTGTCCCAAGCCTGTCCTGTGACGCTCTGCTCCTGTGCTGTGTCTGTGCCAGAGGAACTGCAATTGCTAGGGAACATCCAGCTCACATCAATCTGAAGTGTAGAAGCTACCATGGGCACCAGGTCCTCTGAATACAGACTGGCTCTACTCTAGCAGGCAAATATGAGAGACCCCATCCATTTTACTATAATGTTGAATTAGCCACCACAATGAAAGCCAGTTCTTTCAACCAAAATATCAGAAGAATAAATATCCACAGTCCATTCTCATGATGTTCCAGTGAGTGCAAACCACATGCGTGTTCAATCTGCAACACACAGTTACAAGCTGTAGACATAATGAATTATCTCTGTTCTCAAAAAGGGAATAGTTTAGAGACTGAGATTTCAATAACTAATATTAACAAAATACTGCCATTCTTAGGTGACTTGTATGGTCTCAAGTTCTTTGTAAATGTTCAAATTCCCCTTACTGTAACTAAAGGAAAGACAGTAGCAAAGACAATAAAGTTAAGATTTTATAAAGGATTTCCACCCAGCCTTGAAGTCACTCAGCAAACCTGCGATGTTGGGACATTGATTTAAACTTGCTTAGATCATCATTCATCAGAGATAAGTCCAGAGAAATCACTGAACTACAGCAAAGCTGTTACAGGCAAATGGAAACCCACCCCGTAGGATGTCAAACTGATTTGCAAGAATCATCAGGCACACATAACAACACTGTCAATCCTACAACTTATACTCCACTAATCACAACTTAAATGGATAAATATTGCTTTTGTTTCAGGCTCGTGCCTACTAGCCCCACCCAGGATTTGGGCTCCATTGCTGAACTGTGCTGTTGTCTTAACTCTACTACAACAGGGTCCTGAACCTGCAAGCATGAACTATACCTCTTCTTGAAAAAAGTTTCAAAACTTCATCTCACAAACTCATTGTAACAAAATACTGTGGTTCTCAGGTGACTTGTACGGTCTCAAACTCGGTGTGAGCGTGTACTCTGAGACTGACTTTGATCACTGAGCCGCAGGTCACACGGTGATTCTGTGCAAGAATGATGATCTGCTATTCATTCCTCTCCACCACCCACCACACAGACCATTTTACCACTTGCCCCTTAACTTTCCAATAAAGGCTATCATTTATAGCAGAGCATTCAAAAATTATTGTTTGTCTTCTGTACATTGGAAATGCTGTGCTGAACGAGGTCAGCTTTATTTCACAGATTCTTGCTAAAATCTAGATTTACTTCCTCTAACTGAGATTACTGCCAGAACTCAAAGATAAGCACTAATAATCAGAGCTTGGCTTTCCACATTTCCCCCCCCCCACGCCTTTCTCAGAGAAACAACGCACATCAGCAGAGCTGTTTGATCCATTTCAGAAGCAGGTGTCTCTTGAAAGTAAAGAACAGAATCTGAAGGCTCCTCTTCTCCTTTTCCTGCCTCAGCATACTTCAGGTCAGGTTGTGCTGACATAAACTTTTAATTAATTGAGCCAACATCAAGCACCAGCAACTGAATTGATAGCGTGCATTTGAGATGCTGTTCAGCAGTTACTTGCAAAGCTCATCACTAAATACCAAGAGCGTGGTGTTGTATCCTACACATGCACAGACAGGTGAACTTGTTAAAAATGCCGTACTTTGAATGCTGAACACCAACTATGCCTACAATTTTCTAAACAGTGAGCAGAATGAGTTGCACCATTTCCAAAAAGTCAAGGGGAATCATGTAATTAAAATAAGCCAAGCTCCACAGACTGCCGGGAAAACGTAGCCATATACTCTGCTCACCATTAACTCAGGAAGGATACAAAGGCCCTCCCATGCTAAAACATTTTTCTCAGCATTAATCCTCTACAGTGGACATACAGCTATTGATAATAATTTAGGACAACATTTCTAAGCATTGAATTAAATAAAATCATCAACATTGGATAAAACTGACACAGCTGCTATGGTAACAAGCTTTGGAAACACAAATCCTCTGCAGGCATGTTTGGCAGTGAACAGACAGACAGGACTATGACAGATCAGCTATGGTTCTACTACAAGAGGATAATGAAATTATGCCCCTTTAAAAATCTCAACTAAGGGCTTATGTGCCAAAATCAGAGAGATAACCTTTAGCACACATGACCTAGAGCCTTTTCCAGGGATCGAGGAATGCAGGTTGGAGAACTCCAAAACTGTAGCCACATAAAGGTAACGTACCAGTGCATCCTATGAATGCAGTCCAGAGGAAAAAACACTTGTCTTGCACACAATTCCTAGCATTTCTCAGGTCAAAAGCATTGCATTAGAGGGAGAATGTAAAATATTGTTACTAAAAAATACAGCACATTTATTTGTCTGAAGATCGAGCACAAGACATTTCCTTGGATTTTACCTATTCTGGGATTTTCTGTGAAAGCGCGACTCTTTCTTCTGCCTTCTGGTCACGGGGGGTGCAGGGGTGGACGGGAGGGGAGGAGGAGCAGCAGCTGTAGGAGATGGAGGTAGGCCATTGCTTGGTTTACTTTTGTGGTTTTTGTCTGCTTCATATTCAAAGGTGCGTTTGGGCTTGGGGACAGGATTCACCGCGTTGTTAGCTGGGCTTTCGAGGAGCATTTTAGGGCCAGCCGAGTTTGCAGTAACCCCCTGCTTTGTTTTACTGCTTTTCTCAGCCTCAGTAGGTGTTTCTGGTTCGCTCCCCAAGATAACACTCCCTCCTTTGCTATCACTTAGGGTTTCGCTCAGTCCCTCCACAGTACTCAGAATCACAGATTTTTTCCTTCCTTTGTCAACACTGTAACAGCTACTTGGTAACTGGGGGAGGCCTCTGCCGGGCTGCTCTTTCAGTGCCTGCTCAATCTTCTGTATTCTGTTGAGCACGGCAGAGGACTCTTTCCTCACGTGACCCTTGAGGAAAGCGGCAGAAGGAGGCTCGCTCCTGCCTGGTCTCTTTTCGAACCGATGGCAGGAATCCCTGTCCAGCAGTTCCTCCTCCTCCGTTTCTGGGTAAGAGCACTCAGAAAATGTTCGGCTCATCCTTCTGAGCCCTTTGAAATCGAACGTCTTCTCGCTGCAGGGAGAGGTCAGCACGCTGGGGCAGCTCTCACTGCCCGACCTCTCCCCAGCGTCCCTCTTGTCCGCACACGCGCCTGTCCTGGGGGATGGCTCCCGGCGGCACTCCCATTCTGTGATCTTCTGCCTGATGTCCAGCGCCTGGGAGCGGACGCTCGCCCGGCTGAGGGAGAGGTTCCTCAAGTTGGTGGCAGTGCCCAAGGACAGAGTGCTCCGGGCAAGTGGATGGCTCCCTATTGCTTCCCCATCTTGAGCCTCCTTTGGACTCTCCTTTTGGTCCTCAGCCTTGAAGACAGACAGCCTTTTATCCAAAGCACCCACGCTGACAGCTTTGAGAGGGTGGCTCGGGGAGTCGGTGTCTGATGGGCTTGTGGAGGTGCTTCGCAGCGTGGATGTGCGGCTGCTCCAATCCTTGAGGCGCAGTCTGGAGTTGGAGACTTTGGAGAGACGAGTAGAGCGGCAAGAGTCCTCGCTATCGCTGAGGGGGTAGGCTGGGCTTCTTCGCGGGGACAAAAGAGGCGGTGGAGAGACTGACTGACACCTAGAAGCAGAAAGAAATAAGAAATCAAGTCCTTGGGGAAACTAGAGTTATCTGCCAAATTTCTTCTGGCTGTAGGTAAAGCAGAGAATGTCTGCACGATGCAAAACTACCCCAAAGCACCACTAAGACACCAAATACCATTCAGCCACAAACTCAGGGGCAGGGGGCAGCAGCGATTAACTGATGCCAGTGATGAGCTGATGAGCAGAGTATGCAGCACGTCCAAAGCCAGTTTTCCAAGCTTCTTGAATTTAAAGACAGCTGAGATTATCACAGCAAACCATTGCCTTGAATGCATCTACCACCTCCAGCAGAATAGCTCCCTGGCCTCACAGATTAAGGATTCCCTCTGCAGGAAAAGGTAATTGTCAGGGAGAAGATTCCCACTGCAACAAAAATGGGAAAGGCTGACCAACAAGGAGCATGGTTTACTCATTGGTCGCAGTGAGCAAACCAATTTAAAAAGCTGTCAGTTTTTAATTCATAAGATCTGAAGCAAAATACCTCTGTGGTCAGCTGCCACAGTGTTTCAAATCCCCAATGTATACAATAAAATAAATAAAACAGCAAAAGGAAGACCTCTTTTGTCTTCAGTCTGATGTTGTGGCCAACAGATTAAATTCTCCTTATCGAAGAGAACAGAAGTAACTTCTTATTGAAAGAATATTACAGACTTAAAAAACATATTAATCTTCCCACAGTATATGTTGAAGAATATAAACTATACAGAAAGGTCTCAGTGTTACCCTGGAAAAAACCCATAGAATAAATTTTTGCCATGGTTTGCAAAATCAGCCATTGGGGTTTTGTACATTGTTGCAAAGACTTTTAAGAATGAAAATACAAAAGGAAATTAAACAACACATTATTCAGCTAGGTCATCACCGATGAGCCAGCAATAAAATTAAGCCAAAATCATGTCAAAAAAATGGGGTTTACTGCTCTGCCGCAATACATACATATAAATCATAGCAGAAATAATCATGACTCCTTTGACATTTTTCCCTAGCAACCTTTCTTTTCCACGCAGTATGGAAGGAAGAGTAAAGACCTGAAAGTAATGCCTTGCATACTCAGTTCCTGTTCTATGAAGACTGTGGAAAACAAGTTGGTTTTTTATAAACCATCCTGTATACATAAAAGCAAATTGAAGACCTATTTGACCAAAAGAAATCATGGGAACAAATGTGTCTGCTATTGCAAAGGGAGAAAAGGTTCAGAAGATATCTGCTGCTACAGTCTTCTCCCCAACAGCCAGCCAATACCTACAGACACAGGTGCCATGTTCTGTGCATTAATTCAGAAGTCCAGAGCACTAAGGCCATTTCTGAAAAATTCACTTTGACATAGGAGATACTTTCTTCTCCTTCAACCATGTCCCTAAATTAGATTACATCATGGTTTCCTACAGTGGGTACCTTGCAATCAAAGCTCAGAAGTATCACAAAAGAGGAAAGTTCTGGTCAGAGAAGGACAATGATCAAACTACCAGAAAAGGGAACTTATATCTTTTTCAGAGTCCTGTGATAATCAAGCCTTTATGGCACAGAAGTTGCACTCCTTGGTGACTTCTGTTTCCTTATCATTTTGGAAAAGAAATACGCCCATAGGAAGAGAGAGATCTCATACCAAAGGCTATGGCAAATACTCCACCAACAACTGCCAAAAGCTTCCTCATTTCAGGACAGAAAGGATGAATGTCAGAATACACTCTTTTCATCCTAGAAGTTAAATTTCTGCTATTCTATACAGCTTCAGACAGGTGTCCTATGAGATCTCAGAAGATCAAAAGCAGGTGATGAGGAGTTTTGGCTGGTTGTTGCAGCATAGAGTTTGTAGTGAATTACCATGGCCTACATACCTCTACAGTGCCTAGAATCAGCCTCCTCAGACTTGATGGGGTGTCCCGATTCTTCATTTTTCCTGTCTCACCTCTCTCTCTTCAGCTTAATACCACAAAGTCAAAATTTTATTATTCTTAACACTCCTTTAGCTTAGACTTGAGATCCTGTTCTCCCAATTCCTGTATGTTGTGCAGGCCTGCTCCAGAGCTGCACTGACACTTCCCTCAATTAAACAGGTATCAACTGGTGGAAGTATATTTTACATATAAAGACTACAGCCTCCACTGCAGCCCTTGAAGCTGCACATTAGCTAAATCCACAGTCGGGATTCGGCTAGGGCATAGGGGCAGACCCTACGAAGAGGCCATGCAGAATACTTTAGATTCTAACAAATAAGTTTTAACGTCCTAAATTATAATCTGTATTGACAATAGCAAGAATAAAATACAAAATGACTGGGGTCATGCCAGTAATGCGACAGCAGAGGTGAAGGATGTGCTGACAGTCCTCTCTCTGCCTTTAGCTCACTCTGTAGAAAATACCGTAGGCATAGTCCTTCATCTCCTTACACTCTGAGAAACATTTTCAGTTGTTTTCACTGTTGGGAAAAGGTTTGTTGACTTATCAGGAGAGGAGGAAAAGGGGAAAAGCAGGACTTGCATAACCTGCAGAAGTTGCAAAACATTTTCTTCTTAGAGATATGAGCCATTCTTTTAAATCCCAGCTTCCTGGTAAGGCAACTGTGCTTAAGGCTCAACCTTGAAACCCCTGAATTCAGTTACAAAACTCCCACTCACTTCACTGTGCAAGACTGGGGCTGCAGAGCAACAGGCCCTCTGGAGGTGTGTGCTGTTAAGTACTTGGGATAGCACAGTTAAGAAAAAGATTCTGTTTTACATCTCATTATACTGTAAATTTAAGTAATCCAGATAGAAGCTGTAGGACTAATTCAACAAGAGAAACAAAGCTTTGTCTGTACAGCTTCAGGCATGCGTTCTCTAAAGGACAGTGGCAAGTAACAGAATAAAAAAAAAGCCCGCTGATCAGTGGATAAAATGGTCCTTCCCCAAGAAACCTACTCCAATTAGAGGAGTATTCTCTTGAAGGCGCAATAGTTCCACAGACTTTAAAACTAGTATTATTGGATAGAGAAAAATAATTAAATAACTTGCAATTTTCCATAAAAAGACTGTAAAACAAAATGTTTTTATTGAAGTTTTCTACATACACAGTGATACATGCAGCGCCTTACAAAGCATATCATTACATATACCTTCAGGATATTCCATATAAAGAGCATAAACAAAAAATATGGAATCAAATTTAGATTTCTTAGCAAGTTCACTTGAACAGCACCTTCTTTCTGGGCAATGATATTTCTTTGAGAATATCAGCATTTCACAGATCACATTGGAATAAGTTGCTCCGATTCCCTATCCGATAAGGGTATTCTTCCAACATGCAGTCTTTAGGTGAGCAGCATTCAAACTGCTGGCAAGTCAGCAGTGAATTGCACTCTCAAAGGCAAATCGTCTGCCCAGGAGCCCACAGTGTCTTGTAAACAGACCCTAAAACTACCTTCCTGGTGGGACTCGTTGCTGCACAGTGAAGGGAGTAGACAGAATCCGAGAGGTGGTTTCCAACCCTCTAGACCATGCTTGGCTTTGCTGCTGTGAGTTCTTCCCTGAGAGATCAGCCAAATTACCCACAGTAGGAGAAAACTGATAATATCGGTGACATTCGGTAGGATTTTGAACTCTAGATACAACTGAGTTTTAAATTCTGATTCAGTCTCTTGTCCCCAGTTTCTCTTTCTCACCCAAACATGGAAAAAACTTTTTATCTACAAAAACTGTAATTCTTCAGGCCTGCTCTCAAATAAAGATAGGGTTTCCATGGATCGATGTATGTATTCGTATCATTTTCTCTACTAAAGGCTACTGTCAACAGGCATCTCCTTTCACCAGTACTAATGAACACCTGTGGGTAACAGTGGAACTGTATCTTACCTGCACCAAAAAGAAAACAGAATCACTTGCCACATTGCTTTGAGTTAATTTGCGCCCTACTCATCACAAAGCAGAAGATGCAAAAAACTGAATTCTTGCCCTCTTTGTGAGGCCTCTAGTAAGGCGGACATGTGCTAAAAATCTATGGTGATGGCGAAGGGCTGGTCCTTGGTGCCATGAATGCCTGAGCCCTCATCCTATATCTGACCCAAAAGTCAGAAAGTCTCTGATTTTGGACAGGACACTGATCTTTTCCTACCTCCAAAGTGTGGGTGCTAACACTTGGCTGTGTGTAGACAAGGAAGGATTTAATTCTTGGAGATGGCTCTAAAAGTATGCAATACAAAATCAGTACCAAAAGCAGCGAGCCTGGCCTTTTGATCCAGCTGATGCACAGCTCCTGACTGCTTCCATTGCCAAACATTAACTCCAGAAAAGAGGAAAAAGAATGACAGAGAGTGCAGACAATTCCCACAACTTCATGAGATAGTTTTCAACAACAGGAGGCAGCCAGAATGGTGGCCAAAGAGCTGCCTGTGTACATCTTCTGGAAGTCAGAGTACAGTGCGTAATAAGAACGTGCATTTACTGAGGAGCTTGCATCCACAATCCACACGCTTTTTATAAACACTAATAACAATATTAAGTTGCATTTCAGACCAGGTATTAAAGGCAGCTGGAGGGTGGTTAAGCAAGTTGCCTTGAAAGAGTTACAGAACTCCTAACTCCCACTGCCCTGCTCTGACTCCTGAGCTAAGCGGCTCTAACTCCACCACGCTGTTTTAGCTCTCCCGAAGCGTCAGGAGTGACTCCACATGCGATCCTGTGCCAAGGAAAGACAAGTTGGCAGAAGCTGCTCAGCAATCTCTGTTTTGCAAATCCTGTCCGCCCTGCTTAAACCAACACTCACAGAATAATAAGACAGTTTTTGGCTCTCTGATCCAGGGAATTTTCCACTTCAACATGCTCATGCTTGGGATCCCATTTACTGAAAAAAGAGCAAGAAACATGCTGACAAAAAGGTACTGGGTCTTTCCAGGCTCCTGTTGATGAGATCCCATCATTTCACAGTAACACTGCTGTTTGGTGAGATCATGCAAAGTCACACAGCGCTGGTTTTATTCCTTAGGACTTTCTCCCCCCTTTTTGATAGGAAAATATTGCTTTCTTAGTATTTTATTTAGGTTTTCTGCTTATCCCTGATTTTTCTTGGGGCATTGTGCTATTTCATCAGGACAACCTAACCTATTTCAGAGTAATAACACCACCAGAATCAGCTGCGACTGTGTGTTAGTTTGTGTATGGAGCAGATTTGGCCTGCCACACAAGACTAGAGACTTCTTGTTGATCTAGCCACAAAATCAACAGAAATTTCTCATTGCCAGAAAAGCAAAGCTAGTTTTGAAAGAAAAAAACCAAACACACAAACATAATTTTCTCAGTAATTGAGTATAGAGAGTGTTTGTCAAGAAAGATGTGACAAAACGCTTTCATTCACTGTGTTGTTAGAATATCCATCTTGAGCTGGATCCCAAGATCAGCAGGGCTCAAATACGGACACTAAAGCTGCCCTGATTTCAGGTAATTGAGGATGTAACTACAAAGTTCTTGGAAAATTTGTAAGAGAGAAACTAGGAAATGCTCAGCTACCAACTTTCAAATTATTTCATACAACACTACAAATTAATAATATTTTATGATTATGATCTTCGTTTCTTTAATCAAAGAACCTCTCCCTCAAGCAATAGATTGCACAAAAATGATCATTTGAAGCACTAATTCAGATATCCATTGTTAACATTCCATTGGAAAGCGTGGTAAAGCCCACACCTTTCTGGCATCTTGTTAGTCTTTTAGGCTACTGAGGAAACAAAACCGGATTTGTTCAGACTTCAGGATGAAAACCTGAATTTATCTTTATAACTGAATGTTGAAAAACCCCTGAATCCTTAGGATTTTATTGTGTGCCCAGATGAGCTTATCTATGTCCAGATCTTCAACCACTATAATCCTCCAAATAGCTGAAAGGCAAGTGAAATAAGAAACTAAGATAAAAAGAGATAACTCATTGGATCCTTGGATTTTCAAAGGGTATTTTCTCCCTTGCAAGCGTAACTTCTCACCACATTAAAAAGCTGTACGTGCATTTTTGTATTCAGACTAGAAATGGATTGTATTATAGAATCATAGAATCATAGAATGTTTTGGGTTGGAAGGGACCCCTAGAGGTCATCTAGTCCAACACCCCCCCTGCAGTGAGCAGGGACACCGCTAACTAGATCAGGTTGCTCAGAGCCCCGTCCAACCTGGCCTTGAATGTTCCCAGGGATGGGGCCTCCACTACCTCTCTGGGCAACCCGTTCCAGTGTTTCACCACCCTCATTGTAAAGAATTTCCTCCTTATATCCAGTCTAAACCTACCCTGGTTTAGTTTAAAACCATTCCTCCTTGTCCTGACACAGCTGGCCCTACTAAAAAGATTTTCCCCATCTTTCCTATAGGCCCCCTTTAGGTACTAAAAGGCCGTAATCAGGTCTCCCTGCAGCCTTCTCTTCTCCAGGCTGAACAAGCCCAACTCTCTCAGCCTGTCCTCATAGGAGAGGTGCTCCAGCCCTCGGATCATTTTAGTAGCCCTCCTCTGGACCCGCTCCAACAGTTCCATGTCCTTCTTGTGCTGAAGGCTCCAGAGCTGGACACAGTACTCCAGGTGAGGTCTCACCAGAGCAGAGTAGAGGGGCAGAATCACCTCCCTCAACCTGCTGGCCACGCTTCTCCCGATGCAGTCCAGAGTACGGTTGGCCTTCTGGGCTGCCAGCGCACATTGCCGGCTCATGTCCAGCTTTTCATCCACCAGCACCCCCCAAGTCCCTCTTGGCAGGGCTGCTCTCGATCCTTTCTTCCCCCAGCCTGTACTGATACTGGGGGTTACCCCGACCCAGGTGCATGACCTTGCACTTGGCCTTGTTGAACCTCATGAGGTTCACACAGGCCCACCTCTCCAGCCTGTCCAGGTCTCTCTGGATGACATCCCATCCTTCTGGTGTGTCAACCGCACCACTCAGCTTGGTGTCATCTGCAAACTTGCTGAGGGTGCACTCGATCTCGCTGTCTAAGTCATTGATGAATATATTAAACAGCACCGGTCCCAGTACGGACCCCTGAGGGACACCACTCGTCACCAGTCTCCATCCAGACATCGAGCCATTGACCACTACCCTCTGGATGCGACCATCCAGCCAGTTCCTTATCCACCAAACAGTCCATCCATCAAATCCATAGCTCTCCAATTTAGAGAGAAGGCTGTTGTGGGGGACCGTGTCAAAGGCTTTGCAGAAGTTCAGATAGATGACGTCCATTGGTTTTCCCTTGTCCACTGATGCTGTCACACCATCATTATGGGTTCAGACCTGATCTCTACCCATAATTCAGGATGCAGAAACAAAAATGAAGATGCACAGAGCAAGAGGCAGGATGATATCCACCTGAAAGCAGAGCCTTGTGTGGTGAGACTGTAACAGAGTGGTTTGGCAGCACAGAAAGGTCCCTTGAGTTAGAAGCAGCTCCTACAGGGTACCAGTTATCGTGAGTGCAAATACTGGCATCCATCTTCCCAGAGCAAGGCAAAGTGAGAGGGAAACACACCTGCACATCTGTTAACTGGAACCAAGTGCATTGTGCACATTTTGATGCGCCACTACTGAGAACGGATGCAATGGCTTGCTGTGGCATTCATTTCCATTGAACTTGTACTTCATTTGACATTGTAGGCAGGCAAGAGGAAATATGTAGAGACCAACAAAAGCTCAAATTAGAACCATGTTTCTGTGTCATTACTTCTGTGACCTGGACAAAACAAGCACTTTTGAAAAGGTTCAGCACCAACAGCTCCTTGTACCTAGTACAGTTTCACGCCACCCTAAGGGCACTCCTGCCAGGACATCGCCCAGTGAACAAACAGAAAAGCACTCTTCTGCCTCTGTCAGACACATGCTTGTGAAAGCTCCTGGTACGAATCAATACCTCTGCACAAACAAAAACCGAACACACTACTGCAGTACAGCAGTCTTCCAGTCATGACTCCTCAGGTGCAAAAAAGCAGAGTAATTCAAAAAGGCAGCCAAAAAACCTTAATGAATTTGAAGCAATGTTGAGGGACACTTCCCAAAAAATTCCCTCTTCCTCTCTCTATACAAGAACTAGGAATAATTTCCTCTACGCTTTCCTCCAAAGAGCTACAAGAAGTCTACTTTTAGCTATCAAACACTACCAGTTAGTGGTTTGGTTACATTTTTAGATGAGTTATGAAACAAACCACTGGACAGAGAAGCAAAGATTCAGCATCATCTTCTTGCAACGCTGTGCCATTTTCTTCCATTTCCTCACCCCTAGCCATGCCCTCTCCAGTGGGGACAAAAGAGCAGTAACAGCGATTGCTGCAAAGCACTCAGCAAGGTGTTACTGTCAGGCAGCAACGGCGAACGCGAACGTTCTAGGTCTAACAGGGCTAGTAGGTGGTTAGCACAAGGGTTAAACTTACAACCATCACAAAAATAAGCAGTATGAAATGGTTTTGTTGCTTAGTTGAGATCGCCCAAGAGGATCCCATGTACTGATAATACTTGGAGTTCTGACATGTTCCTTTCAAATATAAATGAGCATTTAGGCTTGGACAACTGCCTTGTATACGACATGAAAGAAGATTAATTGAATCTTTCATTCTATTAATCGTATCAGGAGTAGAAAAGGACTTTAAAAAAATCAATGTTATTGTTACTCCTTGTAACTAGGGATTATGGGAACATTAAGACCAGACCAAATGGACCTCCTGCGCTACTGAATTTAAATCCAATTTTGTTTGGCAGTAAACCTTTCTATTACGATATATTCTGCACTCTGACATAGCATACAGTACTGTAGTTTTCTACATAAGCAGATAACTACAGATGATATTTAATTATCTTAAATCTAAATAAGAGCTTATGGTGAGTAAAGGAGATGAACTTTTCACACTCAGTCCCAGGCACACAGCAGTAAGGTGGTTTTTGAGCTGATTCAACTTGGTAACAAAGCAAGTAGTACAACTTGTCAGATCTTGCCTCTCGCTTGGAAGAGAAAGGGACATAAGTGGCAACAGAACAACCCCCTCTTCCAACAGACCCTTTATGAATTTTGAGCTCTCACCAGGAGCATGGCTCAAAATGCCCAAAAATCTGCATTCCAGATAACCTCCTCCCTTTATTGTTGACTTTGGGATTGTGACAAAAACAAGACAGAAAATACTTTCCAAGCTTAAAAGTGAATTTGCATTATAAGACTGTCTGAAAAAGGCTCACTCTCATGAGCATGTGCTAGTGATGGAAAAGTCCCAGCATTTAGAGAGAATGAGGCAATAAAATCGAAGTAGATGAATATCACAAAATGTTTAAAGATAGAACAAAAATAGCAACACCAATTATTTTTGTTTGTACTTCTGAATTTTTTTTTTCCCCAAGGAATTCTGATACTTCCCATTTAAATAAAAATTGAGACCATATCAGAACTAGTTACAAAATGATAGGCCACTAGAACTGTGAAACAAAAAAAAGATCAAGCTCTGTGTGCCATTTTTAAAAGCTCTAGTTTCTATGCTCCCAAGAAGTACTGGGTTGATAACAATCGTGGGACATATTTGCAAGAGTGCTGTGGCGAGTTCCTGTGTATAAAACCCCTCCAGACCTCTGGGTCTTTGCAGTCAGTTCATGATGAGAAGTACACAGATACTCAGCCGCCTGCAGCTGGACTGTGTTTTTACAGCTTAGAAGCAAAACGTCTGATTTACACCAGTGAAATTCAGGAGTCATTCTGCTGAAGTAAATTACATGAAGTGGCAACTATGCTCTACAACTGTACAAAAAAAAAAAGGGGGCAAATAAATCAAAGCCCATGAGTCAGATCCTAAATACGTGAATCAGACTGGATCTGTAAAGCAAAGACAGCAAGAAAATCTGACAAATGACTGTAAAATAAAATGTGATTAATCAACGTGCACTAGCCTTTGCCAAGAAATTTCTAAGGTGAAGAAGATAACAGGAAATTGTGAAATTATGTAGACTGATAGGGCTAGATTCCCTGCTGCTCTAGATTTATGACAGTCATCTGCTCTGTTACAAGGCAAGTGCAGGATGGTTTTTAAACAATGCCATGTTAAAGCCTTTTTCACACCCTCTGTTCATATACCAATGACTACCCAAAGCACAGAGGACTGACTAGTCTGCGTTTTACCTTCCATCACAGTGATCAGAAGCTGACTGCACACAGGAAAAAAAAACAAACCAAAAGGAAGAACTGAAATATCAGAGTGCGCCATTCTGTTTTCCACGGAAGTACAGTGTACTGGTTTCATAGGACCATCTCTCATTTTCTCCTCAAAAAAATAACGTGATTCAAAGTTGAAAAATGTCAGCCTCCCTCAGAGTTACTCTTTTCCTATAACATGTTCTGAGTAATAATTTATGCAATAGATATTTCCACTGTTGTATCTCCACTGTTACTTATTTTTATTATGTTCTGGAAATGATTCAGCATGTTTAAGTCTCACCTGCTTTCTTAAGATCTTGGGAGTTCTGTTGGAGAGACAGTGGCAACACAGCAAACAATAGCATTTTATTAAATCAGGCAGAATGCACAACCTCTTATTTGTCTACTTAAGAACTGCCAGTCCTTGAAACTTGTTCTTTAGCAGCATGTCTAAACACGACTGTTCAAAATCCCAGCACACATGGAAGCTCTCAGCTTTGCTTTTTCAAAGCACAGGTGATTTTTCAACATGCTTGTTCATCTGCCCTGGAATCTCAAAGCAATAAACTCTGTGGAACTAATTCTGCCAGAGCCAGAGCTTTGCAAGTTTTCTACACTTACACGCACACAATTTGGGAAGGGGTAAAAATTATTTTTGTAAATTGTGATGCTTAGTTTTTAACATATCTGAGGCCATTAACAAATCGGAGGGTTTGGTTATCTCCAAGTCTGGAATTCTGGTTTGGAAAAGCTGTTGCAAAATAGGTTCATCCCTTTTCTGCTCTGAAAAGGCAGAAAACCTTACGAGGTCATTGTATACTTTACTGAGATCCTCTATGCCCAAAGGGAAAAGAACTGAACTGGAAGCCAAGAAGTCATAAGTCCTGGCTGCACACTAATCCATAATACAGCCAAACCTGCTTTATGTATAAATCAACTTCTAGGTCATGCAAACCCTCAAATAGACCTAATAATAAATATCTAATAGGGACAGAAAAAGAATGGGAATTCAGGACTCCATCTCATCTTTAACAACCATTCCCAATCTGAACCACTCAGAGAAGTTGCTTTCAGAATAAATACAAAATCTATTCTTTGCCTTTCCTACCAGTATCCACATTTTCCTTCCAGACTCACCAGCTTAGCTCTGGTCCCCAATGTGCTGCCAATGTCCAGTGAGGTCATTCTGTAGACATTTGCTTTTCCCAGTTTTGTGGTTTTATAAAGTAATTTATTTAACACAGTGAGAAAGCATCCTAGAAGAGCAGGTTATAAAACTGGAAGCCATTATCTATCTGTCCGCTATGAAAAAGGCATTCTTAATTTCTGCCATCATTTCAACTACTAGTATTCACAACCAGCAAGTTGGAGGCCTGAGATGGAGAAAATACAGTATTTCACAACAGGATAACACCAAAGTGATTGAAAAGATCTGAAAATGTCTGTGCTGCTTCTGGAGTTACTGCAACACATAGGAAAGAAAATCAAGTAAACATTAAAACAAAATTAAAATAAAATACAATAAAATAAAAAGAAAGTAAAATTTAAAATCCCAGCAGAAGATAAACTCCTGCGTTATCTCTGTAAATCCAGAACAACCTCAACATCAGCCCTGTCTGCATACAGCCCATCTGACCCAACTCTGACTGCCATGCACTTGAAGCTCATGTACTGCGAAGGTAGTTCACAAGGAATTAGCTAGGTGCCATCCTGGCATCAAGACAATTGCAGCAACTCAGTTCAACTTTCTGCAAACTTCTCCTCTGTAAGCAAAAAGCTGAAGCAATGGCATACAATCAGGACGCTCCAGGTTGCAGAATGCTAAGAAAGCTTGTTTGTCCTCAGAAGTGAACTTTTTGTACGTGGTCCTATAATATGGATGAAGCCATCTGACAGCTTTTTGTTTGTTACTGTATTACTCTTACAATGATAAGAATAGAGAAATGCGCCCTTGTTCTTCATCTTTAGCTTCATGTTGTAAATTTTACCCTCTCCTTTGTCCCTTAGAAGAGTGGATTTCCACCTGCCTAGATCTCCAAAAAATCTCTGTGCCTAAAACTTGGACTATTTTTCTGACATAATAAAGGGCATTACCTTCCATTAACTTCCCAGGCACTTAGTCACGCGATTGCACCCCGATAGTTGTCTGTCTGTCACCCATATGCTGACATTCATTGCAACCCTTGAAGATGCCAAAACAGTTTTCCTAACAAAAGTTACACTATTAAAAAAAAATCCAACATTCATGACACACTTTGTAGAGGGTAGCACTAGTAAATTCTCTCACAAGCCATGACTTCTGTGAACAACTGCAAGAACAAAATTAGATGCAGGATTTTTTTTTTTTCAGCACCTGAAAAAGCAGAAAAGAGAAGACCAAACTGATAAGTGAAGTACGAGTTGTGGAGGTGCTGAACTAAGGGAAGGGGAAGAGAACACATGGACACTTGCTGCTTTCTCAAATACCAGAAATACATGATCAAGTGATATGTAATGTAATACTTCATGCATTCAGAAGAAACAGCTAGTCCAGACCTGCAGCACAGTTTTGACATCAGGACAGATTGAGGGTACAAACAGCATTTCAGAAGGTGCCGCTGCCTGCCATGACTTATACCAAACTGTAAGTTGTGAGCTGACATCCCTCGTATCATCATATACATCCCATCCAAACCTATACAACAGACCACAGCTGCACTGCCTGACATTCACAGATACACTCTATGTTTTACAGACGCTATGGTGAGAAGGGCAAAGGAACAAAGCTATGAGTGAAATAACATGATACACATTAAGAGTCTACCCTGTACATATTGAGTATACAACATGGCTCATCTTTGGAGGCTGCATCCTGCCTCTGAAGGAGGAAAGATTTTGAGGTTTACAACTCTGGCCTCCCTTATCATCATAACTTTCTTTAGTGGCTCTGACCTTATGGAATGCAAAATACATTTCAGCTATGACAGATGAATGTGACCCTTGGTACATGTTGCAGTGTGCATGGATTTGTACAGATTAAGAAGAAATGGAATACTTTGCTTGAATTTAAGAGGGAATTCTCTTTCAGTTTCACTGATGGCCCTTTTTCATTCACTTTCTTTAAATATCTATGAATCAGGGTTTGATTTTCTGCTGGCTTATGTCAGCACCAATCAAGAGTTACTAAAGAGAAGTTCCTAAAGATGCAAACTGACACAAAACTTCTTGTTACGGGAAGATTTCAGGCACCGACCTGGTGCAATGGACACTTACAAAAAACAAAGTTTCAGTCTAAATAACATTTGCACTGAAAATTAATTAGGTTACTATATCTGACTGGTTACTGTACACTTCATTCTACTTTGTTTAGCTAAACAAGCCAGGAAAATAAGGAAATGTGTTGGGAATACCCGCAACTGAGTGTCATATGAAACACTTTGCCAGCCAAGAGTTGCTGGGGTTTTTTAGTTGAACACAGCTTTGAAAATAACTTTGATCTATTTATTCCCCAATCTGTTGGCAGACACACATAAACTGAAAGAGAAAAAAAAAGAAAAAACAAAAAGAAAAAAGCCACACTATGACTTACAGTGCTTGTTGCTATCATCCTCATTTACCTAAGAGTCCAGACAAGGCCAAATTTAATTTAACCAAAGGCTACATCTGGCCCTAATTCAGTTTCACTGAATATTAACAAAAGAGCGATCAGCCAGTGCTCAAGCACTGCACACACCAATATTCAAAATCACGACCTAAAGGAAACTTTCCAAAAGATTCAGACATTGGCTTCTCTCTGCATAACTGTCAACAGGAGCAGAGTTAGGTCAGGGAAAGACACTTCCCATTCACTTTCTTCACCATGATCAAGGGTAACATAAACGTGTACATTACTCACCCAGCTGAAATGAGCCTCCCGGACCACATTTCATCACCACACCTACAAGAGCTGTGGGATCTGAAGCCCAGCATAATATTGGGGGGATTTATATATCCTTTTATAAAGATTTCATTCTCACAAAGCCTTGGCTTCTTATAAAACTGTGGCTTTAGTTTTACGCTCTTCTGTTGGCCTATTAGGTTTTATAAGGAGCTGCCCAATACATTTTTACTTTTCATGTCTAAGGTGGGAATTTGCATGCATTATAACCCTGAGGATGAAAACGTCCTGCTACCACTGACATGCAACAGGAATGCTGCACAGTAATAAGGAACTACAAGTTTTACTTCATTTAGAGCAACTAAACTTTAACTTAGATCAACTAAAAGCAAGGAGACCTTTCTTCTATCACCCATTCTTTCTTTTCAGGACAGAGCCAAAAATAAACCTCATGTCCCCACAAGAAGATGCATAGATAGCATCAGGCAAAACATCAAGAAAATGAAAATGTTATGGAGCAAATGAGGCAATACCAACATCTGTGCTTAAGGCAGCAAGAAAAAGAAACTATCAATGTCTATAAGCTCATCAGCTGTGAAAATACTTGCTCTCTAAAGACTACAAAAACTAACAACAAACTCCTTGCAGTAACACACAGGCTCTCAACTAATGAATATTTGACGCAACAAATTGAAGTCCAGATTCTGACCCTAAGTTACATCCCTCAGAGCCCCTAACAGTCTGGCCCACAATACTGATTTTTTTTTCTTGAAAAGCACAAAGGCATAAGACTTCTGCTATTTATACAGCAGAAAAAAACCCTCAAGCTATCTCATACCCCAGAAAGTAAGTTTCTTAGAAAATGTATTAAAAAAAAACAAACTGAAACCAGGCTTCAAAAATCAACACAACACACAAAAGTGTGCCAGCAGTAGTGCATTTAATGGCAGGTTTCCATCTCAGCAGTTGGTCAATGCTTAGAAAAGTGCAGTCATTGTGAGCCATATTCAGTCTACATATAAAGAAGTATGGCCTCTCCCTAATGGACTAATGCTTTTTGTACAATAAAACCAAATTTAGCCTAGTATGCCCAAAGTATGCACCCCAAGTATGCCAGAAAAAAAGGGTGCCATTGCTCATACACACTGTCATTTGGGGCATATCTGGGGGGGAGGGAAAGAGAGCAGTGGTAGAATTTATGGGTATGAATACTTCTGCATACGTTAAAAATCACTTTTAACAATTAAAGAAGAAAAAATGGAATCTCATCAGACTAGACAAGAGAGATGCATTTAGCAGAGAAATTAGATTCTGAGAGCAGGAGAGGTAGTGGGATGAGGGGAAGATAGGAGCTGTAAAAAATGAGTTTTAGTCCCACAAAGCCCCCTGTCCTACACCAGAGCTGAAAACTCTGGAAATTAAAGCTACTCCTATCACTATCTTTAGTAAGCGCAGGAGTCTGGTGTCGAGTTCCTGCCTATGAGTAGAAAGTCCATCTACTGCAAAACTGGTTAAAGGAAAGGACATTAAATTTAGAGTTCACTGCTATAGCACTTCATGCTCTTCACCTCTGCATTATTTAGTTTCCTCCTCTCATGCCTCTGACAAGCACACCACTGTGATCATTTCAGCCTACCGGTCCGCAGACTTACTCAGCAGCTCTTCCCTCTGCAGAGATGCAGAAGAGAGACGGAGGAATTCTGCTCTCAGTCCTTCGTGCCCTGCTGTAGCCTCCTTGCTTCCTGAATGCTGCCTGCTTCGCTTGTCAAGCAACAAATGACACACAGTCCAAGTGTGTTAGTCAAACCTCTGGCCCTTTGTATGCTTAGAGGGAGGAAACTGGCATTAATGTTTAACAAAACAAACAGTAGCAAAGCTTTTCTCTACAATCTGACATGGTGACTTTGAAGGGACAGCTGTGTGAGAAATCTGGCAAGCCAGAAGTTTCCTCCTGGTTGCCCATGGCTTGGAAAAAAAAAATAAAAAAAATCTTGTTTTGTTTGGGTTTTTATTTTACAGTTGCAGGGAGCGACAGCTTACAATTCATCATTCCTGAACCTCCAGACTGAGGCAATCCAGCTGCCTGTTACTAAAGAAATCGCAGAACCTGTTACCAGGTACCAAACCACCCACATGCAGACACAGTGAACAAGCCTGCCAGGCTCAGCACATATCTTGAAGTCCACATGGGTGACAGTACTGTTTAACAGGAAAGGGAGAGGTTAAAAATCCACATTAAAGCGCTTTCAGGTCTCTGCCAACAGCTTCAAACAGACACAGGCTATCTGCCATCTCCCCTATTTGCCTACATTGACATAAAGTGGTTTTCCAAATCAGCAGCAAATCAAGGTGGTAGAGATTTTGTGTGACAGCAGTCTGATTACCGAGAATTTGTTCAGTTGTCTGTACTGACAACTCCTCTTAGGGCCTTGGCTGCTGGGCACTCGTACAGCTGCTTCCCCGGGTAAGCATCCCGCAGCACAGAAAAAAGGTGAGTCAGCTGGGGTTATCTACAGTGTGAGAACAGGACAGTTAACCAACACCACCCATACATCATCAACACTACCCCATCCCAAACCACAGATGTCCCCTGTACACCAGCAGTCCACCTGCCTGCCAGCATTAGCTGAAAAAAGAGCTTCGGTGATTTTGATAGCAGAATTTGAAACACAAAGCATTTCTATGCTACTGCCACTGTGATGAATTCTGTTTTCACAGTTCAAATAGTTACATTGGTACCTGGAAAAAGGTTACTTCTGAGAATTTCTGATGCAGAATGGACTTATTCTATGAATCCAAAATGGGAAAGACCATTTTCATCTATTAGCTACCGTTGTTCGTTTGTCATGAAGGCGTACTCGCTGTACAGCCACAGCATTGTGGACAGCCTACACTGAAGAAGTTGCCTTGCTTTGCAATCCTAACATTTTCTTTCTCTAGCTAAGGAGAGAAGAAAACAAATTAATTCTTTTGATTTACTCCAGGGTTTTTCTACAGCTCCTTCAGAATAAAATATTAACACACATATGTATTAAAGCTCATAATTAATATAACCATCACAAAATATTTCATTTTTTTTCCATTTACTTAATTCTTTTCTGTATTGCTTTAGCAAAGTGCTTCAAGAGTAACATTTGGGGACTCTGGACAAAATTCCCATATCTGGACTATAACAAACTTGCAAGATATTTAGGCTCCCAAAAAAAGCAGTCAGATTGTCACAGGAACTGACATTCCTATTGACTACAATAGAATTTTATGAATTAGCTCAATAATTGAATAAGAATGATATTTGACTATTATTAGGAACATAATTTCTCCTACGATTGCTATATTTAATTGTGCTTTCAATACTCAAGTTCATCCTACAAGATGCCTGTGCCTTTTTGACTGTTGTTCAACAGCTCCAGTGGATGGATGTCTATTACATTCCTGTGTGTCACACCCTGATTTTAAGACCTCTTTTTAGGGCCAGTTCTGTACACAAGAGCTGGCCAAAATGGAAGTAATCTGAGAGTACATGATGTGAATCGTGACAAAAGTTTTGAAAAAGCCACATTTAATGCAAAAGATAAAGATGGTGACCCAAAAGTCCCACGCGTAGCTAAAGTCTACAGGCACAGTTTTGCAAGTCCGTGGCTCTGTGCCGACAGTGACACTGGAATAATCAAGATCTGTTGCTCTGCTGCAGAGGGTTCCCATGGTCACATCTCTTGCTCAAAGTCTCCCAGGCACCGTGGGCGCTTTTGCATGTACATATTGTAGCAGTATGGATGGCATGTGTGTATTGCCATTAGCTCCTGTTTTCCTGCTTGCAGGAAAACGTTTCCATTTCCATTTGCTTTTAAAGGCCATTTGCTGTTAATGTTCCTCAAGTGCGAATATAAAGGTGATGCTCAATGTGGAGACTGAATCAAACACTTGATTAATTCCCAGTTTCTGTACATAATATTGCCTGGGGAATAGTTATTATGCTATTTAAAGGACAAACCATGTGAAAAGACTGTGAGGAGGCTATGTCAATACACTTCTTGCTTTGGCTCTCTGGACAAACTGGTGTTTTCCAATCCGGGAAGAAATGCTGAATAATTCTCTCACTTACATTTATTTCATTATGTTCAGTTCTCCCTTTCAATCTTACTCTTCACAAATTCTGCTATGTCTTCTTTTCATTTTCTGTTCTGCTGAAGTGGAAAATATCTTTTTAGGATAAGTAAACTGTGCAGGAAACTGATAAGAGAACACAGACCCTTTAATTTCTAAACCACCGATTCAAATCCTGACTGATTAGGGCACAGAACGGAAATTGTTCTCCCATACTGATGGCTTTTCAACAGCTCAAGTGTAAAGAGATGGGGGTCTTAGATCAGCTCCTAGTGGACAGATATTCACAGAACATGAAATATCATTAGTAATGCTCATGACTGGTATCTTTGTTGGTCTTTTCAGTGAGATTGCCAGCATCTTCCTGATCCAGAAGGCAATAGATTTTCATTCCTAAGAACAACTTCCTCCAGAAAAATTAAAATATTGGCATTATGATGTAAAAATGTTTTGCATGTTACTTCCACGCTATATCCCCTACAGACTTCTGTCTCACTTCTTGTCACCACCCAAAACCCAAATTAATATAAAATGTTTTGATTTTCTGATACTGTATTGATGGGGGACTCCCATAAGTATTTTAGCAAGTATCTTGCTCATTGCTTTTATTCACTATGTTTCAGTGCAGTAAAAGCACTAGAAAGACATCAGAAATATTTCCAAAAACATACTGTTGTAATAATTTGCTGCAAAAATGTATAACAGTATAGTTCAGGTCTTTGCACTACTGCATATACTAATGAAATTTAGTGATTAAACACACAAAGACTGCAGTGTTAACCTAAGTAGTCTTTGTAACAGAACAGAACACAGTTGCATTAAAAACGCCCCTTTTAAGTCTAACCTGTCAACTACAACTCTCTGCTCTTTAAAAGACTTCTTACTTTTCATTTTTTAGTTACTTTCCAGTGTTCTTAGCAAATATAAACCTTAACAGAAAATAAAGGGCAATTTTAATGACGATGTATGATTTGCTGCATATAAAAGTGTAAAGCATTCAAAGTGCCATAAGAACTAAATTATAATGGGAAATAATATGCCAGGAATATTCCTGCAGCCTCCAAGTAATAATACCGCAAACTTGATTTGAAGCTGCATGAAGCAAAATGCAATCAAAATTTGTCTTTTTTTTTTTTCTTAAAAACCTGTGCAAATGGGAGGAATATATTAACACAACTTTCATCTAACAAAAAGTGATTTGCTTAACTGACAAGTGCATGTAAAGCAAGTAATGCTTTTCCTAAACTGACATCTAAAATTAAAGTGAAGTAAAATAGCCAACAAGAGAAATGGAACAGCAAAATCCGACCCCAATCATTGGAGGAAGCCCAAAGAATGTATCCAAAAGTAGGTCCGTTTTTTCAATTCTACCTCTTGATCTAATTAGAAGCTGCTATGCCTTCTTACAAACTATTGTTCTCTTGCATCTCTAGACCACTGTGCTTTCAAGAATATTTCTGCAACCCTGCTGAAGAGATGTCAGATGTATGCCCTCCGATCCACCTCCCCAAGGTCACTGCTGAGCAGGGAGAGGGAGGGAAACATTATGCCTCAGACCATCAGCAATCAGCACCCCACCAGTGTTGCTTCCCAGATAAAGGGGAGCAATACAGTCAAAGCCGGTATTCAAGCACCTCCCAGTTTCAGGGTCATTTGAATCAGTGCTTTGACTTGTTCCCACTGCTGACGTGTCTGTTCCTGATGACAGTAGGCATCCTCCCACCTCCCATAGCTTGGTTCAGAGTTCAGCTGCCAGAGCTCTCTGTCCCAAACGCACCTCCAAGCTCATGGATAAATAACAGCTTTTATTCCTTTCTGAACCAAGTGTAATTTTGCACTGCTGGGAACTGACCTGCTGAAAATTTGTCAGCTGCACAGTTTAAGCTGTTTCGGCTTTTAAAGGAGTACAATACTTGCTAACAGATTTCACGTCAGTTATTCAATTTCCACAGTTGTTTGGCTGAAGCTTATTTGTATTGTTTTCTAAACCTCAATGGTTTAAAGAAATAATAATAATAAAGCAGTGTCCCATCATAGCTCCAATAACTTAGCATATTGCTTACTCTTAGCAGAATTTTACTGAACCACTATTCTTCCTATTCTCAAGCTCACTATCACAATATTAAAACTTGATTATTTTTTAAAGTAACAAATATTTTCTACAGGGTCTGTTTCACAAATTCATAGAGAGCTTAAATGATTCTTACGAGCATTTCTGAGCAGTAGGCAAATACTTCTGGCAGGAAAATGCACCGCAGCAGCTCAGTGCAGAGCGCCTCATTGCCTTAAGCCACGCTTAGCTGCCAGCAGCTCACCTGCAGCAGAGGTGAGGGGTCCCAGCCCTGCCTCATCTGCACAGGCAGCAGGGAGGGGCAGGGACACATCGAGGGGCCATTAGCTGAACTCACACCACTGGCCTCTTGGTGCTCTAAGCAAGCCCCAGAGGGCTGCTCTGACTGGGAAAACTGGGAGATGGTTTAGCCCAGGCTACCCCCACCACTGACAGAGCAAAAGCAGCTTTTCTTTTAAAATGTACAAAATGAAGACTTGGCTCCCTGCTTTAGGCATACATCTCTCTCTCACCTTTCCAAGCTGGTCTCACTCCTCTCCCACCAGAGTCCCTTGAAAACATGAATGTGTACACCCAAATATGCATGAAATGGCAACCTCTAACCTACCAAACCATGCTTGTGCAAAACCATCAACTGCTTCTCGACCTGCTGCCCTCTCTGTCACTGTTTTCTGCATCTACACCTGCATGTCCCCTCCAGAGAAAGGTTTTCACCGAGACACCCAGCTCTTGGTTGGCTGTTGCGGTAAGCATTTCAGCACACAGCTGAGGCAGCAGCAAACACGCCGGCATTTTTTTCCCCACAGCATATCATTATATTGAATTGGCATCCAAACATCCCACTAAACTTTCTATGAAGCATGGATGGGAACATCATCCATGCAGAAAACTTTATCCAAGTATGAAGAACAGAACAGCTCTCTATAGCTATATATAGCCAATGTTTTACAGGGACTCCTTTAAACCATGCAACTGACTGTAGAGCCCAGGCAGAGACAGCGTTTCACCTGTAACTGCAATGCAGCCATCGGCAAAAGGGCAAGAGGCAGCTTTTGTATCACCCACAGCAACACTGTCCATATACTTCACAAAGAAAGAATAACAGATGAGAGAATATTTTATCATAATCATGCTAAGACAATGGCAATGACACATAATAACTACTGGGGAAAAAAAAATAATCTATGCATTAGAGTTTCAAATAAGCCCAAAGCCTTGCTGTTTTAGAACTACATAAGGAGCTGAAGATGCATCCTTTGACTTCCAAGTTACTGCTTTCCTTCACGATGCTCTCCATTTAAAAAACCTCAGGGCATGTAATAAATATCATAGTCTTTACATTTGTATTTACAAGAAATACATCAATACAAAAAAAATATCATTTTGTTTACCTTACAATTCTATTAATATTTTTTCTTACAGTGGGGTTAGGGCTCCATCGTGGTGGATACAGAGTTATCTCCCTCACCATGCTCTGTTGCATTAATGGCGAGGCAGCTGTTCTGGTCCCCCTGCCTTATCTGCCCCCCAAAGCACCCAGCCCTGGGCACGAAGGCAGCTGTTCTGGTCCCCCTGGCCTTATCTGCCCCCCCAAAGCACCCAGCCCTGGGCACGAATGCAGCTCTTCTGCATTAGTTGCAGGATAATTCATTTGTCAGTGCAGGCAGACTGGACCGCATCTGGATGAGTGACCTGACAATAAATTTGGACAGCATCTACAGTTTAACACAGAGCTGATTGGTTTGGGGTTTTTTTGTTTGATTAGGGGTGGGGAGTTGCACTAGCAGAAAGACTGAAATTATACAAATTAAATTCAAATCATATTGTTACATATCAGGTAACAGCAAGCAAAAGGCACTAGAGTTACATCCATGAACTGATCTCTCTAAATATAAGTACTGCACCGGCATTGCCTCTCTGAAGACAACAGTTCTCCCTATACAGACAGGTTCTTCTCTTGACGCAAGATCACCTTCAAAATGAAAAATTTACTGTGGAAAGGAAAGAGAATAGAGCATTCCTGGGAGAAGTATGTTTGCTGTAAAACTGAATTAATTTGTCTCGATTAGGACTGATTTTGGAAGTAACTGTACATCTCAGTTTTTTAAGGCTGAAACACAGACATGGAGTCTTCCTCTAAGGAAGATTTTTTTCCTAAAGCTCTTATTGTTTCTGCCTTCATCAAAAAAATGCAGTAATAAAGCACAAGACCTCAATGTGCACATGAAGTAGCTGGGCATGGACATATGTGCATGATGGGGACAGGTAACCAACCCAAAACAACTTTGCACATGCACATGCAAAGACCTGTTGTTCCAAAAGGTGAGCGTCTGGTCTCCCCTCTACATGACTGAAGATGGCTACGCAGAACCTGAGGCCCTGGGGAAGCAGGTCCAGATGTGGCCACTGGTTTACCTAGCAGCAAGTGAACGCATCAGCCTGAGGAGACTTCCCTCTGAATTTCCAACAGTGATCTTGCCTACGAACAGCAGCAGTGAATAATCCTGGACTCATGATAAAGCTGGACATAACCCTACCCCATGGGCTCACTTGGTTGTAAATATAAGTCATTATTTTATTTGGTAGTTAAAGAATTATAAACAATTCAGCTGAAACACTCCTTAGGTGCCTCTAGAGTTCTGTTAGTCATTTGGTTTATGTAGTGCATCTCCATTGCCTTCACTGGAGGTAAGATAGCTCCTGACAATTAAAATTCTATCCTGTTAACTTAAATTCTGAAGAAGGTCTGAGCCACAAAGCCAGTGCAAACATATCTCAGTATATGTTAGACTAATGGGGCTGACAAAGAGTTGGTGACAGCAGGAATGGCGTTGCACGCTACAAGGAGATAAAAACCAAAGCCTATATTTAGAGGTTTGTGGGTACCCAGCTCAGTCCTTCCCAGCCAAGGAGATGCAACTCAGATATCAGATTTCAGTTTTAATCAACCAAGAGTATATTTGATTCAAAGATTTAACTAAAACTACTTATAAAGGAGAAGTTTTATGAACGTTATTAGACTAGGAACTTAACTTGCAACTTTGTGCTCACAGCAATTTGTAGATGTAATCGTTTGCTAGCACAAATTTCTGATGTATTGCTATACAACACATTGACATCAGCACCCTCAGTTTTTTGTGTCATTAAAACATGACTACTCAGCTGGAGAACATTCTCCAACTCAGCAAAAGGAGGACACCATTCCTGTGCAGATTGAGTGGAAAGACGACAGCCCACATCACAAAATCCAATCTGTGCCAAAACTCACTTGATTCCGGCGACATAGTTTTCCTCAGACACATAGCCTCCGAGAAGAGTTTTCCTCAGACACGTAGCCTCCGAGAAGAGTTTTCCTCAGACACGTAGCCTCCGAGAAGAGTTTTCCTCAGACACGTAGCCTCCGAGAAGAGTTTTCCTCAGACACGTAGTCCTTTTGCACAACTGGAACCAGGATCAATTTCTGCTTTGGCTATCTTCCCAAATCCAGCCCAGAGACATTAAGCTAAAATGATGTTTGTTCTAGCCCACTATGGCAGTCCCTCTATATATACTACTAAAGTCACCACACTAGTAAAACCCTTGTTTGCAGCAAACTTGACTTTTGTTCACTGTAAATGGTATACAAGTGTGCTTAAGCTTTCAAAAGCTCACTCCTGTCTTGATTAGTGAAACTCATATGCACACATTTTAAATGTGCTTTAGATGGGATAGACTTTGTACCATTCTGTAAGAAATTATAAAGGCCGATCACCTTTACTCACTTTTCAAAAACATGAGACTAAGAAGTGTAATGACAATATTCTGAGACATCTGGTAAAGTGCATAATTGCTTAATTGATAAAAATATCTTTCTATTTCTGTCTACATTAAGTATTCCATTTACTATATTACAAGATATTAATGTGTATAAATTTTTTCCAGATTAACAGAAATTTAGCCAAAAGCTATCAGTCAAGAAAGTGCATCAAATCAATGTCTCAGTAATCCTGCTTGCAGGGATATATTCTATGCTTACAGCAGAAGGATACTGCTCATATTTTTAAATATTTCTAATTAAATAATTTATTTTAAAATCCTATCTTATAGTAAAAGTGTATCTTTTAATATTTATACTGTTTCTCATCCCAACACCGCCTGTACCAGGACAACACTGCCTGGCAGGAACACAGTTCTACTATTTCCAGCTCTGCACCCAGCTCGCACAGTGGGGCTCATACATCGGGCACAGCCTGCGCCACAGAAGATGCTGAAGGTAAAGGGAAAGGATGAAGCATGCATCTTTAAATTCTGAAAATACTTACTTCTCATGCAATAGCCTCAGATAAAAATGTGTAAATTAATGGGCTCCTCTAAAAACAAACACCTCCTGTACTCCAGTAGTATACTGCAGCAGGTGAGAAGGCTCAAGTGTATAAAAAAAATGCCTTGAGAACCTGACTTAAATGATGGCATACCAGCCAGAGGTGAAGACACCTCTAGGAATGATTTACAGAAGTTGTGTAGCCACACATATTCTAAACATTTTTCAGCTCTGGACTGGTGGATGTCACATCTCAAAATAAGTTGCAATTTTAAGATAAAATGATATATTAATATATAATTATTTTGTTCAGATTTTTTTTTCTTGTTTTCTCTGTTAGACTAAACAGACTACAAGTTTTAAACCTATATTTTGTTAAGTAGAGCACGACCTCATAAACACAACTATAGGCCTGTTTTAATACAGTATAGTGTTGCGGTGATTTTTAAGTCAAACAGAGCTAGTAGTTCCATTTCTACATTTACCTTTGTACTGCAGCAAATGCAAGATTAGGACAAATACTTTATAAATTAATTCATTAATTCAAATAAAGTTTCTGCATAAAGCACAAAGACTCTAGATACATATTAAATCATTTGCTAAGGGAAAGCCAGCCACATTGTGGGGAGAGAGCTACAAACACCACTATGCGTTTTCTTTGATTTCTGTTGTCTCAACTTTTCCTTAGAGTTACACTGATCCTCTCAAGTATGGTGCAATCAAACCAAGTAGTCATTTGATGCAAAAGGGTCACGCTCTAGTTGCAAGCATGCTATGGGCTCTTTTGTCTCCTGTTGAAGAGTTAGTAAGATTTCACAGAGCTGCTCCCTGCCAGAATTGCTAAGAAGTCACTTTCTGCTACACATAAGGTGCTTTCCTAACCTCCTGTTCCTTGGCGTTCACATCAGTGACTCACAAGGAAGGATTAAAGTTGTGTCCTTGAAGTTCACAGAAAGCCAGAAAGTCTTTTGTAAGTATAAAAATCCTTTTGCAACCTCTTTAATATTCGCTTCCTATAATTGACTTTTGTTCCAGACAACATCAGAATGTCCCCACCGGCTTGAACCAAAGCGCATTCCTAGTCCAGGCTCTGGATGCGCCTTGATGACCACCGCACCTTCTCTAGCAGGTGCCTAGAGAAGAGAGTAAGAACAAGATGACCACATGGTACTACTTAACCAGCTTAACAGTCAAAGGCCTAAAGACTTGTTGACTCACAGATTTTGCTTCTGTGGTTAAAAGCCTTTAACCTTTGGTAGATATTTTCTTCCATGAATTTGTCCGATTGCAACATCCTGTAGCAGTAAGTTCCACCGTTTAAGGACATGCTGCTGAGACGTACCTTCTTTTTAACTTATTTTCCACTTGTTGTCTTCCAGTTTCATTTGATTCATATTCGTTCTTAAATGGAAATTTTTTTCCCCCTATTTACTATCTCTTTCCATTTATCATTTGAGAGACTTCTATTATCTCTTCTTCCCTCCACTCCTTTCTGTTTCCAGGATGAAGAGTCCCAGTCAATCTATTCTTGCCTTGTAGCAAAAATGTTCCACACCTTCGACTACCCTTGTCATCTTTCTACAATATTTTCCTATTCAGAGCACATTCAAGTTTGTCTCGCCCTAAGACACACAAAAACGTCCATTTGTAACAAGTGGTGAATGAACTTCAGATAACTACAGAAAGAATGAATTTGTGTGGATTTTTATTTAAATCACCTCACTTTCTTCAAATCCAAAAGTTTTCCACTCCTGTGCTCACAGCAGAAGCCAGTGAATCCCACAACCAGTTTCTCAGCTGAGACTCACGGTTATCCTCCCAAATAATGTCCTTACTCTGCTCTCTGTCTTTCCCCTCATTTTCTAAACTGCCATTAGCACAGTTCTGATGGAAAAATGGCTGTGGTGCCTCATACCAATGGATCCACACTCCAACAAGGACCAAGGGAATCCTTCTTAGTGCAAGAATCTTGATGCTTGCAAAACATGCAGTTATATAGATGTTTACTTGTAGGCACCTCCCTTCCACTGAAGATTTTTATGATGAAAATTTAAAGCCATGATCTACGAGGTTCTGATTCACAGCCAAAGTAATTAGAAAGACTTCTATAGGCTTTACTGACCTTTGCTTCTGACCCGTAAGGAATCACAAAAGATTGAACCAGATGGTGACACCGTATCACTGAAACACACCTTGCAACCACAAACCACACCAAAACTAGGACTGACAAGAAAATAACACTAAAAACATGTCTTAGCCATCAAGAGACTAATACACCTGTGTTATGCCTGTATCAGTACTTTCTGAAACTACCCTCACAAATTATAAAGAAAGCACATTTGTAGGTTTCCAAATCTCCAGTCAAATCCCATACTAAACAGTGAGGATGATCATTCAGTTTAAATGGATCTTTGAACAAGTTTGCAATATAAGCCACGCAAGCCTTAAACTTTTATTATGCCAGCACTTATTCCACTGATTTACAGTCTGACTAAAATAAAGAATCCTCATGGTTGACTTGGATAACATCCTCTTATAGGGTTTCACGAAGACACGTGAAGAAGTACATAAGGCAAAATAATGGATGGAGAACTGGTGCATGACAACCTATTCATCTCCTCACTTGTCACAGAAGTGCAACTCAAAGATTTTTCTTAGCTTCAGGTCTATACTTGTCCTTACAAAAGCTTTTCATGACAAATTCTAATCAAAACAGATGATAATGATAAGGAAAGAGAGTTTATTTGACAGTTATTATCCAATAACTTAGTATCCCACAGTACTTTCTAAGCTATTCAGAATGGAAAAGATTTTAAAACAAAAAAGTCCAAAGTTTACTAAAGTCTAGACCCAGGTTCCCAGCACCAATCTGTCTGCACTGATGGAAGGATGATAAAAAATTTGAGAAAGCCAGATATCATTAGGAATCTGTTTTTAATATCCACATATGAATATATATCTAGAAATTCCTCTGGCCATCCTCTCCCCTCCCCCCTTTATTTTATGATTTTACTGTTTTGTACTAAGAGATGCCAAATGCACAAACTAACAAACTGGGAAGTGTACAAGGATATCGAGTCCATTTCTGCTGAGCTTTAACACAACATAATATGCCTAATAAAAAAACACTAGAATGGATGCTGGTTATCTGTATCTTTAGTCAACTGCACAATTTAAAAAGTGGAAGAAGCACCAGCAGGAAGGAAGGCAAATCAACATAATGAAAGATTTAGACATCGGCACTGGTGAGGCTGCACCTTGAATACTGTGTTCAGGTTTGGGCCACTCACTACAAAAAAGACATTGTGTTGCTGGAATATGTCCAGAGGAGAGCAACAAAGCCGGTGAGGGGTCTGGAGTACAAGTCTTACGAGGAGTGGCTGAGGGAAGTGGGGTTGTTTAGCCTGGAGAAGAGGAGGCTGAGGGGAGACCTTATCGCCCTCTACAACTGCCTGAAGGGAGGCTGTAGTGAGGTGGGGGTCGGTCTCTTCTCCCTTGTAACGGGGGATAGGACGAGAGGAAATGGTCTGAAGTTGCACCAGGGCAGGTTTAGGTTAGACATTAGGAAAAATTTCTTCACAGAAAGGGTTGTCAGGCACTGGAACAGGCTGCCCAGGGAAGTGGTCAAGTCCCCATCCCTGGAGGTATTTAAAAGACGGGCAGACGAGGTGCTTAGGGACATGGTTTAGTGGTGGGATGACAGGGCTAGGCTAATGGTTGGACTTCATGATCTTAAAGGTCTTTTTCTACCTAAACCATTCTATGATTCTATGACATGGGAAGGGTGTGACAATGCCACAAAGGAGGTCACTAGCAGAGACAGGACTAGGGTCAGTGTTCCACCTAAGGCTCTTGATCTTTAATTCATCACTACTTTGTAGGCCAACCTATCCCTTGGCAATCAGGATGAGGCCATTTCATCCAACTCAGGAAGATTGCCTGGAATTGCTGAAATTCAATAATATGCATAGTTAAGTGGGAAGGTGTTACAGAAAGCTGAAAGAGAGAAATAATTTATTAGATACAGAAAGCAATGCAGAGGCAGCCATACGTGCATGAAATATGGAAAGACAACCAAAACTGAGAACAAAGCCAGAATGTTTAAACACAAAACAGAGATGTGTCATTAAAAATGTTTTCCTTTAAATAAAACCAGAAAATAAACTGTTAAAAGAAATAAATAGCTTCCATTGCTTCAGACCTGAAAATCTCAGAGTTTAGTTTATATTTTCCTTTTTCCATTGTTTGTGGTTGAAAAAGTTCAGAATACAATGGCATAAAGGTATAACTGCAGTACAGAGACTCTATAAGGTCTGTGCAAGTTGTACGTACATTCATACTCTATGCTGCTTAGAAAGGGGTTAAATTCTTGTTTTGAGCCAAAACACAAGAAAATCATAGAATCACAGAGTGTTTTGGGTTGGAAGGGACCCCTAGAGGTCATCTAGTCCAACCATCAAAATGAAGCCACTGACATGTTATCGTGTAAGGTAGCGTAGATCAGCCTCTCAAAACAGAATAGGACAATATACCCATATAAGAGTCCCCTGAAGAGCTGGATAAAATATTACAGCAAGGACAGAGAGATGAGTCAACAGAAATTTCATGCATTTGAAGACAGACCCTGCACAGTTTGTGTGGCTTTCTGCTTACCTCATTAAGATGACATCCAAAGTCTAGAGCTTTGCTCCTGTGTTCAAACGGTTAATTTGTAAAGGTTCCTTAATCCAATGGTTGTCTAAACTTTCCCAGTCAAAGCACACTGGGGCTGCCCTAGTGAGGCTTCAAATTTAAGTGAGGGTACTGCAACTGCTGGAAAAGTCCCAGAATGAGAGGAGCTGGTGGGCTTGTCCTCTGTGAAGGCGAGTGGCTGCATCAGTCAGCATTACTTTGTAAAGGCTGTGGCTGAGAACAAGACTCCCTCTGACACGGATACATGAACTTGTTGGCTGCAGGTGAGTTGTTTACTTACATACCAAAGCAATATTCCAAAGCAGAGCTGCCCAAAGAAAATTTCTTGTCCTCAAAACACTGCCTTTGATCAGTGTAAAATGAAGGACAAGGGAGCAATAACTGACTTGCCCCATTTCACAGTACTAATTCATGAGTTGAAAGGTATCTGTTATTTATAGGCATCTACATCACTGCATGCAGTCACATCACAGCCTTCTGGTGGACTGGAACTTTATTAGGACAGTGTTTCTTAGCCACAAGTAAACATGCACAAATTTGCAAGCGCAATCTGTTTTCTGGTCTAGTTTAAACAGACTGATTCCCCCAGGACTGCCAGGCTTGGGGATTTACAGTGTCCTTGGCTAGAGTTTTCCTTAGCTGTGAATGATTAAGTTGATCTACTTACTCTGTAATGACTTAATGCTACAGAAAGGAGGACAAGTAAGCAAAGCAACTGAGATTAGCCCTGTACTTTACATCCAGCCCTTTCACACTCGCTGCCTGACCTGCAACAGGAGGCAGTCTCTGCTCACCATTTGTCAAGGCAGACAGCAGAGAAAATGTGACAGAAACCAAAGCAAAACACAAACTGGAGATTGGCAACAGAGAAAAGTTGGCATGCAGTCATATGGTCGAGAAATTTAGTTCGAACCTCCTGACGCCTACATGGTGCCTTCCACACAGGTCCTTCCTTGCAATCACTTTCGTTATAACCAGCCGGCAAGCAGCAATAACTCGACAGATGCCAAAAGCAGACCTTTTTTCATACCTCGGTTCCTCCAGCCCCTACCAAAAACTTCTCTCCGCCTACAGTCAAAATAGAGGTCGCTTACCTTTGAACAGAGATTTTGTTCCAAACACAGGCAAACCTTTCTCAGAATCTACAAAGCCTGCAGTTCACCACTTACCTATCCAGAGTGTCCTGAGGCACTTCACTCCCTCCAGCTCTGCTGTTGACACTGGCATTCTTGTTGGCAGTCATGGTCATTTCTGCTTTCTGGAAATGTGGGTATCTGTGAGAAGAAAAGTCAATTAAGCTTCAACAAGCCCAAATGACAATTAACCTTCAAGACTGCTAGAAATACTATGCTATGTAAAGGCAGAACTCTGGGCTGCTTTTCATTCTATAAAACGCAATCAGTCTAGTTATGATCCTGAAAAACTAAACCCTACCTCTCTACTGCTGCTCTTTCACACCCACAGCCAAGTTTATCATAGCCCAGTGCTATAAAGGGAGATATGTTATGGGAATTAGGCGTATGCGTCAGGTTCTGGCATGTCTGATGAACAGAGCTTGATACAGAGTTCACAAAATATCAGAGGTTTGGTGTGGTTCTTCCATCCATCAGTATACGTAGAGAACCCAGTAACTCCACTGTGCGATACTTGCAAATACCATAGTTGTGACTGGCATTTTGGCCACACAAAAGCTATTCCAAGGCACAAAGAAACTTTTTGTAATTTTAAAGTACAGCTCTATTATGGAAATATTTTCTAATAGTGAAATATATTCAATAGCAAATATGTTGAATATAATTTTTAGATCTGCTTGTGATATGAAAATATCTACAAATAGTTTTCTCTATCAGCTCCATGATTCTTTGAGTAGAACTGTCTCAGGGCACTTTTAAGACCACAGGTAATATAAAGAATCATCACTAATTCCTAGTTACTTCCTAGCAATTTGGTAACAACCCAAAAGCTGTAAATTTAATTTCAGCCATGGTAAAAGCCTTAGATATCCAGTTAAGCACCCAAAAGATGGGCCTTACTTCTGTAATATTGCTGCATACCAGCAAAGAAACAGCTCAGATTTATTTTGCCCTCATCACCTTACCTTAATAGGAACACTGTGCAGCGACTGAAGGGAGAATGTGATGATACGGATATGGGCCAGGATATAATCCAAAGGATGTAAAAGTGGTAACCTCTGCTGGCACATGCTCTGGGTGGTTTCAGAGATGCTCCTCAGTTTATAGACTAAAATATCTACCATGGTTTGCAGCACTGCCACCTGGGGTCTGGCCAGAACTATCAATTTTTACAACCATTAATGCCACAGTTAATGCAAAAATAAGGAGTATTACAAAACTTCTTGCTTACTCAAACCCACAGTAAGCCCAGACTGCTTGAGAAGCCAACTGTAACGCAATGCTAAAAGCAAGCTGGGTACTGACAACACACAAAATCCTTGTACAAACAGACCCATCGCAGTGAGGAGGACATTCTCTAAACCACTTTATTCCAAACCGTTATCCCACAAATAAGGTGAGAAAATGTCCCACAGATTGCGGCTCTAGAGGCAGAGTCAATCATGCTGACTCCAGGTCTGTCCTTCTCTGAGTGCCTTGTGTGTATCCATTTTCCCAGGTTCAATGGAGATTTTTTTTCCCCAGCTGGTAACATTTTTTCTACACTGAAGCTCCCCAAATTCCTCCAGTGTCAGTGTTATTGTTAGTGTTTCTTTATCAAGATAAGGGGACTGTAAAGAACTGCCTGTTCCGACTGGAAAAGGGCTTGCTTGGGACAAGAAAGGAAACCCGCTGATGCTGGCCAAACTTTCTAGGACTGTGCATTCCACAGGGAGCCAGCAGCTTTTTTTTGTTTTTTTTGATATTTTCCACTCACCAGTTCAGTGCCTTTACTTGTTAAATCTGAATCACTTATTAGTAATTTAGGTGAGAAAAATAAGAGATATAAGCGTGGCATAAGGTGAGTAACAACTGTTAGCATGCATGTGTTGCATTCATTGTCCAAGATTCACTTTTCTGTTCAAGACCAGAAGAAGCTGAATAGACCCTCAGAAAGATGGGATACTGACTGGTACATTAAAAAAATAAAAAAAAAATAAATACAGAAAACAGCAACATAAAAGCACACTAAAAGCCACTTTTGCTATACCCAAAATCCAATGGAAAAAAAAGTACGCATCAGGGTGTTTGCTTGTCATGGGAGGTTTGCCCTTCTCAAATTTCAGCTTCCAAAAAGCTTGACAAAAATCACTGTGGTCAATATAAAAAATAGTGATTATTTAAACCCCACATTTCAAAGCTACCTTAAGTATCAAATAGACTAAACGGTTTTGTTTTCAAGCAAAAGAGAAAATTTCACAAGATATGTTGAATTTAGCAACATAAGCATGTTTCTTCCCATGCAGTTGAGACTCTAGTATATATGGTGATATCAACTGACTTTTCTATGCAATTTTTCTTTAATGCTTATTTTGCATGAATGTTTTACTGCAGGTGATGCTGGTATCATCCCAGCATACCCAGTGAAAATCCAAATAACTTGAACATGGCAGAAAAATCGTCAATCAACAGTTTACAGAGGTGCCTGGCAGCAAGGGCTTAGTACAAAAAAAGAAAAAAAAAACCAAACACCACAAAAACCCACACCACCACAAAAAGAAAAAACAACCCCAAAACCAAAACAGGGACAGAGAAGAAAACTAAACTAAATTTTATGGTCACATAGCAAGAGCAAGTTATTTCAGAGCCTTTGAACAAGTATGACAGCCATGTAAGTTTATATGACTCATTGTATGGTAGGAATCACATCCCTTGGGCTTGTGTGAGAGCATTCTCCATCACAGTATTTGCAAGTTATCCTTCACAAAGCAATGAAAACCAAAATCTCTCAAGTATTGTGACATACTGTTAAAAACAAATCCAAAAATAGTCATGTCACACAGATTCCATATTGCCTAGTTAACCATCTAACTACACTTTGCCTAAAAATGCAGAATTCTGTTTTATTTCTAAATGTAAATAATTACTCTGAAACCTTTATTTAGCCATAATTTGTGCTTTGCTCCAGGCATGGTCTCGCTAATTTCACTAGGACAATTCTCAAATGGGTAATTTAATGAGCCCAGATGGTAGAATCTGGACCTTCTTCATTATTATATACATTTTGTCTAAAACCTCCACAAACCATGTGGCAGGATTCAAAGAGTAAAGACGACAGACAAATAAGAAAAAAAATGGTGTGATGGCAACATGGGATCTGCTGCTAGTGCTAAGCAAGTTTCATCATCCTGACTGAAAAAGGCTGCTGCAATGCAGATATTTTCTAACAGATTTTTATCATTGCAGGAAGCCCTGATGACAGAATATTCCTCATGGACCATCTCCCTGCCTCTTAAGGGTTTCCTTCCACTTTCAAAATAATACAAATGAAAACGTGGCCTGGAGCTTTTTTACAAACAGGTAGGGCACTGAAAACCATCACACTTTGTGCTAGTGAACCTTACTGCATCATTGAATCTTTAATTCCATTAACAGGCATTAGCAGGGGAGGTGTAAATCCTACGCTCCTCCCCCCTGCAGTTTAAAATTATTCTTAATTTCCTAAAGTATCCCAACACTTTGGAAGTACCACTCCCAGTCCCACTACAGCATGAGCTGTTCCTCAGCCCACTCCCATTCACAAGTGGTTCAGGGCTAGAGCTAGGCTTGGAGCAAACACCTGAAAAGCCACAGCAATCAAAAGCGCTTTATTGGTACTACCCGAGGGTTGTCAGGCTCTGGAATGGGCTGCCCAGGGAGGTGGTGGAGTCCTCATCCCTGGAGGTATTTAAAAGAAGGATAGATGAGGTGCTTAAGGACATGGTTTAGTGGTGGGATGGCAGTGCTAGGTTAATGGTTGGACTCGATCTTAAAGGTCTTTTCCAACCGAGGTGATTCTATGATTCTATGAGAGCCTCCTGAGGTCTCAAGAAAGCTGCCTTCTTTACCCACAGTGTGTCCACCAGTGTCCACCAGTTCCTGCATTGCAAGAACGGATTCCCTCCTCCCCTTCTGTGGAAGGTGAATCACATTGAGCCTCACTATTCATGTCTAGGCTTAGATGTCTTATGTGTGTATTAGATCAACAGACGTCCTAGAGAAAACTTTTTCATAATCTAAATCATGCCATCTTCCATTCTGTTAGTATGATGGGAGCAGAAGAGGACTTCGCATTTGAAATTTTTTCAGCTCAACAGACATGCATGATTTTTGTTTGTTTGTTTGTTGGTTTTAATACTATGCTCAATATCTCTTCCTACCTATACGGTCCTTTTCTCTGCATAGACGCATTCATTGCACTCCATTTTCTGCACTCATTTCTAAAGCATATTTTCCGTTAAATATAGAGTTCCAGTAAAAAGTCCTGAGAGTACATTGCAATGCTTCAAAGCCAGTTTGCTGAGTGTCAGGAACACTAGCATTGCTTCTCTGGCAGCTTAATGAAGAAGAATCCAGATTCTGCTGCTTACTGATAAACACTGAACTCACACAGGCAGAAGAAAATAAGTATGTGGCTCCAGCCCTCTCAAGCCAGGCATTCGCTGGGACCCAGGCTGCAGCACAGAGCAGATGAAGTTAGGAAGGTGGCGAGGAAGAATATATGCAGGGGTTCTAATGACTTGAGAAGGGAGCCTTTGAATGTAGGCTCCCAAGTTCTCTCCTGGCATTATCACTGAAACAGGTGCAAATTCTACAAAGAAAATGTGTACGTCCAGCAAGACTTCTCTGCTCTGGACTTCCGCTGTTATTTTTGAGAGAGGTTTGCCAGTGACAGTTCACTGTATGTAAAGTGCTTGTTGTCTCACGTGTTGCAAAGATTAACCTACGCTTAACTGTCCTAGACTGAACCAATCTGTACTGCAATCAACAGAATTTATAAGGTATAATTTGGATTCTTGAGAACCGCTTAAGTTCTGAAGCCTTTTAAGGCAGGTGGTTTTCCTCTTGAAAATTCCACTGATCCTTGGTCTGGGAAATACAGGAAAACATTACTGCTTTGGTCTGCCCCACAGGGCAGAGACCTGGAGACATAACAGGAAGGCATTACAGGGAAGAACTACAGGCCGCTAAGATAAACTCATGCTTTTGAAAAGGTATCTTGTAATAAAGACAAACTCTCAGAAATATATTATTATTAATAACTGATTTAGTCTACTTACTTTTAACAGCAGCTGCAGCAGAATGTCTCTAGGCATTCAGAAGTTAGTTTAAAACATTAATATGCTGTTCTCAGTGCTTTAAGGAAATCTTGCCCACATTTCAAGAGGTCTCATATAGCTAGACTTTTGTTTAAGAGTCGCAGCTTAGCTTTGTGGCAATTTGCCTGTTCCCTTCCAGTAAAACAGATAATTATGTCCTCCCAGAACAACATCAGTTCTGATGAACTGGGAAGTCCAATAAAATCTTTAAAGACTTCTGCCTTGAAAGGGCTTCTGTGGAGACTCCAAAGAACATTTTTATAAGAACTACGTGCTTTTATCAGGTGTACCTGTTTTCTAAGCTGGGCCACTGTAAGTTTACCCATGCAGTACCACACGAAGTAACAGAAAGAGCTGAATGACCTGCTCAGCAAGAACTTGGCATGGAGATATTCAGGAAGTATTAATTCAACTATCTCATCCCAACTTTAGTCTTTACAGCACACAGATAGCCTAACTATGATCACACCAACAGGCTTCTTGCAAGACACGAGAATTAACTGCCTTCAAGGCTGGTCCTAAAGATTGGGGAAACAGACCTTGCACTACCAGCAACGTGTACATGCCTGAGCCATGTTATGTTCTAGCATAACCTCTAAGTGAGAAAACAAGATCAAGCCATTCACACAGCTACGTATATCCAAGACCCTGACTGAGAACAAGGGACAATGTTTGTGGCTAATGGAACCAAAGGAAGAGGGTTTGTCAAACTTCTCATCTTTATGACACTGCAAAAGGCACAGATTTTACGTGGTATTATCTCTACAGTCTTATCCAAAGCTCCCTTCCCTACAATCCACAGACTGCCTGTTTCCAATCAAGTCAACAAATGGTCTCTCTGCTAGGCTTTCACAGCTAGGTGACAAGTCTACTTCCAGCACGAACTTACTAGTACAATCAATAGTGGGGGTGGACTTGGTTGTCACTGCAACCTTGCAACACCAACTCACCTTCTCAGCAGTTAAATCCCTACTGAACTGAAACTGATAATATTAGGAAACCAGTGTTGTGGCGTGTGTTGCAAGGGAAAAGTTATGTCCCCTCAGGGTAGGCTGGTAGACCTGGGCAGCTGCAGAACCAGGCAGATGAAAAGCAGGCACGCTGCCTAGAGAGGGGACAGCTCACCACTCACCCCTCACCCTCCTTTCCTATTTTCTAGCACCTAAACCGCCTTCCCCTTCTGATATTCTTGCACTTGCCTATTTCATGCCTTCCTCACATTCTGTCCCCCTCACCCTTCTTTAGAGTCTTATTACTTCATTTATCTTCCCTCAAGCTGTATTTTCCCTTGAATTGAAAATGGGCAACACCTGGTAGAGAGAGCAGACCTCACCTGAAACACACCGCAGTCCAAAACTTGTGTCCAAATGTAAGAATTCAGTGCTAAACTCTAATATTACCTTCAGCACTACTAGGGCAATCACAGCTTCAAAATGCAAGGAAAACATGGAAATCAAAGAGACCAGTGCTACCATGCATGCTCGTTTGTCTTTTATGAAGGAACTCCACTAGTGCTAGGGTGACCATGCTTCTCAGACTATGGGGGTTTTAAAAATTTTAATATAATTATGCGAACTCACTGGTGCTTAGTGTGTTTGCTTTATCTTGCTTGCTTCAGTATTATTATGCTGTCTTACATCACTGGAATTATATCTCTGCTGAAGAAGCTGGACTGAATCCAGCCTTTGGACTGAATTTTTCTTCCTTTCTGCATAAGGGAAAGATGTATTGATTTGTGTCACATCTAGTACAGTCTCTGGTAGCCGCTTTTCATCTAGCTAGCAGCCTATACAAGACTGCCCTCCAATTTAGATAAATTACAGCTATTGTTGTACCAGCGGGGAAGTAACTTCACTGTGACTTCTTCAGACTCGTTTGTGCTGAATGAGTGCTTGAAGAGCTCTGACTGAATATAACAAGTTCACATTTATTGACAAATCAAACTGGAATAAACTGAAGGTTCCTTTAAAAGTGACTGCTCCCCAGGGATGCAAGAATGAGACTAACAAAAAATACATGGCTGCTATTGAATCAGAAGTTAGTACTTCCCCGTGTAGGTTGAAGAAAAGGTCTGTATTTAAAAAAAAAAAAAATACAGTGACTAGTTCAAGCTTAACTATCTTGATTTGAGACACCAGAGTAGAATTGTTGACAATACTTAACAGTACAATTAGCTGGTACTATTGTAAGCTCAGAGGAATCTTAACTATACATTTTGGTGGCAACATAAACTCACATGGCTTTAGCCAGTCCTGAACACACCCTCATGCTGCCCTTAAAACTGATGTCAATCTGAAATGCTATGGTCTTATTTTCTCATGCCTATGCTAGCCAAACATTCTCACCCCATCACACCCATGCAGCCATCTGGTTCAAGGAACTGATTCATCTGAAAACCAATCGTTTGGGGTTTTTTTGTTTTGGTGAGGCTGATTTTTTCAGTCATTCATCTGCGTTCTTTTGGACTGTCAGGAAAACATACCTTAAAAGTGCCTTCAAAATGTGTGTTACTTAAAACTAAATTTTGCATTTAAATGTTTAAAAATTCCTACAGTGTCTAAAATAAATATTGTCCCTGCAAACATGTAGGCTATGTTTGTGCCTTTAATTTTTTTTCAGAACAAAGAGAGACAAAAAGAATAAAAACATTCATCAAGACTTTTTTTTTTTTTCCTCTGACATGGATGCAGCAGAAACTCCTGTATTTGATGTAACAAAAACTTTTAGATTTCATACACTAAAATTTAGGTTTAGATGCAAGGTATCTACATTACTCATGTGGCTTCAGCAAGCAAAATACGCGTGCACCTCAGATCTGGATCAGGCTTTACTACAGAAAAGTGACTTTTTCTTTCCTTCTGCTGTACTTGAGTGTCAGTCAACCTGTGGAGTCCTTTCGAGAAACCCTATTAGAAACTTAACAAACACTGATTTGTTGAAAGCCCTCAATCATCACATTTTGCAATAAAGGCTAAGTACAAAATAATCAGGCACATATATATTTTGGCCTTTGCAACACAAACATTTCCACGATGACCAAATACCGCTATGAAAACAGCCTACTTACAAATTGTGCCTAACATATCACAGTTCCTCTGTCTTATTCTTCCTTTGTCTTTTCCCTTCATCCTCAGAATATGTGCATGAAAACACCAGTTCGGGTCTCAGGAGCTCACCTGCTCCTGTTGCTTATTCCTCAATGAAGCCATGGTCCTCTAATTGCAGCATCACCATCATTTCCACAATAATGAATTGTTTCTTGTGACATAAAAAAGAGATTTAAATTTTACTAAGGAATGAGAGTAGATTAGCTTTAAGGAACAAAGATTCTTTTTCATTAATACTTTTTGCGTCACAAAGAATATGAGAAAATAGACTGTCCTTTGGTATTTCCCACAGGGTGTCACCAGACCCTAAAACCAACACAATTCAATTTCAAGCACAGTTCGCTGCTTAGTACAGACTGCCTGGGAACACAGGCTGCAGGGGAGACACAGAGTGAACAAATCAAGCTGAAAGTCTTAGTACGTCTTAAAAGGCACTTCCCTGTTGGGCTGACACCAATGACTGAACCTTTGTCACCCCGAGGCTGACTGACAAAATCTGGCAGGCAGCCAAGGGGCATCCTGATTTTGCAACTACTGTAGGTTCTGATTCATTAGAGCATCATGCGAGGCAAAACACGGGTCACAGCTATAACACAGAGCAAGCTGCTGTTCCCAGTGTTGTTAGCACACCTCCCTTCCTTCCTGCCAGGCACACGTGGCTCCCACTCGGAGCACCACTGGAGTGCAAACTGCAAAATTAATAGCAGTTACATGCCTCGTACGAGGTTCTAGTAATACGTGATGGGAGGAAGGAGGATCTTAGTGCAGCTGCAAAGACACTTCAGGAGAGATATTTCAGTCTTCATTTTGCCATACATTTCTTATGAGTCACTGGGTAAATGGCTTGAGTTATGCTAGTTGAGCTATTTCCTGACTACTTCTGTGTATGGTCATCTTTTCTAGAAGCAAGCTGTGCTACCCAGCAATGTCTGAAGTACAGTCAACCACATGGAGGGTGGCTTAACAAGATCTCTATTATATTGTACTTTAAACCTGAATTAACTTTCCAGTGTAGACAAATTACCTTAATTTTCATTTCTCAATTCATACTCTATAAAGCAGAAACAAGCCAGAACTTGTCCGTACGCAGAGGAGAATTTACAGCATCCTAAATACTCCACACGAACTCTCCATGTTCTTAGTACATGTTTAGGGTGGGTAACACCTTCCAAATTACCTTGCATAAGGGCATGTTTAGGAATAAGAATATAACCAGTGAATTAACTCAGAGCAGTTAAGTGAGTAACTTGGCTTCCCGATGCCTGCACAAACAGACCCTTGAGCTTCTTCTCCAATACCCTGAGAGACAGCAGTAAAGCTGACGCTCATAAAGCTTGAAAATCCTTGAAATGGTCTTTCATTTTGCAACCAACTATTTGTGACAACGTGGTAAACAGTGCCACTGAGGAAAGCATGGAGAACAACAAAGGGTTTAAATGGCCAGCTTGGCCACTGCAGCTGATGGCACTGTTGCCATCTATTTTCAGAAGGCCACAAGACTTTTTTTAGTATGTTTGCCTCAGACTCCTTCTGCAGAGCCCTTTCTGAGAGTAGAGGAAAGACTACCTACCAAAGGCCAGGATGGCCAGGGAGACACTTTGCTTCCAACCTCCACACAGATAAATAGTTGGTGATGGCAGGGAGGGAAGAGGGACAAACAGATTTGTACCTCATCCTGATTCTCCTCCCCTGACAGAGTAAGCAGCAAAAAAAGGAAATGGTCTACAAAAGAAAGGAGAAGGGGAAGATGGGAGAGGGAGAAAAGAAAAAAGAAAAAAAAAAAAAAAGGAGGCCTTAGTGGAAAAACAAAGCAGCAAAATGAGAAATAAAACAAGCATTGATGAAAATGTTACTCCCAAATCCAGTGAGGCAGGTTAGGTCATTTGCCACACTGAGTGTCCAGGTTCAGGCACGCTTTGCTAGGAGATGAGGTGACCTCCTGTAGGCTGGCCCTGGCTGTAAATAGAGAAACAAAGCGGTTGCATTGTTCAAGTCAGATCAATAAAGCAAAAGCCCTGGATCAGCAACCTGTGTGTGTAACTGCCTTTCCCTGATGCTAAGCAGAAGGGAACAGGCAAGATGGCTAACAGGAGAAGATGAAAATCTGAGACCGTTTGAGGACCAAGGTTGTACAGAGATCCAAACAGTGTTTTGCTCCCAGAGAAGGCTGAAAGGAACATTCAGTGAAGTAGAGTCTGAGGATAACCAACTCACCAATGCAGATGTCACCAGGAAAAATAACTTCAGAGAAAGGTGGCAAGGAGCATCTGGAGAAGGATGTGGGACAGATGCTTCATAAGTGTCAGGAAGACTGAAAAAATAGAGGTCTTCAGCAGAAGTAACTGATGGCAACCATCAATGCTGTCCTGCACAAAGTACTTTGACTTCTCTCTAATACCAAGCAGTAAAGGAAAACTAAATTGGTATAAGCAGAAGGCAAGCTGACATAGTCACAGTGTTGTTTTAAGTTTCAAGCAGCAGTGGAAGATCTTTGATACCAGTGCCTCAGTAAGGTCAAGAACTGATATGTGGTGTTCCTATGAATCTCCTTCTGTTTAAAACATTATGTCCTAGTAATTGTGTTACACTTCTGAGCCTGTATCTCCAAGAAGCAGGTCCTGTCCATGATACCTAAGCTGCCAATGCCAACACTTCTAGTGAAGCAATTATTAATTTGGATGGACTGTCTCAATATGATGACATAAAAGCATCCTGGGAGGATGAGGAACTGGTTGGAGACCTCATGGATGTAAGTAGAAAATTATTAGCCAAAACTGTCTTGGCTTGTACAAGGAGATGAGAACAACCTTGAGTCTGCCTCTTTTGCTCTTGGCAGTTACCCAGGGAATCTGTGGAAAGGCACAGAGAAGATCTTAATTCCCCTGTATCCAAAGCACACCCAGAAGTGACCCTGGACACAGGCATTAGCAGCAGCAAATGGGACAGCACGCCAGTCTGTTGTTTGTATTAGGGATTTGTGCAAGAACCATTCAGGAGAGGTATCTGTTTACATTTAGAAATTATGTTCTTGCTCTTAAAGCAACATCTGCAGGATGCAGGAGCTCTGAGCTATGTTTGAGTTCTTTTGTAGTCTTAAGAAAGTTGCTTAGAGGCGAGATCCTCAAATTCAGTGCCAGGGAGTAAACCCCATCACCCACATTCTGGCACCTGGTTGAGTAGCCCATTTTCCCAGAGCTGCTCCTATTTTTCCTACTCTACTTCAGAAATCTACGGTTTGATCTCTCCAAATATTGTTGCTCTACCAATGAACCAATGAACCAGGAATAACTTTATGACTTAGTTCACACACAAGCAGTGAGGACACATTCTTTAGTAATTTAAGTTCTCCAGAAACATGGTGGGGCCCTGACACGTAGCTATCACCAATAGTAAACACATCAGCTTCTGTGGTCACCAAAACCACCCTCTCCCATCTGCTGCAGCTGCCTTCCTGCAAACTGGCATCTCCTGGAGCAACGAGCACCTGTTTGGGGCACAGTGGTTTTCTGATTCAGATTCCCTTAATGTTTACGAACCTCTTGGCTACTGCCTCCTTCTCCTCCAAACTCTACACATTCTAAGCCAAAACAAATAAAACCAAGCCTCCTGAGCTCTCAGGACGATAAATCACAGTGGGGTGTGAGCAGGATGACTGAGAGGGTACGGTCCATGCCCGGCCTACCTGAGCTCCTTCTCCCACCTCAGATGACCAAACAGACAGAAAAGGAAACATGGGAGAGAAGCATGGTGCCAAAAAATAAGCGAACCTCAACCTCCCTCCTAAGCAGGCCGCTGAAACAGAGGAAGCGTACTAAAGAAGAAAAGGGGAGGAAGGGTGAGGACCAGACAAATGCCAGAAGATTTGAAGACTGGTAGAACAAGGGTGAAATGAAGGTTTGCTAACATACTATGTCAGAAAAAACACAGGTGGTAAACAAAGAAGTGAAAATATTTTTGGAAAGAAAAAAAGGCAATAAAAAACATGAGGGAAGAGAAATACTCTCCCCTTCTTCCCCTCCATGCTGGGAAAGCATCCTGAGCCCCTCAGAGAAAGCAGCCCATCTTTCCTCACACTCAGGGATGTTTTCATTCCATCGCTAAAGTTTTCCTCATGGAATAAACTTTTAATTTCCCAAAGATACTTCAAGAAAAAACGGATCTGTGACATTGTGGTAACCCAACATGAGACTTCACTGAAAGATGCTGTCCTGCAAAGCAGGTGCGACTCCATGAGTGTGGGAAGCATCCAAACTCTGGGCAGCTGCTCATTCAGTATACAAGCCTAAACTCAAATCCAAACTCAAGTTTTTGAGTGCCTAATTCATGGGTAGAAACCTTATTCCCCATGCACATACCGCCCTGTAGTGACTGCAGGAGAGCAGCAGTTCCCAGACTCCTGCAGTTTCTTTAGAGAATTAACTCAGGGCGGGGGAAGAGGGGAGAGGAGAAAGGACAGAGAATATTGGCAGAATCACAATAACATAAACTAAGCACAGCAAACTATTTCTCATTGCCTTTGTTAACAAAAATTATAGTAGCTATAGCAACAGAAGGGGGGGGGGGGGGGAAGCCCAAGACTTTTTAAAATCCCCAAAGAACACAGCTTTCTAATATGGAAAAAAAAAAAAAAAAAAAAAATCAAGATTTATTGCACCAGCAGCTCCCACAGGGCAGGGCTATAGTAGTGCACAATGGTTTCAATTAAAAGCACGAATCATTAACCAGTGCAGCTGGGCTTAGTAGTTGGCAGAGAACATCTCTTCCAGTGAGCCACGACTTCTTCAGAGATTGAACTAGCTTCTCTTGCTGTGTGATGTCCCACTTCTAGTGGCTTTACCTCATATCCTCTGTCAAGCCCTGTGACAGAGTGATTAATGCCGCTGCTCAACAGAGAAAATCAAGGAAAAATACTCCTGTGCTCAAGTCCTGTGCCAGCTGTCACACACCGATATCCCTATGGGCGCTGCCTGTGGCGCAGCACTGCACCGCACACTCAGCAAGCATCTCCGAAAGAAAAGCGTTTTGGTCCCCTGCTGCCCATGTGTATTTTCCTTCTCAAATACACACACTCACAAGCTCAAAGAGGGGAGGAATGTCTGGCACTTCTGCGGTGACTATCTGGCAGAAGCACCGCTCCATTTTCTGGCAGCTCGGCCAGGGTCTTAGAACAATTATTTCAGTTCCTGATTCAAGCGCTGGAGACAGAAGATCAAGTTACATTTCTCTCCAGCCATCAACACTAATTCAGTTTTCACTAAGTCAGCCTTGCTGGAATTTCACTCTTCCACACTAAAACAAAAAAAAGAAAGTGTGAATCAACACTGAAAAGCCATTAGAAGAAACATAAGGAATTTCAAGAGTTGCCCTTCACAAATGTAAAAAACCACCAATAAGATCCAATAGAGAAGGAGCTGTTTCTTCCTAGAAGGGATATTTTTATAAGCTAAAATGATGAAGAACTGAATCCATTGCAAAGGAAATGGCACCGCGGTCCTCAGTTATATCCACTGGCTTCATAACTACTGTGTAAATAAGCTTTATTCTCTTACTACTACAAGCTGGTTTGTGGATTTGTAGAGCGCATCTTCCCAGCTCTCGCTGGTCACAGGTGTACGCAGCTGTCCAAGGAAGAGGCGCTTTTCTCACCAAAAAGAGTTCAGCTCCCACAGCACTGACCTTTGTCATCTGCATGAAAGGAAAGTTTCGACAAACTACCACAAGCCTAAGTGTTATAAATCTCCTTTCATCAGGCCTCCAACCACGAGACAGCGAAACAACTGGAAACACTTAAACCTGTTTTAACATTCCTTGTAGTAGGAGGCAGCGAAACACCCACCCACCCACTGGAGCCGATGGCAGCCACCTAACCGCTATGGACTGTGGCTCCTGCCAACAGAGTGTTTCTGTTGAGCCTTCCTGGAGCAACAGCCGTTCCCAGCGGAGCAGGGGAGCCAGGCAGCGGCCGCAGACACGCTTGCTCGGTTCCCACGTACACTGCATTCAGAGCAGCAGAAGGGAGAGAGAGGGTTTTACAGGCAAAACAACCAAAAAAAAAAAAAAAAAAAAGCACAAACAAACCAAATGATACCAAGTATCTTTTGAATCTTTCCAGGCTGCGAGATAGTATTTGATGATCTGAAAGAGCATCTCCTCTTTCCTTTTATGCAAGTGATTTACATACTGCTGCGTACATGACATGTTAGAGACCTCTCAAGAGACCATCCGCTGTTCCAAAGAACTTACACTTCTATGATAGGAATTTCATAAATGAAGGCACTAACTATCTTCCCAGATGCAGGCTTGAATAGACCCTCTGTACTGGCGAGTTCTGCTGAGGGAACAATCTTTCTTCACAGTCTGCAGAGCAGGAGCAAACCTGATGCAGAGCAGCATTACAGACTTAACCGTTTCACTCTTTCCTTGGAGAGGACCAAGACCCGCAACAGCAGTCAGATGAACACCACCACCCCCAAGCCCTGCAACCGAGACCCCGTCACAGGGGCTCATGCAAACTGCTCCCATGCTGCATCTTGCGTGGGTGATCCTGACCTCCCAAATCCCACTTCTCTGCTCACATTGAATGTCTTAACAGCTGGACTGCCGGGTTAGGGCACGCAAGCATGCACCCTCAAAAACATGTCTCAAGAAGAAAGCGTGATCCCACTCCCTTCCATTCAGCTGGATGTGTCCAGGAAGAACAAGTAGCCAGCATGTTCAGGAATAGGGCCCTCTTTCTTGTTTTCAGATTGGCTGCAGTGCTGTAATGTGCTATCGCTTATGTACAACAATATTAAAACATGTAATGTGAACTTGAAATATTTGTGTGAAATGATTAATTTTATCCAGACAGCATTTGGAGTGTCATTCCAGCACCAGCATTTCTAACCAAAGTTTTAGCACTGATGTTCCTACTTTAACTCAATTCAAAACTGTGAGTAAAATATAATTTAATAGCAATTTGATTTTGCAATGATCTCATTGAAAAGGCATATCCAGCATTTGCCTCTGCAACATAGAAACGGCCACAGGATAAGCCTGAGGGACGTAGATTAACACTCAGATCAGATACAGTTTCAGCCCCTTCTCCCTTGCAGGGAATGTTTTGGCCTCTCGCCAAGCGGAGAGCATTCCACACCCAGTAGGGTAAATTCAGTATAACACCCATATGGAAATATCTTCTTCAAGACAAGGCCAGGGTGTAAGAACTATTATCTGAACACATGTGCTCTCTCACTCCAGAAGTAAATGAGCCTACAGCAACATTTGACTCAAACTTTCCCCATCTCATGGGAGTCCGTATTTGAGCAAACTTTTGAATGGTCATGTTATACACCCCAGCACTGAAGTTGGCATCCATCTTCCTTTTCTTTTTTCTTATGGATTTAAGCTGAACACAGCAGAGGTCTAATTTGAATCCACTCCCTATACAACAATATTTTTATTGTCTCTTTTAAAGCACAGTTACTATAGAAAAGTAACTCTGATCAACCTGACCTTCAGAATTACACCTGTCTACTCCCAATACAACTCATCAAACAAATGTCAAAACAGATTTTGTTACGATCCATCATAACATATAGTTCACCTAGTGAAAGGGAAAACCTGAATTCTACTCTGCTTTCATAGAGTTTATGCTTAGGCAGTTATCAGCTAAACTCTAGTTTCAGACGCTCCTTTCATAGACAAGTGTTCATAGAGCATGATACCAGAAATTAAATCATACCCCACATGATGGGGGGGTCTCCTACTCCTTCAGTTCACTTGTACGCACAATGATCTTTTCAATACCTGTAAGCAGAGAATTGAAAATGTGCATCTGCAAATAGACAAATTATTACAGATACATAAGTTTGTGCAGTTATGCAGTTATATATATACACAATACTGCACACACAATTTGTTAACAAACTTCACAAACAAAACTTGTCTTCCCGCAAGTAAATTAGCTAGAATAAAGTATACACACGGAGTATAAATAATGCTTTCCTACTAAAAATTTCATCATCGTAAAACAAATAAGGCCTGTGAGGCTTATAAAATCTATTATGTTAAAACTCTTCAGTTTTAGCTGCATGTGAATATTTTTTCCTGGGTTTGATTAACGAACAAATCTAAACATTCAAGACAGAAGTGAATCAGTTTTGTCTGGCATGAAGTCTGCATTACCAAATTCCACATGGTTTCCAGTTGATACCACAAACTTGGCCACAGTTCATTCAAAACCCAGTCCTCATCCTCCAAAAGGTAAGTAAATACCTATGAAACTTTTTATGATGATGGAATGGTGATTTGATTACAGAGGCAGAGAGAATCGTACCTCTGCCTAGCACACAGTGGGCAAAAGCTGACTAACAGCAGATTTCATCCTAGAACAAAACAAATGCCTTTGTGACTCCAAAAGGTAATGATTTAAAAGATTATGAATATTGTTCCAGTACCTTTTGTGACTATCTACTCTTCTCATGATTTGGAAATGTGGTATTTTAACTTATAATTTGCCTCGAAATTTGTAGGAGTTATGAATGCACCAGGATTCACAGGTTCCTGCAGAGCACAAATGCCTGCAGTTTCCCGATGGAATGACCGCATCTCTTTTCTGGTGGGTGCCTAATACCTGTGACAATCTGAACTCCTACCTCATTTTCACCAGATAAACCTTTTCCTGGTTAACCTGAAGGAAGAATGCACAGTGGGACATCCATATACAAGGCATTTTCTTTATCCTATGTTTTAGATGCAAGTCATGTTAAAGATCCTTTTTCTGATCCTAGGAAGTCTAAGGATGTGAAAAACATGAAATTCAGCTTAGCTGAATCTTCACAGCAGCAATACTCCAGGTAGGGCTCTAAACCAAATACACGTATGAAGATGGTTTGAAGTTAGAGGACTTTTTTTTCAAACTGCAGATTGATTTTATGGCGCAGTTTCAAGGTATTATCTCTGCTGTTCCAGACATTTACATTTTTTTAGCCATTTGACCAGTCTTCCTATTAAAAAGACAATACAGTTGGAGTTTCTGTGAGCAACAAATTCTCCTCTTACTGTAGCTGTACCACCAAACTGTCGAGCAACTGTTCCCCTCCATTCTCCCAGAAGGAAGTTTTGTCCCCTCCAGTTTTAATGAGAAAAACTGGAGCCACAACACAAAAACTGAGCACCCTTTGGTAATGCAACCACACCCCACTCATTCTACTCTGCACCCAGTATCCCCACCCAGCTGCAGATATGCAACAGAGAAATACCAGCTGTCGAAGCTTTGTAGATGGCAATTCCAATACTGTGCCATTTTGGACCTTCTCCTCAAAGGAACACTCCTTTTATAGGGTCAGGATTATTTTTCTTGTGGGGATGGATATTTGGGCATGGAAAATAGCTGTGGGCATGAACAATAGGGAAATAGCACTTATAAACTGAAATTAAGTCTTTCAGTTTATGGAAACAGCTGGGGGGGAGGAATGAATCTTACGTCGCTGAAACAGAACAGACTGTTGACAGTGAGTTCTTTCAGATGCTAACTATGGCTACACTCTTACAGGACAGCCCAACACTTAAATCTATAACTAAAGAATATTTAATGCACAATAATGTATCCAGCATTTCTGTTTTACTATGCTGAGAATAATCAGTCCATCCTTTCCCTAGACATAATTTTTAGGGAAGAGAGAGTAGCTGCTTCGGCATCTTGTGCACTTAAAAGTGCTACATAAGTGCTAGAGTGAGCATTCATTTTCAGTGCTATGTGAGAGGTACAGTATACCTGTGCCAACATAGAGATGCTCCCCAAAAGGAAACACACACTACTATGGAAGTCTTTGACATGCGGACACATACGGTACAATCTCTATGTGGGTGCACATGAGACTATTCAAAGGCAGGTTTTGCAAAGCACCAAATGAACCTTCCCGTGCAGGATTTACCACATGGGCAACTGAACAACCCAGAGGTAAGTACAGCAGCTCGGCATCAAGTGAACGCATATGTGCATGTATCTGCCTAGAGGTGAAGCAGAGCCAGGCTTCTACTTGTTCCAACCTCTTACCACTCCTCCTTTTATCTCTTCCCAGCTCATTTGATTTGGTGCATAACATCTGTTCTTCTCCTGCTGCAAGAGAACAGACTTCCACCAGACACCACTGCTCCAGGCAAGTACCAAACACTACCTTCATACAATTCTCAGAAACACTTAACAGAAGTCTTATTCCCATGCCCAGCAATGATTTGTGTACTCAGGAGCCAAAGTATCACTGAAAGTCAAAACCACACAACTGTATGAGTCGTTTAGGTGCTTTTGGAAAGGTGAATCACCTTCAACACAGCTGATATAAGCTGGATGTTACTGCTTTAAGCAGGCAATTCTTTCAATGCAAATGTATTAAGCTAGGGCATATGGGCTTCACATTTCTCAAAAGATATTTTTCACTCCTGCCTCGCAGAATGAGGCTTTCAGGCATCAAGAGTCACACTCCTTAAGAGAAACAAGAGGGAGACTTCAGGTGCATGTCAATCAATACAGCATAACTCAGAGTAACTCCACAAACAGATGCCAAATTAAAATAGACAGAAAACATGGAGCCAAAACTCCACATGAGGAAACACCTTAGTAACCTCTTTAAATGTGTTACAGAAATCTTTCAAAACTCTGCCAACAAGATATTTTACCTATGCTAAGGACAAGCACATCTATTTCAGTAAAAACTTTTCTTTTTCTCATGGAAAAAATAAAAGCTATTTGCCAGCTAAAACTTTTCTTTCAAAGCTCCCCTGCTTCAACCAAGCCCCATTGTTCATTGTGCTGTCAGACAACAGGATCGCTTTGATGTCAATGGATCAGACTTAACTGGGTAACATCTGAAAAATTCAGTAAGGTCAAGGGTAAACCAAGGTAAAAAGTGTTTACTATTTTAAGTTAGTCAAGAGCTCTACTTGTTTCACATAAAGTTTATCAACTTTTGATTGTTATTTTATCTAGCACTACATACTGCAAAACCTCCATCTTCTGTTATTACTACTGCCAGACTTGTCCAGTCACCTGGAAACTCAACCACCTAAGGAGAAACAAAGACTAAATTAGACATACTCTTGTCTTTAAATGGGCTGTACAGAGGGCACCTTGCTTCTTAATCAGTTACTGAGTTTAAGATTACAGGTTCCTGTTTCAGAAATCAATCGCTGCACAGATATGAAGATGAGGAACGGACATGGCCAGGATTACAGAAAAACACCATGCCCAGAGAGTTGGGAACTACTTGCTTTTTGATCTAGAGAATTTATCCCTACTGATAAAGCTGTCAGCCCAGAAGCTCAGTGAAATCAGCTTACTCAAAAATCGAGCATTTTAGTCTGCTTGCTCGGGACACTTGCAACTGGAAACAGAAATTTTTATTAGTTTCTATGAATTATTAGTTTTTCTGTCAACAGTAGTAGTTCACAAGTAGGAAAGGTGCACTGTTTTAACACCTGTCTATTTGACAGTAACTTTCTCACAGCATATACTCTTTGTGCCAACAGGTTGAATCCTGAAGTACTTTTATTCCCAAAACAAACAGAGTTTTGTCTGAATGATTAAGAGCCCCTATAGCTTCCACTAGGCATCAAAAGGAGTTCAGGCAACTGGACTTAAGGCCAAGGGCCACTGTATTTTAGTCTGAATCTTACTTCTAAGACTTACTTTAAATAGCACCAGTGAGTTCTACAAGCTCAAAAAACCAATCACAGGAACTGGAGAGGGAAAGAGAAATGTTGATTTTGAACAAAGGGATCCAAAGGCCCTGTTTGGACTGGCCAAGTAACTTGAGTCTTCGTCTTAGCCAACAAGTGGCATTTTAATTATATGCCCTTGTTCAGGGCTGCAGGGAGATGAAAGGTTCCACACCGACATGGGGAGGCAGGGGAGGTGAGGTAGGGTCTTCCTAAGCATATGTTATGAATGAAGATGGTATGGCTGTAGAAACATCAGCATTGCCTGCTTTGTACAGACAGAGCAGACAGACAGTCAGTTCATCAAGTTTATAGTCCAAAGGATGTGACAGGAAGAGTCAAATGTGACTGAATCTAAAACAAGCTCCTACTTTCCGTACAGATCTCTCTGAAAGTTAATCAGCACATTTAGTCTCAGATTCTCCTCATTATTGTTCTTACTAAAGTCCTCAGTAATCCCTTCAAAAGTGGGCAAAACACAGGGGCTGGGGTTTGTTTGGGTTGGGGGGTATGAAAATTCAAGTTCTCTTTGGGCTCTATAAAAGACAAAAAAAAAACCCCACACCTCCTTTCTCAGTCAGTGAACAGACCCTTAAGAACTGGTTTCGGAAGCAGCTATTCTATGATTAAAAATATTGTTTGGAAAATAGTCAAGTTATGGTTTATGGACAGAAAAGCATAAAAAAAGATCTACCTTGGCACTTCCATTAAGAAACCAAAACCAGAAACGCATGGACAAATAACTACTTAAACTAATGCTTTGGCAACAGAAGAATTTTAAAACACCACTTAACAAAATGGATTTGACCCAGATTCATACCCTCTGTTTTAAAAGAACATTCTTGAGAACAATTCACAAGCATGTTGGTTTTCATAATTTATCTCAATTGTGTAACAATTTTCAAAACTTCAGTAAAAAACTTGCAACACCCTTTCCTACTTTGCTGCCTGCACACCTCCTTACCAGTGAAGGGTATTAAGGGAACCTGAACTAAAGCAGAAAACAAAAAAAATTTAAAATCATAATTATCAGTTGAAAGGGAAAGATGTAAGTAACCCCTCTACAAAGAAAGTAAGGAATCCAAAAGATCTGCCAGTGCGGTAATCCTAGCTCCCTCTGCCACTTCAGACAATCCCTAGTTCTTGTGACAACATTGTTTTCAGTCTAAATTGCCCATCGCTTGTCTTCTGATTCTTCCTTAGTTCATTTATAGAGAGATATCAAAGTTCCTCCCAGCCTCCATTTTTGGTCCTCTGTGATGTTGAGCATCCTGACAGCTATTCCCTGTGCTTTCTCCAGGTCAAACATGACCTGTTTGAATGTGGATGACCAGAATCACCCACAGCATGCCAGAGGCAGCCTCCTCTGTGCCTCTCCCAACAAAAATATGCACAATAGATCAGGTTTTCTGTTTGCACCACATTTTTTCACTAATCAGCTCACACAGGTTCTTGTCCTCATCTTCAGGTGATGGCACTGCCATGCCATTTCAGTTACTTCAGTCTTAAAAATCACCAACTCAGCTGTGGAGGAGGAGCAAATTTAACTAGTATATTCCTTTTAATGAATGTTTTAATGGAGATTATGGACAAAACCAGTCTCAGGATACTCTCATGGCAGTTCATTAATAACTTCCCTACAACATGACATCGCTGTCTCAACACTAGCCTTACCTTTTCATCCTTATCAAGTCACTTCCCAGTTGTGCTACTGATTCCAAAATCTCTCTCGCTTGGTAGTTTCCACCGTGGTTCTGCTACCAAGCAGAAGTCCAAAGAGGACAGACCTGCCACTTTCCTGCCTTTGGAATAGGGCTATCAGAGGGAGCTATCAAATTAGTCAGCACAATCTACGTTTTACTTTTAAACTCCAAGATTCCACATAGCCTTTCCTTCCAAGTTTGGTTTATCATGATCAGAATCACTGGCCTGCATTCTTCCTCTTCTGCAACACAGATATGATATTTGCAATTTCTAAGCACATGGTAGAAGTCCTGCCCCTTAAAGGTTTGTTGCTGGACCAGCTGTTTTCAAGTGCCTTTTATTCTAGTATTTCTTCTTTGCTTCCATGCTCAATCTCATCCATCAGGTTGACATTATTCATCCCTCTTTTCACTCCCTTGGAAATGGAGGCAGAGCACAGTTTAGTTTCTGCATATTCTGTCCAGTCATTAGTCACTAACCCACTCTTCTCATGTTAACTATCCCACCCATCCCATGCCTCTTTCCTACTTCTGTTTTCATAAATTTGGGGAGGAAAATTACTTCATTTTGTTTTAATATCCTTAGCAGTGTCTAATCCAACTTCATCTCTGGAAGTCCTCACTTTGTATTTATGCTTTTTGACCTCAAAAATGCACCATTATTTCCCCATGAGTTTTTCTCTCCTTTTGTTGTAGACTTTTCCTATTTCTTCTTTGTGGCTATTCCCTGGGACTCCCTTCCTGAGGCACTGATTCCTGGTGGCTCTAGAGTCCCTCACTTCAGGAAATTCCAGGCCTTCTTCATATTTAGGTACCTATCCAATTCAGCCCAGCTCATGTTGCTAACTAGTTGTTATAGCTCTGTAACAACTTGCTCTTTGAAATAAGAAACCTGTTACCAGGTTACCCTGAGCCATTTTTAATTCTTCCCATTTATTTTAAAATAAGAGTAATTGATGTTTTAAAAGACTGCTTGGGGGTTCTATTTGACAAAAGCACCTACATCTCCTTATTAATTACTAAAACCAAAGTAAACCCAAACCTCTCTCTTGTTAGTTAAGTGCTGAAGAAATTCCTAGACATCAATAAACATGTGGGCAGTATTTTTCTCCTGTTTTGCTGCAAAGATGATGCACGGACCACAATAAATTAGCATTTTCTGAAGAATCTTTCTTAACAATATCATAATCTGTGGTCCTAAGTTTAGTATTAACCGAAAATCAAAGTGACAATTTCTGTTTCCAGCTGCCTGGACTAAATGCAGACTAACTCAGCTGATTTCAGTATTAGGTAAATTGAAGTCAGTTGGCAAGAGAGGATGAAACACTTCACTCCTAGGCTTTTGCTGGGATGGACAACACCACCTCTTTCAAAACAGGAAAACAGGAAATTCTCTGCAGAGGTAGGCCAGCATTATTTCACCAGAGTCCAGTATACAAGCAGTCATCTATCTCTGCTTGCCCTATATGCATAAAGACACCAGTAGCAAACTGGTCAAAATGAGCTACTTGTATTGTCCCTATCCACTTCTCTCAGGTGTAACTCAAACAGCTGCTTTTGAAAACCTTGCCCATGTCTCAGCTTTTATTCCAAACTTCATGTGCTGTTACTTAGAAAATATCTTTTATTACTTCAAAGAAAAAAAAACCTGACATTTCTATGCTTTAAAACTATGACCTGGCAAAACCAGCAAGAATGAAGACAGGCATGAATATATCCTTAAAATAGAATTTACCTTTTCTCAGCAAAAGTTATAGGAGCTCAGCATCTTTAAATATCACAGTGAGAAGGAATAGATAAAAAAAACTTTTAAGTTTCCAGTTAACAGATGTAAAAATCACACCTCAATTTTTTTGCCTAAGCTTTTCCTTTTGCATCTCATTTTTGTTTCTGTCAGTATTATAACACAATCCATCTGAGAGGTTTAAAACTATTTAATTTTAAGCAGTGGGTGAAACCACAGTATGTTAGCTGACAGGAGGTTTTGGCTCCTTCTTCATCTTTAAGCATCTATTTCTCAGCTGCTGTTTCTCTGCAGCAGGGGCTAGAAAATTTATACATTTCAGTCCAAGACTCCTAATTTCCTAATAGATGCTGCTTAAGCATGTTTTCTTTTAATTTGTTTGTTTCCTTGATAACTACAACATTATTGTCTTCCAGTTTGTCCATCTAATTGTAATCAACACTAATTCACATTTACTACAGCTAGGGGCTTTCATCTAAACAACTGATTGTATCAGACAATAGTAAGCAACGCACAAGGCTGTGACACCGTCTAGCAGTTACCCCTGTCTGACAGGTGACAGAGCTGATGCACAGATGATAACCACAGAACAAGACACGGATATGAGAAATGGAGGCAGAGCACAAATATAGTTGTGATACCTCTGACCATTAGCCACTTCTCCTTCAGCCTAATATAAGGCTATTTTCAATACGTAAACTACAGACAACAGTTACTTTTCTTTTCAAAAATAAGATGTTTTTCCTATGGCATATGCTCGAAAGCCATCTCCAGCACAAGGGATCTTATATTTGAACAATCTGAACAGTGGAAGAATGAAAGTTTATAAAATACATATCTTTGTCTATGTTGGAAATAGCACAATTCCAAAGCAGAGACTAATGCTGAAATACAATCCAGGGGCTGTGCTTCCATTCATAAACTGTTCCATTTGAACACAGGGTCTGGAATGAATTTTATCCTCATGTTCAGCCAGAGCACCACAATTTATTATAGTGCTGCACTTTTCAGTTTCAAAACCATACCCCTAATATTTTTCCCTGTCAAGTCCAATGGAGATTAGCAGACTTCTCAACCGGGATCATCCATAAAGGGAAAATGCAGCAGAACCCAACCGCCCGCAGACACAAAGAAGCAAGTCCAGTTATGTACCACATGACTAAAAGAAAAGGAAACCTACTGCGTACACACAGCTCCAACTGTTTAAGCTGGAAAGGCATCAGAAAGGTGCTTTCATTAGTAACAGCATAAGTGGGATCTCAAATGTACTTCAGTGCTGCCTCTAACTCGCCACTAGATTGTCTATACAGCAGGCAAGCTGTATTACTCCTGTGTAATATCATGATAATGATCCCTGACAACTTCAAACCCCAAAATAAATAACCAGTGTTTCCCATTCATTGCATATTCTGCAGCTGAGATGTGCCACAAAGGTACAGGGTTATTTACACCAGTTAATTTTCAGAGCTGTCTCGGGAGCCTCCCTATGCTCTCTAGGGAGTCACAGCCCTCTGATGTTCAAATTAAAAGGAAATTGGGATCCAACAACACCGGTCAGTATAACCAATTTCAAAATCTATAGGCTCACTGCTTTTTACAGAATTTGTCTCCAGTTTTCCACAGTGTCTTAAAATATTTCTCTGGTAAAAAGACCACACCAAAAATTGTAACAGAGCTGACAAATTTTTCAATAGTTCTCTGCATACAGCAAGATGAGGGAGACATCTGATGCCAGGCTAGAACAAACAAAAAGCAATTTAAGTAACTACAACAAAACCCCCAGCAACTCCTGGGCTAGCACAATTTCCACCTTTTTGGTAGGGGAAAATGAAGGGAAAAAAAAAAGGCACAGACATGTTCCTTCAGACCAAGGATGGAATCCAGCAATCCAATCCATGATTTAACATGTAATTTCTAAATATTCATTTTTCTCACAAAGCTTATTGCATTAGAAATCTCTAACTTGATCAGACTATACTCATACCACACCACAAACTGGATTTCCACAGTACCTGGAGAAGTAGAAACTAGACTTAAGTTAACATAAACCTCTAAATAAAGTCAAAGGAAATGATGACAGCCATCAGGTACAGAATTCTTCTACAGTAACATTTATTAATTTGTTAACTATTAATCAAACTTTCACACACCAGTAAAAAGCTTTCCATTTGATAAGTTAAAAGCATGTGTGTTGCCCTGTGCAAAGCTACCACCACATCTCCTTTGCGTAGCATTCTTACATTTTATCTACTTTGTCACCTAATAACATGTACAGTGAATTAGTCTAGATCCCTTTAAGTCTTCAAACGCTCTTCGACTGACACTGGGCAATTGTTTTACAGGATGGATGACAATTTAAAATTAACCCTGCTTTGACTACAGTTGCTGTAGAATGTTTTTTAAGCTCAGCTCTAAGTGGCTTTGTTTGTGACTAACGTAAGAAATATTTTTAGCACAGCAGCTATAGCTCCATGAGAAAAAGCTTCACCACCTATTTTGGAAGGCAATATGCCAAAAGAACCATGGTGCATTTTCATTCACCTCTTGGCTACTGCTTTTCCAAAGTTTATGTCCTAAGACAGCCAAGACCAAGTTCTATGAATCATCACTTGAATGAGATCTAATTACTCAAAGCCTTTCGTTTCCTTATTTCTTCAGAACCTTACACAGCTTTTACCCTTCAGGACATTTGTCCTTACATTTTTCCCACAATTGGAAGTACAGGCAATTTCTTTCCCACTCATTAACAGCTTTCAGATTGAGAAGAGAACTGAATACAATATGCTGCACAAACCCTTCGAATATACTCCTTTTTATCTAGGGAGAGAAGAACCACCTGTATAGTCACCTACTCACAGACACAGTTTTCTGAGACCTGATCTGCTGCGTTGCATACATCACAGATCTATTGCCCCTAATTCAAGGGCAGGTTAACTCCCTCGCGAAGCTATTTGTCACATTTACCTTTACCTGAATACCTAGGATTACTAATACAGCCTCAGATATGAAACAGCAAATGTACAGAATCATAGAATCGTTTAGGTTGGAAAAGACCTTTTAGATCATCAAGTCCAACCATTAACCTAACACTGCCAAGTCCACCACTAAACCATGTCCCTAAGCACCTCATCTACACACCCTTTAAATACCTCCAGCGATGGGCACTCAACCACCTCCCTGGGCAGCCTGTACCAATGCTTGACAACCACTTTTGGTGAAGAAATTTTTCCTAATTTCCAATCCAAACCTGCCCCGGCACAACTTGAGACCATTTCCTTTCATCTTATCGCTTGTTACTTGGGAGAAGAGGCCGACCCACACCTCACTACAGCCTCCTGTCAGGCAGTTGTAGAGGGCGATCAGGTCTCCCCTCAGCCTCCTCTTCTCCAGGCTAAACAACACCAGCTCCCTCAGCCGCTCCTCATAAGACTCGTGCTCCAGACCCCTCACCAGCTTGGTTGCTCTCCTCTGGACATGTTCCAGCGCCTCAATATCTTTCTTGTCATGAGGGGCTCAAAACTGAACCCAGCATTCAACATGAGGCCTCAGCAGTGCCGAGGACAGAGGCACAATCACTTCCCTGCTCCTGCTGGCCACACTATTCCTGATACAAGCCAGGATGCCATTGGCCTTCTTGACCACCTGGGCACACTACTGTCTCATATTCAGCTGGCTGTCAATCAAGACCCCCAGGTCCTTTTACCAGGCAGCTTTCCAGCCACTCATCCCCAAGCCTATATGATCCACCTGGCTACATTTAAGCAGGGGAAACTGAACATTTCATTGTAAAACACCAACTGCTTCAAAAAGTGTATTAATTGGAAGGTTTTGATGATGGGGAAAGAGAAAATACCTCTCAATTGCCATTGTACTGAACATCCCTCTTTATTTGTATGGTGCAGACACTCCCCCCTTACTCTTTTGGTTTCTTTACTCCCCCCCCCCCCCAATCTCTTGTCTTCCTCTCACTGCTCTTCAGTTTCATAACTATGAAGGAATGCTGCTCAAAGCCCCACAGCTCCCAAATGGATCCACTTTGCCTTTGCTAAGCCAGTTTCTGCACAGCTCAGAAAAACAACTTGGTTTCAATTTCTCTTTCCATCTAAAATGCAAACTGTTTACATTTCTCACTGTAGCGAAATGGCAACATAGTTGCTGACCTGAAAAATAAACTTTTCTATCTGAAAAAAAAAGTAAATACAATTTCTGTTTGACCAATGGCTTTTGAAACAGTTTGAAGATAAGGTATTTTAGCCCACTGGGGAACAAAAAGTACACAGACAGGAACACCTTGCAATGGTGATTACAGGATTTCAGTTCTGCTTTCAGAGCACTCAGGGCTTCAAAATTTCTGGAAGTCATTGTCCTCGGACCCCAAAAGCACAGTTAGAGGAGATTTCCAGGTATCTGGCTATTGAGTGGAATTGCCACATTCATCAACAAACCAAATTAATTTTTATTTCAATGGAACTTCAAACTGCTTCTTACAATTTTTAAATTTCCTGGTGCAATCGAGTGTTCAAATACATCAGAAAACTGATCCTATGTATCTCTGGAGGGCGCTTGTGAATTTGAAGAATGATTTTGCCTCTAAACTGGGTCATCACATTTAGGCTGTTCTCTGGCTACTGCAGAATATGTTACTACAGGGACTAAGAGACCTAGAATTACAACAGCCTGAATATTAATTCTCCATCTTATCCCTTGTGAGTCCTACCATTTTTTGTTTTGGCTGCTACTTCATCGATACAAAGAAAACCTGTCTCAGAATAATGAAGTCTTCCCCCCTCCCCCCAAATGACTACGCTCAAAATAAACAATAATGAATGGTATGATAAAAATTTACAACAAATTCCTAATTATCTGTTCATCTTCATCATTAACACCATAACTCTGCGCAACAGTGATCCCTCAATTCCCAAGGAAGATTACTCAGTTACTTATAGGGGAATACTGCCTGGGCTTCAAACTCGGTTTTTTTTGCAGGGAAGATTTTAAAGGTAGAATAAAAAATCCAGACTAGGATAGAGATAGCAGAAGAGACAGAGACAAAGCACATTTTCCCTGTTCTAAGAAGCTGGTTTTCCACTTCCCTGCCTGCAGGAATGTGCTGGCTACAGAAACACAACAGAAATGCAAACTTCCCATTGAGATACAGGATGGAGGTGGGGGGATTTTTTGGTTTTGGTGGGGTTTTTTGGTTTTTTGTTTGTTTGGTTTGGGTTTTTTTTTTGGTTGTGTTTTTTGTTTGTTTGGTTTTTTTTAAGTACTGCATTTTTAGCCACAGATTTGTGATGAGATTGGGAGAAAGTAATGAGTAAAAGTATATGTATTGACTCATTCTCCCTTTTTTTTAACCAAAAGATAATTAATGGCTCTTCGAAATTAAGATGTGTATATCTTTTGGAGGGCTACAGCTAGAAAAAGGTAGTATTCTACTCAGTTTGACAGTGATGCTCATCAGGGCTGATTTTTATTAATTTAGCATACTGAACACTCTACAAAGAACAAAATGTTAGTCTCACTCAAGTAGTTTCTCTTCAAACCTGAGTTTGCTATGACATCTTCACACAGTTTCTTACACCATCACAGCATCTCAGAAAGGTGCAATGGAAGAGGCAACCTGCTGGGACTGATTGTTACTAGGAGAGGAAGAAAACTTTGCAGTAAATTTCATGAGTCAAGTAACATTTCATTTTGCTGTAGTTTTGAAAAAGAATATACAGTACAATTGTTAATGCTGCATACCACTGCCATCAGCTGCCCTTCAGCTCCCAGCAGAGGTTCCCTTGCAAGGCTCACTACGGCTGGGTCTGTCCTTGCTCTGGGGACTGGATCCCCCCCGAAGTCTGCCTGAAGTTCTGGAAACAGTCATGTTTATGTCAGCCAGGCTACCCACAACATTCACACGGTACAAAATTGTTGTCAACTCCTTTCGATCAGCTGTCCTCAGATTGTCTCTTGTACTTTCAATGCCACAGACACAGTAGAATCTCAAAACTTGCAAAGAAATACTTAATTCATTAATCATCATCTTCCCCTTCTTAATAAGTCTTTTCCCTCTTTCTCAAAGTAGAGATTTGCTTTTGCTTAAAAATGTAATCCAAAAGGTATTCCCTCACAAAATACCCAGCTATGCTGAGGGGTATGTGGCATTCTTTGAAAACAAACACATTGCCACCCCTTGTACTGCATTCTCCTATTACTACGCTTGATGAGTTCTAAAGATGATCTGTTCCCTCTCTCCGCCATTGCCCCCATGGAGATCAGGAGAGTAGACATCTGCCATTAGTACAAGACAAATTTTGTCTTTCTTTTTATTCAGCTTCCCCCTCTGTACCTAGCAGACATGAGCTATAAAATAGGATTCACATGTTTCACTTGGCAGCTTTATCTAGAATTTCCAACAGTGCTTGAAAAAGCATTGACTTAATAATTAGATTTGTTACTTATTGTTTTAAAATCAATATATTTGCCTATGTGTGTTTCAAAGTCATCACCTTGGAATTTGGAATGATACAACTGTGGCACTATAAACAGCAGTACTCTAGTGAGCAGCTGAAGCATCACCATGTTCTATCTTGGAGATAATACCGGAAATCTCAAGCCAGGGAGTTACTCAGTAACTGCCTGTGCACAGGCTTGCTACAGTCAAATGAGGTGGTCAGTCCCAGAACATAGCCTTGAACTAAGTAGGTTTGCCTTTACGTCTCTTGGAAACCTCTCTTGGGCAAAGTTAGGATCTCCCAAACAAAAGCTTCTACCTGGTTTGGAGATAAAATGTTCCTGGTGAGAGTTTTACTACTTGGAGTCTGCTAATACAGATAGCTGAGGTGAGCAGTAATTCACACATACGTTCGTTACACGCACACATACAGCGATATCAGCTAAACTGCACAAGAGTGGTGCATAGCACCAGGATTCCACCTCATGACCTTCTGATACAGAGCCCCAGGGTCTATCACTTCAGTTAAAAAAAAAAATAAAAATACAACAACTCCATTACTTGCCAATATTAGCAAAGCTGCATCCTGTTTGCGATTCCCTGCAGAGAAGGACTGAATGCTTGTAAGCAGATCTGATTCTGTTCAGGAAAGGGCAATCATGTTATACTTCACAAAGCTCTGGAGCCCTCCTCATTTTCTTATGTCATTATCTACTTTATTCAACTAATATTTCCCTTCTTTTACTTTCCTTGCATAAGAGATTGTATTACAGATTCCCTGCTAGATTTCAGGATTCATGACAGAAAGAGATCTCTGCAACATTATCCTTTTTTTCTTCATTTTATGTACAAGTGTGATTTGGCATACAACATATTAATAGATTACCTACAGATAGTAAACCATTGCAGATTCCTTCATCTTGCAGTGTTCAATGAGAAATTTCAAAAGGAGATTAACTGAATATAAATAAAATGCTCCTGGTTTGGTTTGGGGGGCGGGGGGGGTTGTTTGGTTGGTTTTTGGTTTTTTTTAATACCTGCAACAGAACAAGTCTGACTGCTTGCCCCACAGTTCCAGCCCTGGCCAACACACCTATCTGAATTTCCATAACCCTTCTGCAAAACAGCCAGTTTGATTCAAGGGTGATCAGGACTGCCCTGTAACAGTCAGAACACTGGTGCTTCTGCTCCATTCCCCAAAACTTCAATCTGACCTTTAGAGTTTCCTTGGTCACTGAAACCATGAATAAATTCATTGTTATAAATTCTTACCAATAATATTTATGATAATATATAAATATATATATTCATATTTACATGAATATAATCATCATTACATTCTTAACAAATGGAAGAGGGTATTAACTCATCACCGGTTCAGCCCCACACAGGAGGTACTGCAAGTTACAGAGGAATGCAACTAGGCCTAGCTAGCTGGTTCACATACAAAGAGCAGAACTGGTCAGCAAGAGCAGGAAGAATATTATTTTCTTCTTAGCTATATGCTTTCTTGACTAGGGCCAGCAGGGAATTTGCTGATAAAATACAGCTTTGTCACATTCATCAGACCTGAGGCTGTTGTGGAAACAACTGATGTGACAGCCGTTAATGAGCCACTGTCACAAGGGCAATCTGTCCAAGCCCACAGGTTTGCTGCTCCTGTTCAGTAGCGGGCAGCAGTGAAAGAGCCTAGCAGGCTCTCAATGGCACCCCACCGCCGAAAGGGTCCTGGACTGTTTTGTTTTGGGAACACCGTATATCCATGTTACCAAAAAAATATTTTACAGGATACCCAGTCTGCAATGATGGGTTGGTTGGTTTGCTTTTAAATCAGATTGTAAGCAAACGTTGAAATGATAAGTGGTATGCTGAGCCAGAAATCTACATTTTTCCCACCTTGTGGGAAGCAAACCACTCATACAGAAGAATAATTACCTTTTAATGAAGTTTTCTTTCCTCTTTCACAGATAACCAGCTGGTCCTTTTCCTCATTCTTCCTGCAACCTATTCCTAGCATCTCCCTTTTCTACCCAGACTCAGGAATAGCCAACTGTTCCCTCACTCCAAGTAACAATTTTCTCCTTGTGTCATGACAAATCACTTTTTAACAGTAAACATTTTAATACTTCCATAAGCCAGTGTATCATCTGGCACCAATACAGGCAGCCAGAATTCACCCTTCTCAGAACCAGTGGTGGTTCACTTTGGATCAAATCCTGTTTTGGATCCAAATCCACATGTGATGCCAGATCTCAGAAGACAGTAAGCCCACATGCACTACTATTGTGGGCAAGGTCATATGCCACACCAGCAGCACAACCGCCAAAAATGACATTACACACCTGATACAATTGACAGCAAGAGGCTGACACACAAGACAGCCTCACCTAATGAAGCCTGGTTTTCCACATGGAAATTTTCTTCAGGTGGAGAAAGACGAATTTGGCCAGTTGTTCAGGATTTCAGGACATCACACAGCCTGGCTGGAGCAGCCACTGACTGACACCCAAAACCTCTGGATAAATGGCCACACTGCAATCAGTCTGCAACATCCAGAACATGAACTGCATAGATTTTTCCAGAAAAATTATGGGAACTTTCAGTAAGTCCACTGGCTTCATCTCCCTCTACCTGAGGATCTGGCCATACTTTTAACATGGATGTACCCACCTATTCTATCAGAGCCATCAGTGCCACAGGCACAGGAATGGCGCTGGGATCTGCTGACAAGGTGCTGTCACTGACGACCTCAGGCTGCCCCTTGGATCCTCTGTTCTTCCAGATGGCCATAAATCCCCAGGAAGCATTCTGTGCTATTGTAGTACACAGCATCGAGTCATGTTTACATTTGTTTTCTACTGTCCATGCATGTCAGCTAATAGTAAATAAAACACAGCAGGGACCTTACCTCTTGATGTGTCTCAGCAGAAAACTGGATAACATCTCCATAGGAGAGGAAAACAGATCTTAAAGCAAATGCCAAATTTCACACTATATCATACTATCCACTGAGCCTGGTGCAGAAGAAATTATAACCTGCTGATGGGGTCCCCTGCTTGTGTAGCAGCCCCCTCACCACTCACACAGACCTCCAAACATGAGGACATGAAGTAAGCATTTCTAAATGCAATAAGGTTCAATCTCTGCCTGCACCCCACCTTTACATGAAACAAATCTCATTTCCAGGGAGATCTGTTGAAAAAGGAACCTGGGCTCAACTGCTGAATAGAAAGTGAAAAAGCCCCACTCTCATCACAACCCTTTCCCCTGTCTCCCTGGTCCCTGAAGTGGGGAAGAGGAGGGTGGAGGCAGTACATAGCAACAGGCAGGGTCTGTAAGGACCTCAGCTCTGCACGTGTTTTGGGACTACCTCCTCCATGCTTTGACAGCAGCTCTGCCCTGCCTCAAGGGAACAGCGTTCCTGCCCAGCTGATCACTCAATCACCATCAAGTCCACAAGCTCTCTGTGCTAAAAAACATGCAGTCTCAGTCCAGCCTTCTTGCCTTTTGAGAGTATCCCAAGCAGGGGCAGAGGGAACAGTCCCATGACACTACAGCATACACATTACCCAGGCTGATATCACTCTACTGGCGACCTACTGTCATGTGCTGGGCCAACAAAAGAGCACTGAAAAACCAATGTTTGCCCTTAGGTCTTCATAAATTCCCAAAAACCAATCTGCTGCCCCAAGCATGACTGGAGCAGGGCCAGTGCAATGGTGAAACCCAGTCTGATGCACAGCAGAGCAGCTCTATTCCAGAGCATCAGCTGACTACATAAAGCATATCCAGTGTCCAAAAGTGGGTGGGGTTTTTTTCCACTCTTCCCTCTGAAACCGACTTGACCTTTCTCCAAAAACCAACACCAGAATAAGTCACCTGAAATTGTTTTTCAGGCAGGTTTCTGCAGACTGAATTGCAATAGTCCCCTTCTCTGCGACCACATGCCAGGAACCCCCCAGGGAGCTCCCCCAGGTCCCCCCTGCTAGGGGACGAAGGCAATAGGGTGAGCTGTTCAGCTTCTCACCTCCCCCAGCACAGGTTTGAACATGTTGACAGAAGAGTGGTATGAAGATAGTTTTGTCCCCTACAAATCTTTTGGATAAACAGGATTGTGCTCTACATCAGAGATTTTTCTTTGTAACTTTAGTCAGTACTTTCTTGGCTTGCCACCCTTGACAACTCAGTCATAAAACAGCTCTCTCTGGAATACACTATCCAAGTTAATCAGCTGTCAGCTATTCTCCTTTTAAAACTAATAATAGAAGGTCTGCATGGGCCTGTGAGAGACTGAAACATGGGAATGTGAATTGTACAGCTGCAAATGTTTCCATACCGCTGCAGCGCTCAAATTGCTTTTTGCTCTCTACCAAGAAGACATGAAGTAGCATTGCAAGGCACAGGTTTTGTACTGTCAAAATTGTCCAACCGTCCTCATATGTCCATAATGTGGTAAATGCTTAGTGATGCCTTTTAACTTTCAAGCATGCTTTAAAGAGGGGAGGGATGTTCTGGTCATAAACCAACAGGCTCAGCTGGACCAGGAGCACAGGATAATTTGATGGTTTGTATCCTTTGGATGCCAGCTGCACAAGGGCTGCCAAATTGTGCTCTTGCCATTGGCAGAAGTTTTAGCCTCTGATTCATCTTCTTGTCATCAAACTGCAATAGGATGGGGAAAAAAAAACATTCAAGGGGGAAGCACTGCCTCTGACAGGATGGGGAAAATGGGACTCCTTTGAACAGCCCCTTGCATACAGCAGTTTGGCTCCAAGTGGGCAGAGAGGATTAATGCTACATGAGGCTTGAACTCAAAATAAGAGCTGGCACTGTAGGAAAGCCAACTGAGCAACACTCCTCTAACTGCTTAGGGGACTCTGTTGTTGTCACGTGAAACTGAGGAACAACAGGGAGGCTCTGTTCAAAAAAGCACTCAGGGTGGAAGCACGTTTGCAAAGCCTGATGAAGGAACAAGAGCAGCACCTGCCTCTTTCCTGGTCTGCCCACAGCTAGTACCGTCAGGGGACTTTGCCACTACCAGCAGTAGGTTCATTTTCTGCCTGAAAAATATTTTTTAAAGCCTCTCAGGCTTTTAAGAGAAAGAAGTTGTTTAAATCCCAGACCGGAAGCCTTAATTATAATGGATTTGTGTGAAAGTTGCCAGATCTCTCCCTGCTCTGTGATCAGGGCTGTGCCAAGAGTCTGCTTTGTGTCACACTAGCAACTGTGTTAAGTTCAGCAAAGTAACTGGGTCAAAGATGCAAAAGCAGAACAGAGATCACTGATTAGCACTAATGAGAGCCTGCACTGCAGAGCAGAATGACAGTGCAACCATTTAAAGGTTCTTGCTGTAATTACAAGGTGGCCACGCTCATATTCAGCATGAGCTGCTCAGAACATACCCTTTTGCATGTCACATTTTACATCTGAGAAAGTCACCCAGACTCACCATGACCAGAAAACAGCACATGAACAAAAAAACACAAACAAAAAAAAGTGAGAACTAGTTGCTCATACTGCTGGAATTAAAATTAACTTACAGAAAATAAGGAAAGACTTGAGCATCCTCATAAGCAGCTCTTCTATTTATACAACACTGTTGTTTTCAATCAATGAATTCCATCTACTGTGAGCATAAGGTTACAGATTGAGAATACCTATCTCATGTTCAAGAATTTAATGGTGCATCTGTCCACAACTGTAACACCAGGTGCTCTGAATATCACCTGACCTTCAAAGAAAACAGCAGAGACATTTTTGACTTTCCCTAAGAAGAAAAATCAAAAGAGACTACAGTTATTTAGAGAAGGGAGTAAGAGTAAAAAACAATGAATGATACAGACAAAGTCAGTCCTAGGCTTCTAGATAGCCTCATCCCATTCACAAAAAAAAAAGCGCAGTGTATTGCCAAGTAATAGAGACATGTCAACATCACAATTAACCTGGAACTCACTGCAACAGACAACAGGGAAACATACACTGTCGATCTATGCATAGAGGGAGTATGAGCAGTTACACAAAATATGATCTTATGCAATTAAAACATTATAACTCAGAATATAAAATTACTTAGATAATCAAAGAGAGAACAAAAAAAGATTTCTACCATGTCCTTCCACTTTCCTTCTAAGCGCAAGGAGACAGCACACAGCTAATCCTATCAAAACAACACATTAAGCTCTCTGGAAAACTCAGAGCCACTGACTATCCACAAACAGAATGGGGGTATAGAGCCACTGGCAGAAACGTGGTGGATGCATGGGACCAGTGAGGAGATTTATGTCAGGACAACAACGTAAAGCAACTCACTTCAAGATACAGAAATGAATGCACTTACAGAGTGACAGCTAAAGCAGGCTGCAGGTGTTGGGCTAAGGAACACAGAGTACCTGTCCACAGGAGCTGTGTTGAGCACAGAGCCGCTGCGCCCGCACAGGCTGCTGCAAGAACCGGGTACAGCAGCAGCCTTCTTGAGTTGCTTAAGGGATGAAAAAAAAATGGTGTGCCAATGCCTATGTGCTGTTGGTTACGTTTATGCCCAACCATAGTAGATCAGCTATAAGGTATCTTATTATGAGTGTAGTTATAAATATATTATGATTTATTGATATTTTTTATTTCCTACTGGTAAGGTATACGTAGTATGTAACATATGCAAACTTCATTTGGAACCATTCAGAATGTTAGGACTTATGGAAATTATATTAAAGGACTATGTGAATGATGCCTTGTATCACTTTTCAAAGTAACATGTAAATACTACAGCACATACCATTAAGGGAAATGCCACTCAGCCAGAAACACTGGGAGAGAACTCGCCAGGCTTCCTGCTGCATCGCACAACACAGATAACCGCCAAAAGCAACTGTTGCCTTTGGAATGTCCAATTTGCAACACCTTGCAGAGAGATCTCAGGAGCATCTGTGAAATATAAACACTTGAAAGCAGTGGTTCTGATTTTGAAAATCATGATCTTTTTCTGTCTTAGAAACTTCAGGGACTAATAGCATTTTCCTGCAAATGAGCTTTAAACTTGGGTAATCATCACAGTGTTCCTTCTTAAGGAGGGGGATGGTCTGAATTAACACACCACAGATATTTCATTCCTAGTCAAGAACTGCACAAGGATTTCTTATTAAACTGCTCCCAGCCATCAAACTGATGAAAAATTACTATTTTTCCCAATCATTTAACCAGGTTATTAATTGACATTCACTAACAGCAGTATTTTATAGAATAAAGCTGGTCAAATCTGGCAGGCAAGAGGAGGACAATACAGTGTTAGACTGCTGATCAGCCCTCATTTTGCAGATGACAGCTGTCAGTTCTGTACACATGTTGCAGAAAGTTAGCCTGCTCCAGGACAGCCTGCTTCCCCCTTGCAAGTGCTCTCCTGGCCACAGCGATAACAGTTCTTTCCCCCCCTAAATTCTTCCTCAAACTCCTCCGCAAAGCACAGCTGATACTGGCTGCCCTTTAAGCAAGGAACAGTTTACACACACAGACACACATACACAACACTCAAACAGCAGCCATTTGTGAGTAGGGGAGGTGGGATAGAAGGATCCCATTTCCATTCACTGCACTTTCCCCTGCTAGGACGATTTTAGGAGAAAGCAGAAATAAGCATCACCATTATCTCCAGCATATGTTAGCAGCCACGCTGAAGCCAGTCAGCAGCGCCTGGCATTGTTTGGAGGAACACAAAAGACCTTCTGTTCGGAAAGTTCAAGAAAGCAAGCAGAGAGCCTGGTCCTACAGTCAAAAGACTGAAACACAGGCTGAGAAGTTCTCAGGCAGAGGCTGATCTGAAGCCCTTTGAAGTTGACGGGAAAACTCCCATGGACTCCAGCATGCTTTGGATCGTGCCTGACACGCACAGAAGGGAGCAAAGCAGCATAAAAGTAGAAATGAGCATCTGCTAGAGGGGAGTTTAAACAGCATAGGAGTGACCTAATCTTTTCACCACGGGTATCGGGACAGTGTATTTTTGTGATATGCAAACAAGTAGTATTACACCAATTTTCTAAGTCTTTTTATTAGGACACAGCAGTTTTATGTTAATCGGTAGGTATTTTTCCACTTAAAATGCTATGCATGCTACCCTAATGTTGAGTGTTGAATCCAGCATTTAGTCAACATCTTTGAGGAAAGGGGAGAAAAAGGACCCTTTCAAATTGCCAAAATTATTAGTTTTCTGCTTTCTTCCCCAGCTACCCTTTCTCAAAAAGGCTGGTTTAAAGCTATGAAAAATATAGTCCAGGACTGAAAACCTTATTGAGAACAATGCTGCCAGCATCATCATCTATTCATAAGCAGCAGTTTGAGACAGAGCCCAATCCAGAAGAAACTCTTTAGCAGCACATTCTCCAAACAACTGCTAAAGGATCCCAAGTGCATGGACCTTCCAGATTCTCTACTTAACTACAGTGCAATTAATTTTCTAATTAAAGATGAATATAGGAGCATCCAAGAAGAAAGAAGTGTCTTTGAATTCTGTAACGCTTCCGTAATTATTTTCTTGCATATAGGAGGAATTGTTGCAGTGGTTTTTGAAGTTTGGTGCTGTCTAGGTCCTAAATGACATTTTCTGGGAATTAATTTGTTAGAAACTTTTTTTTTTTAAACATTTCTTGCAGCCTTTGCACAAGATTCAACAAAGAGCCAACGTATCTTTTTTTCTCTCCCAAAAATGCAGGATGTTTCCTCTTTCTCTGGCTAATAGAATCCAACTGTTGCTGCATGACATCATTCCCCAGAGCTAGGGAATCCAAGCTCACTCAGACACTCGGCTGAGAGTAAACACCACAGAAAAAACCCAACAAACTTTAAAATGGGAGGAAATAACATTAGAAAGGCAAATTTTGTTACCTGAAACGTGGAGCATTTCCCTTTGCACTCCATTCTCAGATTTGTATTTCCCAGACAAAATTCTGTCTTATTACCTCAGGCAATCAGAAAACCAGTCGTTTAGCATCTAATACCTGCTGTGCTTCCCACAACTCTTTCATATGACCTTTCGCAGCACTGATTCCAGCTAAAATGATTGCAGAGAACACAGACTGGCCGGGCCAGTTGTCATGGAGATCTCTCTCTCTCTCTCTCTTCATACGCACGCGCGCATACACACACACACGCACAGATTTAAACAATTCTGGGAGGCATCCACAAAACAGCATGCCTTTTCATCAGCTACGTTTTTGAAGCATTCCACCCCTCCTCCAAGCCCTCCCTAGAGTCAGCCCAGGAAGCTGAGCTTTGGTCATGAATCGATTGTGGAAGTTAGAGATATTACCTTTTAAAAAGGGAAAGCTACCACAGAACTTGTCCTTCTGCCCCCCCGCCCCCCCACCCCCAGGAAGGAGAAGAGAGATGTTTGCTTGCCAAAGCTTTGAACTAAAAGTAAATCTATTGCATTCAAACCTGCAAGGCTATTTGTCTTCGCCCAATTTGTTATGAATTTGATATCTGAAAGCGCTAAGGCTTTGTTGAAATACAGTCATGCAGATTACAAGAAATGCTGCTGGCATGGCCCAATTCCTTACCTTGCTGTTCTCCCAGTACCCAGCCAGTGACTTAATTAGCACAGGTATTCATCGTGGCCAAGCAGGACTTCCTGTATTCTTTCATGTTTCTGTAATTAAGAGGAAAAATGTGCAGGTCAGGAACATGCAACTCAAACAAACAAACAGAAAAAAAATCCCCAGCCAAACAAGAAAAAACAGATACATTTGGAAGTTTTAAAGGAGAAACCCATTTCAATGATGTTTGCGAATACAAGAACTGATTAATTTACCATATTCACTGGCACCATGGTTGCAAAACAAAAAACTTATTCCAAACATAAATAGAGACACACAACATTTTTTCCTAGACAAAAAAAATAAAAACCGGAAAAAAAAATTTAAAAAAAAAAAAAAAAAAAAAAAAAAAAAAAAATTAAGTAAGAAATTCATAAAAAGTATTTCGACTCAGAAGAACAGCACTGTGCCCAAAGTTTTTGCACTTTGAAAAATAGCTTGGAGACTTACTCTTTAGAGGATTTAATCTGAGTCAGTCATTCAAAGTTTTAAAACTTCATAAAAGATACTAAAGGGACTTCATGACACTGCTTTCTGCAGTGAGTTGCATAAGCAACAGTCCCTCTAGTGGGCATAAAATTGCAAAACTGACTGTGTCACACTAAGTAGGAAATCAATTTCTTCTCTATCAACCACTTCATTATGCTGTTATGATATCCCACCCCTGCATTAAAAACTTAATATAAAATTAGCATATGCAGCCCTTTCTATGCTATTTAGGGAGCTGAACACAAGAAAATGCGTACATGCATTACATAATCAAACACAGCTAGGTTTATACACGAGGAGATGTGAAAAAGTTCCAACATGTTACTCTTATGGTTGTGTTTGTAACTTGATAGCAAAGGTGGGATTAAAAAAAACTAGTCAGTGAGATAGCGGAGATGTCTTATGGGAACACCTGCCTCTCCCTATAGCTATTATAAAATATAAACTACACTGGAGCATATTATTGACTGTACTTCTGAAAACTCCGCGTTTTGTGAGTGACAGAGCTCCCAGAAGACTGCGCACTTAAACCACCTCTCTTTCTATCAATAACACTACCCAAAGGCATATACAAGGCATATTTTATACGGTTACTAAGAACTGCATGCAGACTATCCACAGGAAGATGAATATAGAATCATAGAATCATTTAGGTTGGAAAAGACCTTTTAGATCATCAAGTCCAACCATTAACCTAACACTGCCACGTCCACCACTAAATCATGTCCCTAAGCACCTCATCTACACATCCTTTAAATACCTCCAGGGATGGGGCCTCAACCATTTCCCTGGGCAGCCTGTACCAATGCTTGACAACCACTTTTGGTGAAGAAATTTTTCCTAATATCCAAACTAATCCTTTCCTGAGGCAACTTGAAGCAGTTTCCTCTCTTCCTATTGCTTGTTACTTGGGAGAAGAGGCCAACCCCCACCTCACTACAGCCTCCTTTCAGGCAGTTGTAGAGGGCGATAAGGTCTCCCCCTCAGCCTCCTCTTCTCCAGGCTTAACAACCCCAGTTCCCTCAGCCGCTCCTCATAAGACTTGTGCTCCAGACCCCTCACCAGCTTTGTTACTCTCCTCTGGACACATAAATAAATAATATAAAAAGACAGCTACTTCAGCTGCCAAGAATCCAGAAGATGCATGAAATAGTTTTTCTAGACATGAAAGCACCACATGCTAAGCTTGCAAGTTCATGCTAAGTTCCTTTAAGAATGCACCAGTGAAGCCCAGCAGAACCACAGGAGCCAAATCTAAAAAATGATGACATGTTTTTGTCTTGCAAAGTTCCCTTTGGTGTTTGACTGGGTCAAACTCATCGCATGCTGCAAGTGGGCAGTTTCAGCGTGTAACTGGGGAAAAAGGGAGATGGGTAGCTCCTCCCAAGAAAGGAATGTTTTACCCTACATAACTGCAAAGGGAGCGCTCAAAGACATGGAATTAATAAAAAAAAATCCCACCCTAGGAAATGATCAATGGACAGGTGAAACAGTTGATCAGTCTCAGATTTTCTACAGTCCCCTTTACTGGTAGCATTGGAGTACATACCAACCATCTGCATCATACCCCACTCCAGAGTTTATCTCAAGTCTCTGTAGCACTTCATTAGGTGACCACATCTGCATATGTGGCAAGGATCTCAGGGGAGCATGCAAGCTAGCATTTATAAACAACTGAAAATGCTCATTTCACTACATATACACTCAGTTACAGTTTAAAGTTCCAAACAAAACAAACGAAGTTGTTAAAATATATTATGCATGCACAAATACGTAAGTACAAAGCAAAGTAGTAAGACTATGGCCCAAGCTCTTGGGCAGGTGACTACCATAGAAGAGCCCAGAGAAGTACATTTCTATTCTAACCTTCATGAATACACTCCCAATCAATTCCTTGCCAAAGGTGAAATATTTTGCTCAGATTGGCCCCAGTGAAACAAGAACCATTCCTACCTTTTACTTTTTTCTCTTTGGGCTTTTCTGCGAGCACATAGTCACCTCAGAACAAAATTTAGGATCAGGACAGAGTTTAATAAACAGAGGACATGAGGAACAGCTGATATTAGGTTAATTACAGCGCCATGGCTACACTGCAACCAAAAAGCATTAGAACATGTATCCTCATCCCCTGCAAGAGACAGAAAATCCATTACTCGCACGTGGCTGACATTTAGTTTCCCACTTCCAATACACTTCCCATTTCTGACTGGTTGGACACACTCCTTCCAACGCTCCACGGTCACAAGCACGGGACACAGCAGCCAGGTGACGCAGGCAGGAGCAGACGTGCACTGAAAAGGATAAGTGCACAGTGAGAGGGTCCTCGCCAGGGCACACCTGGCCTCTCTGCCCTTGAGACTGGAAACGGAAATACAAGCCGCCCTCTCCACAAGCTGTGTGGTCTCAGGTGCTTTACTGAACACTTTCCAAATCAAGTGGCCATCAGCAGCAACAGGAGAGGAAACAAAAATCAGATTTCCTCCTAAACAACTCATGGAATGTTATCACTTTCACTAGGTGAAAACACAACAACAGCTCTGGGATTTAAAAAGACAAAACCAGAGATGAGCTACAGACTAAGCTGCCCACAACAGCAGTACAAGTCTCTGGTAAGTATAAATGGAGATTAATCACTGCACCGACTTCAGTAACATTTTCCTTTGCTTTTTTTAAATAAAATGAAGTTCCACGTAAAAATACTCTTGTAAAATGATTTATGATTTTTCCCCCCTCCTCAAAAAACTCTCTGCCCTTCATGAGGGCTTCTGCCCCTTTCCCAGAGAAGATTAACACCTTATGTCTCTTCTTCTCATGTCACCTCTACACCACAGTTACTGACCATCTTCCCAGTGACCTCAAGGGATATATATCTGTTTGAACTTAAACTTAAGACTCAACAGTAAAAAGTGAAGCTTAAGTACCTTGTCCCAGTACATTTTTTTAATCCAATACCATGGAAAGGCAAGGGCCTGCAGCTCCTGCTGACCTCGCTGGGAGAGGCAGAGCACTAGGCAGCACTTCCCCATCACCAGGCAGTGACTTGCAGAGGGGTAGAAATAAGGGAAAAGGCCCCAACCAGCTTATAATGTAAAGCATGCCATGCACCTAAAAATACTGGACTCTTTGCGCTTTATTTAGAGGCCCAGCACTCAATACTTTTGCATAGGGCATTCTGTGGCTACCAGGTGGGACAAGAAGGTGACAATCAGGACAGCAATCACTGTAGTCTTTGGAGCAGTCCCACAACACCATCGAGTTCTCCTTTGAATTAACAGTCTGCAGCACTGGCCTTTGCTGTTAACACTCCAACACAACAGCCTAAGAGCACAGCAATAGAACAAGCGGCACAAGATAACACCTCTGACCCCAAAAGCATCATTCTACTGAAGCAAATAAAACTTCCACTGACTTCAGTGGTGCATTAACTTCAATTTGGCCTCACTGCTTTGTGTTTTGCTACGATTGTAGTATCATAGTAAATAGCACAGAAGTATATCATGGCCCTGAAAACAATAAAGCAAAGGAATTGACCCACCATACGAGCCCCCTGGTTGCAATGGGTCTGCACAGGTGTAGGTCTAAGATCAGTCCACTAGGAACTTGTTTTCTTGTTCCATTTCAGCATCAGTTCCCTTACCCGTAGTATTTCCACAACTCTCTCTCCTAGCAGAAGGATTAAAAGTTTCCATGACCTCTTTAATAGCCCAACAAGGAACATGTCTGAAGCACTGTACTGATTCCACTAACCCAGAAAAAACCAACCCCACACGCTATATGTATATAGGAAACATACACTATATGTGTATAGGAAATGACTAATCATAGCTGTGCACTCTTTGAAATGCTGCCAATCCCTTTATGGCCCTATATCCCATTTCAGTTTGATCTCATCCTGCAAATGAAAGCCTGCCACATTTGGGTCTGACCCTGATGTCTCAACTGGGTGCAAGACGGCAGTTTGCAAAAGTTGCTAAGTGATTCAGTGAAACTAAGAGGATAGCTGTACCTGGGGGGTCACAACAAGAAGCCGACACACATTCAACTCCTGTGCTAACACTCATTCAGAAAAAGCAGCTTAACTTTGTGGCTGTTATTGTTTTAGGCCCTGATTCAGCAAAGCACTTAAACATTAACTTCAAAAGAACTTAAAAATATGTCAAACGTGCTGCAATATTTTACCAAAGTGGTGCTTTAGTAATATTTTTTAGAAAAGAGAGATGGAAAGAGTTTTTATTTGGTGATTAAAGCTTTAAGATGATGTTTGGTGATATAACTGGGCCACATTCCCCATGTTAAACATACTAATGAGGTTGAAAATCTGCTGAGCAACAAGCTGAATAATTCCTGATAAAACAACTTTAGACCTGAACAGTGTGGAATTAACTCATGTAAATGCCCGGGTTGAGAATTATCCATACCTATGGTCTGATTCATGACAGGAGACACATATTACAGCTCACCCTGCTAGGAAAGTGGTGCAAAGCCAAACGAGCCATGCAAACTGGCTCTGGGCCCAGGCAGCCAATTCAGCCAGCCTTCAACATCTCAGTGCTGCAAACTGTCAGATGACACCAGGCCAAGGCACAAGCCAAGCCATAGGGATAACCAAAAGGTGGGGACCTCATGTAAAGTCCTTCTGCTCCTTAACTCTCCAGAGCCAGCCCTGTCTGCAACCCATCTGCACTGCAGTCACCACCCTCCTTCCTGCGTGTGGCTGTGCTGTACCCCAGGCATGCCTGAAAAGGAAAGACAGGAAGCTGGAGGACCAAAACTGATGGAAGGGGAAGTCCCCGAGGGAAGACAATTTGTCGTCTCTGGACAAAACAAAATTTTGCCCTTTATAGGTGTTAGTCTCTTCCTGCTTTTTTTTTTTCCGCATATATCCTCATCAAGTGTGGATTTATGTTCCAAGAAGAGGGGCAAATGAGACAAGCAGGCTTCTTCTGGGAACTAACCATATCAGGAGAGATGTTAATGAGTCACTTGAAATTCCACAGGAATTCCAATTTGACTCTACATGAATGCAAAATATCTCCATTTGTCTTAGTTCACTACCATTTCTTTTAAGTAAAAGCCAAAGGACAAGTTTCTGTCACCCTCGTTCAGAGCACACATCCTGCGACACAAAATGCTACACGTGGGACTAGAAGGCAATTTAAAGAATAGATCCCCTCGCACCTGTAATTGCAATGCAAGCAGGGCTCAGGAATATAATTCTGGGAGGACTAAATCTTGTGTGCATCTGAGTAAGTGCTGCAAAGTTTTGACTTAAGTATAACAGAGGGACAGAATCCTTCTCAGAGCACATAAAGGATCTGTCTTCCCATCACTTAAGACAAATCCCCATCTGAAGAGGCACTTTTCAAACTGTTATCAAGGTAGCCTTTCTTGTACTTACATTCAGGCAGTGGGACAAAGAAGAAGATGCTTTTGGGAGCCATCTCTATTGTTGGATTAGCTCTAAAGAGCTAATCAAAGGAAAAGCATCTCTTAGCAAGCAAAGGGCACGAGGACAGGTATATTCAGTAACACAGTGCTGGTTTCTGAAGCTTCTGCTTCACGGGTGGCAGCTGGGTTTTTGCATTTTTTTCCCCTGTGCAAGAGAGCTCTAAATTTAAACTCAAAATGGAAAATAAGAGGTCTTAAGGTGGAACAACCTTGTTTACATGAGAAAAATCACAATCAATATCGCTGTGCAGTCTTTGAACTTCTAAATAAATAAATAGATAAATAACAACATGTTTTGCGATTTCTTTTGATCGCCAACTATGAAAGTTCACAGGAAGTTTATGCAACCCCCTCTGACTGGATAGATCTTATCTTCCAAAGCCTATTAGCCAAGAGATGCTTTAAAGTGTCAGCCTGATGTTCTTTTGGACAAAAAGCAATGACTTATCTGTGGGCTAACTTCTGCCCTTGGCTTACTTTAATTTAGGCATGACTTGAACTTCCAAGTTGGCCTGGAGACCTTGTGAACTGCGCTGGCCACGTGCTGGGGGGATGCCAGAGAGCCCTGCTTCGCATCTGTGGGGATAAGCGTACTGCGAGCACCAACCCAGCACTACTCCCATCACCTACACCCCATAGAAATCAAAGCCAGAGACAGCGTGTTTTATTATATATGCATATAATGAGTTTGTCTTTCATATTTTCATAACCATCACAGCAGACAGATTTTTCAAGCCACAGACTATAAAGCTATTTTCTTCTCTATTTTGGATGGAACAGATAAACAAAATATTGCTTTGAACATACAACTCCTTTCATTCGTGGCCCTTCAGTGTGTCTTACAAAGCCGGGTAAATGTCACACTTGCATGGCTGTTTGGAACACAGGAGTTAAATGGCTTTGTGTGTGAGGCTGCACAGTAGCCCCTCGGAAACAGTGTGTGACTAAACGGGTTCTAAGCACCAGGCTCTGCTGCCTCCCCCAAGATCACAGTTAGGACCTGGAAGGCAGTCGGGGGCAGCCAAACTCCAAGGGATATCAGTACTTTTCTTTCTTCCTGGAAAACAATTCGCTTGGGCATGGGGAACAGCTGAAGTTAAGCTTTCCTTCTAGCTGGTTTCCACTGCCATGGAAGGAAATGAAAGTCAGTGACAGTGCAGTGACTAGGACGAGCTTGTGCAAAACAAAAGAAATCCAAAACCAGACCATGCAGACAGTTCAAAAAGCATTTTGTGAACTCTGTGTTGGTTTCTCAGTACCTCGGTGCTTCCCAGGTTTAGCACTGGAGGGTGGTACAGAGATGCCCAAACGAGCCACAATCATCATTAACTCCAGAACTGGAAGCAGCACAGCCCCAACAGTGCAAGGCAGTGCTTGAATTAGCGCAGTTGTATTTTTTCAGGAAGGCAGTCATGCCTCCACACAGTACCCCACTGCACTGTGGGGCTGTGCAGACCTCCTGGAGTCAGCTCCAGGGCTCTCTGTGCTGAGCTCCATTGTGCAGCACAGACATCCCTGGAGCAACATACTGCAGACCACAGAGGAAGCCAGTCCCAGTGCTGGGAATTCGGCTCCCAGCACCCGAGCTCCAGATGAATGTCTTAAAAGCAAGGTCATTCCATTTCCTCTGATTCTGTGCACTCTTTCAAACATAGCTGGGGGAAGCCTCTGAAAACATACCCACATCCCAGAAAGGACTCTCCCGACACCCCCTTTTAGGCTGCTGGGGGACCACACACCTACCTGTCTCCTCTTCACCACTAATGGTAGAGGCCATTATTTAAGAAGAAAAAAAGAAAGTATACATTCTGCTTTACTCTCCTTAAAACAGATGGCTCAGAGATAAGATTTTGCCTCTTGTCATGAAAAAGCATCATTTCTTCTTGCAATTGAAGTACTTCCCATTTTAGAGACAAAAGAAAAGCAAGAACATTTTTTTACATCAAACTGAAAAGGGCGGAACTTGGGAAAGCATCCAGTGCTTTTCTTCCAAGTCTGGGAAAACTATACAGCTTATACAGGCCAGGACACCGTTATAGATATTTTTCCTTTAAAACACTGGATAAGGTCCATGTAGTCACATGATGTTCCCCATTGCTATGTACATTGCTTTAAGGGGATGGACAACTCCCTGGGACTGCTGCTGCTTGCCGTTCATACTATGAAAATGGCAAAATCCCACAACACGAGCGGAGCGTTAGCGCACAAAGACCACACACCAGAAAGTTTGCAGGGTATCTTGCTGCCAGTGAAGACGCGCTAACAAGAGCTCCACTAAAAGTCTTGATTTCTAGCTAACCTCTAACCTGGCCCACAACAGCATGAGCCCTGAATGCTGCACCATCATCTCCATCTAAAAGCCACAGTAGGAGCAGATTCCTAAAGGCACTGGCCATTCCCAATTAATCATGCAGAGTTATGCTGAGATTTAAACTTATAACTTACGGCTGTTACCCTTGCAGCTGGGTGTGTGTATGTTCACTCCAGACACAGGTTAGTACCTACAATGCTGGAAGCAGCTTATGGAAAGTCTGAATTGTAAGATTCAAATCATTAAGAGCATGCATCACAACTTGCTTTGGGGAAAATTCCCCGTTCAAGAACAGACATGCTGATTACGATTCCAGTTTTCTAATTTCCTGATGTGTGAAAGTCCCATCAGTAAACATGAGAGCTCTGTGCTTACTGAAAGTACAAAGCAACACACCGAGTTTGCCAGAAAAAGCTGAAAGGGGGTTTTTCACGCATATGCATAGGATTGAAACCCTCTACTCCGCTTCCTGCGCCACGTGAAGGGACCTAACAAGGAGTCAGAAGAATAAAATTTGTTCTTGATTTTGACACCATCCAGTGATATGACCTCGGATAGCTTTCTTTGCCTAGTAACACAATACCTGTTTGGCTTTCTGAAGCACTCAGATCAGAAGCAAGCAGCAATGGAATGATGCAGTAAGTTGCATTCTCACCATAAACTTCAAACAGTATGTATCTATGATCACATTATAAAATTCTGTACATTAATCAACCCCCAAGGCTATTTCTAGTTCATTAACCTGCTTCACACCTATGCATTTTTGATACTCCCTCCACCCTGAAAAAGTCTTCATCAGCCCTACCACTGAAATAAGCTTTCCTCACAATCCATGCAGTCCCAGAGTACAACAAAAGCAAATGCAGTCCTGAGCCAGCAAAAGATTTACAGCCTGATTTTTCCTGCCTGCATATGACAAAGTCAGAACTTTGCACCATTTTTCTTAGACAAAGAGTTTATATCTGGTCACACTCTAAAACATTAGATACTTGCACTGCAAGATTAAAAAAAAAAAACCACCACAAAAAAACATGTTGGGGGCCATTTTTTAAATCCTTTCCATCCAGCTGCATTCAAAATAAGCTGCACTGCACCTGTCTTGCAAGAACCTCCACAATAGTTAAAAACTCAGTACAAACTCTTGTGTTTTATCACTAGTTTCATCTCTGGTTTACCAGGTTGTGACCTGGAGCAAATCTTAGCAATTCTAATACCTCACCTCCTCTAGAGTGGCTCCCAAGTATAATTCACATGGCTTGTGAACCAACTGTAAAATAAAACAGGAGCTTGCAACCCCAGTTCCTAGACATCTAGGACACTCACGGAAAGTCAGCAAATCAACGCAATATAAAAAGACAACATTTGTAAAACACAGTAATACAGTGCCAATTTACATCCATTTGGAATGGCACTTCAATACTTAAGGAAATATAACCCTCCCCTGCAATTCATCTGGAGCCACAGGAAACTGAAACAGCTTTCTGCTTTCTGTCTTGGTTTCCTTATCTCTAAAGAGCTAACAACAATTGAATCTACTAGAAATACTGTTAGTATATGTGCTGGGTTTGGCTGGGGTAGAGTTAATTTTATTCATAGTGGCTAGTATGGGGCTATGTTTTGGATTTGTGCTGGAAACAGCATTGATAGCACAGGGACGCTTTCATTACTGCTGAGCAGCATTTGCACAGAGTCAAGGCCTTTTCTGCCTCTCACCCCACCAGTGAGGAGGCTGGGGAGGCACAAGAAGCTGGGAGGGGACACAGCTGGGACAGCTGACCCCAGCTGGCCAAAGGGATATTCCATACCATATGACATCATGCCCAGCATATAAAGCTGGGGGAAGAAGAAGGAATGGGGGAACATTCAGAGTGATGGCGTTTGTCTTCCCAAGTAACCATTATGCATGATAACCATTATGCTTTCCTGGAGATGGCTGAAGACCTGCCTGCCCGTGGGAAGCGGTGAATGAATGCCTTGCTTTGCTCTGCTTGCGTGTGAGGCTTTTGCTTTGCCTATTAAACTGTCTTTATCTCAACCCATGAGTTTTTTCACTTTTACTTTTCTGAGTCTCTCCCCCATCCCACTGGGCAGGGGGAGTGAGCAAGTGATTGTGTGGTACTTAGTTGCTGGCTGGGGTTAAACCACAACAGTGCAAACTCATTGAACTTCATAAGGTGGCCACAGACCGCTGGAAGCAAAGCATTGCTGTATTAAGAAAGAGGCCAACTTCACCTCTTTTAATTTAACCAGATTCCCACTAGTAAGCCCATTAGGAGGTTGCATTAATATAATCCTCAGAAACATTTTCACTATACACTTAAAATCTCAAGCTGGGCTAGGGAATGGAAAAGAAGCATCATGCACTGTCATGCATACACAGAGAATAAGAGTCAACTGCTTGAACGCTGTCTACTGGATGAAAGAGCAAGCCCATTAACAGGAGGAGGAGATAAAAACCCCCATATGCAACACAGAGCACCTCTGAAAGCCAAAACAACAGGCATTTGAGGTGGAGAGTGGAGCAGACCGCTATGACTCATCGGCTATAAGTCTAGTCAGTGAAAAATCTGGCAGAAGTGTGCTGCTTGACTATGTCTGTACATTCCCAAGAGATTTATAGCTGCTTATTAAATCATCTGTTCCTGTTAAAACCAAAGAAATTGTATATGTTTCACTGGATTTTACATCTGCTAGAAAGACCCATTAACAATTAATACAGAGTAGAGGTTTTTTTCTATTGGGTGAGCCACGCAAAAGATTTTAAGGCATTCCTTATGACTGGAAGTAAAATCTATGCAAGGGACAGGCTGCAGGAGGATCTGAAACCTGCTGCATCAGGATGGGTCTCCCTCCCTGGCATCTCTGGTCTGCCTGGCTAATCTTCAAAACCAGATGGGTCTTTCAAGTGACAAGTAGTTTCTGCAGAGAAAAGGAAACAAGTACTTTCTACAGAGGAAAGTTCTGTTGAGGAAATAGTTATGTCTTCAAGAAAATGACCACTGTGAGAGGCATGAGACAGGATTTGTTGAGCAGGTTCATGGAGTGCAGTGACACACTGACATGCACTGGTGGCAGAGGACCTGTCAAACTACAAGGAGCAGGCAATGGTGTTGGCCAGTTCACTTTCTTCACACAAAGGTTGCTAAGCTCAGGAGCTGGAGGGGAGACACCACTAGTCCTGCAGTTTCAACTCAAAACCCAAGGGAAGAGGAAAAGGAGATGTGCACAGCCCCGCTCCACATATGAACAGTGTCACTCGAGCGCTGGTTAAGTTTGCGGAAGAGCAAGAGAGAAGGATGGGTAGGGCTGTCATTTCAATCCACCCTGTTTAGCGAAGCAAGCTATCTTGTTATCTCAGAATACTCCTCAGCACATCTCCACCCCTACCCTTCACACACATTATCCACTGAAAAAAAACCCACATAAAGAAAGAACTTTGCTTCTCCCATCTCCTCTCCCCTTAGTCTTACCTTTTGTTCTTTGTTCACCCTTGGGCACATCCACAGCTCTTCTTTCATTAATAGCCATCTTTTAATGGTAACGTACAAAGATGTTATTAAATAGAAGCCATTTGGCAAGGCATACATGGTCTCAATGTCTAAATTCCCAGAAGGTAGGAAAGTTTTACACATTTTAAATTAACCCCTTAAAAACCAAACAAAAATCCAGGCACCTTTGCCAAACATCTGAGAACGCAGAAATACTGTATCCATGGCTACACTTCAGTGCTGACACTGGAATACAGACATACTTTAAAAGCACAGAAAATGCCCTTCTGGGTCAGACCAGCAGTGCATCTGGCTCAACACTCTGCCTTCAGAGGCAGTGAAAGGCAATGCTAGTCAGGGCAAGCCCAGGAACCTAGCTGCTTTCTGGCCATTTTTCTTTGTCTGTCTGACTGCAGGCTGTGAGAGCGCAGAGCTGAAAAGCAGCAAGACTTGCAAAATCTTGCTAACAGTGCGTTTGTTACTCTTGCTGTCCCAATGAAATCGTATTAAGTCTGTAAAGTGAAACACGACAGAAAGCCACATCTGAACTGCTGTACTTAGCTGAAAATTCAGCAACTTGGGAGTTTGAGAACACAATAATAAAATCAAGACCCACACCAGCTTACGCACGCAGAATGCCCAAAGCCTGCAAGCGAGGGAGCCGAGCACTACCATGCCCGTGGGTGCAGCTGTGGCAGATTTGCCAGCACACACTGGATGATGAGGGGGACAAGAAGGGATGGGTTGTTCAGCACATTTCTCTTTCATGTTTTTGAATTGTTGCCTTGTAAAAGTCAATTTGCTAAAAAACATGACAAGATAATGGTAGGTCTTGCTGAATCTGCACAGCTATGCTATGCCAAACTGATTTCTGCAGTAAATCATGTGCACTCTCAAAACACAAAAGGCAGGGCTGTACAGCTCTGCAAACTGGTTTACACTGTACATTTATTTTTGCCAAAAGTGACAAAACATCTGTCAGCCCTTGCTTTTTCTCTTTCTTATCTCTGTATTGAACTGTCTTCACTTTAGCACGCTGAATCAATACAGAACACGCATAGTGAATCTGATCTCCCAGTAATCCGTATGAAAACCTGAGTCAGCATAGCTACGCTCAACAGGTTGCAATCAGTCTCCTAACCTACAGCTGCACAGACCCCAACCATCACCAGCTTCCTACCCTTCACAGTAACTTAGCTTTCTGATTTAACGCCTTTCCTATTAAAAAAAAAAAAAAAGACTAAAAAACAACATGGGGGGGGAGGGGGGGAAAATCATTATGGCAATATCCATACCCGGCACAGCCCACCCAGAGTGAGACATCGTGACTAAGGCGTATCATCCCTGCAGCAGACTGCCTAGCAGGCTTTGGATTAGTCACAGGTTACAAGTCTCAGGTGGTGGCATGGAAAAATCAAGAGCATTATTCAATCCTGAATAATCTTCTCCATATCTTTTGATTTGGCTCTCCTTCCTTAACGGGAGGCAGCTATGCTAGTTAACATAACTTTCTTGCTCCATGTCAACTTTGTCCTCTGTGCCATGCAAACAGCAACACCGTAACTCACAATCGGTGAACTTAGAGCAAGCGTGGATCTGGGCCAACTTACTCTAGATCAACACCACAGCATCAGTGAATGTCCCATCCACCCATCCAAATACCTCCCCAGCAATCCAGCCACATAATAATTTTTTTATCTTCTCATTGGAAAAGAGAGAGTTTAGCACTGCTTAGGAAGAGGAGTGGTCATTGTATTTCACAAGCACAGGAAGTGCACAGATATCACTGTCCACTCTCACCAGAGGAAACAGCGTATGAGAACAGTTGTGAGAACTACAGCAGCCTTCCAGACCAGCATGAAACCTGAGTCAGCCCTTCGGCAAGCTGCTGAAGTCAATGCTTGGCTTTCAAGCACATGCTCAAGTACTTGGCTGAGCTGGGACCATTTTCAAGTGTGGGATGCAGAATCCCACTCAATGGTAGCTCCAATGACAGACTGCAAAAGTATTCTTGATATATAATAATGTAGTAATTTATGGGGGTGCGTTGTCCCTTAACCAGAACCTCAGACTCATGTGTTCTTTGCAAGCAATTGTTTCTTAAGGAGTGTGGCTGTGCCCCCCATCTGCAAACACTGAGAGAACAGCTTCCAGACGCAATAGGAAATGGTTTACACTGATTGAAAGTATTTATGAAACCCCACCAATGCTGTTCCACAAGAAAAAAAAAATACCACACCAAAACCAAAACACACCAGTAACAACAAGAAAGCCCAAGAGAATTTGATAGTCTTTATTCTGCATCTTTGCTGAGAAGTAAGGATCTTTGTGTTTTCTTTCAGACCATCCTGTTATTCACACAGTGAATTACAGACCTAACCAATTCTATAAATGGTTGTTCCCTGAACTCATGGTTTAAGTTTAGGTCAAAGAAAGATCATCCACATGTGAAGCATGACTCTTCTCTGGCAAAGTAAAGCTGGTCTGATTCCCAACAATGTTATATTTAGCTTATTTTAACTGTCCTGATCTGCTGCCCCTTTTCCTCAAAATCATTGAGTGGTAGATGTCAGAAAAAAAAAAAAGATTCTGCAATGCTCAGTTAGAGAGGTCACCTAGAGGCAAGCTCAGAGCCGGGAGCCAGGCTTTGCCATCCCCATTCTCACCCAGCTTGCGCTGCTGTCCACAACCTCACGTCGCATCAGTGCAGCTGCAGCCTGTCGCCTGCTGGTGAGAGCACGGGCAGAGTAAGACCTTCCAAACCTTAAGTTTCCAATTTTAGCATGGTACCACCGACTTACCCAAAGTTACGTCAAAATCTCAGTGCAGGATTATAACCCTTATTTGCCCAATTCATGGGTTATCATAAAGATGATAGTTATTAATAAGCAGAGTGTTACCGTTTGTAGATGACTAATGCTCTTCTGATACCCATAAAGCTGTGACTACTACCTGCAGACTGAGACTATTGATGAAACAACTACTGCCCTGCAAACATTTTTTGAAACAAAACAAACACATGTTAGGCAATACAAGGTTAACCTTGTAACCTCAAGGTAATGCAAGGTAAACCACGCTAGCTCTCTACAAAGGTACAGCACCTACCGAACAGAGGCTGCTTCATTAAGTGGGTAGTATCTAGTTTTGAAGTCACTGTTCATACCTACAATTAGCCAGAGTTTTAGATGCCCAAGTATCTGTTTGCACCAGCTAATCAGGTGCTGAAATGACTGATAAGAAACTCTATCCGCAGACACTTGGAGGCAAAAGATTGTTCCTGTCATTAACGTGTCCACAAAAGCACAAACACCACACTAGCCACTGGGCTCCAAAGCTGACCCAGAGCATGCAGCCACTTAAATATAGACAGCACCCTGGTAATCTGCCCTGTTTTAAAGCTGTAACGATGCAGTCAAATAACAGGCTGTCCAAAAACCACACAGCAGAGCTACTAGCTACACCCCACTCGTTTGGTGGTTATTGATGCAAAAACTTCTTCCTGTCTGAATCAACAGGCAAGTTTCTATGAAACTTCAAATCCTGGAAGAGTTTTTGGGGCAGGGTTGGATGTTTTTTGGGTTTTTTTTTCCAAAATAGTTCAATGCTTTCAACCTGTTTGCATTCTACCAAATAAAACTGGATAGGCATTGAAAGGTGCCAAGGACCAAACAAACCTTCAAAGGTTGAAAATGAAACCTCAAAACATTTTTTTCCCAATTAAAAGTCTTGGAAGCAAATTAGACTAGCCTCATCTGGGGGGGCTGACAGGAAAAAAAAAAGCCTCAACGCACAATCACATCTGATTTCCTGCAAAGCTCCACTCTGAAAAGCCAGCATTACAGGAGGGGAGTGCATGGATAGCAAACAGCCCTGGTCAAAACACACCTGCTCACCTTCACCACAGTTAACTGGAACAGGAGCAAAGTGGAGAGCATGGTCATAAGGCTGTATTCCCCTGATGCAGGAGAAAGCTTCCAGCTTTTGAGTTAGCACCTCATTTGAAGTGGAAGACAAAAGCAGTAGGAGATTCTTTCTGAAAAGTTGGTCCTTTTCTCCTATTTTTTCCCCCCTCTCCTTCTAGAGAAAGTACTCTTTAGACAAATTGCATACAATATGTGCAATCCCCCTGCTTGGAAAATTTTGCCTGTTATTAAAGTCAAATCAAATGCAAAACAAACAAAAAAAATCCATTTGTTATGGGTTTGCTTGTCATGCCAAGGCCCCCAGCTTCCATTCTCAGGGATTTACTGAGGTATTTGCTTATTTACACAGAGCTGGAATTCTGAACTACCAGATTCTCTTCTAGCAAGATCTTTGGCCATGCCAAGAGGTGGTAGCAATATTAAATATATTTCCAGTGACATCAGTAGGAAAGTAACTGTGCTGTAAATAACAACGGTTACACAAAGGTGTGGGTTTGACCATCCCTTGTAGATACTCATCTATGTTAAGGATAATGAAAGATACCATTTCACTCCTGCCCCAAAAGAAGGTGCTGGTTCCTCTCCATTCAGTGAATGCAATTGCTTCACCACTCCACGGAGACGCAATTTTCTCCTGTCGTGCCTATCATCTCGCTGGGAGAGAGGCCAAGTCACAGTCATCTCCTGCTCTCCCTCCAACACCACACCAGCAAGTGGACAGTGAGAAGAAAAAGAAACTCGTACTACTGGGTTTAAGTACTTCAATGCCTTGAGACAGGTTGCTGAGACTCTGTAAGATGACCTAAACAAATCACAAAGTTACAGGTATAAATCAAGTTTGAGCTCCTTCTATTAGCTTTACAGGTTTCAAGCCTTTGGGACATTTCCAAGCTTTCTCGTTTAGCTATAAAAGCTAGAGAGGGTCAAGATTTCTAATAATCACCAAACTCCAGGAACCTGGGCCTTAAAAGGAAGAAGAAAAAAAAAACAAATGTAAAAAAAAATCCCACATTAAAATTGGTAGAGTTGACAAGAGTAAGATTATTCTTTTGCATTTATCACCTACCATCTCCCACACAATCACACTGCATAAGAGCACAGTGTGACAAAACACTCCTAGCTCTCACTTTAAATGTCCTTAGCCACTGTAATTGTATACAGAGCAAACACAAACTGCTTCATTTGCCAGAAACACACAGCAGCAGGACCACAACATGGCAGTCCTTACAGGATGCATAAAGATGAAGAGTGAAGAGAAATCAACCAGTGAAGGCCAGACCAGCACACCCTGACCCAGATATCTGCAAGGCTACATTTAATAACATGAGTGAGAGGCATTTGATGACCATTTGTAGTTTCAATTATTGCTTTCTCTTCCTGTATGAGAGCTGACATCTACTTCTTGCAGGATGCCACCACCATGTTGGGGGCATGACACAGCTGCAGTCTCCCTGGGTAGACAGGGATTCAGGATGTGACAAAATCCATGTTCCGACACCACTTCCTACCCACTAATGGTCAATTCCTCCCTGCCCCACACCTGCCGTTTGAGAAATCAGACAAACTCATACCCCAAAAAATGGCACTTCTGGAGATGAAAAACAAGAACAACTTAGAAGGGATCCCCCAACCCAGGGCACAAGATTTCACACTATCAAAACTTTCTGGAATCTGCCTGCAGCAAATATCGCCATATTCATCTGTACATCAGGCTTTTCTCAACAGGTTCTGGTGTTCAGTAACATCATCTTCCCATTCACTAGCTCTACTTGTAACACTCACTGTAGCCATTCCCGCAATTACTGTTTCCACGTGAATCATTACATGCTGCCTACACTTCAGCTTCACTCCCAGAAAATTCCCATGTTTACTGCAAAAACGTATGCTACCAAAGAAAGACCTTTCTTCCAGATCAAACTGCAAGCAAGCAAGCCGCTGTGAGCTCCTGACCTAAACAGCCTGATCAGGGCTTTCACAAAATAAACACACAGGAACCCCACACGCGGCAACTTCATCCCAGTCCCAGGGAACACGATATGTACAACTCAATCCTGGAGGACTGGGGTGCATCTAATGTTCCCTTCTCTGGAGAGGCCCCATGCTACAGATGGCAGCTGCATGAAAGTATACTGTTGAGGCACAAATCAGCCTATGAGTCTTTCGTCTTGGTTGTATAGCTCCCTTTGAACTCTCATAATTGCACCAGTCTTGCACGCACATGTTCATTGCCTGAACCATGGGTGGTAGACACATCTGGCATCAGCTCTATGCAAAGAGCTCTATTACAAGTAAGGCTTCATTCTCCAGACCACTGAAGTCAACATGGGCCAACCCTTCTAGGGCTGTTGACACCCAAGGCACCACTGTACTGCTGCAGGGCAGGCAGGTAGCCTGATTTCACCACACCCGGAGCCCTTCCTGCCAGCACAGCTCATGAGCACTGCATATAGAATCATAGAATCACTTTGGTTGGAAAAGACCTTTAAGATCATCGAGTCCAACCTTTAACCTAACCCTGCCATCCCACCACTAAACCATATCCCTAAGCACCTCATCTACACATCCTTTAAATACCTCCAGGGATGGGGACTCAACCACCTCCCTGGGCAGCCCCTTCCAGAGCCTGACAACCCTTTCAGTGAGGAAGTGTTCCTAATGTCTAGCCTAAACCTGCCCTGGCGCAACTTCAAACCATTCCCCCTCATCCTAGCATCTGTTACTTGGGAGAAGAGGCCGACCCACACCTCGCTACAGCCTCCTGTCAGGCAGTTGTAGAGGGCAATAAGGTCTCCCCTCAGCCTCCCTTCTCCAGACTAAACAAACCCAGTTCCCTCAGCTGGCCCTTGTAAGACTTGTGCTCCAGACCCCTCACCAGCTTCATTGCCCTTCTCTGGACATGTTCCAGCAATGCAACATCTTTCTGGTAGTGAGAGGCCCAAAACTGAACACAGTATTTGAGGTGCGGCCTCACCAGCACCGAGTACAGGGGCACGATCACTTCCCTACTCCTGCTGGTCACGCTATTCCTGATACAAGCCAGGATGCCATTGGCCTTCTTGGCCACCTGGGCACACTGCTGGCTCATATTCAGCCGGCTGTCAACCAGTACTCCCAGATCTTTTTCCACCAGGCAGCTTTCCAGCCACTCTTCCCCAAGCCTGTAGCGCTGCATGGGGTTGTTGTGACCCAAGTGCAGGACCCGGCACTTGGCCTTATTGAACCTCATACAGTTGGCCTCGGCCCATCAATCCAGCCTGTCCAGGTCTCTCTGCAGAGCCCTCCTCCCCTCGAGCAGATCAACACTACCACCCAGTTTGGTGTTGTCTGCAAATTTACTGAGGGCACACTCAATCCCCTCATCCAGGTCATTGATAAAGATATTAAACAAAACCGGTCCTAGAACTGAGCCCTGCAGGACACCGCTTGTGACCAGCCGCCAACTGGATTTAACTCCATTCACCACGACTCTCTGGGCTCAGCCATCCAGCCAGTTTTTAACCCAGCAAAGAGAACACCCATCTAGGCCATGAACTGCCAGCTTCTCCAGGAGAATGCTATGGGAGACTGTATCAAAGGCTTTGCTGAAGTCCAGGTAGACAATATCCACAGCCTTTCCCTCATCTACCAGGCGGGTCACCTGGTCATAGAAGGAAATCAGGTTGGTTAGGCAAGACCTGCCTTTCATGAACCCATGTTGGCTGGGCCTGATCCCCTGATTGTCCTCCATGTGCCTGGTGAGCACACTCAAGATGAACCTCTCCATAGTCTTCCCTGGTACTGAGGTCAGGCTGACTGGTCTGTAGTTCCCCGGATCCTCCTTCCGGCCCTTCTTGAAGATAGGCGTCACATTTGCCAACCTCCAGTCATCTGGGACCTCCCCTGTTCTCCAGGACTGCTGATAAATGATAGAGTGTGGCTTGGCAAGCTCCTCTGCCAGCTCCTTCAGCACTCTTGGGTGGATCCCATCCGGCCCCATAGACTTGTGGATGTCCAGGTGGCATAGCAGGTCAAAGACTGCTTCCTCCTGGATTATGGGGGGTTTATTCCACTCACTGTCCCTATCTTCCAGCTCGGGAGGCTGGATACCCTGGGGATAAAGACCGAGGCAAAGAAGGCATTGAGTATCTCAGCCTTTTCCTCATCTTTAGTGGCAATGCTCCCCCTTGCATCCACTAGAGGATGGAGGTTCTCCCTGGCTCTTTTTGCTGTTAAAGTATTTACAAAAACTTTCCTTATTATCCCTTACAACAGTGGCCAGATTAAGTTCCAGCTGGGCTTTTGCCTTTCTAATCTCCTCTCTGCATGACCTGACAAGATCCCTGTACTCTTCTTGGGTTGCCTGCCCCTTCTTCCAGAGCTGGTAAGCTCTCCTTTTTTTTTCCTGAGTCGCAGTAGACTACCTCTGTCCAGCCAGGCCGGTCGTCTTCCCCGCCGATTTGTCTTACGGCACATGGAGACAGTCTGCTCCTGTGCCTTTAAGACTTCTTCCTTGAAAAATACCCAGCCTTTCTGGACCCCTTTGCCCTTCAGGACTATCTCCCAAGGGACTCTCCCAACCAGCATTCTGAACAGGTCAAAGTCTGCCCTCCGGAAGTCCATGGTGGTGGTGTTGCTGACCCCCTTCCTTACCTCACCAAAAAATCAAAAATTCTACCATTTCATGATCACTAAGGCCAAGACGACCTCCAACCACCACTTCTCCCACCAGTCCTTCTCTGTTAGTGAATAGGAGGTCAAGCAGGGCACCTCCCCTGGTAGGCTCACTTACCAGCTGTGTCAGGAAGTTATCTTCCACACACTGCAGGAACCTTCTGGACTGTTTCCTTTCTGCTGTGTTGTATTTCCAGCAGATGTCTGGGAAGTTGAAGTCCCCCATGCGAACAAGAGCTTGCGACTGGGAGACTTCTGCCGGCCGCTTGTAGAATACTTTGTCAACATCCTCATCCTGTAACAGACTCCCAACAGGATATCTTTTCTGTTGGCCTCCCCTCTCATCCTCACCCATAAGCACTTGGCCTCACCACAAGCGTCAAGCTCTGTACAATCAAAACACTCCCTAACATACAGAGCCACCCCGCCACCTCTCCTTCCTTGCCTGTCCCTTCTGAAGAGTTTGTAGCCATCCATTGCAGCACTCCAGTCATGGGAGGCATCCCACCACGTTTCTGTGATGGTGACTACATCATAGCCATCCTGCTGCACAATGGCTTCCAGCTCCTCCCATTTGTTGCCCATGCTGTGTGCATTAGCGTAGATGCACTTGAGCTGGGCTATTGGTTTCACCCCCAGCAATGGGATGACATCCCCAAGCTCCTCTCTAGTCAGCCTGGTTATATCTCCTCCCCCTTCAGGCCTAGTTTAAAGCCCTCTCAACAAGCCCCGCCAGTTCATGAGCAAGGATCCTTTTCCCCCCTCTGAGAGAGCAGAGCACCATCTGTTATCAACAGGCCTGTTGCCGTGAAAACCCCCCATGATCAAAGAACCCCAAGCCCCTCCGATAGCACCAACCTTTGAGCCAACAAGAGAAAACTGGAGGAGAGAGACACTGTTTCCTGAGCTCATGTTGTTTGGAAATACCAGTCACTGGGAATTTGCCACATGCCAGCAAAGCCAGTGTTGGAGCTGGTATCAGAGTGGCAAGGCTGCCTAAGGGGTGATGCTCGGGTCAGCAGACTACACTTCTCCCTCCCCAGCTTTCTCATCCACATGGATTCTGCACCTGGGCTTCTCAGCAGCTCTAATATTCAAAACCAAAACCATACCCTGAAACAGATTTACTTTTATGCTCCTTTCATGTGTAGGCTGAATGTCAACTGGTCCTAAAGAAACAGATTCAGGGAAAACAATTTTTCTCCCCTTTTCCAAAACTTATATTCACCCAAACTCTTCATTAACACAGAAGTATCCCACTTTTTGGCATGCATAAATATAATTACTGCACAAAGGGTAAGACAGCAGGATGCCATGAAAATACAAATACAACACTGTGCTTTTCACTTTGTTAAATTTTGTTCAACAAATAAAGTTGACCAGTGCCACCACCCAAGAATAGTCTTGTGGGCCCCTTTGGGAATCATCCCATGCATACCACAAAACAGTGCAGGACAGAAGGCAGGACAGAGGGAGGCTGCCTTAATGGAAAGCTTTCTTTTATCTTGCCAGACAGGAGAAGTGCTTGGAAAGCCTTAAATGAAAGAAGCTGCAGGGCAGAATATGCCTATCCTGTGCTAGCAAGTGTCTCCAGAGAGGAGCCCTCCCCGTTAACTCAGCAGAGGAGTTTATGCCAGCAGAGGAGTTCACAGTTTAGCCTTGAGCATGCGTGAAGCGTTATTACAAGGAGTAGCTGGAACTGCTGCTGGGGTAAAGATGCCACAGTGCACTTCCCTGCCCCCTGTGCCTCTGAGAAGCAGAGGAGACACTGGCTTCTGCTGACCCAGCACATCCTTTCCCACTCAAGTGGGCAGAGAAAGCGGAGCACTGGCAGTCCCAAATAACCGTATGAGGGAGGAAGGGAGCAGGCCACCACCCCAGCTGCAGACAGCCTTGCTGTGGGATTGCAGGGGGCACCAACAGGCAGAGGATAGCAACGCCAGCCAACCCAGGCTCATAACCTGTTTTTCAGTCTGCCCCTCAGAAAGTGAGCTGTTGGACTCTCCCTTGCTTTGGCTTGGGGTACACTCATAACTCACAATTTGGCCTCCAGAAAAAAAGCACCCTATTACTCCATACTCACACTCAGTAGCACTTTATTCACGGAGCTGTCTCTCAGAGCCCAGTAGGACTTCTTACATAGTAAATAACACGTGCCATCAGAACATCAGTGTCTGGCTCACATCAGAGCAGCTGTCGGGGCTCTGAGTGCACCAACAGCCCTTAAATGCCCTGACCAGCCTAAGCTGGGACCTGCACCCCCACGCAGCCACTGTCCAAAGGCCCAGAAGCCCAGGTTCAGTTCAGGCTGAGCCATGCAGCAGGTTCACCTGCCCCCAGCCCTGTCCTTGCTGGGCCCAACTCACTCTCTGAATTGAGCCTGGACCCAGCTACTTGCCTTTGCATCTGCCCAGCGGTCACTGGGCCACCAGTGAAGCCTGTCACTGTCACCAACCTGGCCCCACTCGGGCACTACAGGACTGCACCACTGTCAGCGAGGGCACTGTCCCGTCTGTGCTGCGGTCACCCTCGGCTCCTGGCTTATCCTCCCTCACAGGACAGCCCTTGCTCTCTGCTCCCAGACAGTACCATACACACCATGCTGTTTCCATTTGCTGGTCATCCTCCCTGGCTTGATGGACCCTGAAGCATGATTAGGACAACTACCACAGGATAGCCGTGGGGCTGGCATTAAAGGTGAATTTTGGAGGAAGGAGAAGTATCATAACATCTTTTCCAGAGGCATTCAGCACCTTGCCTTTGACCCACGGAGGAGTTTAAGAAGCAACAGCTCTGCCAGTATCAGAGCAGCTTTGGTGAACCAGGTCACTGGTTTTCCTGGTGATTAATTCCAGGTTAAGATATTGATCTCATTTGGGCAGAGTTCAAAATATCCTTGCTTACAATGTAAGCAAGCAGAAAAGGCACTTTTGAAAGCTAGCATCTTTCCTTTGAACAGAAATACCTCATCACAGAAACATACACAGAAAGGGCTGATGGGTAAGTTCAGTTAGTCACACTTAGCAAGATTCTCAGCTACACATTTTTTCCTAGCTAACCTGAGGATAAAAACAAAAACTTATTTTAAGTTTGCTATCCCTAGGGAAACAAATTACAAAAAGCTTCTGACATTTTCACTAAATGCCACACGGCAGGGAGCTTCTTTGCAGACCCACAGCAAAGCTAGCATGCAGAGAGCTTTCCTCAGGATACCCAGCGATCCTTGTGAGTGCTCTGGCCTTGGGTTACTCTGCCTGTTGGGAGCACAGGCCAGAGGCACTGGCAGAAAACTGGGGACTGGTTTTGGAGTTTTGAAGATTCACTCCTCCTCTTTACACATCATCCTTTCCAACAAAGGAAAAAAAAAGATCTATCTTCCTTTTCTGTTCATAGGTAAAGGCAAAGAAATCCAGAGCGCTGATTTATGCTGAAGAAAGACACCAATAATCAAGTGGACTGTATGCACTCTCTGAAGTTATTGTAGGTTCTGCAGAGAGACAAAGCAATGTGCAAAACTAATGCAACTCGAAAATGGGGTATATGGTCAACAAAGAAATTGCATACGTGAGTTGCAAAGCTGTTTGGTCTTGGGGCTTTGGTGAGGTTTTTTTGTTTTGTTTTTCAAAATGGTACAAACTGCATAGGCACCTACATAGTAGCTTCCTGTACTATATGGCAGAATATAGTGCAATATAAATGCAAGATACTGTTTCTGGATATAGATAATTTTGGTTTGGGAGAGGTACCATTTTATATACAACTCTCTAAGTAAAGCTGCATTGTTTGTTTCAATTTTCAGAAAGCAGAGATTGCCTTAAAAATCACTATGGCACAAGCATCTAGGGGAGACTGGGACTAAATGATCTGGATGTTTCCACGACTGTTAAAATGGACAAGAGTATTCAAGCAAGTTGAATTGCTTTAAAAATTTTGTTTATGAAAAAGTAGGATTTGGTGGTCCAAAATCCACACTGAAATATTTTGCCTGTAGATAATTAAGGACATGTTTTTCAGCAGTGTTTTATATAAAATGAAGTGTATTGAAATTTCATTTCAAAACAAAAATTGTACTATGAATTTTAGTGGGACTTTAGTTCCAAAATTAAAGAAAAAACCCTAAAACCATATTTCATTTGCCACAATGATTGAGGTTATATTTCAAGAAGAAAAAAAAGTTATCCCAAAGTGAATCTTACTTCCTCTTTTCCAATTCAGATAGGAATATCCCCAAAACTCAGTGAAGTCCATGCCTCTTTGCAAGGTACAAGCACTAACCTCACTACTTTTCCTGTGCTTGGCAGAAGTGTGCACACACAGAATCTAAACTCTACCTTTTAATTAGAATATCCCTCTGCTAAAAAAAAAAAAATCTCATTAAATGTGTTAGGTCTGTAACAATCTCAGCCACCACCTGGCCAGTAGCAAAGTCTTACTTGCTTAGTCAAGTAAAGAGGCAACACCTTTAAAAATCAATGAACCAGTCCATCTGCAGTGATTCATATCCTGCATAGCAAACACCACTTTTCAAAAAGAAAAGCCATGGAGAAGGCTTTGTTCATTAAAAGAAAACAAACTGTACTCCAAGTCTCAGGCAACATTGCTGTTTCCCAAGCCTACTTACTCAAACCATTAGAATGACAGTCCCTTATTTCAACAGACTTCAGCTCAAACACTGTGTTCAGGCATTACATGTCATTACACACACTGATTTCATGAGACACCAGGGAGTTTTACTGTTCCTTGGTAAATCTGGACAATTTATATTTTCTTGCTAAAGTGTACGCAGTAAAGTATGCCATTGATTGCCCCCCTCACCCCCCCAAAAAGTGTTGTCTCTCTGAATAGCCATGCAAGTGTCACTTGCAGCGTCACTGCCTACATATTTTGTTCTGGGGGAATTGGGTTTTGGTTTTTGGGAGAGTAGGTTGTGGGGTTCCCCCCCAAAGAAGACAGAGGGGGCTTTGCTCACCAACATTGTCCACTCAGGCCTTTGGTGATCATTCTGGTCTTCATGTCTACAAAAGACACACTCACATTCTGTGTGAAGACAACATGAGAGATAATAATAAAGGGTGAAAGTGGACTGGTATGGGTACCCTGGGAGTCCTACAGGTAGGCCACATTTCCAGGAGGGAAACGTGAAGGAAGAAGAGAGATCCTGTATGTTCTCTCCATGAGGACACCTTTGGGGCTCTAACATCTGTCTGCATCGCTCTGTTTCAACACTACATGCTTGCTCAAAGAACCAAAACTTGGTTTCCCCAAAGGATACTTAGTTCTGCAAATGCTTGTACGTAATGGTAACCACATTCAAAAGTTCTTTAACATAATAAAGAAAATACATAAAACAATGCTCAACAATGAACACAAGCCTTATGGGAACATAGGCCATTCGGAACTGAATCCAGAAGTTTAAAACATTAGGTTTCTGGATGTGTTGAAATTGGCCCAGCCCTATCACACGAGCAAACCTTCCCACAAGGTTCACAACACAAGAAAGGTTGGGATTAGGAATAATGACAAAAACTGCGAGAAAATAAACTTTATCTGAAACTAATCAGGTATTAACCATTTGAGAAAGATTACGTCAACTCCCCATATATGGGTTCTTTATCAGAAAGGGTGAAACAGTATACTCTCAAATAACAAATGTGAGTTGCACTTTGATTTGGATTTAAGATACATGTTCTTTGATTACTCTTCTCAGATTCCTCAGATGGACAATGGAAAATGATTCCCAGTGTCAAAGGAATCTCTACTGAGAGCTCAGTTTATACACAGTCAATGTATTCCACTTTCCATATGGAAACAGGATCAAGTGCTTTACTGTGAGTTTATCTCATGATACAATAAGATTCAAGTACCATCTTGATAAAATTAAAAAAAAAATCCAACTTGCAGTACAAAACACAAGAAAAACTAGGGCAGGTGCATGAGGCAACTGAAATGGGAGGATATGGACACAGAATAAAAATATTTTTCACAGGAGCGTGAAGCTGAAGGGAAAGAGGACAGAAAACCCAGGGGCAGAAAATAAATAAAAATCAAACTGGAGCAGTTTGGAAGAGGTCTGTATACAAAGGGGAGTGCCACAAACAAGAAAACAGAAGAATTTTTAAGAACCTAGATGTTGTTTCCCTAGAGCCCTCTTGCCATCAAATCCAACGTTAGAAGCTTTGGGTCCCAAAGGTTAAAACATGACTTAGGCACAGACCCCAGTGAGCTATAAATGCAGAGGCAACTCCAAAAAATCAGTGATAACAGTGAAGGACTAGGAGCATCCACTACAAGGAAGACTGAGATGTAGGGCATACACCACCACTGTTTTCTTATCAACTTCTTTGCAAACTTACACGATTTAGAGTATTTGATTATCTTCAGAAATACAGAAACAGCCTGCTGTAATGCAGGCAGAATACAGAATATTCCACAAGATTTTTCTATTGCTTCCTGCAGAATTCCAATTTGCTGGCTGGAACTCAAGATCCTGGGATTTGGCTCTTGATGCTTCTTGATCAAGTATTGGCTTTTCAGGTGCTCCCCTGATGCCAGCTTGGCAACATTTCCAGTGTCTGTCATAAACGGTGTCTCTCCAATCACACCTGTCTAAGGTTTGTTTGTGCTGCAAGACCACAGCACAGCTCCAGTTCAGAGAAAATTTGCTGGAGGCGAGAGCCATGTAGCAAAGAGCTGTGCAGATCATGTCCACATGCATGGATTTGTTGGAGGTAGTTTGCCCTGAAATTTTAAAGGCAAAAACTTGTGGTACAATCAGTTCAGCATCAACTACACACGTAACTGATGCCCAGCTCCTTCAAAGAGCTGCATAAGAAATTCAGAGAGGCCAACAGACCCTCCGTTCTCAGGATTTTGATGGGCAGTGTCCTGAATTTTTACAAAGACACAGACACAGGAAGAATGCTTCTCTGTATCTTCTGAAAGCATTGTCCTTGCATGAAATGAAGCATAAAGGTTCTCACTGGACACATGCTTAAAGATGAGAACAAGAGTTACAGAAGGTTTTGCTCTATCCCCTTAGGCCTCATACACAACAGCTGAGACACACTAACTGTAATCTCCCCAAAACTATTGCTGTTGATGTGGTTTCCTCTGACCAGGGAGGTCAGGGATATTTTTTGGCCAAGAACCTTAATGACCTAACAGCACTAGAGACAAACCTTTTTCAGCTATTCGTCTGCATTCTTCGGGCATGAGGACATGAAGGGGAAGCACTGAACTATGTAAAGCTATGAAGGAAAGAGAGACATTCCACGCTACAAAGCTAGTCAAGTTAGCATCTCATTTATATTCTAGGATATAAACATAAACTTCTCTCCCATATGCAATGAAGACTCCCATACATAATTTTTCAAGACCAGTGCTGGGTAAACCTGCTTAAAGCCCTGTCACCCCACAACCTTTGAGAATTATTAGTGTGTGACATATTTGACCACTTTTTAGTATGCTACCAATAAATGGATACAGGTTAACATGTATTTCTCCTCCTCCTCTCCACTTTTTACATTGGTCTTCTTGCAGTCAGAAGGGGACCTTTGTTACTGTTTACACACGCGCAGTTTATGTGTGTAGAAAGACCAAGAAACCTGGCTTCAATCACTAACTGGTGCTTGTAGAGAACAGTGGAATATGAATAAAGGTAATAAAAGTCAGCCAATGGAAAAGACATCCAAGGAGGCCATGGACTTGTTAGCAAACAGCATGGCATGGACAATGAAGGTAGGTATAGAGAGAAAGGCAAGGAAAAGTAGAAGGCAAGGCAGGAGGTGCTATGCCACCCAGATTCCTGCCAATGCCAACAGGAATGAGAGAGATGGGTTTATATAGACAGCCAGGCCTGTCTCCAAGCTAAAATCCCCAACATTCCCAAAAGAAAATAGGAGTGCATTTCTCTCTTATTCATGCATACTTTAGAAACCTCCGGAGACCACTCTGCAAACTGGAATGCTAAAACAAAATGTCAAGACAATAAATGGGGCATTGAATCTTGGCTGTTTGTTAGAGGAAGGCCTTTTCTAACTTGAAGGCAGTACCTTGTTTTCACTTCCTAAACAGCAAAGTAATGAAGAGTAAGTGTTGTCTTTTAGAATGACCTAAAAGAAGATAGAGAGGGCAGCACAGCATTACTTGCCTGGATCAATTACTTTCAGAAACTTCAATATGAAATCCATCCTGCCACAGGTATATCTTAGTATTTTCCTGCCATCTATTCTGTAGTGTTGTAACAGGTACATTGTTAGAGATACTAAGAAATGGCAAGAATCCATTTTATTTTTTATAATCTGATGAAATGAATTCCGCTTTCACCTCTGCTCACAAACTGCTATCATAATCTGATAAAATCAGAACTGCTGCAATAAGCGGTGAAACAGTTAATGTTCTGGTCTCATTTACAGTGTAAGCATTTAAAGCTAAAGGTAGACCCATCTTCCCTTTTCCTTGAACAAGAGAAATTCACTGTCATTATTTATCTACAAACTTTGCTTGGAACTGTAAATTTAATTACTGGAATAAAATAATAGCGCTTACACAAAAGCAGTAAAGCAAGTACCTTTTAGACTACGGTGAAGTATCAGAGAGGTAGCTCTGTGGCCAGAGGATTCAAAACCTCAGCTCCATCTTTGGCATATTGGGCAACTCCAGTCAGGCAAGTAATTTTATTTCCCTCTGCTTCAATTTGTTAATCTACAAAATGAAGATACCGGCTAAAGTCATTCAGGGATATTACAATAGTCAGTGTTTCACTTTTTGTTTTTATTTAATGTTTGAATGAAACAAGCAAAAAAACCCAGCTATCTCTGGAGCTAAGCATAATACTCATTTAACAGTACAAAGTCACTGAAGTATAGAGGGCATGAAGGAAAAAAATATTATTGTATCCATTTAGAGCAAGAGGGGAAGTTTGTGGAAGCAAAAGTGCAGTTAACCAAACCAGAATTTAAATAGCACCCTGTGTTTGATGCCAAATTGGTCAGAAATATCCTATGTTTCCAAATTTGGTAATCTTCCAAGGAGGACTCAAAAGCAACAAGTCTCTGTAGGGGTGGGTAAGGGTAGAAGGGAGGTATTTTCCTGGTTTGATTTACTGACTAACTTCATCTGTACTGTTTATGATTGTTTAATAGTGTTGGTGGGCTGAGCCTGTGTTATCTTTAGATGACACTTCAATGTTGCAGGGCAATCATTATTACATTCTTGTGAGCTCAGAACAATTATTTAAATCTAAGAGATGTAATAACTCCTCAGGCAGACAGGCACAAGTCCAGCACCTGATCCACATCTCATTTGAAAACCATGGTCCCCAACAGGACTTGGCCCTCAGCTCCTTGCTGGACCACTGATACAAGTCTTCTCTGTTCAGGGGGCAGATGCCATACGCTGAATCACAGGACCAAACGTGCTCTTGGGAGGTCTCCTACCCACATCGCAAGCCTTTCCCAGTACTGTTTAGCTCATGAAAAACTGTTTAGTCAGAAAGTCTTAGAGGACCTTGCAAAAAAAAAAAAATAGTTTCACATCACACGCCTTGCTTTGCCAAACCCACTAGTCCTAATTCAAAGACAGATTCCACACTGCTTCCAATCCTGCTGAAAAATTTACATTCTTCTTTCAGGAAGGGTAAAACACTTTCATACTAGGATTTTTTCACCCTTTACATTCAGTGGAGTAAGAAATATTCCAATAAGCAGGGGAGTGGGACGCCAACTACTTTTCTTAATCAGTCTTTCAAACATCATTGCAGAAAAGACTGAGGTTCAGCCTGACAGGAAGGAAGAGCACTGCAGGTGGTCATCGCAAATTCCAGCCACAAGCATGCTCCTCACAGTGCAGCGATCCCCCAGGAGCTGCAAATGGAGCAAAAAACCCAGGTATTAAAGGCGCTGGTTTTCTTATAGCTGTGCTCCCAGGTGGACAACTGGGCATCACTCAGCCTTAGAGAAGGATATATAACCCTGATCTTGTTACATATCAGCCATGGAAAAACATATGTTTGTCCTTGCTTTTCAATTCACTTGCTGTTGCTACTAAGCATAGCAAAGAAAACAATCAATGGATCAGGTTTCCAAATGAGAAACAAAACCACTGGGAAGATCTAGCTTAATTTTCACCTTGTTGGGAGTTTTTTCCATTACTTCACTATCTTCTTCTAAGAAACACAGAATGCACTTGCATTTTGCTGAGATAACTCAAGAATTTATATACTCCAAGGTTTAAAATTCTGTTTCCCATGCTTTGAACAACATCCTTTACAAAATATAGAAGGCAGACACATTTTCAGGACCTTTTTTCTGTCTCAGGAAAAAAAAAAAAAGAACAGATGGTGTTTCAGTCCCAAATATGCAATTGGCATTTGGCACGGTGTAAAGACATGCCCAAACCACCTCAGGATGGAACAGCTGTGGGGCCAGGGGGCAGGTCACAAACTGCATGAACCAAGGAAACTTTGCAGAAGTGATTCCCTCAGGCCAGGGAACAGCTCAGAGGAGAACAAGCAGCAAGTATACTAAAATCACCTCCATTCAGTCTCACGATACACAAGTTGAAACTACTTTCTGTCCCTTCAGTGTTCCTTCTTTCCCCATTTGACTCAGAAATTGCCACCCAGCCTGGCCTCTTGTTTAAACTATCTCCCACCATCAGCTTACAAGGAAAGCAGAGAGTTTCCAGAGTAGCAACAAATCTAGTATGGTACTAGAAGAAACTTTTGGTAAACACAATAAAGGGCTGTCATGACAGATCAGCCAACTCAGCTCATGATCCAAGCTCTGTGGAAATGCCTACATGAATGTAAAAAAGGACCACATAAATTACCAGGGGAGGAGAAGAGAGCAGTTCACTTTGCCAGCCTGCATCCCTTCCACAACAAAGGCAACAGGAGAAAAAACTTACAGCTGTGGTACTGAGCATGAGTAAAAAGACACTGCAGAAACCAAAGCACAGCTGAGGATGTAAATAAGGCTCCTGTTACCTGCTTATTCTCCTCCTCCTGTATTTTATCCACATATCTCGAAAATAAAAAAATTGGCCCAAGTGCAATCCATTGTGCAAAAATGTATTTTGGAAAAGTTGCAGCGAGATTTGCTTCAGGGGACTGAAGTCGCTTTAGCAATTCAGGCAGGTAGCATATGTGAAGAACTAACAGAGTTCCTAGAGAATCCAGCGGACTGAGAAAGAAATAAGGCTACTTGAAAGATTTTTCAGAGAAAGTGTTATCTAAACCCCAATTTAACCTGAGCTTGAGAACTTTAGAGCCCAGTAAACATGAAAGAGAGACCTAAACACAATTTCCTATTTGGTGGCTACCGAACAGATTTGTTACGCATTTAATAAAGCAGTAAAATAAGGTATTTGTGTAGCATGTTTAACTGTAAACATATTTGTACTATTTTGTTTAAATGAAAGTGTAAACTGATAGATGCTACAATTACTGGAAATGTGATAAAAAAGGAAAGTCAGAACTACTGCTGAATCACACAAAAAAAAAAACCCCACAAAACCCATACCAGCGCCCTTGCACTGTCCTGCTTTAATAGGCCTATAAAACCTATATGCTTTGAACCTCTAACAAGAGTGCCCAGCTGGCAGCTGGTGAGTTTTCAGGTGCCTTGGAAGGTCCAGCTACCTCGAGGGAGTAGTCTTGAATACATCATTGTTATTCCTTCCCTTCAGGTCTTCACCTCATATTTGGCGAAGGAGCTTAGCTGCAGCTCCTTCCAATGTCAACACCTTTTCTTTGCTTGGCTAGAGGTGTCAGTACAGAACAAACATGAGGTAGTGCCTTCCTAAGTTCAGAGCTCCCTGAGTCACATGCACTTTTCAGCCACAGTGTTCTGCTCACTGAAACTTTACAGTAAAACTGCCATCAGTCTTCAGAGTGCACTTTCAGCCCACCACATCTTTTCCAGGTTAGGAAAGAAATACAACAAACTGCAAAGGTACATTGTCATAACAAATGGCTTAACACAAACATCTAGCAACTTTTGCTTCTTTAATGTGCAGATCTCAGGAATACGTGGAGAGATACCAGTTATCCTTTTACAGATGCACAGAGAAACTGAGGTTGCAGGTAACGGAATGACTTCGAGGGTCTCTGAGCAAGTGAACAACAACGCAGGGAACAGAAGAAGAGATTTGCAAGCTAGTACCTCTTTACTTGGATTTACATCTTTCTATAGTCGTTGTACTTAGTAGTAGTTGCTTCTGAAAAATAAATCATTCTCTTTTGGAGAAAGATGAACATGCTCTTCTTTATGGGCAATTATTCCCTGAGTGGATAAAAAAACCGAAGGGATAAGAGTAAAAAAACCACTAACATTACAGAAAAGCTGTTTTCTTCTGAGTTTGAGAACAAAAGTACAGCAGATATTTTGGGCCAAAATTGGTTTAAGAAAGAGGTACTTTTCTGTTTCCATAGAGAGATATGCAGACACACGTAAGTATCTTTAATACAAGGGAAACATTGAAACAATAAGTTTCCAACTTCTGCTTGCAATACTTAATCACATTCCTAATGTGAAGATCCCAAGTTGCCTCTAAGAAGAACATGTGGATGTTTTATTGTTAAACAATTAGGCCAAAGCCACAGTGAGGACTTTTGTATCTGGTTCAAACTGACTTTAATGGAAAGTGAGCATCTAACTCTCATAAGTGACTTAGAAAAATTTCAGAAGGGTTGTACAAAAGGCCAGAGCATTTTTTTTTTATTCTATTTGAATCTAGCTTGGTTAAGGCTTTGTAGAGAGCCGAGAACCCATAAATAAAGATAGGAAATCGTGAAAGCAGAAAGGGGTTTTGTCTCCTCCACTCCCAAAATGAAGTTTAGGGATAACTGATACATCCACTGTGCTAACTTGTGTATCAACGCTAACCTCCACTTACATCAATAAAAAGGGTTTTACAGCTAATTTAATCAGCATACTGTTGTGGTTAAACCCCAGCCAGCAACTAAGCACCACCCAGCTGCTCACTCACTCCCCCTGCCCAGTGGGATGGGGGAAGAATCAGAAGAGTAGAAGTGAAAAAACTCACGCGTTGAGATAAAGGCAGTTTAATAGGGAAAGCAAAAGCCGCACACACAAGCAAAGCAAAACAAGGCATTCATTCCCTAATTCCCATCAGCAGGCAGGTGTTCAGCCATTGCCAAGAAAGCAGGGCTCCATCACATGCAATGGTTACTTGGGAAGACAAACACCATCACCCCAAACATCCCCCCCCTTCCTTCTTCTTCCCCAGCTGTATAGGCAGAGCATGACCTCATATAGTACGGAATATCCCTTGGGTCAGCGTCCCAGCTGTGTCCCCTCCCAACTTCTTGTGCCCCCCCCCCCCCAGCCTCCCTGCTGGTGGGGTGGGGTGAGAAGCAGAAAAGGCCTTGACTCTGTGCAAGCACTGCTCAGCAGTAACAAAAACATCACTGTATTATCAACACTTTCCAGCACAAATCAAAAACATAGCCCCATACTCGCTACTGTGAGGAAAGTTAACTCTAGCCCAGCCAAAACCAGCACAAATGCAGCTTGGAATATTTGTAAAATTATATGGATAAATTACTATCTTTTGAATACTTATGATAAATATACTACTCTACATAAGATGTAAGCCTGGGCTGCACATTAATGTACAACAATGTACTTTTGCCTCTTGGCACAGATTTATAAGGGAAGGAAGGGAACAATGACAACACAGTAGACACAAAATAACTGCTGCCTTTTAACCAGAAAAATGGTAATGACTAAGTCTCAAAAATCAAGATACAGAAGAATTCATGCTTTTCAAGAAAAAAGGGATCGACTTCATATCTTTCTATATACATTAGTCCTTTAACAGATATTTGACATTAAGTAGTTAAGAAACAAAGTATTAAAAGCCTAAACTATCCTGCTAGTCTCACCACCTAATCATACAAATTTTGAAATTAAGTAACTTCACTTAAAATCACCTAGTTTTGGGGGGGGGGGGGGAAGCATCTTTTGAAGCACTGAAGGGCAGCAGCAGTACTGTCCTACTCTGGCTATTTATTTACAGTTCAAGATGAAAAAAAATACTGCACCTCACAATACATTTCTGATTCTCCTAAGACTTAAACTGAAGATGGAGAGGAAAGGTTTTATCTGTTCCCAGGATTGCCTTCCTGAACCACCTTATCTGTATTGATGCTTCCCTCATCTACCAAAGTTATACGCAGTCTTTCATTCATTCACATTTTGTTAAGTGCTTTTAGATTTACAGATGAAAGATGCTACACTGCTGCAATAGCTCATCATCTTTATGCCATTATCTGAATTCAGCCCCTGTTTTTTATTGTCATTTGCCCTACTCCAGAAACCACTAATCCTAATTTGCTTCAGAAGCCCTCATCCTTCAGATTTTTAAAATCCACATTATAAATCCTAGGGATGAAAATAACATATCTCCCTTAGCCCTAGGTTTAGGATTCCTGCATCCAGTTTTTAGAAGTTATGAAGTCAAGTCCCTTTGTTGTGTATTGAAAAAATACATATACGTATCTCATCTATGTCAATGAGTATTGGATCAGAGAGTCTTGCACTCTCAATAGTCAATCCAACATTTAGGGTCATGCTAAGCATCCACAAAAAAAAAAAAAAAAGAAAAACACTTACTTTCAAAACAGCTGACAGGTACTTGCCTTTTCCTCTTTGCCTAATGGGGCAGGGGGGAAGCCAGGTGAGGAAGAGTTGAGTAGACACTTTCTATGTGCTGGGATAATTCACCTGGTTCAATCACACTGTGTTGTGTGGCCTCCACCCCAGCTAACCTTCTGACTACATGTTTGTCTGGGCTGGACAAGCAGATGTGGTTGCCAACCTGTTCTGCTGCAAAGCACATGGGAAAGGGAAAAGGAAGTTTTGGTCCAAGACAAAGTACTAAGCTATCCAAGGCTGGATTCCTGGTGTTTTATCCGTAGGCTTGTGAATATGCCCGTCCCTCAAAATTCATTACATATTTTAATTTCTCATATGAATATGCCACCGAACTTAATTATTCTGCTTCCAGAGCATACCTCCAGCCCAGTAGCTCAGGTACACTTCCACAGGGCAAAAAGCTCTACTACCTTTCCAAACTTAAGAATAGGCCAGGCTCTTTCTTCTGTCACATCAGCCTATCCACAGTAGTTCTGGGTCACAACAAGTATGCCAAAAACTACAGTCTGGTTCATCTCATACTCTACATGCATAATTATGCTCTCCACTAAAAATAACAATAATGGATTGAAGCATTCATCTTCAAAAGAGAAGCTGGTTTCAGCCAGGGCAGAAAGTAAATTCTCTCACCTTTCTTATAGTGTGTGCTTTTATGCTAGGTGTTAACCCCTCTTCAGTTTTTCTGTTGCCAAAAATATCACAGTATACAACGATACACCCAACTGAAAAGATAAGACATTCACTTCCCTTCAGCCATATATCCTGGAGTGTCCCCTCACCACGTACAATCTCATGGAGGCGCATGGATAAAAAAACAATGTATTTTTCTCATAACTTTTCACCCCCCTCTCTTACTCTCTCTTCGAAGCATGTGCTCACCACTGAAAACTTCATGGCTCTCTTACTGTTTCATTTGGGAGACATCATCTTAGCTGCATATTCATCAACTTCTCTGTTAGTTTCTCCAACTGAGAGATAACTGTCTTGCAAGGAGAGAACTCGATGGCAAACAAAGCCAGAATTAAAGTTAAATCTCAATCAAACCTTACGCGATGCCAGTTTTACAGTGCAAAGCACAACCTTATGTCTCTCTTGGCGTTCCACTAAATACAAATCTGAACATCAGAAAAAAAAAAAATGGCCAAGCAGAGGAATATGTCACCAGCTGACTTCTTGCTGCTCAAATACCTGCTATCAGGGAATGCCTATGACAGACAAGAAGCCTCAGTGCTCACAGGCAAATGAAGAATCTCTGTCACCATTTATCCCCTTTGTAGGGCCCAGTGAACCCCAAGCCACAGTTAAAGTGGTACCCACAAAACCTAGATCTCACATCCATATACAGCCTGAATGCAGCAGCAGCACAACTAGAGGGTATGACACATACAGCCCATTAAAGCCCAGATGCTGGGTTTGGAGTGCCTTGAGAGGAAGGATCAAGGGCTAAAAGGAGAAAGAGGAAACAAAACACACTAAGAGAAGCCAAAGAGAAAATAATGACAAATGCTTTCCTGGGAGCTAACAGGTAAGTTTTCCCAAAGCACAGGGATTTAGATGAAGCTCTACTTGCATAGAAAACAGCAGGAGCCTGGGGGCTCTTGACTCTCTTGAATTTCTTTTTTGTAGGGAGTTACCTGTCTTGTCCAAGTTATGTAGCCACAGAAAAAGCAGGGCAGGCCAATGACTGTTATCCTCAATTCACCTGGGCACCACGTGAGAAGGTAGCTGTGCCACCCGACAATATCCCCCTTCACTTCCCAGGCCTGAGGACATCTCCAGAGAGAAAGACCAGTTCCTCCACCAGCTGCTCTGCAACTATAGCAGCAAAAGCCTCAGAGAGCCCTGCTCAAGCTGTTGGTTCAGAGGATAATAAAGCACTGAGCCAATCAGCAAGAAACCCCTCAGCACCAATCCCTGGCGCTGGAGAAGGCAGAGCTTAAGCACAACACCTGTGAAAGTGGGGAGGGAGGCTTGCAAGATATCCTGAGGTCTGTTAATACCAAACCCAGGCAATCACGGTTGTGCCATTAAAGCTCAGGAGCACCCACAAGTGTCACATGAGCTTTCAGACAAGACGGGTGCTGAGTAGGAGAGAGCATGAGCTCCTAGTGCTTGTCCTTGGTTTTCCTTGCATATAATATTTTTTTAAAACATTACAATTAAATAATTCGGGATATTTATTCATTTCCATAGGAGAAATGGTGATGGATGCACCCATAAAACACTAACAGAGAAATATGCATACAAACCTGAAAGTGCATGAAATCTATTGACGAGTACTGAATGCTGTTTTAACAGTTTTGGAGATTGTTAAGTAATATTTACAAAAGGCCTATAGGGAGGTTCAGATGATTTTAGGCCTCTTCTTTTTGACCTTTTTCTGTCCTTTCCTACTCTGATCTCGCCTCTCTTTCAAGTCAGCCATTTCTTACACAGTTTGAGAGGCACGGGGGATGTTCTGCTCAAAGACTAAAGTTAACAATATAGCAGGGATATAGCAGGCAGTAAAACGCAAGCTGCAGTGTGGAACCGCTGCCCAATTTGCAACTTAACAGTGGAAATAATCAAAGCCTGCCATCACACAGGAGATTTAGTAAGCTTTTGCACTTTGCTGATCCGCCATATCTTCAAAACAATATTCCTGGTTAATGAAGCTCATTTGAACAACAGTGGCTAACAAGATCTTGTGAGCCCAGAGCCGGGATTAAGAGACGAGGCAAACTGGAAACTCCAATCATTACAATCCTGTAGCACAAAGGAGAAACACTTTCACACACAGCGAGTCAATATGCCCCATTTTTCTTTAGCACGCTGTTCCCACACAGAAAGAAACATGACTTCAGGCCAAATATATTTCCCTTTCCAGTCATCCCGAGTGATAAGAGTTTCCACCAGGACAAAGGATCAAAATCATTAGAGCTCCTCATTCATTCCACCCTGTCTTGCAAAAACTATTTGCACTCCCTCAAAGTAACAATGTTGAAAGCAAAAATGTCAAGAGACAGATCCATCTCCTGACTGGAAGGACTTCTCAGAACAATGAACAGAGTCTGCATCTGGAACATCTGCTCCTTGCTGAAGAAGGGTTGCGAGATCTTCCGGGGCAGCTCTCCTAAAGCACTTTGGTCTCTGCCCTAATACTTGGAATAGCAGGCCAAGCAGGGCACTTTGCACAATGCTAGCCAGTTAGCATCTGTCCCCTGTGATTGTGACTGGATGTCCCATGAAGACAAGTAATCTTTTTCTTAAGGGCAAAAAACGCAAATCATTAATTCAGTGTGGCAACCTCATCAAAATGATGAAATGAATAATAGTATTAAAACTTTACACAGCGAGTGCTTTTAATAACGTGGGAGTCAGGGAATAATGTTAAATGTTTCAACTCAAAGACCTGGTTTCCTGTGTTGGCACCAGCATTAATACTACATGTTCATACATCAAGCACTTTTACATCTTAATTTTAAAGAGAAATTAGGAGACAGATAAACTTAAACTGAAATAACATCCCATTCTTGTGTGGTGCATTTCCAACAAAAGCTCACTGTGCTTTCAGCCTGTCCTTAAGGACTTCTCCATTTGCACAAATTCACTGAAGTCTCAGCTACACTGCAGCAGCTGACAGGTTTTCAGCAGACAGATACAGCTCAAACAAACACATCTTCAAAGAACGGTGAAAGATGGCATTAAAAATGAATGCCTACTCTTTTCCTATGTTCCTCAACCTAACAAATGCATCACCAAGGTCAGAAGCTTACAGCAGAATGTATCAAAAGCAGTGCCTATATGAATCATAGCATTCATCTACCCGAACAGTTCTAACTATCTGGGTATATGCTCTGGATAGAGAGCAACGTTAGGTTACTCTAAACATGTTCACCATCCATTAAACTAATGCAGTCTTCTTCAAACTAGGTTGGCTAAGAATACCAAGTTACAGACCTCAACTGATGAGTAGAAGCTCTTACTGTAACTCAATCACCTCTATCTATACCCTCAAGCTCTCTGCAACTAAGTTATCATATCTAATTTCAAACTCTGGTTAACAGCAATAGACCCAAGTAGAAAAGCATACCCAAACAAGAGGGTGGTTTGGCCATGAAGTGTTAACATCCCATCTGATCCCTATCTCTACAGTTTGTGGTAAGGTGGACTTCAGCAAGTTCAATTGCTAATGCAGAAATTCAGGCTTAGTCCCTAGTGAACAAAAAGTTTCTAACAAAATCTGACAGCTGATCAAAGCCTATGTGAATGGAAAGAGGACTTAAATCTGATTCTCCATGAGCAAACACCCCTATTGTTCAAATCAGTCCTCAAACTTTCTCTCTGCACACCCAGAGAGCAAGGACTGGGAAAACAGTAGCTACGGAGGGAGGAGGATCTTCACCGTGGCCCCTCTCTACCAGGACAGAGCTCTAGAGCAGCACAGGGATTTCCAGAGTCTGCGCGGCACCTCGTAGGTGGGCAGGACTTCTCTTCCATGACATTTAACTTGGCACATCTCACCAGCATAAGGCATTTCTACATGTAAAAGAAGCAAGATACAGGAAAAGATTTTGCAGTCGGATTAGGGATAAGAGTGATGAGTATTAACTCTCAGCTGATGTATATACACACAAAAAACATATCCAAAACTCTTCCCAAAAGGGGGAATTTCAGGTCTTGTCGGGTGTGACTCTCCAAGGCTTGGCAAAGCCACTTATAACCTCACCAAAGTTCAATATGACTAGGAGTGTTTACAAGCCCAAGGACTAGGCCAAATCAAGAATGTAAATATTTGGATTCAGTTCCCCAAACTTGCCTCTATCTGCACTGCCAACTAAATCCCAACTGCAGACCAAAAAAATCTGCAAACCAACAGTTGCACACACTTTACAGCATAGAGACAAAACTAACACACATGGCATTCGGCATTGCGGGGGGGGTGGGGTAATTTGTAATCTAAACCGAACTTATATTAAACAAGACTTCAATGAAATTTGGACCAAAACCCAACTCAGCTATCATTTGGTACATTTTGAAAGCCTGATCAGTCCAGACTTTGGTCCTCTGCCCTGTAAGAAACTGAATTACATTAACCATATCTAGATTACTCAAGACCCCATAGACAACATGATGGGTCTAGCACACAGTGATAACTTTAACCTAAACCACATTCCCTTAAGCCATCAAAAGCATGAACTTCTATTTTCCAAGCAAATCATATAATCATATAATCATAGACTGGTTTGCGTTGGAAGGCACCTTTAAAGGTCATCTAGTCCAACCCCCCTGCCTCTCTTCAGCCCAGAACCTCATCCAGCCTGACCTTGACTGTTTCCAGTGATGGGGCCTCTACAGCCTCTCTGGGCAACCTGGCCCAGTCTTTCACCACCCTCATCGGAAAACATTTCTTCCTTATATCTAGTCTGAATCGATTCTCTTGTGGTTTAAAACCATTACCCCTTGTCCTGTCTACTTGTCCAGGCCCTACTAAAAAGTCTGTCCCCATCTTTCTCAGATGAGTTGAGGAAAGTCTCCTCTAGATCCAAAGTAATTTATTTAACAATCTCAGTCCCATATTCAGAATTGATTTAGGATCTCAAATCACCTTGAATTCTCAACAGACACAATTTTTTTTTTTTTTTTAAATTTTTACCCCAGTTCTTATAGATAAGGATGGCAGCCAGGGTTTCATTCAAGAGAGTTGTGACCTCCCACAAACACAGATCCCGAGGGATACACCGTATTTTCAGCTGCCAGTTCGCAGACCTTCTCAGAAAGTGTTAAACACCGTTCAGTCCTACATCTCCATTGCAGACACTCACTGGAGGGAATCAGAAAGCTAAGCATCTCACCAAGAGATTTTTTTGTATGATAAGAATTTGGGCCTCTCACTCCCACTACTGTAAACTAACAAAAAGTCCATCCTCTCCCTCTTCAGTTAAGTGGGAAAAGTACAAATCTGGTTCTTTAGCTTTAGTCAGCTGTGGGAAACTTGGTTTTGCCCTCCAGTTAAAAGCAGGCTCTTCGGCGCACTTCACAGTGACCTCTTCACAAGGGGCTAGTATCGTTTCTTTAAATGCCCCTACACTAAAAATAGTCCTGCTTCCTAAACATGAGTGCTTAGCAGTTCCAGGCATTCCGAGATCCTGCATACCACTTTATTTTTTTTGAACCGGCAACATTTATTTAACCAGCAATTAAAAAAAGGAGGCCCAGCCGCCCCAGTGATTCTTCCCAGAGGGTCTTAGATGTTTATGAAACACAATGAAAACAATAAAGTGGATAAAATCATGCTATTCCATCAAGTCCTTGGCAAGACTTCCCAACCAAGAATAAATTGGCATGGTACGTTACAGTCAACAGATTACACAACGGTTTACAGGGTCACCAATAATAAGGGGTCACACGCTCCTTAAAGAGCTACAGTATATGTTAGAAGTCACTTGCTTAGAGGGAAATGGCAATGCTTGGTCCTGAGCTCCTTAGAGCAAATTCTGGCAGCCACAGCACAAACATGCTGTAAGGGTAGAAGGGGACTGAAGGTGCCTCTCCTCCCCAGCGCCAGGAACAGCAGCGACTACACCAAGAAAGCTGTCTGGGGGAGTTTAGCACCCTGAAGGGAGCAGGAGAAAGCTGGGCCGGGCAGGACTCCTGTATTTCTGCATACGAGAGGAGAACGCATGCTTAAGGAGCAGGACAGTCTCCATGCCCTGGTGAGGCCCAGCAACCACCCACCCTATCACCCCTTCCCAAGGAGCCCTGCTCCCCACTCCTCCATACTCTCCATTCCAGCCCAGAAGCAAGATGGCAGGTCCCTGCCAGTCTCGTCGCTCTTGACAATGTATAGACTGTAGCTAGCTTTAAAAGGCGCTCAACTATATTCTTAGGTAGCCGGATAAAGTAATCATATAAAGTAATCATAATTGCCTAAATGTGTTGCAGTTTTCCTTTAAATAACTAATCTTAAAGCAAGAGGGAAATGAATGGTCAAAGCCATAAGTCTTACTCTCACCCTTCAACCTGGTAACAGATTTCAACTATGCCACCTGATCTTCGAAATGAAAGTTAAATTTTGACATTTCTAAACACCCATGATTTTCTCAAATCTCACCCTAAACATAAAATACTTCTACTTTTACACTGTTAACTTACCCTTCTGCTATATGGCAGTGCTAGGTTAACGGTTGGACTCAATGATCTTAAAGGTCTTTTCCAACCTAAATGATTCTATGATTCTAGCAATATTTTCATCTACTAACTATTAATCATGAGTTATCAAAACATTATCAAGCCTCAAAGGCAAATCAACCTTACTTCAATTCATGCTACTCTGCGTCGTAAGAAATCAGACTACAACTAACAGTTTCACCCTTTATCTTCTGCAAGTTTTGATTGCTCTAGATGGCTTTTACTGGATTATTCAATATCTGGCTGAAGTTAAAGACTGACTACTCAGAATAAAAATGAAAGAAAACCTATTCCCCAAAGTCAGTGCAACAGTAAAACAAGGGTGTAGAAAGCACTACTATTGGCACACTCCATGCAATGCTACTATGTGGCCGGCTTCATTTAGCTCAACTACTAAAATTCAAAGTACATTTGAGTGATAAAACTGAAGTAAACATAAGAAGGCTTTCTCGTATGCAGCCACCACTCTTTGATTGCGGTGACCCGCCACTCCTTAGTAAAGCGAGCGCTTGGTGCTGAGCCAAGAGCCATACATCTGATTTTCCCACCAAGCGAACTGCTGAAGCAGCTCCCTTAGCTCTTCGGCTAAATCTGTCTTGGGATCCTAAAGTCTTCCGCTGGAGTCCAGGTGGCTCCTCTACTCTTTTCAACAGGCATGCAAACATCACAGCCGGCCGGACAGACGATGCGAGTGGGCGCTGGAAGGGAAAAGAAGCAGCGCAGCTCCCCGCCTCTCTACGGATGAGAGCCCCGCACTCGGCGGGCGGGCTGGCTCCCCAGCCCGGCTACAGTTAACCCGGTCCCGCAGAGGTGGGCTCCTGGGCTCCGTCCCCCCGGGGTGCCTCTGCCCTCGCCACCCACGCCACAAGAAACGTCCCGCGCGGCGCGGCGCGGCAGTGGCACGGGATGGACGGCGCGGGAGCCCCGACCCCCGCTCCGCCCGTGCGCAACGACCCCGCGCCCCTCTGTGCTCCCCGCGGCGGGGCAGGGACCCCCGCCGGGCCGCGGGGCGGCCCGCACCGGCACGGCCGCCGGCGGCTCCCTTGCCGCGGGGGCTGCGCGGGCCGGAGATGCGCGGGCCCGGGGGCCCCCGCGCTGCCCCCCGGGCCGGCCCGCTGCCGGGGGCGCTCAGGCGCAGGGAGGGCGAGCCGGAGCGCGACTGATCGTTTCTCCCCCCAGCCCCTCTCCCCTGCCCTGGTCCCCAGAAGGGACCACCGACCCGGCAGCGCGGCTCCCGGGCCCTTACCGAGGCGCGCAGGGGTGCGCTCCCTCCGCCGGCAGCCCCCGTCCCGCAGCCCGGGCGGTCGTAGCTTTTTTGGAAAAGCTGGGAAGAGGGAGAGAAAGAAAGGGGGGGAGGGAAGGGGGAGGGAAGGGACTGAGATCGAGGGAGAGAGAAGTATGCAAAGGCAGGAAGTGGAGACGGCCACGGCCAGTGCGGGAGATTAATGGGAACCAGTCACCCGGCAGCCAACAAAGAAACCTGCTCCCCCAGCGCAGCCCGGCCCGGGCTGCAGCCCCGGGCGGCCGAGCCACCGCTCCCGCCGGCAGCGATCAGCCCCGGCCCGGCGGAGGGGTGGGCGCCGCCCCCCCCAGGCCCCAAACCCGGGTCCCGGCCAGGCGGGAGGGGGGGCCCGGGGGGGCGGCCCGGGGGGGGGGGGGGGGGAGGGGGCGCAGAATCGAGCCCCCCGCCTGACAGTCGCCTTCCTCCTCCCTCTACCCCGGAGGAGCGATAGCGCTTTCTTTTTTTTTAAAAAAAAAAAAAAAAAAAATAAATAAAAGCCAGGAGCGGTGGGCTCCGCGCGGAGCAGCTTGCGGGGAAGGCCGGGCGGAGGGAGGAGCGGGAGCGGCGGGCTTCCCGCCCTCGGCCGCGGCGCAGACGGTTTCAATCGGGGCGCCGGGCATGGGCGAGCCCCCGGGGGGGGCCGTGTTTTCCCAGCGCCCCGCGGTGGCTTCGGAGCAAGGGTACCTGCGGGAGGGGAGGGAGGCAGCGGTGCACCTCCCAGCTTCATTCCGTATGCCCCGCTGCGAATCCAGCCGCTGCTGAGAGCAATTCGGTGAGGGGCTCCGGGGTGCCCCGCTGGGGGCTGGGTCCCACCGCACCCCAGGGCACGGCCCGTACCGGGGGGCGCGGCGGTAAAGCCCGCGGAGCCCAAGCAGGCCGCAGGCTGCCCGGTGCGGGCCGGCTCCCCACCTAAGGGATGAGAAACCCGCACAAGGCGTTCGGTAGCAAAAGGGTACGAAAGGGGCGGGAGGCTGGCTGTCAGCAGGACCGCGAGCACTGCAAAATACAGAGATGGCACCTAAATCCTGAAGTAGCGTGTAGGCACTTATAAAACAAGCCACTTCGCAATACATTGACCCAATGATAACAGGAACAGAAAAAAAAAAAAAGACAAGCGACACGTATTCTGTAACTGGAAATACGAATTCCAGCAGCGCATTTCTTGAACCTTAAGCACATGCTTGCTTTCCTTCCATTGACAGAAATGGAACCGAAATGGTGCTCAGCCTTAGGCAAATGCTCACAAGCTTCCCTACAGCAGGGATGCCTCCCTGAGCCCAGAGCAGAGTACTCGGGATAAACTATGCTTGGCTTGCTCCACCTCATCAACAAAATAAAATATATGGTCTTGAGATATTCTGATCTGTCATGCCACACGACAAGGAAATTGGGTGTAAATGTCCAGCGTTTCATAAGCCTCCATTATATTTCAACGGAGTGAACGCACAGGAAGTGAGGGCAACTCTCATCTGGACTCTGATGTGAATGTGTGTTTCAAAGCAAAAGCTGTTTCAGCTGTCAGCCTTCTTGGGACAGATGTATTTACTCAGCTGCAAAAGGAGCACTGTGTCACCAAACATCAAAAAATGGTGGGAGTTTAAATTTCAACACACAAGGAATAATTTACCTCCTGAACAACAAGCTACTGCTGCAAGTACCAGGCAGGAATACAAAATTAATACAAATTTCTTTCCCCGTTATGAAAACGACATAGGAGGGCCCTTTCAAGTCCATTTCGCAAGTGCGGGAAGAGAGCAAGCCCACGTGCTTCTCCGGGAGACCAACCATAACAAGGAACGATGCTCAAAGATGCTTGACTTCCAATTGAGCAGGAAGCTCTTCCGGCACACCAAACAAACACCTCAAACATGCTAATATTGCCTTTATCTTTTTTTTTTTTTTTCTCCCCCATTTATGGTGCATTCAGTCCGCCAGACCTCAAGCAACTGGGCAGCTGCCTAAGCTCCTCTGACTACAGGAGACCCAACCTAAAATTAAGTTGTATTTGAACAACGAGTTGGGGCCTTCAACGTATTTTCATGAACAAGCAGCCCGTGAAGGGCTTGTTTATTACAGGAGCTGGCTGCTGCTCTGGTTAAGCAACTCGAAGATGATAATAAAATGCAAACTGGGAGAGGATTATTTTTCATGTTTGCCAAACAGATTACAGCTAGCAAAGCCCCACAAACCAGAGCGAAGGACTTGAAATATCAGGGCCTGCTTGTTAACCTTGGCCATGCTGCACTTAAAGAAAGTTTCTGCTCTGATTTTGCCCTTCCTGCTGTCACCCCTGTGCAAGCAAGGTTCACAAAGCTGCAGAGCGGCTCTGATTTGCACGTAGCCACAGTCACTTTCCAAGCCGGTTCGGTAGCTCCTGGCGGCGACTGCGGCCTCGCACGCTGTGGGGCTGATGAAGGCCCTGCGCTGCCCGCCCGGGCCAGAGGCAGCTTCCAGGGAGCAAATTTGCTTGTTTGGCAAATCCTGCTTGCAGCAGGCCCAAACGCTTTGTGCTTTCTTTTGACGAACCAGAGGGAAAGGGCTTTCTCTGGCAGAGGAGATGCAGTGGCAGCTCGCGGGCGCTCTGCCCTCTTGACAACACCCATTTCACTCGGCCAACCGTCACCACATACTGTAATTATTATTTTGTACCTCACAAATTTAAAAAAAAAAAACAAAAACAAAAAACCCAAAACAAACCAAGGAGTACCGCTTTCTGCTACAGAGACCACGGGGCGAAGGCAGACGGGCACCGGCCCACCCAGCCGCGCCTGCCTCCTGCGAACCGGGGCTCGGCATCCTCCAGCTTCTCTCGGCTCTTCCCCGTTGTCGCCCGGCGGGGACAGCCGCGGAGCAGCACCCGGGCGCCTCACAAACCCGCCGCCGCCGCCACCAGGAGCAGGGCGGCTGAGGGAAGCTCACGGGAAAGCCTGCCCGGACGCCCCTCCCTCGGCCGGGGGGGGGGGGGGGGGGGGGGGAGCCCGGGGGCCGGGCAGGGCCGGCCAGCGGGCTCTGCCCCCGTGCCACCGGGCGGGGCCGAGGCGGGGCCGCGCTGCACCCGCGGGGCGGTGGCGCCCCCCGTGCGCACTGTGGGGCGCCCGGCGGCGGCGGCGGCGGCGGGATGGAGGGGGCGCGCGCGCGCGCCGTGCTGGAAGGGCGCGGCGGCGGCGGCAGCGGCTGGCGGGAAGGCTGCCGGCGGGAGGGCTGCCCGCCTCGGCCCCGGTCAGTGCTGCGGGCGGCGGCGGCGGCGGCGGGGCGGGGGCGGCCGCGCCGGCAGAGCTGCAACAGAATAAATCGGAAGCGCCGAGCAGCCGCGCCCTTGAGCGGTGGCGGGAGGGCTCGTGCCCCGTGGAGGCCTAGCGTGTGCGTGCATCTGCGTGGGACTGAGCCGTGCGTGTGCTTGAACGAGCTGGAGGCAGTTTATCATCCGCCCCGCGGGTTCACGCGTGGTTACTCCCCCCTCCCCCCCTGCCTTGCATCCCGTCAACGCCAGCGTGAAACGGTGGAGGGCGCCTGCAGACCGACTGCCCCCGCTTCGCAGGGCGGCGGAGCGGGGCGACCGCGCCATCCGGCGACCTCGGGTGTCGCGGTGCCCCGGCGCTGCCCGGTGCGGGCGGGGGACGTTGGAAGGCCGGTGCGGGCGCTGCGTCAAAGCTAAGCACGGCAGGGTCGCACGCCACCGTTTCACCCGGGTGTTTTGCTCTTTAATCACCTGACGCTTTCTACCACTAAGCAACGAGCACCACGCTATGAGTTACCGAAAAAAATGTCTTTGATTGCAGGAAGAAGATTCAGAACATCTCAGTGCAGCGTTCGCTTCAGTTGTGAACTTGATGAATCACGTCACAAAGGAATGCGAGGTGAGGTTTCACGCCCAGACCCGCGCAAAGGGGAACGCTTACAATGTGCCTGGCAGAGGCCCGTTCACACTACTTTTGCTGCAAAAGTACTACAAAAATCAGACTTTGGTTTTTGCTCATTGCATGGCAAGAGCTCAGCCAGTCAGCCTGTGATGCCGGCTTAGATCAAGAAATTTGGGGTGTTCACCATCATGCAGTAGGTTACGTGTTATCCTGACCAACTGGTACCGCCATAGCTGATAAACACCACTATCAGCATTTTCCATAGACAGTACCCATAGACCGGTACAGATCTTAGCAGAGGGTTTGTCCGCTTCTTGGTGGAAAGGCAGTATGGTTAGGAGGACAGAAATGTCAGATGATGTCACAATTGCACCGTGTCAGCCACCGCACAGGCTTGTGGCGCGTTACAATGTACAGAGCTGCTTCCAGTACTGCCGAGTACCTCTGCACCTTTGCTGTGGAGTGGTTTTACAACAGAGTAACCCTTTGTTTTCATCATGCCAGCGTGAACCGCTCGTGCTGGTGGATAGAGTCAGGGTGGGTGGCAGAACTAAGGGAGAATTTGAATCTCGAGCAAAGAGACTGCTTTGTGTCACATTCACTCGGAACTTAGAGTTAACCTCCCCAGTAACATCTAAGCAAACTCAGTTTGTGATGTTGCTACTGGATAAGGAGCGTGGGCTCCATTCTGAGCAGCACCGTGTCTTTATTTGTGATAAGTAGAATGTCAGAGGTACAGCATACAGGTGCACAGCTCCACTGCTTTCATGCTGCCTGCGGTGCCGGGTGTCATTACTCTTCTGGGTGGAGGGACTGGGAGCTCATCTCTGCCAGCTCATGCTTGTGAATGCAGCCCTGCAGCCCGACTACTGCATTAAAGTCTCTGAAAACTCCATCACAGTTTACATCGTCAATGCCCTTTGGCATCTGTTATCGTAATGCAGCAGGGAGCTCGTTGTCTCCAGAGTTAATAACAGAGGCTAAGTCTTCAATTAAATTAGAGAAAACAGTAGTTTAACACACACCAGATGATTAGCTCTTAAGCAACTCCTTTATCAGTTTCAAAGCAGTGAATCCTAAAACAACTGAGGCAGAATAGTGTTTTACACAAGATAAAACAAAAATATAACAGTGCAGAGAGACTTGTCCATGCCCTGTTAGGAGTATTAGAGTTGGAACAAGCAGTGGATGACGTCTGTGTTCATGCATCAGCCAAGACGGTACTGCTTCGGTCATCTTCTATAGAGAAGGAGAGTCATAAAAGGGCGGGGAAGGGGGGGAATTCTCACATCCACAAGTTCACGGATAAAGTTTACAAAATGCAAATAAAAGCCTACAGCTGAACATAACCATTTAGGCCCTTAAATGCAAACAGTTAAAATTGTGATTTGAGTTGTTCAGAGTTACTAAGGGACCAAAGTTGACCCACATTTCTTACCACAAGTTTGCTTTCATTTCTTTTCTCTTGTGAAGTCATGTAAAAGAATCCATCTCTCCTCCTATGACACAGAGATGCTCTGTGAAGCATTATGTCATAGGTCAGAGTATTTGATGTATTTTAGGACATAGCTCCACAGTAAACCACAATACAAGCAAACAAATCTGTGGATGTATGCATAAGCTCAAGGAATAAAGCACAGCAGTACATTTGGAAATAAGAATTGCTGTTGGCCTTACTGTTGTTTAGGCTTGACAGTCAGAGACAAGGAACATATAAGTGAAATAAAATAGATACTTTTGGAACTTGTTGGTCCCTGTGATCAAAAAGGTAACCCTGGGAAGAGTTCTCTGGTAACAACAGATGGCAGCAGAGCTGTACTCAAATATTTAATTTGTGGTGGGGAAGATTCAAGCCCCTTTACTGTGGAGCCAGAAAAGGGCTGCTGTGGACTTAAATACAGTTCTGAAAACTGCTATGCTACTGGTACCAGCCTTGAAGACACTTTAGCTTCTTCACCAACTCCTTTTTCAGTATTAATGTGTTCTGCTTTCAGAGCACTGCTCCTGCACGTGCCCTGCAGAACCAGTCTTCGCTGGTGTCATGGTTTAATCCCAGCCAGCCACTAAGCCCCACACAGCTGCTTGCTCACTCCCCCCTGTCCCGGTGGGATGGGGAAAGAATCGGAAGAGTAAAAGTGAGAAAACTCATGGGCTGAGATAAGAACAGTTTAATAATTGAAATAAAATAAAATAATAATAAAAGAATACACAAAGCAAGTGATGCACAATGCAACTGCTCATCACCCACCAACCAATGCCCAGCCCACCCCCAAGCAGCAATTGCTGCTCCCTGGCCAACCCCCCCCAGTTTCTATACTGAGCATGACATCATATGGTCTGGTGTAGCCCTTTGGCCAGTTGGGGTCAGCTGTCCTGGCTGTGCCCCCTCCTGGCTTCTTGTGCACCTAGCAGAGCTGAAAAGTCCTTGACTAGTGTAAACACTACTTAGCAACAACTAAAACATCAGTGTGTTATCAACATTATTCTCACACTAAATCCAAAACACAGCACTGTGCCAGCTACTGGGAAGACAATTAACTCTGTCCCAGCTGAAACTAGGGCAACTGGCTAGGTTGCAAAGCACCTAGCTTGCATATACATCCTTATTAAGGACTGATAAACTATGCCTTCTTCCACCAGAGCTTTTCCTGAAGAGCCTGATCAGGTAAATGTTTCCAGAGCATTCCTTCTGATATTTTCATGAATTCAGTTCCAAGGTGTCAGAGAATCCCTATGTATTGCATCAGGAGACAGGCATCTAAAAAAAAGGGCTCAGAGTTTTGTACCAGGAGGCAGATGTCCTGTGGGCATCCAGGCATTGTTTTCATCCTCGCACAACAGACCAGCCAACCAATACAGAAGGTCAGTAGCTGTGCAGTTCCACTTTTAATTGTAAATCTGCAGTAGTTGTGAACATGGCCTTTATGCTTCTCCACATAATATTCTCTGTTTCTGTTACGGTCCAGAAGTACTATAGCTTCGTGGCAGCCTGTAGATGCAAAGAGCATGAAATCAAACACATCTGCAGATACCACAGCAGGCAGGCAGGGGAAAGAGAGCTGGAGTCCTCCGAAGAAGAGGTAAGTAGGTGGTTTTGGTTTTGATTAAAGGTTATTCCTTCCCTCGCCATGGGACAACTGTTATCCTTCTAGTGTCTGTCACGCTTGCTTACACTAATGTATGTGGTTTGACATCATGGGCATACGAACACCTGGACTGATCCAAGCCTTCTGTTGCCCATTGGGGAGGCAGAGTAACTTCAATCAGTGTCATATCAGTCCTTTTGTGGAGAAGAAAGTTTCACGCACATAAAGCATCCCTGCTCTCATGGGCTGAATTTGCCATTTGTGTTGTATCATTAGAAAACAGTATCTTTTCCTTTGCAGAGGACTGAAGACTCTGTAGCACCCAGTCAAGCTCAAACTTGCCAGCAACATGTAAGTTTATGGAATACTTTGTTTTTAAATTGAGGTGTAGCATTTCTTTATCATTTTGCATCAGGCTGGTTAAAATTTGTGATCAGGTGCAGAGACTTTGTGATGGCACAGAAGATTAAACAGTTGTGCATTCACAATCCTAATGGATGTAAAGGTGGGCAGTAGAATGAGCATAGAGACTTGCACGGTTAATTATAAACCAAACTGTGGCATTCTGGCACATAACCAGTTAAGAGTCTATTTTATATTTTCGACTGGTACAGAAGGTCAAACACTGTGATTAACTTTGGGCTCTTGTGAATTGCATCAGCAGTGATAATCCAGCAGTTCTCCACTCTCACCTCATTTGTGCTCCTGCCACCTTCCCTGTGCTGATGAAGGGCATGCAGCAAGGCACACAGCAGTTGCTTAGCCAGTTATGCTCGGCCCTCATACAGTCTCTCTGAAGACTCCTGTTCCTCAAGGAGAATATTTTTTTTTTTAATTATTTTTTCAAAGCCTAACACCTCACCAAATAAATTTTGGGAACTTCTAAGCCACAAAAGATGAAAACCATGGAATCTGTACCACAGTGGGAGCACCCTTGCTGTGTGTATGTTTTCCAGGTTTATGTTCAAAACCATTTACATTGGTAACTTTTAACTTTGTGAGGCAAAGATTACAGCACATTGATTATTTCCATTGATTGAAACATTAGATTAAATACTTTGAGTATGATCCTTGCTAACTTTTGTGTTGACAGAAACATTTTACAGTTTTGTCCATGCTGCCTGTTACACAGCAGCTAAAATGTAATTTTTTTACCCAAATTCAAAGTTTTTGTGCGAAATCTTAAGATGACTAAACAGTAATGAAACTTTCTTCCCCCCCCCCAAGACCAGACAAGCTTCCAAAGACATCTACATTGAAGTTTCTCCTGGCACCTATTCTGTCACAGCAACCTCAGAGGACATGGTGCAACAAACCCATGTGGTAGATGTCAACGCAGGACAAAGTGTTGATTTAACTTTTGTTCTATGATGTTTGTAGTTTCTTGGCAATCACAGGAATAAAATACAAGGCTGTTTTAATGCATGTAATGAACTGTGTATATCTTTGCTTGTTAGCACTTTAATAGTATCCTCCTCTTTGGGACTCCATTTTTATGGCCTGTATATTTGTTTTCTACTTAATGCAATTATATGCAGCCCACTTTGTACACTGATTTTATAAATATTTGTACATGGTGTGCCTTAAATCCAATTATGTGATGTGTAATTCCAGGTTCTTCTGCTTTAAACAATAAAAGATACGATCAGTGGAATAAAATACATGGTCTTTGTGATGACAGCTTCTCATATTATTTTCAGAAAGAACGTCCACATCACATTCTTGACCACAGAAAGCATGATCCATGTGGCATGAATATGGATGTACATTGGCTTCTGTGGGCTGGCACTGATTTTAGAGCAGCTGGCTCACAATACATCTCTCCTATCTGTACTTTTATTATTCCGATAAATAAAACACAAATTAAATTCACCATCTAGGACCCCAACTCAGGAAGGTGCTTGAACATATGTTTAGTATAGGCACATATTTGACACTTTCAAGTCCTGTCTCTTTGCAAGCTCTTACCTGGGCTAAAGACCAGTTCGCTGCCTTTTTCAGTAGGCAGTAGGGTACCCTGAATTGTCTCCTATTTCCTGCAGGGGAAAAGTACTACTGAGCAACTGCATACTGCAGCTTATGGCCAAGCTTTTACACTTTAAACGTGAGCAGTCCCACTAAAGAGACTCCCTGGATACTTAACTCTCCTGAAGGATCAGATTCCACAGTTAGAATTAGTGACATGACCTATATATAGCCGTAATCTTCTTGTAGCTGATGGTATTAAGGTTTCAGTTAATTTTCATGGGAATATAAGATTCAGTGACTTGAATGCTGGATCTCTAGGCATTTTGTTGTTTGTATCCACAGTAGCAGGTCCTTTACCCTCTGGCTACTTTCTCTTCTGCTTTAATCCTGAAAGAAATATTTTCAGCTGTCAGCTTGCATTGTTTCTCCATTCCTTCTAGCTTTCTACAAAAAGAAATTGCTCTGCTGAATTCTTCCTGCTGACTCCAGAGAACTGTAGACAAATCGGAGGTTATTAGACCCTTGCTGTGCCTCTGTTCAGGCTATTAGCCCTCATACTAGTTTACCTGATCTCTCCAGAACTGTAAAGTCCAAATAATTAGGAATTTAATATAACACCTTGAGGTAAAGAATGAGGATGCTGAAATTCGATGTGGGTGGAAATAAGAGGTTTTTCAGTTATTAAAATTATAGTTATCCATAAATACGTTCTACAAGAACACCAAAATCAGAACTTGATTTACTTAATAAATGTAACACTGATATAGTACAAGCAGTTTACCTGAAATTTCAGCTCCTGAACTTCATCAGTTGTAAATTTATTGAATTCTGTTTGATCATGTCTCTCTGTGCTGCATTGCAAGCGAGCTCTTTGCTGTTTTCTCTGTCTGTCCTCTTCTGACACGGTCTGTGTCGTCAAGTTTGTAGTCTCCTATGCAATGTTTATCATCTGACTCTGTTTTCTTTCTTGCTGCTTTATATCTTTGTTTTTCTGATGCTGCAAAACCTTCTTCCTGGAGAACAAAAACAAATCGCTTGGAACTCTGGTCTAAAAAAGCAGCACCAGTGTCTTTGTAACTGCTGCTCTGCCTCACATAGCTTTAACAATGGTATCATTTCTGTGCTAGTGCAAACTTTACTGCTGAAACACAGAAGTGCACAATAAGACCAAAGGATTTTTAGAAGCTGTTAGGCTTTGACCAAAAACTTTGCTTCTTTAGAAGCTAGGAGAATTTTTGATGACTACAGTTGGAGGACATCAGCCCCACAGAGAACACGTCCGGGAAGCCTGCTCTCCAGCTTCACTTGTTTGTTGCAAGTTACTTCTGATGCAGGCTGTGTTACACGATAAAACTGCTTCAGCTATCTCAAGGAGTAGCAATGTATCCCCTGGGTTCAAAGAGACCAAGGGCTATTTTACAGGAATAAAAGTATGTCGTTATACTCTGTATTACCACGTTGCATCCATTCATGTGATTCATGCTGCCGGTTTGGGGCTAGAATGAAACCGCTCTGGTTTCTTTTTAGTTCGACCAAAAGGCAAAGCATGTCACTTCAGTGCACAGCTGTGACACTTGCTAATACAGAGCATGTCTGCCTGGAGCCCCATGCTGGCCTAAAAATTCCTAGGAAAGCAATTGCAAAGGTGGGTAATCATGATTATTTAAATAATAAAGTAGGAACCATACAGGTAATAAGTTGGTAGGCATCTGCTTAAAAATTAATACCTATGATTGTGAGAATACAAGATACATTCCAGTATATTCTCTGCTCACTAAGACATGTCATTAACAAATTAATCTTCTCCTTAAGAAAATCATGCAAGTTTAGCACATTCAAAGTTTTACTCTGCAGTCAGCTCACAGTAGCAAGAGCATGAAGGTACAGAGGAGCTAATATTTGATTTCTGATATATGATTTATTAACTGTACCCATGATGCTCTTGTGCAGACCAGTGTCTATGTTCATCTTGCCATTCTCTTTCATCTTCCCCTTCTTCCTGCAAGCTTTTTTCTTCTTTTCTGTGCTTGCTTTTTTTGGGAAAAAAAATCAGAACACGAATGCCAAGTTCTTCTAAAGCAGAAGGGGACCATGGCCAACAGAAACCAGACCTAAAAATCAGGGTATTGTCCTTGTTCCTAGCTGTGACACAGTTTGATTACTCTCTATCCCGTAGCTTCAGGGTAGGGATCTGCTGTTTAAACTACTTGCTTCTTGTGAGGGAGCAAGAGAAGATACTCAGTAAAGACTGTTTACTAGAAAAACCCTGGTTTTATTTTTCAGAGAGAGAGATTGTGACTATCAGAGTTTGACTGGCAGAACCCAGCACCTTTCCAGATTGAATCTTTTCTTGTTTTATTGCTGCTGACAGTCACATCTGTCCATTTCTAGGGCCACTCATGTAGGCACCTACTTCCATAGGACTTCATTGGGTTGATGTCAATGGGCATTTGGCAAGTTTCTGAATTGAAATTTGCATTACTGAATGCTCACACAGTTACTGGCATAATTTTTTCCATTTTACCAAGTAGCTTCAGCCCTTCCTTAGGGTTTTGGGATTTTTGTTTTGTTTTAATTAGCGGAGAAGTTTCCTGCTTAACAAGCAGCTAAGTTAGAAACAATGTATTTTTCTAGCCAACTTCCAGACCATTAACAAGAATGTTTCTTCTAGTCAAACCAACCACGTCCTTACATAAATACAGTATGAATACAGATTACCTTACCTCTAGTGACAGCTTGAAATCTTGGTCTCTTAAGATTTCTTTCATTGCGAGTTGCCCTCCGAGAGACTGCTTGATGGTTTCAAACATTGCATGCTGATTAGTTGGAGCAACACGGGACCTGTCCCCAGTGGAGATGGCTTTGGATTCCAGCTTGCCCTTTGTACATGTGCTGCTGCGACTGCCATGCCCTGGGAAGGAGTAAACTTGTATCTAAGAGTGAAACCAGAACTGAAACTGATGAAACATTCTTTTCAGAAGAGAGGAAAATGTACTTTAATCCTGAAAGGAATTCGTTCAGATCATTCTGCATGGACTAGCTGCAAAGGGTAATGAAGATGTTAGCATCATAAAAAGCATAGGAAAATGATGGAGAACAAACTCAGAGAGGGATAATCTATGCTTCCCAATGAAATTCATTGTTCTGGTAGTTTTATAATGGGTGAGTTGCCAAAAGAAGAGCTAGCATGCAAGGTGAGGCAGCAGAAACATTGAGGAGGGATTAAGTATCATATCCAAGACTCATATGCAAATTTGTAGTATTTATACCAGTAAACTACAGGCAAAGTGACTGCCCAGATGAAGGGGGCCCAGAGCACATTTGGTTTTTTCCCCTCTGGCTGCTGCTTCCCCGTGGGGGGTGTTTAAAGGTACCTGAATTACTGGGATGGGACTTGTGGCTTCTTTTCCAGTATTTCCACTTGGGTCTTGCAGAATCCTTTAGCCTGGGCTTCTCCAGACAGCTGGAGCCTGTGTTCACAGCACTGTCCACCACAGTACTCTTAGTGGGGAATGGCTCCAGGTCACACTCTGAATCAGAAGAGGGGGAAGATGCTGCCACAGCTGCTGCTGCTGCTTCTTGCTTTGGGTCTTTCAGTTCTAGAAGGCAGGGAGAGGGCTCGCTGCCAGACTCTGCCTCTTCGGTTTCACTCTGAAAGACCAGAGACCTGGGTGGAAGAGGCCACCAGGCATCAACATGCGATTGGCAGCAGCAGATGCACCTTACATATGCTGACAAACAGCATATACCATCACAGTGATGGTGGAAGTGTGGCCAGCAGGGTGAGCAGAGCAAGCAGTGTTTGGCAAGGCTATGTACAGCACAAGCAGGAATCAGGGCTGGTTTAAGACAGCAGGAAAAAAAACAAGAATTAGTCTTCAGACTTTCTCTGGGCTTCATCCTGCTGGTGAAGGGCATGTGGATCATCTCTACAATCCTCTCCCACAGGCTAGGAGGGATCCACAGAGCAACACCTCGCGGGAGTTTCACTTTCTTGTCATTCCAGAACTGGACCATAATTTCTTCATCTTCTGAGGCTGTTGACAGAAAAGGTAAGCAGCCATAAGCAGCTGGCCTGCCGGGGCAGCGCACATGTACAGGTCAGGCTTTGCAGCTTTACGCACTTTCTTCTCCTGTCAAGCAGTAGGATCTACTATCATCCCTCTCTGTAACACCTCTCCTACATTAGGATGATAAAAATCACTCCCAGATGTACCACTCAGTACCAATGTGAGCATTCAAGCATGGATGTGGGCTTCCTGAGAGCCACCTCACTTGTATTCCTCATGAAAAGGCCACCTTCCTTCAGATGGCGGATACAGCCTTGTCTGAGCAGATGGGAAATAGCACATCTGTGGACGCAGAAGATGACATTTTTATGAGTCACAACTTCCTTGTGGTCAGACCGGTGAGGTTACACACACATATTCATCAGCAAGTCCCATCAACTCCTGCAAGCTTTAAGCAATGCTAAGCTAGTCTGTGCACTGGTGGTTCGCTGGCAGTAGCACCACAACACAAGTTTATCCTGACAGTCTCACTCATGTCCCAGAGCAAGGTGAGGAAGGCAGCAGTGGCATCTTTCTTACCTCGTAAGGGATCCCTTGTCTCGATGCCCGTGAGGACAGTGCCTGGGCCATACCTGACCATATCTGGCTCCCAGGGTGCCAGCACTTTGTCTCCAGGGAGTAAGGAGTGTTTCATCCCGTTTGCATATTCCAGGATGTCATCCTTTGCTGCTTTTCCCACACACACTGGATGCTTTCCATGTGACACAAGTGGTCTGGCAAACTCCACCAGGAATGTGCCTCTTTCACTCTGTTACCAGGAACAAAATAATAGTTCCTCTGAAAAACACTCCGTAATGCGTCAGGTCATGTAACCTTCACCAGGAGGCCGTGCCGTGGCTATGTGGCTAGGTCAAAATACCAAGCAAGCCTGAACAGTAACTAAGTAGTGTGCGGTGTTAGTCCGGCATTGAGACAGCCAGAAAAACCTCTGTGAGTCTCACCAGAAAGCAGGCTGTGTGAAGCATATGTACATTAGGACCTGTATTTTCTTTCACAAACAAAAAAGCTATAGATAAGAGTGCAACTGGATTTCACAAACCACACCATGTGCACCAGATAACAAGGGATACCAAAGCCATGCTCGAGTCCTTTCTCATTACATACAACATTAACTCTGCTTCTTGGGCGGGTTGTTGGGAATTTTTATTTTCTTTTAAATTAAGGCCTGTCAAGAGGCTTTCCATCAACAATGAAACGAGATACTTCCCTGTCCTTCAGAAAGAATAGGCTCTTTTTTCTGTTAAGTTTGAAGTGCTAACAAACTAATGAATTAAAGCTTTCACTAACATTTCTGAAAAGACACCGAGCCATTGGTCTGTAGCTGACTCAAGCTGGAATTGTGTACATAAAACAGTAACGCTTTTCCTGTGATATTGATGGTTATGTGTCTACACACAACAGTAGCTGGTACGCTGCTCACAACAGCACTCACGCTGCCCGAGCCTGGCTCAACGCCCAGCGCCAGCAGAAGCGGAGAACCTGCTCTTGCAGAGTGCACACCACCACTGCTCTCACCAGGAGCTGGGGAGGAATTTGGGGGGCACCCATCTTCCGCACAAGATGACAGTCCCCGAAATACGCCTGCTCACTCCTAGAAATGGACTCAGTAAAGGAGGATGAGCAGAGCAAGGATCTGGTCATTGTTAGTTTGTTGGTGCTGAGGCTGTGCTGCACGCAAGAGGCTCACCCCGTGTGCCAGGCAGCAGGAGGTGAGGACAGCCTGGAATCGGGCACGTCGGGAGCTTTATGAATCAACATAACTGTGAGCATTGTCTGTCCTGGTGATCTGTTCTCTAATCTATGCACCAGCTGAAATTTAAAGTGCAACACTAAACTCAGGTGGTGCATGAGGATTTCTGGTGGACTAGACACCCTATTACACATACCCACAATTACTGCACAGCAACAGTCACTCACCTCTATCTCCTCTTTTACTGTACCACGGTAATAAAATCCATCTTGTTCCCCTCTCACCAGCACAGGGACATTGCTGTCGATGCCCACTGATCTTCCGGATGTGCTCAACCTCTTTTGTGCTGGGCCAAGGGAGGGGAGGCAGTGGCAAATCCACTGGCACCTTGAAGAAAAGAAAATGTGTCAGCACTGGGAGAAACAGCTTCTGTAGGTCATGAAATTTAAAAAAATCTTGTAAGGTTTAAGAACTGGATCATTCCACCTCATTTTGTAGCACTCCCACAAGCCAAAGAATGTGGCAAGAAACAGAAAACTTACTTGTGCTGGGACAATTCCTTGCTCTTGGGGGAAAAAAAAAAACCATCAGCGCATGTTTTTACCTGGATTTCTTTGGGTTTGGATTTAGAGGAATTGAGCCAGGAGTACCCTGGAATCCTGGGCCAGCATTACCTGCACTAGCCCCTTTGCTGTTTTCATGGCAGGATCCATCTCCAGCACAGAGCACAGCGTAAGTGCGCTCGAGAGCACTGTAGCTGATAGTTTAGCACTGAACAGAAAAGTAGGAAAGTAAACAACGAAGCTACTGGTTGGTGACAGGTTCAAGCTCAAAACAGCGAAAATAATCCCCTGTCACAAAGCATTAGAAACATCTCACAGAATACAGCTGCTAACACAAGATCCTTTTATTTATCCAAATAACATTAAAGGAATGTTTCTTTGATAGGAGGTTTACTCAGGCTTTGCTTTTCATAATCTCCAGGGTAGCAAATCACTTTACCTGATACCATCTAAAAAATTGCCAGTGCAGGGGAGTGGAAGGCTCAAACGATGTTCAAGATGCTAATTTATTAATCTGACACACCAGCCCATTTTATCCTATTAGATATCATGAAAAAGAACAAATCAGACTCAACCAAGAACTTGATTTTACCTCTGGTGGGTGAGGGGCTCAGCAATCCAGGCAGGATGCCCTACAAAAGAGGTCCTGCAGCAGGGGCTGACAGTAGGTACCACGCTGGAGCACGAGAACTTGTCCGGAGCTGGCATCGCACTGCAGTACCGGTGACCTGCAGGCAGGAACCCTTCCAAACGAGCCATTCTTGCAAAATCAGCCACCTGCAGGACTCAGTTGTGATCTGTGGATACGAAAGAGACAATGTACCAGCATTTTCCAACACAAGCAAATGGTTTCCAGTGTACCACAAGAACACAGTAGCTTTTGTTAATTGTTTATTTTTATTTTAAAAGAATGAATCCAAATATCCAGACTGGCATTTGGTCACCTGAACCCATATCACTGACCTCAGTGATCTTCAGTTACCCAAATCCCAACCTGGTAGAGGGACAGAAACACCCAAGGAAACCAGAAATGCTGTGAAAATCCCCAGGAAAGCAATAGCTTTCACCTCCCTCCAACGTTTGTTTTCCTCTCTAACATCCAGCTATTCTCTTACACCTACACCCTCCTTTAAAGCTCTCTGGTACACAGCCCCAGCCAAACCTTCCCTATTTACAAGCTGAGACAGAAGCTACAGCTGAAGTTGACAAGCTGAGTAAACGTGACAGTTTCTGAACATGCTGTTAGGTTACAGTTGCCTGTTACTTGTTTTATTTATAGTGATGTATTGAGAGGAAATATTTTCATCTTTCAGCTGTCCTGTCATGTTTTATAAGAGTAGGATTATGGCTTGTCACGAGAAAGAATGAGATGCTCAGATTTGACAAGTGATAACTATTCAGAGGCTGTCACAGTGAGATTGATGATGTGATGCTATCTCTGGTAATCCAACAAGATACAGTAGACAAGCTTCCATTCCTTTTTTTTTTTTTAATATTGCTTAGAAATGTTTAGCATGCTTAGGGGAGAATTTACATGGAAATTCAACAACATATAAGTTTTAAGTGCCCAATTTACTTTACAAAATACAGTTTAAGAGCTCATATTATGTTTCAGAGTTTTGTCTCTCACCTAAGAGATATGACCTAGGAGTCCTTTCTAGGAGGCCTCCCAGATATAGATAATTTCAGAAAACTAACACACCAAACCCAGCAAGGAGAGTAGATTCACTGCTGCAAAACGTGTCTAAGTCAGCAGATCAACACAATATGCTCTCGTTTCACAACTCCACAAACTCCCCTATTATAAATGAAAGCAAGATGGAATCAGTAACACTTTGCAAAGAAATGCAACTATCAGTTCTACATTAAAGCACATTTAAAATCCATTCAGCACTGTTCCTGCTGAGAGCCAGGTCCCCTATTTCTATATAAAACAGGGCACTAACAAAGGCAATGGCACAACACTTTATGAGGGTTTTTTTTTCTGGATAACTCTAAGTACTTCAACACAGCAGCATTTCAAACTTACCAGCTATTGAGAACACCACATCTGGTCAATTCAGGTTTAGTCCCAACACAGAAATCTTGCCCTTTTGCCTGTTTGATGCAGGAAGCCATTTGCTGCCAGTGTTTGCTAGTTGCTATGGAGGTTGCCACAGTCATTACTACCAGGATCAGCCTCCTGACCTCACCAGTTCAAAACCAGCACAACATGACTACGAAGAGAACCATTTGCCTGCCATGCATCCACTCAATTTTCAACTCCCCATTGATCTAGATATTGCACTGAAAGACTGCAGGGGCAGAGAAGGGATTATAAGAGGGTGCAGCATCCTCTAGGCTTTCTGCCTACTACTGCAGGGCAAAAACCAGCATCATACAAAGCTACAGTTCAGATTCAGAAAAAGCAGCCTACCACCACAGGGTGTGACAAATAAATTGGTTTGAAATGCGGGCACAAACGTGGAAGCAGACACAAGCAGAGGTCAAATTGCTTTACAAACTTTCCCTTTCCACAATAAAGTGGAAGGATTAATGAATTCTACCCTGCAAAGTGCATACCAAAAACATGCCAGAATACAATGCAGAAATCTACCAGTTAATCTCTGCTGTAATTCCTAAATGACCCCTAATCTTCATTTTCTCCTTAACAAATGTTAACTTTTTTTTTTTTTGGGGGGGGGGGGGGGGGGAGGGGGGAGGGGAAGGCAGGAGGAAGAATTATTAATTGCATTTTGTAGGCATTTTTTTCATTCACTGCTATAAAAGCAAGATAAGAGAAGGGATTGTTGCAGTTAGGGACCAGGATACAGCACTTAGGAAGTCTGTAACCATTTTCTGTACATTCTGCTGCACCCACAGACTACCTGCTCTCATGCTGTCAGCTTTAATATAAACAATACAATTCCCTTCGGTACAGCAAACATTAAGAACATTTTGCCAGTTACGAGCTAAACTCTGTTCACCATCTTCATATAAATCTGTTCTATACCACTTAGCTGAAACCATCAATAGTACAGGAGGAACAGACTGGGAGGTTGGGGGAAGCCCACCCCAGACCTCACCCATTATCAGTAGAAGTCCCAAAAAATTTCTATTGCAGAATTTTTCCCCCCCAAGGCCAAGAGCTTGCCAACCCTCTTTATACTGTGTATTGTGTGAGCAGTCCTAGTAATTTTTAAGGGCACTGACAGCTGAAGAAGCATCCAATTTCCAGTAGAAATTAGGCTAAGGCAACAGTTTTTAATAGGATTAAAATATTCATTAATAAGAAAAGGATGGTACAGCATTTGCAAGATGTTATGCACTTCCTATGTTCAGTAACTACTTGAGAGAGCTACTCCTCTCCTCTTTTTATTTTCCCCCCTTTCAAACTAAGTTATCCTTTATGTTGGCATCTAACAACATTCCTGGGAACCTTTAAAAAGGCCTTTTAAGAGAAACACTGGCAATTAGACCAAAAATCTAAGAGTTCATGTGAGAGTAAACCAGTAACATTACAGAAAATGAGAGGACTCTCAGTCCCATCAGTGGAAAGATTTTATTTTAAAGCATGCAGGTTGTGATAAAACATAGTTACTTCACACTTATCAGTATTACATTTTTGGTTTGGCAACAATTTTAGAAATGTTTTCCAATTTCCATGAATTAATTAACTTCGGCCATTCAGACCAGATTTGCCCAGTTGTCTCTCTCGGACCCAAGTGTAGTTACTATCTGCAAAAATCAACACTTTTCTGTGGGCTGATACTGACCCATGCTATGATCTGCTCCCAAGATGTGCCAGGAACGTACACATTATTGATAACACGGTGGCTACTAGGTTCCCAGAGAGGATAACTTTTGCTTGGTTTGGAATGGTTTAGATAGTGTTCAAAAACTGCTTTTGTTTGTTAGTTGCTTTAGGTGCTTGGCTTGGCTCCATGACATTTTTTTCTGCCACCACAGGTTCACTGTACAGAACAGACTGTAGGTAACTAATGTATTTTATTGCAGCACGGAGCGTCTCTACTTTGCTGAGCCGTTTCTCCAAGTATTCCTTAGGTAGGTGATGCCTCAGTTTAGCATAGCCTTCATTGACACATTTAACCCTCTGTCTTTCCCTCTCATTCCTCTTTCTGATGAAAGCTGGCCCATAGGAGCACTCACTTCTGCGGTAATTGGAATGGGGTATTTGGTAGGGAAAGGTGCAGGGCTCACTGTAGTTGTTCTCCGTGATGAGATGCTCAGACAGGAAAGGAAGGAATGACAAATCTTCAGAGCAAGCGACCTGGTTTGGTGTTTCTGGGTACACATGAAATGCGACCACCGGGTCGGCACAGAAAGGCCTAGCCAGCTGTATGCGCTGAGTCTCAGTACAGATGGATAACTTGTCCATGAGGTTACGGTAGCTTTTGCCATCCATCAGGTTCTGCATTTAACCTGGAAATGCGTAATGACATAATAGTTTAAACAACTCATACCGAACAGTAGAAGAAACTCACCTGGGCTTACCAACACTTGGCATCACTGGCATTTTCCAGAAGGGACTTTTAGTGCATTTGTGACATTTCAGAATGGTGTTGGAAGACCATTATGTAGAGCAGACAATGTCCCATTTGAAAATACAAGAAAGTGCAAGTCAGCAACACTGATTAAAATAATTCACAACAGATTTTAAGAAAAAAAAAAAGCCACTAAAACTTCCTAAAGGAAACAGCAAACAGTATCCTTTCACCTCAGCATCAGAAACGAAGAGAATCTAACTTTACGTGCTCCACATAGGCCTAGCTTGTTGCAAATCCACCAAAACTTACATCTCTATGGACAAAAAACAAAGCAGGCCAGCATCTGAGGCATTCTCTCCTTCTCTCCACCCCTTCTCCTCCCTGAAAAAATTTAAATCCACAGTTCCAGGAACAGACTCCCTATCCATACCACAAAGCCTTCAAAGACATATTATTTTTTCCTCTCTATTCATTTGATGTCTCACTCTCTATGCGATCTTAATTGGATGGAAAACTTGTGTAGGGAATGGATCTTAATCTTAATTTTATGTCTGTCAGGTATTATGTCCATTCTACATAAGAAGTTTTACAAAAAGTGTAGAGGATGATTTTCTGCTAAACCTGACTTCTCCTTGGGTGTTCATGTTCCTTCTGCGCTCACCTGCAAGTTAAACACAGATATGAAATACCAAATACAATCCTGATAGAGGATTATGAAATAATTAATTTATTAAAGGAAAAAGTGCATGTCCTAATAATATTGCTCCAATTATAAATTATTTTACAAAGAAGGGACTGCACACAATTGTTGGGGCACTACTAGAAACCTGTAACTCAGACTGGCCTAATAAAATCACATACTCTCTCTTCAGAGCAGCATCACAGCAGTAGTAACTACTCAAATCACCCTGATATATTTGTTAGAAAGATAATCTTGCAGTGCTTTATAGGAAGCTACATTATAGTACCTTCCCAATATCATTATTCTAACAGCTAAGTATCAGCATAACTGTAATAATTGTTATGTAATAGCTACTTAAAAATAAACTTTAAATAACTAGTTAATTTTAAAAGAATTACTATGATCCATCCTCAGGGATTGCACGCAATACTTGCCGACACAGAATCTATCAAAAAATGCTCTCACTCACCATCCACTTCCACATCTATACATTGCTGTCTGAAACAGGTTCTATTACATTCTCTAAAATGGAAGACACATCTGAACATTTAACTAGGTTACTAGAAACAGCTAGATTCCATACTCATAAAAACCTTGCAAAGCTTCAAATAGTTCCATAACATAAATGGGATCCCCTTAATCTTTCACAAGGGTATGGGGATATTTTAACATTTTCTAACGGCTTCATACCTGCCACATTTAATGCAGAGATAATTTTTACTCGGTATGGACCCATTCTCACAACATATTCTATCAAAATGCCTCTGCATTCAGTGGTATCTCTTTCTAATGCACATAGATCTCACGACAGCAATCCTATGAGTTAAGAATTCATTTATAGCATGCTGTTAGTCAAGAGAGAGTCACACACATCTTAAACAGTTAATTTTCCAGGTAGGCTGAAAGCACGAACACACATCCATTTTACATTAATGCAGAAAATCAGAGGTGAATACATACACTTGTTATAAAATGAAAATAGTAGACAGTCACCTTTCCCTTTTCTACTTACACAGGTTGGGTTATTGTCTAAACTTTCTACTGCTAACAACTTAACATTGTCTGAGGGAAAAAAGTCTGTTACATAGCAAAAAAAAAAATCCCAAAACTTTATAGCAAAACGTCGCTACAGAGCAAGAAACCAAACCAACACAATGTCCCAAGAAGAGATACTTGCAGTATTTGTTGCTTTGTACTGACACTTCTGCTGCACAATAGCGTTACATAAAACAGTTATCTGCTGCCTTAGTACCTGCACAAAGTGCAAAATGCAAGTGTTAGGATTGTTTTCCTTTTAGACTAGAGACTCACCAATCTTCAGATGAAAGTAAAATCCAAGGGAACAAGACGTGTTATTTTAAGACTGATGAATAATACCTGAAAATATCTGAATGATATTAGAAAAAGAAGTTAATGTTCCATTTTTCTTCCACCTTATTAAATAAGATAACATATTAAACTCTATTCATTAAAAAGCTATGGAAGTACTGTTACTGAATAGCTGGTAGAAGTGATTTACAAAAACATTCATATTCAGTGAAGATCTGTGGCTAGATACAGCAATACACAAGTCTCTTACCTGAATTATGTAGCTTGTTCTGCTGAGTCAATGACTGCTGCAATTTATAGTCAATTGACAACATGCAAAGCAGCTTACTGTTAGATCTGCTCACTTCTGGTTTGGCTTTTCCACCCACCCCACACCACAGCTATGATGGCAACAAAACTTGGCATTAAGGGCTAGAAATTTTAAAACTGTATTGAAGACAACCAGATTACCTGAAAAAGTAATCAAGAATGTACTTTGTTTACTTCCTGTATGTATTCTGTTACAGTTTACTAAAAGCAGTATTTTCATTTATTGGCATTTTGTACTTCAATGTCAAAACATAACAATCGGCTAGAATTTAATTAAGTCTTTACCACTGAGGCATAAGCAAACTAATTTTCATAGCTTCATTTTAGACACAGAAAATCAGCATTTATTTAGAAGAAACTTCTGATAGATTTGTCTCCAGATTAGAGGTGAGGACCCGCAGTAGTTAGCTTAATACCCTCAAATTTAATCTTCATTATACCTGTAATTTTGGGAAATTCCCTTAGTGTTAAGAAGTATAAAACCATATAAGATGTCTCTAATAAAGCATTTACAGAGGTAGACCAGACAAGATTTGAAAATGGTGAGCAATCAGTAGCAACACAAATGTCTTAAAGTTTTGCTTAAACTTAGAAACACAGTATGGAGCAATCAGTCAGTATAATCATATATATATATATGTAGCATCTGTATATACCTGTATCAGCACATAGATGTCCAGTTGTACAGGTGCAAGGAAATAGGACATCTAACTCCAAAACTCCCACATTTTATAGGATTACTTTGATTTTTTATCTCATTATTTGGACCTTCTATCGATCAAAGTAAAGCCACAGAAAAAATCCCAAACCAAACCAGTTTAGCTTAAAATTTTCAGAAGACAGTATAAGATTAGAAACACTTGATCTACTACCAGGAGAGCTACATACACCCAGTCTCAACTTCCTGGGATTGCTAGCCATCAGAGAAAGCATTCTGTTCCTGCTGCCCTTGTGCGGGGCCACAACAATGCTGTATTCTGCATCCTCCTTCCCACACCAGCTTCAGGCCTCATCAGAACAGCAGCCAAGAGGTAGAACATCTACTAGAACTGGTAGGCAGGCATATATTCAACAAACAAGCTACATTATTTTTTTTCAGGGGACCCTAGGTAGATCACTGTCATAACAACAACTTGGTGCCTCTGCCAAGTAGCCACCCATTATAATTCCTTCCAGATTAACTCAGTTTTTGGAAGACTACAGAACTGAGAAGAGAATGAAGCTCCGTATCTGCAAGAGCTGCAGTCAGTGCAAATATTGTTATGGGGCAAGTATGTTTCCACCCCTGATGTGGCAGAGCTATGTGTACAGGTACAGTTTTTCCCATGCTACTCTGTCCCCCAGGCTGTGGGCTACACAAGCCAAAACTGCACCCAGCAACATATAGTACTGTTCCCTGTACCTTTTCCTTCCACGCTGGAACTGAAAACTGTATCAGACAATAAATTTAGCTATGCATATGTAGTTACATTAAGTCAGGGATTAAAAACTTTTTTCCGTTAGCAGTTTGGCGAGACTTTCTTTCCTTTACCTAAGCACTGAACAAATGCATATTTCTACTCTGAAGCATTTTCAGAAAAGTGCCTTTATAAGATGGAATTTACACGCAGGGTAATGAGGGAGAAAAATGATGACATACAAGTAATGCACATCCATTTTTCAAAAATCAGTTTTATCTTTAATTGTTACATTCCAAAGGGGATATATGAAAGTCAGTCATCTAGCAACTGTATACCTCTTAAGAGAGATGAGTACAGAATCACAGATAAAAAAATACACCTAACTCCCAAGATGACAGGTGCTAGAGAAAGTATGTGCCTTACACCATCAATCCAGACAAATGCAGGAAGATTTTTTATAATAAATATTTCATCATATACTAACTCCTGAGACTTCACCCATGAAAAGAAGGGAAAAGATTTTTTTTTTAAGAGATATCATACACATACAATATATTAAGCTATTAAAGCAAAATAGAACAAAATGCCAACACTGTCTTGATATACACTGCATTTGAGTTTATCTACATCACAGTACTTTAAGTATGCAGCTCAAAGAGTCAGTGTCCATTTAAGTTCTGCCTTAAATCTGCAAACATCACTTGACATACAAGCATCTTGAAAGTACGAGTGCAAGAAAACCAAATGATGAATACAGCCAGATTCAGGATTTCATTCTCTGGTATGAAAACTACACCGCAAGATTTAGATTTCCAGTACCTAGCAATAGTCAGCAGAAAAAAAAAATCGAAGTTTATTTACAAAAGGTCTTAAAGTGATTAGTGAGTTGTAAGTAATTACTGTGTTCCCAGGTACTTTTTAACCACATAAATGGTAAAGAGAAATATATAGTTAAAAACCACCATAAAGTCACAACTGTAAATAAGGTACCACAGTAGTAACCCAAGATGTCTTAGGGTTTGTTTTCTTTTCAGTTTCATTAGTAAAAGCCAGTTGAAAAGGTAAGGATTTTAGCTTTTGGTTAACTAATCTTTTTAAATTGCTTCTACTCCAGTACATTCCTTCAAAGTTCAAATGCTTTTCTCTTTTTTTTTTTTTTAAAATCAATAATGAACCATTCAAGAGAACCCTTCTGAACTGGCAGGATCAGGAAGACGTAAGTCAGCTCTTTCAATTAGTCCACTTTACTTCCCTGGAGTTATCTTACTGAGACAAAATTAACTCAGCACAACATGACGGTCAAAGACAGACTTGCGTTGCTCTTGGACCTGTAACTTCCAACGCTGCTGGGCATACTCCACTTTGTTCAATACATTGGCGCGGCTCCGAGAACGAGCCAGCACATCATGTGCATTTGCAAAAGGCTGGTGATCCTGGAATGGCAAAAATCATTAGTTAGATCTCAACAATTCCACTGAGCAATTACATTACTCTTTCTTGTAGTTACCTTCCAAAGGATGGGTAAACAAGTTGTCTCAACGAGCTGGTCAGTAATAATGACCAAGCAAGTTTTTGAGTAGTTAGAACTGTACTTTAATTTCTCATGCAAAGTAACTCCCACAGGTTTCCTAAATAGACCAAGCTTCATTGTACTGTACAATTATCTACTACCATAGCAAGACATCATAGCAAGATCAGAACCACAGTCTTGCATCCATTAGCAGCTGGTGGGACGGAAGCCTAGATCAGACCCAGGTTCTGGGAGCCTCCTGTTATTGTCATGAACGCACTTCACTTTAAAATTGAATTAAAAAGTCAATTCTCTGCCAGCTCTTGGCCTTTTACCATCAGGCAGTTTGGGGTGTTCACACACAGCTTCTACATAAAACCAACACACTCTGATGTTTACCAAACTAAACCCATTGTACTGAGCTGTCTAAAGGAACAGTGTCAATACAGCTGTTTAAGTGACAGAGCTCAACAATAACGGAGTGCTTGTTTAATATCTACTCTGTCTGTTTTCTAACAGTACCTGCAAAGCTTTATTTTATTCTAGTAAATATAACCAAGTTATAAATAGTAGGAGTTGGAACTGAACTTCTTATTTGGCTATCAAACTGTTCTAGACGAAGTAACGTTGGTCAGAAAGCATCATATATACAATGCATAATAAAAATAACGTAATTATGTCCTGTATTAAATAACTGTCTTTTTTGTATGTCTACCTTTTTTTTTTTCCCCAGAACACTTTTGAAGACATTTAGATTAATGGATACTTTGTGACATGATTGTACAGAGTAGTTCAATGATAATTCTTAGTAGCACAGAGATTATCATTAACTATACCCACTGAAGTGATGCCTACTAGTCCCAAAGCCACACACAAGCCTCACTGGGCTAAGAAATATGCTCACAGAGAACAAGAGAGAATCCCTGACCCAAAGACCTACAGTCTCACCATAAAAAATTATGCAGTTGGATATACCTAGAATGGGCAGTTAACAAGTGACTTCATTCACAGGGAAACAAAATCACAATAGCAACACACTTCTGCCATAAAATAGATGTTGGAAGGGAGAACACAGGACAAGCTAGATGGTACTGGCTTTCTGATAAACAACAATCTTAGCTCAAAGGCTAGCTACTGTCAATGTCTATGTGGACAACAAGGGGGGAAAAAAGAATTTAAAGAGGAAAAAGTTCATGCTTTTGTTGCCACTGCCATCAATTGGCAATGAGAAAGAGCAAACATACTGGCTCGAAATTCAGCAACAAAATTAATGCGCAGGCTATGTCCACAGTTTGACAAGGATCAATACCTCAAGAACTTGCAAGAGGGAAGGCAAGGATGTGGATAAGGCATGAGGGACCTTAAATTATTTCACATGCACTGTCACAGAAGGAGGATAAACAACAAAGGAGCAACATGAACTGAGGAAGGACCTGAAGTACTTTTGTTCCAAGTACTAGTGCAGATAAGCACTAGTGACTCCACAAGCTCAGGTAATGGTCACAGTAACAGTTACAGCAAAACATGAAATTGGTTAAGATGGATTCAGATTTTAAGGTAAACTCATTCTACTGTTAACCTGAGCTCTGCTTCAGGACTTATTTCACTTCTTCCACCTATAATCAGAAGATTCTAACCCAGATTTGGAGTTATGAATTTATCTAAGGTATAAAATAAAAATAATTTTTCTGAGGTATAGCATACAGCACAAGTTCATTTAATTCAAGTAGGAATCTGCCCAATTAGCTATAATAATGCAGACAGAAAAAGGGTAATTCAAATTCCTCCTTTCCACAAAAAAACCCCACCCAATATCCTCCTAGAAGTGACTAGAAAAATCTTAAGATGTCAATGCAAAGACATTTGGAATACGTCTCTATGTAATACACATGGAAGTGCAGAAACAGTGGGATATATATTATAATATTATTATTATTACATTATAAAAACAATAATATACCTCTGTCCAAAGAACCTTCACTCTAGTCAATGTTAGCTCAAACTTGGGTAACAACCACATATTTTTGTGGTGAAATCAAGGTAAATAAAGGTGGCACAGCTGATAAAAGCTACTATCTAGGAAAATGCTCGATTTGGAATACTTAATATACCCCCTCTGCATAACAGAAACACCTTTTTAAGTCAAGATGGCTGATGAGGCCACTGTTGATGAAAAAAACTGTAGCACTAAAGAATATACTTTTCCTCAGTTTACTAGCAATGACAGTTGCTACTCCAAAACAAAAAGCAACCTGGAGAAACTGAGTGCAACTCACATTAAAATCTGTAGATACACAGCATAACAGAGCATAGCATTTCCCGTTTTTGATACCTTCAGGTCTATGAAGCCACCAAAGCAACAGGCAGTCAGAACTACAGGGCTTTGAATCAGATTTTAAAAGGTGTTGCCATAATAATTTTGTTTCATCAAGAACAACTTATTTAACTCCTCCTATTAACTTCCAATTTATTTGAAGGAATGATGAAAACATTCTTAACGATTCTATTGCAAGACACTAATAATTGTTGGTTTTGACTAGCTCCCATTTACTTCAACAGTAATCAAGTGCTCGTGTCTGCTGAAAGGCTTAGGTTAAGCAGATAGCTATCTTCCCATTTCATACTCTGCATTTGGTTTCAGAAATTCTTTCTAAGGTTACACCACACCTGAAGCATACTTTATCATTAAAAGCAGTGATGCTTGAAGGTTCAGTATAGAAAGTACATCGATGCTGACACTTCAGAACTGTTTTATCAGTTTGTGTGGTTCAACGCTGACACTTAACCACCAACCCAGCTGCCATTTTAGAAAAGTTTCCTCACAGTACTTTAAGGCAATACCTCTCCCAGGCATGCAGATTCATCATGTTCAGAAGCACACAAATTCATCAGATGCAAAGCCATAGCCCATATTTTTATACTATTCTAAGTCCCCCTTCAGTACACAGATGACCTACTCCCACCAACCAGTACTCCTTATCCACACTGATCATGTACTGAAGCGTCCCACTCTTTACAATATAAGCTTTCGTAAGGTCTTGCATTCCCCTCTTTTAATGGTACTGAAGCCAATTTTGTTCCATTTTTACTAGAAGTCAAAACCACTGCGTTGGAGATTGTTTCCTGTCATTACCAGCCTTCGCAAAGTCACTAACGGACTACTCCTCTTTTCCTCCCCAAAAAGGCTGTTCTGATCTGTTGGAATATACTGTCACATTCTGTTTCTAGCTGTAATACTAAGCATCAATCACTATTTTTCTTCATAATAATAATTGCTTCTTGAATTTTTAGCATCAACAAATTCAAACTGGAGCGATAGAAGATGCAAACCCTTTCTTTTTGTAGAGAGAAATCTAAGCAATAAGCAATTTGTGTAAATGTGATCACTAACAAGACTGTATGGATCATTAACACTTAAGAAGTTGTACCTCCTATATACGCTTACCTCCATTCCTACTCTGTTTCTTCTCTAAGAAAATAATCTGTGTCTAGCACTGGGATAACTGAAGCAGTCCTCATCTTACTACTTTCTAGCCCAGTGAAAAAATGAAAGAGTGGTTTCATAGAAGTCATCACGCAGCTTTCTCTTCCCCTCCCTTCAGGAAAAGCATTTACACTGCCTGGCAAAAAAGCTGCTCATCCCAAACAGTTATTTAACAACTAACCATCCCAATCTTTATGTTAACCCAAGTACACGAGCACTCTGGTGAACTCACCCCAATGTCTTCATCACTTTGTATGAGCTGTGAATGTCCAAAGAGACGTCTCTTCAGTATAGGTTCCACCAGTGTAAGGTACACCATGTACAGAAGAAGCAGGCCCAAAATAGACAGGTATATGATGATTGTAACCTACACAATGGAAGCACAGTTTATGCCAGAATTATGACATTCCTCCCACAATCTCTCAGCATGCAGCAAGGACCAAAAGAAGAGTACGTGCAACGTTTGTGATGAGCCTGTCAATCTTTGGTAATGTCACCAGATGACTTAAAATCCACAGAGAAAAAACACCAAACTACAACCTGGTATTAGAAGGGTTTACGGCAGACAGATGTTAGCTTGAAACAGTTTCTCTTAGTAAGGCCTTGCTAAATATCTTATGCTGTCCCTCTTAAAACAACTTGGTGTTATAAATCTCACCTCAACCAAGACAGCTGTTCAGTTTGGCCATTAAACTGGGGTGACAAACCTGGGGGTTCCTGTATGGTCTCCATTCTCTAGCATAGATCTGCATTCAAACAGTCACTAAGAAAAATGTGAAGGCAAAAAGAAATACCAAACTTCTAAAAGACCAAAAAAAGGAGTCTGCGTTATAAAAGAAAAGGTGCACTGCACAATCTATTCACCCCAGCCTAGGGCTAAATGGCTCCAATAGGATAAGAATGCAAAGAATACAGAAATCATCTATTAGAGCAAACATGGATAATTTTGCTCTTTTTAGCTTGCCACTGTACACAGAAAGTTTATAGTAAGCAAGCAAGAGAGCTGAATAATGAGACACCCTCTAAAATAATAACAAAAATATGAAGTCCAAACCTAGACAAAACGCCCTAGAACAC